>CM042961.1:10000000-11200000 GCA_023678885.1 Pogostemon cablin | reverse complement strand
TACTTTTAATCTTTTTGTACGGCAAGATCGGGAGATGACAATTTGGATTGCATGAGAGAGTAATTGAAAACTATTTTGGATGTATATTGGAGAGAGAGAGGTGATTGGAATATCCTCCGATTAATTAGGAGTATTAATAGGAGGCAGGCGAGATAGCTATGATAAAAATTTAGTTTATAATATTTAATTCATTAATGTTAGGGTTATATTAGGTATATTACTCCAAATATATATTTATTTTGATTTGAACCCTTGACCTCTTGCGTATCTCACCTTATTATTTACCAACTTAACTAATATATAATTTATGTTATAAATTGACATTTAAATTTATTGAAGTGTTTTTTTTTTATGAAATTTTCATTGAAATTTTCCAACTGATTAAGTTTAATTGGAATTTCTATTGAAAATTTTCAATTGTTTATTAAACTATTGGAATTAGCATTGGAATTTTTCAACGATTTAAATTTATATGGGAATTTTTCTAGGAACTTTCCAGCAATTTTAGGTTTTATAGGAATTTTCGTTGGATATTTCCAATAGTTTATCAGATTTTTGGAATTAGCATTGGAAATTTCCATGGAAATTTTTGCTGGAATTTTTCAATGGTTTAAAGTTTCATTGGAAAATTCGTTGGAGCTCTAAAATTTCCAATAAATTTTCTTTTCATTGGAATTTTTCTGATGTAATTTGACAATTTTCTTGTAGTGATATAGCAACAATAAACAAAAAAAAACAAAAATAGATATATGCCAATTTTTTAATAATTTTATATGGCAATAATATATACTCATTATTTTTATGTTAGTTTGATTCATTCTCTACCAACTAACAAAACAATCATTGCCGTCAAACTCAGATGCGTTAGATTGTTTGAGTCTCCTAATTATCAAATTCATGGTTCAACCAATCTGGAAAGTATTTATCACGATTAGACATGCATATTTTAACAGAAACTGCCGGTTTGGAATTAGAAACCGGCGGTTCCAACCAGAATCGAAATCGGCAATTTCAGAATCGGTGAAAATCGAACCGAAACCGGCTATATATCGGTTCGGTTTTGGTTTTTTATTTTGTGAAACCAGAACCGGCAGTTCCGGTTAAAATCGATGGTTCCCGGTTGGAACCGGCAGTTTTTTATTTTTATTTTTTTTATGTTTTTAGGTTGAAAAGCAAAAAAAAAATTAAAAAAAAAACCGTAACCGACAGTTTCAAACTGTAACCGAAATCGTCCTACCCTCGGTTCGGTTCCGGTTTCACATTTTTTGGAACCGGAACCGGCAGTTCGAAACCGAAACCACAGGTTTGGAATCGTCGTGCATGTCTAATCACGATGTTGAGGTTTGTTAATATTTGTTACTTTATTGTTATTTATTTTTTAATCATTCTGATGCATCATGTTGTGATTTGAAACCTGAGTATGTTTTGTAGGAGTATTTATTTATTTTTATTATTATTATTTTTTTTAAAAAAAAATTTATTCGGTTCAAATATCATAAAATCAATTGAGGTTGTTACCCTAAAACTAACACATACCATGCAACGCACGGGTTAGCTACTAATATATATATAACAAAGTCCTTTTTCACTAACGTATTGTTCACGTATAATCTTATTATTTATTTATTTTTCCTATACACTTATTATGATTTATTTACTTTAATATCATTAATTACAATTAATAAATAAATATTTCAAATAAATATTTCGAAATAAATAAATTAATTAGTATCAAATCAAATTATGTATATAGAAAAATAAAAGAATAAATTGAAAATTTTTTATATGTGTAATTGATATTTATTTTAGATAAAAAGTCAAATTAATGATTTATTACTAAGAGTTACATATTTTGATTATAATTGCACTTAAATATTATGAAAAAATTAAATAATAACCACTATATAAATATACAGTAAAAAAATAGACAAAATTACCCCTATGAGATTGCACTTTTTTTAGAGAGACAGGAGAATAATAAATAGTTTTCAATTGTATTATATTATAAAGTAACATTTAAAAAAAATACAAATTAAAATTCTTTTAAATAATTAAAAAATATTTACATATAGATTAACTTTTTACGTGATTTAGTTATACATTACATTATTAAAAGTTAAATATTATAATTTGTTGTAAAATTTTTACATTGATGAAAGAAATTGTCTAACTATAAAAAAATTGTATAATTATAAAAAATAAGAATAATAATTAAATAATCCCGTATACATGAATTTTATATTAGTATATATATATATATATATATATAATTTTGATACTCACGCTCTGAAAGCCGGACTATCAAACTTTTTTTTTTTTCAAAACCCACTAAAACATTACACTATAAAAATTAAAAAAATGAAATAAAATAAAATTTCAAACCCCCACCAGACATCGCCCTTCTTTAAATAACAAAAAAAAAAATCTCCATCGCACATTACACTACATCACCCTTCATTAATTAAAAACCCCATCCAACAGCACCCCTCCCCATTACTAATGTTTATATATATATATATATATATATATATATATATATATATATATATATATATATTTCGTTCCAAATTAATGTTTATGTTTTCTTTTTCACGTAAAATAAGAGGTATAATATTTTAATATTCAGTAAAATTAGAAAATAATATTAAATGTAAAGTGAGTAAATTGTATTATTGTTGTGTGTGGATTTTACATGAAATAATTAATGATTAATAAAGTAATTTAATTAAACAATTATGCCCTTTGTTCTGGTTGAATGTAACCGCATTTTGCTCCATTTCATTACAAAATACTCTCCCATTCCATTTAAATATTTACCATTCACTACACAGTTTACACGCAACGTTAATACAATTATCTATTATATCATAAAATAGTATATTCTTCACTTCATTTTAAATTAAATAATTACAATTATTTATTATATTATAAAATATTATATCCTTCAATTCATTATAAATTAAATAATTATAGCCATTAATATGCATAAAATATATAAATAAATACATTCAACCACCACTAAAAAAATATATTTTTTCATAATTTATTATCTTAACACCTTTTATTTGTTTAATGCAAATCTTTGCTATTAAATTTATATTATAACTAACAATCCCTTTGTCAAATTATAAATTTCATATTTTACGTTTTTCTCAATTTCATAAATTACTCCAAAAGAAAAGAAAAATCGAATTAAGGTTTATCTCATTAAAAGAATTTATTCATTTTTATTTATTTAATAAATTATTTATAATATAACTTAATAATCAATATAGTTTTTCATAATTTATAGTTTTTCATAATTTATTATTTTATCAATTTATTAAATTACTTTATAATTACTAATCATGATATATTTTATAATTTTTGATCAATTGATTGTAACACAATCGGAATAGAAAGCTAACGCAAAAGACGGTTGGATAATTAACACAATTAAAAAAATAATCTAATAATAATTTTTATACCACACAGTAAACCCAAACCAACCACAAAAACCCTAAAATACAAAATCTAATTGAACACCCAAGCTCCAAGAATCTTACCGAATTGAACATCCAATCCAACAACTTACCTATAAATAATTATTAAAACTAAAATCAAATTAAAATTTATGTAATTGAAATAATTAATCAAATATAAATGGAAAGATTATATGTAATACTAATATAAAAAATAAAAAATAAAATATGAATATTAATAGAATAAAGATTTATGTCATTGAAATAATTAATCAAATATAAATGAAAAGATTATATGTAAAACTAATATAAAAAATAAAAAATAAAATATGAAGATTAATAGTAGAATAAAAGAAAAGGTTAATCGTCTTTTCACACATCATATTTTTAAGATATTTATTCGGTAAATACAAAATATATTTACAAATAATAAATATAAGATATAATATACCAACACCACATATATTTGCGATTAAATATTTTTTTATTTTTAATATAATACTATTGATTTTGGAGTATAAAATAAAATATATATCAGGAACATATCTATAACCACAAACGCATCATTGCCACCCACCCAAACGTTTCAACGCCACCCGCCAAAAAAACGCGTGACATTGTTTCTTATATAGCCCATTGCTTTTACGAAGTATCCACAGAAAACCCTAACCCACACCCTCCTCCCTTGTTGTAACAAACGGCTGGTCCCCTCCGAAATTCCAACAACACCCTTTTATCAGCTACTATTTACGAATAAATTCCACCGCCATCTCTTCCTATAAAACCTTCCTTACAGTTAGTCTTAGATTTGCCGAATTAGAGAGCCAAACGGCACTCTTAAATCTTCAAGATCTTCCTTTTAAAACAATTTAGACTTTTTAGTTCAAAGTACAACCAATATGGAAACATCCTCAAGAAACAGAGGTACAACCTTTCACAGCCACTTCCAGCGCTCTGTTTCTCCATCGGGTCGATTCTGCTCTTCTTCCATCTCCACCTCATCGCCCTCCGCCTTCTCCACCCGCTCTGCGAACAGACCCGAGCATATTCTTGCCCGATCCACAAGCCCTACCCGCGTAAGCCTTGGGAGATCCGTATCCCCCTCTTCGGTCCGATTTTCTACATCCAGAAGGCATCCAATCGCCTCGCAACATCAGAGGCAGAGCAGCTCGTTGCCAAAGAAGACGTGCATGTGTTCCCCTACGACGCACCCAGGCTCCTTCCGGTGTAGCCTCCACAAGAACAGTATTGTGCCTGGGTACAGTACGGGCAGCTACACGGCGTCGTATCGGTCGAGTCATCACCTGAATATGCGTCGATCGGCCATGACGAATTCTCTGGTTCGCATCGGAACGGTGGAGGGGGATTTGGTGAAGAGAGCCCTTGCGGCGCTAATTCGCCCGTCCTCGCACAGTTTGCGCCGCCGTGACGACTTCCAGCCGCGGCCGAGCCGTCTTTCCGTCATGTCGAAAGCTTAGGGCATGTCATAGAGGATTTCTTAGGAGCGAAGATTTCAACCGCTTCTTCTTGTACAGTACTGACCCCGGTGAGTTGACTCACTGGGTGGGACTCTGGCGGTGTAGCCATTTTTATTAGGCTATGAAAATTTTGCCCTTTTTTAAATTTTAGTTTACTGTGAAAATTGCCCAATTTTTATTTTATTTTATTTTAGAAACCCCATTCTCTGAGTTCTGTAGTAGGAAAAGAACTCCAATGCGTTTTTTCTCTTTTTTGTTGGGATAAGCGTTGAGCTGCGATAAGGTACATTAATGAAGAGTTTAATACGAAATTATTGACTTGAAAAACAGATATTGGTTTTTAATTTCTAATGAATTAATAAATTATAGTATCAAATAAAATTCAATTCATCAGCTTATTTGCAATTTGTGGATGGAAGAGCGTTTGGTGAAGTACGTGGTGTGCACAATTAATATAATTAAATCTTACTTCGTTTGACTCGTGTTGGATTTTATTTTTGAATGGAAGAATGAACTGTAGGTTTGTATCTTGAAGTATCATATGTATATTCTAAAATTAGGAGTAAACGAGGGTCTTGTAATTTGTAAATACTCCTATAATGAATTTTTCGAGATCCATCTAGATTTACCTACTTAATACTATACTAACAGCAAAGCGTACCAGATTTAAAAAGACACAACATTTGTTCGGAGACTTGGTGCTTTTCTCCTCTCTTGAAATGGTGTACCCCACCATTAGGGGCCCCCACCGCCCCTGCCCTGGGGATTGGTGGAGGAGGTAAATCGCATGATGTGCCTCAAGTGACTTATAGGGAGGGCTCACTGTTAAACTTGTGCTTGCAAGGGGCCAAATCCATGCCAAAGGCAGGATTCGAACCCCCACCCTGCAGCAACCAAGCTCAGCTGGAAGGCCTTCCACCCTCCCCTCTACCACTTGAGCTATGCCCTTGGGGCGCTTTTCTCCTCTCTTGCCAATGGGGTGGGAACCACATGCTATATTATATTGTTCTCAGCTCTTTTTATTTTGGATTCTTATATTATAATAAGAGTGTTTTATGGAATCCCCTTTAGGGTCATATCTTACAAATTATTTTATGGAATCCCTTTCTTAAAATAGGGGCGGGAACAACATATATTGTACTGTCTCAGCTTTCTTTTAAATTATACACTTTTTTGTTTCACAAAAGTGGGTATCTTTTTTAAAAAATAAAAATTAAAAAAATCAACTTTTCTCATACGCTTCAATATATATATATATATAAAAAAAAGCACCACGACCTAACATATTTAATACTCCCTCCGTCCGCCCCAAAGGTGGACATTTGCTATTTGCACGTGAATTAAGGAGTATTATTATTTAATGTGTAGTTGGTAATTGTATTAGTTGGGTGTATGTGTCCCATAAATTTATTATATTAGTGATGTGTGTGGGTTTCATGTGTTTAAAAAGGAAAATGTAGACATTTGGTGTGGACGCACAAAATAGTAAAATGTCAACATTTCGGACGAACGGAGAAAGCATACTTTATCATTTATTTATTATCGAACAAATATTATAATATCCCAAGAGTTATCACTATCTAATACATTTAATATATTTTATTATTTATTTATTACTCTTCCCGTCTCGTATTATTCTTTACTATTACTATAGAGTGTAATGTAAGTATTTTTAAGAATGCCTCCTTATCCCACCAAATAAACGGTGTGAGATGAGATCACGTATAACACCTTGTTTCGATATGCGTCAAGATTGGCTTTTAAATTTGGCAAAAGCTCCTACGCCCCAGAGAAACGGAGGGATACTCCGTGTTTTCATATGAACACAATCTTTCCCTCTATATTCTATTTAAAACTACATATTGCTAGGGGTTTAAATTGCAAAGGCGCACGAAAATTGCAAAGGCGCACACGGAATGCGCTCCATGCGCCCGGTGCACATGAGACTCACTCTTTAAATTTTCGTCAAGTGTGCTACGAGCCTTTATTTATAAAATACTCCCCGGTAAGAATTTAAAGAGAAAAAGTAAGCGTAAAAAAGTAAATAAAATTTTTGAAATTATTAAATAAGATGCACATTGTATTTTTATAATTAATTAAACGTACATAAATACGGGACACTTACGCATAAATACATGAGATAATGAATTATATTTTGTCATACAATTATAGTACCGATGAATCATGAAACGTTGAATAAGAAAATTCATTATAATCGAAGTAAAAATGAAAAAAAACTCGCTGAAGAAAACATTGTAATGGTACCAAATAGTCGCACTCTTAGAAAAGCAGAGGAGACAATTTCACCACAACACCTACACACTAAACATCCAATAATTTAACTGCACTTAATTTCCACAAGACACAAACACTCAACTGCTTCCAAACTAAATAACTAATCTGTCATCACCATGAAAATGAAATCATCCACTTTCAGGTCATCAATCCGATCATCCACAGGGCTTCAGAAGCTGTTGATTCTGGAGCTGTGGAACCCGCTGTTGGTAAGCAGGATCTGGGGCGGCGCCACCACCTTGTGGTTGGACCTCTTCACCAACCACCTGGTGCTGTGGCCGCGCCACCACATTGTATCAACTATCAAGTAGAAATAATACTCCTATTTCTTTTTAAGAAAAATAGCTCCTACTATTTAATTACTCCTAATAAAAAGTAATAATTAAAAGGTGAAATATCATAATACTTTTAAAAGTTATCATATCTTGTGGGATAGTATTGGATAGAGGGAGTACATTTTAAAAGAACATCTTTAATAAAATTTACGTCCATCATTAAATATTAGGAGTGTGCACGGTGCGATTTTGCGGTTATTTCGATAAAATTTAAATTGCATTGTTATATGCGGTTCGGTTTGACAATTAGATTAAAATTGCGGTTTGTCGATTAAAATTTATAATGCGGTTTTAGGTTTTTTTTGCGGTTTTGCGGTTTGACGGTTAAAATTTAATATATTACATAACAATACAATACATATGGATGTATAAAAAAACAAATGCGTGTACATGCTTAATTTAAAGTGTTCTTCACCCTTACAAATAAAATATTATAACAATGATAAAATTAGATAATGAGATAATAAAGATATGAAATTATAATTTGACCTTCATAACCAACTCAAATAATATAATCCTTGTGACTTAAAACAAACTTTTATCAAAATTATTTCTCAATCCAAATTAGTGTATACTCCCTCCGTCCCGGGCTAAGAGTCTCATTTGCTTTTGGGCACGTGGATTAAGGAGTATTATTATTTAATGTGTAGTGGGTAGTTGTATTAGTGGGTGTAGGGGCCCCATGTATTAATTGTATTAGTGGGTGTGGGTGGATCCCATATGTCCAAAAAAGGAAATGAGACTCTTTGGGTGGGACGACCAAAATGGTAAAATGGCCCTCTTAACCTGGGACGGAGGGAGTATGTTTTTACCTCTTCACTAATACATAATTATATATGCATACATAATATATATTTAATTTTATAATTTAAATAATAGAGTGCGGTGCGGTGTATTTTTAGATGAAAATACTATCTCTTTTAATTTCCATGAAAAAAGTATTTTAAGGTGTTAACCCAAGAGTTAAAGAACAACTATATTCACACACACCACTATGGGAGTGACAAGATTAAAGTTCTTGAGACATGGTTTCCATTATTCGGTTAGGATTATATGAGATAGGAGATAGGAGAAATGAATACTATAGACTATTTTTAAAATCGGATTAGACTGACTAATTCAACTGGGAATTAGAGTCCGAACGATCTAAATTCATAAATTAATTCATATTTTATGGTTGAATCGAATTGAATTGGGCTGAACCGGTCATAACGGAAAAAATTGTTGAACCGGTCCAACCGATTTAGTATATATAAATATTTTTTTCAATTCTTAATTTTTCAAAATTTTCTGATTTTTTTTAAAAAATTAATTTCTTTTTTTAATTTTCATGATCATGTTTCATTTTTTACTTTTGTTTACTTTAGAACATAACATTTAAATTTTAAATTAAATTATAAATTATAGTATTGAGTGAGTATCCTATACACTAGGTATGAATTACGCATATGAACTACAATTATTTTTTATTCAATTATATTTTTATTTTAAATTGATTTTTTTTTAACTTTGCTAAATAATTTTTGTGATTATACATTTTTAATGCACAATGATTCTATAAAATATATGAAACTATGTTAAATATAACCTTACAGTTGAACTGCTCCGATCGATTGAAACTCGAATTATTGACTCCTCTAGTTCCATCTCCATTCCATTTATTATTGTAGCATTTCTAAAAATTGCTTTATGTATGTAGCATTTCTTTATACATTTTCTAAATTTTATTATTTTCAACTAATTTATAGAAATATATTTCATTTGAGTTGAACTTTAGAAATCTGTCACCCTCTTTTCACTAATTGAGTTTTTAACACGAAACTTATTCATTATAATTCACAATCATAAAAAGTTTATCTGAATTGAATTCTTCCAAGAGATTCACAAGCTAGCATCACTTTCATAATAATATAACGTGAATCTAACTTGTGCGATAGAAAATGAATAATAAATGACATATCTTCGTGATTTGGTTGGATTTTTTTAAAAACTGTGATGGATCTATTTGAGATTTTTGGTTTTGGAATGATTTCCCCCAATGTTTCACGTGATTTTGCTTTCTATCCAACTTATAATTATGTATTAATTTTTACCATAAAATTATTATATATCACCAAAATTATAATAGAAAATTGAAAAAAAATGTTATGTAGATTGATTATCAGACCAATTAGAAATGTAAAAGTGGATTGAGCTAATCAATATTAACCTACCACAATCCATAATTTGTTAGGTCGGAGTTTGTTAAGTTTGATAAGGTAGGACATTTGTCGGGCATATTATTTGTGAAGTGGTCATTAGATAAGTTTTGATACGGCATAGCAAGTTGTCAACGTGTTAAACTCATTTTAATATTTTTATATGATATTTTTTTAATATGAACCTAAAATAAAATTTAAAGAATATGTTATCAAAATGAATAATATGATTTATAAAAATATTATTTTTATTTATTTTTATGTTGTGGGTTATTGATGATAGGTCGAATTGGAGTACCTTAATAATGCAAATTATTTTTAGAGCGGATCATTTACGATCATTCATGGGGCAGGTTGATAGTGAATTTTTGTAGGTTGTGCGAATTTATTCACGGTACTATGCTTATTTTGATCACTTCAATAAAATTTTGTTTAAAAGTTAATGGATTAATTTCAAAATTTTGGAATATTATGAACTAATTTCAAAATGCGGCAAATTTAAAGAACTAAAAAATTAATTTTTCTTGCCACGTCAGAAGTGCCACGTGATATTACCGGTTGGGCGTGACCTGCTCCAATTGGTAAATGAACTAAAATGTCAAATTTTGAAAAGTTAATAAACCAATTTTAAAAACTCAAAACACATATGGACTAATTTCAAATATTGATAAACTTAATGGACAAAAATATATATATTTACCCTATATTTTTTACATAAAAATTGACAAAATATCCTTAATTAGGAAGCAGCCTAACCATTTTTCAATACTTTACTAGCTACTACATATTTACAGAGGATGCTGAAATTTCAATAGCTTCTGTTCGTTTGCTACAAAAATTACCTTAAAAACGACAACATTTTGTTAGAATAATTTGCAGAAGGAAAAGTTGATAATAAAATTGGGATAGATATTTGAATAAATTCAATGAATTTGTATAAATAGGAATTTAGGATCCTAAGGTGCATTGATTAATTATAAGAAAATTAAAGAAGTGATAAAGTAAAGGGGCAGTGGGCCCTTGGTGCTTTAGACACCCCGTGGACTACGCTTTTTGTGGGCGTGATTGATGGCATAAGTTTTTCTGCATTTCTTACTCCACACTCCTGCCTTGTAAATTTCTCCATCATCATTACTATTTCATTTCATTTATTTACTCTTTTGGGGGGAACATTATTAAATATTTTTATTTTATAAAAAAAAATTGTATATTTAGAAGGCTATTCAGTCATGTTGCCGCATTCACATTTTACAAATTACAATATACAGTGGACACCTTGTATACATTAAGAGCCGTCTTATATTTTACGGTGAGATTATCTTATTTTTTTTAATTAATTATTATTTTTTATTAGAAATGTTATTAATTTTTTTTAAAATTATTATAATTTTTTTCTTTATATTATAAATTATTCATGAATATACTATATTCTGGAGTAATTAATGATGTTATCAAAAATTTGTAGACGGTCTCACAAGTTTTGCCCAAATTATTTTAACGTGAGACTTGAGATGTGATATTGTGTGTACTAGGGTTTGAGATTCTCTATTTCAAATCTATTTATCTTTGTGTTTCATATGTGTAGAATTTTGACAAATCAAATTTTTTAAATTTTCAAAATTGAAAAAATATGATGCATTAAAATTCTAATGAAACATTGTATGGAATAGAGATTTAAAATAGTAAATCTCTTTCCCGCTAGTGACATGTATGAACAAAACCCATTATGAAATAGAATATGGAACTTGAGGGGCCAACCCCTACATTTTCTTTTAACTACTCCTAAGATTCAACTACCAACTCATTTAAAAAAGAGAACATGGGAACACAACAAAAAAGCAAGCAAAATTCACTTGGTAAATAAAGGTCAATTCAAACTTAATCTGGTGTGTGTATATATACACACACATACATGTGACATGAATATGATGAATTAAGTTGCAAGATTTTGACAAGAAGATAGATGGACTGGTTTTCTTGGCTATCAAAAACAGGGCTAGAGCCAAGCCTAGTGTACCAATACGGCGAAGCATTCGCAGAAAACGAGCTTGAAGAAGAGGATATCTCTTACTTCAACCACGAATTCCTCCAAAGCATGGACATCTCCATCGCCAAACACCGCCTCCAGATCCTCAAACTCTCCGCCAAACAGAGACGGAGAGGGAACGGGAGGGGGATGTCGGCGATCTTGATCGCCGTCACCAACCACCTCCGGGCCCTGGTACGCCGTCGTCCCAGGGAGCCGGGGCTGGCCATCGTGCCGGCCGGCCACAGCGCCAGGTGGCTGGTGAAGAGGTCCAACCGCAAGGTGGTGGCGCCGTCCCGGCTCCTGCTCACCGACGGCGGGTTCCATAGTGCTAGAATCAACAGCTTCTCTAGCCCGTATGTGGATGATCGGATTGATGACCTGAAAGTGGACGATGACTACTGGTCCTCTGCAGTTGAAGATATCAGGTGGGATGCTATGTTTCACAATTTGAAACCTACTTGATTGATTTCATTCATTTTCATGGTGATTAGTTGTTTAGTTTGTGTTCTTACATACCAGAAGCAGTTGAGTGTTTGTTGAATTAGGGAATTATTGGATGTTTAGTGTGTAGGTGTTGTGGTGAAATTGTCTCCTCTGCTTTTCAAAGAGCGTGACTATTTGTTACCATTAGAATGTTTTCTTCATGGTGAGATTTTTCATTTTTTACTTTCCATTGACTTTTCCTTCATTGGTTTGTTAAGTTTTCTTATTTCCCTATTCATCTTTCATAGTTATAATAATATGAAAAATTATAGTATCATAAAAATAAACTACTCCATCCATCATATTTATTTATGCACTATGCTGGAATTGAGGTGTGTGGGATATTTATGCATGTATTATTAATGGTAAACTATACATATGATCTTATATATAGTTTTTACATCTTATTCATCAACCCAATAACTTTATTTATTTTTTACACTTCATTCATTATTCTCAATAATTTTAATTATTTTTTCTTTTTAAATTACCAAACTTACCCTATTTTTACTTGCGTTTTATATTTAAAACAATACGGTGTTGTTTGTTTTGGAGTTTTTGTGATTTTGAAAATCATGAATAGTAATGTTATGTTTGTTTTGAGTTTTTAATAGGGTATGTTTTAACTTTATGTCAAATCGATGTGTAAGAATGTACTCCCTCGTCCCCCCCAAAGTATTTCACACTTTCCTTTTTTATCCGTCCCTCAAAGTATTTCACACTTCGCTTTTACTAAAATTGGTAAAAAATAAATTATTATAATATTAACTTTTTACACACATCCCAATATAATACTCACTTTTACATCTTCCAACAATTTTACACATATTTTTCATTAAATTAACTAAAATATATATCCTCTCTCTTACTTTATACATTAAAAAATAAAATTTTCTTAATCTCCGCGCACGCCAATACGTGAAATACTTCACGAGACGGAGGAAGTATTAATTTATGTAGAAAAAAAGATGAGAGAGGATAGATAAAGAGAAAAAGCGTATTAATAGAGGAAAAATAATGTATATATGTATATATAGAGGTGATTTTCTATTAATTTATGTAACAAAAAAGAATAAGAGAAGAGATATAGAGAGAAAATGTATATTAATTGAGGGAAGAAAATACATATAGGTATATGTAGGGGTGCTTTTTAAAATTTACTGTTGATTTTGAATTCCAATTCCAGAATTTGAAACTCAAAAACAAACATCCCTTATATGTTTTAATCTCTGCTCTCGTAACGGACATAAACACGTGAGATGAAGGAGCATTATTTAAGCTCTTAGTACACTTTGACGGTAATTAAAAAACAATTTTGACACGTATCAAAACAAGGTGTTAGAATACGTGATCTCATTTCAGACCGTTTATTCGATGGATAGAGACGCATTCTTAAGAAACTACTCATTTCTTCTCCAAAGTATTTCACACCTTTCTTTTTTATCCATTCCTCAAAATATTTCACACTTTAATTTTACTAAAATTGATAAAAAAATAAATTATTATAATATTCACTTTTTACAAACATCCTAATATAATACTCAATTTTTCATATCTTTTAACAACTTTACATACTTTTCTATTAAATTAACTAAAATATATATTCTCTCTTACTTTATACATTAAAAATAAAATTTTCTTAATTTCCGCGCACACCAATACGTGAAATACTTCACGAGACAGAGGGAGTAATTATAATTCCATAAACTAATGATGGATTTATAGGCCCACACGCCATTCACCCTTTAGTTATTGGGTTCACTCGCACCTAAACAACTCACTCTCGTGTTGATAGTGGGTGGAGTGGATTTACACTTTATTATTCTATTATCATCTTCATGTTTAATTCATACAAAATTTTCATTCTCCATTCAATCCACATTTTCCTTATAGACATCCTTATAGACAGAGACATCGAGACATCCGATAAATAATTAGGGAAATGTTTATTTGCGAATTATATGAATTTTTAAAAACAGAATTCAAAATTTTGGAAACTAAATATATAGGGAGTAATTATTTTTGTTTATTTCGAGTTTTTTTTTGTTAGATAAATCTAAACTTTTTGTCAAAATTAATATATATATATATATATATATATATATATATATATATATATATATATATATATATATATATATATATATATATATAAAAGAGGTAAGTAGGATGTGTGAAAGCAGGAGTGCTAAGAAAAACAGATATTATCCACAAATGGTCCAAAGTATTACTAAACCCACAAATAGTCTTATATTTTTAAAAAAAAAATCATTTTAGTCATTTTTTAATCCAATTTTGGTCCCGATGAATTAAAATTTGACAAAAAAAAGGGACTAAAATTGAAAATTTGTAATAGTTAAAGGATCAAATGCGAATTTTGTAATAATTTGATAAAAGACTTAAAGGACCAAATGCGATAATTTGACCGGAAAAATACTCACTCTGTCTGATTCTAAGGTATCTATTTACTTTTGCATGTGAATTAAGGAGTATTATTATATATATAAAGTGAATAATTGTATTAGAGGGAAGTGGTGTGCCATATTGTGTACTTTTTACTAAATAGGGAAAATTGATACTTTTGTAGTGAACGCCAAAAATAATAAAATTAATACTTTAGAAGCGGACAGAGGAAGTATAATTTTTCGCATTATATTAAAATTCTCACATATATTTAAAACAATATTTTTAAAATTTAGGACAGGAGTAAATTTTTTTAATTTTATTGAGCATAATTTGAGAGTATTATTTTTTTTAAGAAAAATATTAATTAATCTTTTTAAAGAGGAATTATTTATGTCTTAAAAAATAATTTTACTAAATTAAGGTGTATGGTGAAACGGATTCACAGTGATTCATGTGAATACTATCAAATTAATCATGCCAACCCCGAGTATACAAACACACAATTTGTCCAGCTAGACGCACAAGCTTACTCAAGCATAGTCTAATAAGAAAATTAGGATGGATGATTCAAATGTAGGAGAAATAGACAGAATGACTGAATTAATCTAAATACCAATTCCTAGAGTTAGAACGAGCGAGAAAGGGAGAAAGGGAGGTTATGAGTAACGCTTGCGATGATTTGGGCCAACTCAACACTTCCTCAACCATCTTCTCAAACCTCTCTCTATCCTTCATCTTCACATCTCGGCTCTTCATCTCTTCTCTAAAGCCACTGCCCTTCTGAGCAGAATTTGAACCAACATTAGCATCGGAAAGGATTCCACACTTATCTCATCAATCGTTGCTCTTATCTTCATTCCAACAATCTTCAAATGCAATAAGTCGCAGTTCAAATCATCACTCATCGATAGACGAAGGTGTAGAGGAGGCTCCTACATGAACGAACAGACCTTGTATTCAAAGGTCAATAATCAGCTACAAATCAAGAAACTGATATGATTACCTTTGTGACTTCATGTAGTTGCAATGTCTCTAGTTTTGGACAAGATTCAAGCACGCGTAAAACAGCAGTATTAATGTGGTTTCCATGAAGATTATCAATTTTCAAATATAGCCGTCTAGATTGTTGTTCAAGCTGCCATCCATCTGCCACCATCTTTGACACAAACTAACACATTGCACAAAGAAATGATGAATATATTAAAAAAATTTCTTCGTCTTCAAAGAGCCATGAGAAAACATCAATATATCATCATATGGATAACACAAGAAAATTATACTACAGAAACTTATCATGAATACACACACCTGAAAGAAGCTAGTCTTCATATGAAGCTTCTTGACATGCTGAATCTCCTCAAATAGTTCATTCACAGCATTGATCGCATCTGCAGGCATCCCTTCAGCATAATAGGAAACACCAGCAATGCCTACTTTAACTTCAACCACAGCCGAGATATTTTTAAGCCAGAACTTTCTTCCCTCGGGATGAATCATAATTTCTAAAATGCTTACATAAGGTGCCGAGATTTCAAGCATTTCTAAATGTTCATCATCTTCGTCAATCACAATAAGTTTATGCAGACGCGGAGAGTCGATCTTCAAACTATTGAAGCCCCAACATCCACATAGTTCCAAACTACACCACATGCTGATGCAACTCAACATATTCCATCACTAACTTAGTGAGAGATTTCCAATCCACTCGTCTTGCAGGGGAAACTGTGCAAAATTCAAAACCCAACTCCGTCAGACTGAATTCGAATACAACGACTCCGGGGGTGAATAACGAGTTGAATCATCATCCAGAAGCGTTATATGAACTGTTTTGCACTTTAATTTTAAGGCAAAATCAACCCAGATATCCATATGGGATGCCCAAGCCTGATTGTAATGGATACGAACACTAAATTCCTCCAACGACTTTGCAGTGCCTGTTAACCATAGCCACAAACTTGCTAGTTCTAACAATATCATGAACACCATACTGAAAAAATTGAAGCCTAGTCAATTCACACCAAAGATATCTCCATCTTTTCGACAATAATTGAAATCGGAATTGAGGCTCGCAAAAGTGGGAATATGAATAAGTAAAGAATCTGGCAGTGCACTCAACCGATCAATCGACGACATCCTATCCTGCCCTAATTCTTCTGCCTTTTCATCTAATTAACTACAAACATCCATGAAATTATTTTAAAAACATATGGAGTATGAATTTGCTGCATTTCATCCAATCCTTTTACAGAAATTTAAATACCAGAATATAATTAAGAGTTCGAACCTCAATTCACTGTCGGCCGGCGGAAACAACTCTTACTGGAAAAGGAGAAGGAGGTTTAAATATGGGGTGACATGAACTTTCAGGGCTAATTAGTAAATTGAAAATGTAATAATGCATATTCTCACCCAAATTAGTTATGCAATAATACAACTTTTTTCACCTTCTAAATGTTTTATATTTTACCCCATATTTAATAGGGGTGGGCAACAATTTTATAAAACCGCAAAAACCGATCGACCCGCACCGCATTGCACCGCACTTAGTGTTTTTTCACCTAAACCGCGATTAATTTTATTGGAGAAAACCGCATCGCTTGAATGGTGCAATTTCGATTTTCATCTAAAAATACACCGCACCGCACTCTATTATTTAAATTATAAAATTAAATATATATTATGTATGCATATATAATTATGTATTAGTGAAGAGGTAAAAACATACTCCCTCCGTCCCAGGTTAAGAGGGCCATTTTACCATTTTGGTCGTCCCACCCAAAGAGTCTCATTTCCTTTTTTGGACATATGGGATCCACCCACACCCACTAATACAATTAATACATGGGGCCCCTACACCCACTAATACAACTACCCACTACACATTAAATAATAATACTCCTTAATCCACGTGCCCAAAAGCAAATGAGACTCTTAGCCCGGGACGGAGGGAGTATACACTAATTTGGATTGAGAAATAATTTTGATAAAAGTTTGTTTTAAGTCACAAGGATTATATTATTTGAGTTGGTTATGAAGGTCAAATTATAATTTCATATCTTTATTATCTCATTATCTAATTTTATCATTGTTATAATATTTTATTTGTAAGGGTGAAGAACACTTTAAATTAAGCATGTACACGCATTTGTTTTTTTATACATCCATATGTATTGTATTGTTATGTAATATATTAAATTTTAACCGTCAAACCGCAAAACCGCAAAAAAAACCTAAAACCGCATTATAAATTTTAATCGACAAACCGCAATTTTAATCTAATTGTCAAACCGAACCGCATATAACAATGCAATTTAAATTTTATCGAAATAACCGCAAAATCGCACCGTGCACACTCCTAATATTTAATGATGGACGTAAATTTTATTAAAGATGTTCTTTTAAAATGTACTCCCTCTATCCAATACTATCCCACAAGATATGATAACTTTTAAAAGTATTATGATATTTCACCTTTTAATTATTACTTTTTATTAGGAGTAATTAAATAGTAGGAGCTATTTTTCTTAAAAAGAAATAGGAGTATTATTTCTACTTGATAGTTGATACAATGTGGTGGCGCGGCCACAGCACCAGGTGGTTGGTGAAGAGGTCCAACCACAAGGTGGTGGCGCCGCCCCAGATCCTGCTTACCAACAGCGGGTTCCACAGCTCCAGAATCAACAGCTTCTGAAGCCCTGTGGATGATCGGATTGATGACCTGAAAGTGGATGATTTCATTTTCATGGTGATGACAGATTAGTTATTTAGTTTGGAAGCAGTTGAGTGTTTGTGTCTTGTGGAAATTAAGTGCAGTTAAATTATTGGATGTTTAGTGTGTAGGTGTTGTGGTGAAATTGTCTCCTCTGCTTTTCTAAGAGTGCGACTATTTGGTACCATTACAATGTTTTCTTCAGCGAGTTTTTTTTCATTTTTACTTCGATTATAATGAATTTTCTTATTCAACGTTTCATGATTCATCGGTACTATAATTGTATGACAAAATATAATTCATTATCTCATGTATTTATGCGTAAGTGTCCCGTATTTATGTACGTTTAATTAATTATAAAAATACAATGTGCATCTTATTTAATAATTTCAAAAATTTTATTTACTTTTTTACGCTTACTTTTTCTCTTTAAATTCTTACCGGGGAGTATTTTATAAATAAAGGCTCGTAGCACACTTGACGAAAATTTAAAGAGTGAGTCTCATGTGCACCGGGCGCATGGAGCGCATTCCGTGTGCGCCTTTGCAATTTTCGTGCGCCTTTGCAATTTAAACCCCTAGCAATATGTAGTTTTAAATAGAATATAGAGGGAAAGATTGTGTTCATATGAAAACACGGAGTATCCCTCCGTTTCTCTGGGGCGTAGGAGCTTTTGCCAAATTTAAAAGCCAATCTTGACGCATATCGAAACAAGGTGTTATACGTGATCTCATCTCACACCGTTTATTTGGTGGGATAAGGAGGCATTCTTAAAAATACTTACATTACACTCTATAGTAATAGTAAAGAATAATACGAGACGGGAAGAGTAATAAATAAATAATAAAATATATTAAATGTATTAGATAGTGATAACTCTTGGGATATTATAATATTTGTTCGATAATAAATAAATGATAAAGTATGCTTTCTCCGTTCGTCCGAAATGTTGACATTTTACTATTTTGTGCGTCCACACCAAATGTCTACATTTTCCTTTTTAAACACATGAAACCCACACACATCACTAATATAATAAATTTATGGGACACATACACCCAACTAATACAATTACCAACTACACATTAAATAATAATACTCCTTAATTCACGTGCAAATAGCAAATGTCCACCTTTGGGGCGGACGGAGGGAGTATTAAATATGTTAGGTCGTGGTGCTTTTTTTTATATATATATATATATATTGAAGCGTATGAGAAAAGTTGATTTTTTTAATTTTTATTTTTTAAAAAAGATACCCACTTTTGTGAAACAAAAAAGTGTATAATTTAAAAGAAAGCTGAGACAGTACAATATATGTTGTTCCCGCCCCTATTTTAAGAAAGGGATTCCATAAAATAATTTGTAAGATATGACCCTAAAGGGGATTCCATAAAACACTCTTATTATAATATAAGAATCCAAAATAAAAAGAGCTGAGAACAATATAATATAGCATGTGGTTCCCACCCCATTGGCAAGAGAGGAGAAAAGCGCCCCAAGGGCATAGCTCAAGTGGTAGAGGGGAGGGTGGAAGGCCTTCCAGCTGAGCTTGGTTGCTGCAGGGTGGGGGTTCGAATCCTGCCTTTGGCATGGATTTGGCCCCTTGCAAGCACAAGTTTAACAGTGAGCCCTCCCTATAAGTCACTTGAGGCACATCATGCGATTTACCTCCTCCACCAATCCCCAGGGCAGGGGCGGTGGGGGCCCCTAATGGTGGGGTACACCATTTCAAGAGAGGAGAAAAGCACCAAGTCTCCGAACAAATGTTGTGTCTTTTTAAATCTGGTACGCTTTGCTGTTAGTATAGTATTAAGTAGGTAAATCTAGATGGATCTCGAAAAATTCATTATAGGAGTATTTACAAATTACAAGACCCTCGTTTACTCCTAATTTTAGAATATACATATGATACTTCAAGATACAAACCTACAGTTCATTCTTCCATTCAAAAATAAAATCCAACACGAGTCAAACGAAGTAAGATTTAATTATATTAATTGTGCACACCACGTACTTCACCAAACGCTCTTCCATCCACAAATTGCAAATAAGCTGATGAATTGAATTTTATTTGATACTATAATTTATTAATTCATTAGAAATTAAAAACCAATATCTGTTTTTCAAGTCAATAATTTCGTATTAAACTCTTCATTAATGTACCTTATCGCAGCTCAACGCTTATCCCAACAAAAAAGAGAAAAAACGCATTGGAGTTCTTTTCCTACTACAGAACTCAGAGAATGGGGTTTCTAAAATAAAATAAAATAAAAATTGGGCAATTTTCACAGTAAACTAAAATTTAAAAAAGGGCAAAATTTTCATAGCCTAATAAAAATGGCTACACCGCCAGAGTCCCACCCAGTGAGTCAACTCACCGGGGTCAGTACTGTACAAGAAGAAGCGGTTGAAATCTTCGCTCCTAAGAAATCCTCTATGACATGCCCTAAGCTTTCGACATGACGGAAAGACGGCTCGGCCGCGGCTGGAAGTCGTCACGGCGGCGCAAACTGTGCGAGGACGGGCGAATTAGCGCCGCAAGGGCTCTCTTCACCAAATCCCCCTCCACCGTTCCGATGCGAACCAGAGAATTCGTCATGGCCGATCGACGCATATTCAGGTGATGACTCGACCGATACGACGCCGTGTAGCTGCCCGTACTGTACCCAGGCACAATACTGTTCTTGTGGAGGCTACACCGGAAGGAGCCTGGGTGCGTCGTAGGGGAACACATGCACGTCTTCTTTGGCAACGAGCTGCTCTGCCTCTGATGTTGCGAGGCGATTGGATGCCTTCTGGATGTAGAAAATCGGACCGAAGAGGGGGATACGGATCTCCCAAGGCTTACGCGGGTAGGGCTTGTGGATCGGGCAAGAATATGCTCGGGTCTGTTCGCAGAGCGGGTGGAGAAGGCGGAGGGCGATGAGGTGGAGATGGAAGAAGAGCAGAATCGACCCGATGGAGAAACAGAGCGCTGGAAGTGGCTGTGAAAGGTTGTACCTCTGTTTCTTGAGGATGTTTCCATATTGGTTGTACTTTGAACTAAAAAGTCTAAATTGTTTTAAAAGGAAGATCTTGAAGATTTAAGAGTGCCGTTTGGCTCTCTAATTCGGCAAATCTAAGACTAACTGTAAGGAAGGTTTTATAGGAAGAGATGGCGGTGGAATTTATTCGTAAATAGTAGCTGATAAAAGGGTGTTGTTGGAATTTCGGAGGGGACCAGCCGTTTGTTACAACAAGGGAGGAGGGTGTGGGTTAGGGTTTTCTGTGGATACTTCGTAAAAGCAATGGGCTATATAAGAAACAATGTCACGCGTTTTTTTGGCGGGTGGCGTTGAAACGTTTGGGTGGGTGGCAATGATGCGTTTGTGGTTATAGATATGTTCCTGATATATATTTTATTTTATACTCCAAAATCAATAGTATTATATTAAAAATAAAAAAATATTTAATCGCAAATATATGTGGTGTTGGTATATTATATCTTATATTTATTATTTGTAAATATATTTTGTATTTACCGAATAAATATCTTAAAAATATGATGTGTGAAAAGACGATTAACCTTTTCTTTTATTCTACTATTAATCTTCATATTTTATTTTTTATTTTTTATATTAGTTTTACATATAATCTTTTCATTTATATTTGATTAATTATTTCAATGACATAAATCTTTATTCTATTAATATTCATATTTTATTTTTTATTTTTTATATTAGTATTACATATAATCTTTCCATTTATATTTGATTAATTATTTCAATTACATAAATTTTAATTTGATTTTAGTTTTAATAATTATTTATAGGTAAGTTGTTGGATTGGATGTTCAATTCGGTAAGATTCTTGGAGCTTGGGTGTTCAATTAGATTTTGTATTTTAGGGTTTTTGTGGTTGGTTTGGGTTTACTGTGTGGTATAAAAATTATTATTAGATTATTTTTTTAATTGTGTTAATTATCCAACCGTCTTTTGCGTTAGCTTTCTATTCCGATTGTGTTACAATCAATTGATCAAAAATTATAAAATATATCATGATTAGTAATTATAAAGTAATTTAATAAATTGATAAAATAATAAATTATGAAAAACTATAAATTATGAAAAACTATATTGATTATTAAGTTATATTATAAATAATTTATTAAATAAATAAAAATGAATAAATTCTTTTAATGAGATAAACCTTAATTCGATTTTTCTTTTCTTTTGGAGTAATTTATGAAATTGAGAAAAACGTAAAATATGAAATTTATAATTTGACAAAGGGATTGTTAGTTATAATATAAATTTAATAGCAAAGATTTGCATTAAACAAATAAAAGGTGTTAAGATAATAAATTATGAAAAAATATATTTTTTTAGTGGTGGTTGAATGTATTTATTTATATATTTTATGCATATTAATGGCTATAATTATTTAATTTATAATGAATTGAAGGATATAATATTTTATAATATAATAAATAATTGTAATTATTTAATTTAAAATGAAGTGAAGAATATACTATTTTATGATATAATAGATAATTGTATTAACGTTGCGTGTAAACTGTGTAGTGAATGGTAAATATTTAAATGGAATGGGAGAGTATTTTGTAATGAAATGGAGCAAAATGCGGTTACATTCAACCAGAACAAAGGGCATAATTGTTTAATTAAATTACTTTATTAATCATTAATTATTTCATGTAAAATCCACACACAACAATAATACAATTTACTCACTTTACATTTAATATTATTTTCTAATTTTACTGAATATTAAAATATTATACCTCTTATTTTACGTGAAAAAGAAAACATAAACATTAATTTGGAACGAAATATATATATATATATATATATATATATATATATATATATATATATATATATATATATATATATATATATAAACATTAGTAATGGGGAGGGGTGCTGTTGGATGGGGTTTTTAATTAATGAAGGGTGATGTAGTGTAATGTGCGATGGAGATTTTTTTTTTTGTTATTTAAAGAAGGGCGATGTCTGGTGGGGGTTTGAAATTTTATTTTATTTCATTTTTTTAATTTTTATAGTGTAATGTTTTAGTGGGTTTTGAAAAAAAAAAAAGTTTGATAGTCCGGCTTTCAGAGCGTGAGTATCAAAATTATATATATATATATATATATATATATATATATATATATATATATATATATATATATATATATATACTAATATAAAATTCATGTATACGGGATTATTTAATTATTATTCTTATTTTTTATAATTATACAATTTTTTTATAGTTAGACAATTTCTTTCATCAATGTAAAAATTTTACAACAAATTATAATATTTAACTTTTAATAATGTAATGTATAACTAAATCACGTAAAAAGTTAATCTATATGTAAATATTTTTTAATTATTTAAAAGAATTTTAATTTGTATTTTTTTTAAATGTTACTTTATAATATAATACAATTGAAAACTATTTATTATTCTCCTGTCTCTCTAAAAAAAGTGCAATCTCATAGGGGTAATTTTGTCTATTTTTTTACTGTATATTTATATAGTGGTTATTATTTAATTTTTTCATAATATTTAAGTGCAATTATAATCAAAATATGTAACTCTTAGTAATAAATCATTAATTTGACTTTTTATCTAAAATAAATATCAATTACACATATAAAAAATTTTCAATTTATTCTTTTATTTTTCTATATACATAATTTGATTTGATACTAATTAATTTATTTATTTCGAAATATTTATTTGAAATATTTATTTATTAATTGTAATTAATGATATTAAAGTAAATAAATCATAATAAGTGTATAGGAAAAATAAATAAATAATAAGATTATACGTGAACAATACGTTAGTGAAAAAGGACTTTGTTATATATATATTAGTAGCTAACCCGTGCGTTGCATGGTATGTGTTAGTTTTAGGGTAACAACCTCAATTGATTTTATGATATTTGAACCGAATAAATTTTTTTTTTAAAAAAATAATAATAATAAAAATAAATAAATACTCCTACAAAACATACTCAGGTTTCAAATCACAACATGATGCATCAGAATGATTAAAAAATAAATAACAATAAAGTAACAAATATTAACAAACCTCAACATCGTGATTAGACATGCACGACGATTCCAAACCTGTGGTTTCGGTTTCGAACTGCCGGTTCCGGTTCCAAAAAATGTGAAACCGGAACCGAACCGAGGGTAGGACGATTTCGGTTACAGTTTGAAACTGTCGGTTACGGTTTTTTTTTTAATTTTTTTTTTGCTTTTCAACCTAAAAACATAAAAAAAATAAAAATAAAAAACTGCCGGTTCCAACCGGGAACCATCGATTTTAACCGGAACTGCCGGTTCTGGTTTCACAAAATAAAAAACCAAAACCGAACCGATATATAGCCGGTTTCGGTTCGATTTTCACCGATTCTGAAATTGCCGATTTCGATTCTGGTTGGAACCGCCGGTTTCTAATTCCAAACCGGCAGTTTCTGTTAAAATATGCATGTCTAATCGTGATAAATACTTTCCAGATTGGTTGAACCATGAATTTGATAATTAGGAGACTCAAACAATCTAACGCATCTGAGTTTGACGGCAATGATTGTTTTGTTAGTTGGTAGAGAATGAATCAAACTAACATAAAAATAATGAGTATATATTATTGCCATATAAAATTATTAAAAAATTGGCATATATCTATTTTTGTTTTTTTTTGTTTATTGTTGCTATATCACTACAAGAAAATTGTCAAATTACATCAGAAAAATTCCAATGAAAAGAAAATTTATTGGAAATTTTAGAGCTCCAACGAATTTTCCAATGAAACTTTAAACCATTGAAAAATTCCAGCAAAAATTTCCATGGAAATTTCCAATGCTAATTCCAAAAATCTGATAAACTATTGGAAATATCCAACGAAAATTCCTATAAAACCTAAAATTGCTGGAAAGTTCCTAGAAAAATTCCCATATAAATTTAAATCGTTGAAAAATTCCAATGCTAATTCCAATAGTTTAATAAACAATTGAAAATTTTCAATAGAAATTCCAATTAAACTTAATCAGTTGGAAAATTTCAATGAAAATTTCATAAAAAAAAAACACTTCAATAAATTTAAATGTCAATTTATAACATAAATTATATATTAGTTAAGTTGGTAAATAATAAGGTGAGATACGCAAGAGGTCAAGGGTTCAAATCAAAATAAATATATATTTGGAGTAATATACCTAATATAACCCTAACATTAATGAATTAAATATTATAAACTAAATTTTTATCATAGCTATCTCGCCTGCCTCCTATTAATACTCCTAATTAATCGGAGGATATTCCAATCACCTCTCTCTCTCCAATATACATCCAAAATAGTTTTCAATTACTCTCTCATGCAATCCAAATTGTCATCTCCCGATCTTGCCGTACAAAAAGATTAAAAGTAAGAATGTGTTCAACTGGTTCAGAATCACAAACATAAGAATGTGTTCAACTGGTTCAGAATCACAAACAGAGTCTGCATTTGCTATTAATCTTCGCAAACACAGTCTGATGTCGCCGCCCACCACTGCTTCTCGCTGAAATCGTGAAATTATTGCCCGTCAACTACGCCGCTCAATCGACGTCGTCCCTAGATTTTTTGTTTGCGCAGATTTGCAGCAAAAGAAGCACTCTTGTCTATATGCAATCCACTCGTGAATGACAGAAGAAATATTTCAATTATTAGGAGAAGGGATTGAAGGATGAGGATTTTGAAGACGATTGATTCATCAGGTGCCCTAAATTTCCTTAATTACTTTTAATTAACTTCTTTATTTAATATTTTATTTTTTAAATAAAGTGTTTCTTATTTTTAATAATGATTCAATTTTTTATATTATATTTATTTATTTGGGTATCATTAATTAATTACTAGATCTTTTAATGCAATAAATTAATTAATATAAAATTAAATCATATATATATAAGGGAAAAAAGTATATTATATATAATATTCTCTCCCACCCACCTATAAATAAGACTTTTTGGTTATTCATTTTAAATATTCACATTCGATTCTCCAAAGAGGAATATGAGCTTTCTTCAAGTTCGTCTAGAGAATTGATTTATGAAATAATAAAAATTTATTTTGATAGAGCGAATCAAGTAGAGATTCGATCTACCTCAAAAAAAAATCGATTCAAGTATTCTTCAAAAAGAACTGATTCAAGTATGTTTGAATCGTTTTATCTCTTAAGAATAGATTCTTCAAGAGGAAGAGAATTTATTCAAGTATTCTTGAATAGATTTACATCTTAAAAATCGATTTTCAAGAGTAAGAAGATCAAATCGATTTACATCTAAATCTTCAAGAGTAAGAAGATCGAATCGATTTACATCTAATAGATTTATATCTTAAGAATCGATTTTTCAACCTCTAAAGTATTTATTCAAGTATTCTTAAAGTAAAAGAGGATCGACAATTCATGTACTCTTGAATCGATTTACCTCTAAAATATAAATGGTTAAAAAACTAATTCATGTATAGATTCGAAAGTTTAAGTTCTTTAATTTAAATCATTATTTCATATCAAATAACAATAAAATTGAGTTTGTAAATATTTGTTAATTTTTTTAATTTAATATATTAATATTTATTTATTTATATATATCTTAATTATTAAATTGTGACATATGAGTTATAATTTTTTTTTAGTTGTTTATATGATTTGAAACTAATAAAATTAAATAAAAATAAAATTAATAAATTCATTACAAATTTATAAATATTTAAAATAATATTATGTACAAATAAATTTTATTTATATTATATATATTATGATAATTTCTTAAAAATAACAATTAATGAAAATAGAATTATTATTATATAGTTAATAAAGAAATATTAAATCATAATCATGAGTAAAAATTAATACTCCATTTAAATTATATATATATATATATATATATATATATATATATATATATATATATATATATATATATATATATATATATATATATATATATATATATATATATATATATATATATATATATATATATATATATATATATATATATAATTTAAATGGAGTATTAATTTTTACTCATGATTATGATTTAATATTTCTTTATTAACTATATAATAATAATTCTATTTTCATTAATTGTTATTTTTAAGAAATTATCATAATATATATAATATAAATAAAATTTATTTGTACATAATATTATTTTAAATATTTATAAATTTGTAATGAATTTATTAATTTTATTTTTATTTAATTTTATTAGTTTCAAATCATATAAACAACTAAAAAAAAATTATAACTCATATGTCACAATTTAATAATTAAGATATATATAAATAAATAAATATTAATATATTAAATTAAAAAAATTAACAAATATTTACAAACTCAATTTTATTGTTATTTGATATGAAATAATGATTTAAATTAAAGAACTTAAACTTTCGAATCTATACATGAATTAGTTTTTTAACCATTTATATTTTAGAGGTAAATCGATTCAAGAGTACATGAATTGTCGATCCTCTTTTACTTTAAGAATACTTGAATAAATACTTTAGAGGTTGAAAAATCGATTCTTAAGATATAAATCTATTAGATGTAAATCGATTCGATCTTCTTACTCTTGAAGATTTAGATGTAAATCGATTTGATCTTCTTACTCTTGAAAATCGATTTTTAAGATGTAAATCTATTCAAGAATACTTGAATAAATTCTCTTCCTCTTGAAGAATCTATTCTTAAGAGATAAAACGATTCAAACATACTTGAATCAGTTCTTTTTGAAGAATACTTGAATCGATTTTTTTTTGAGGTAGATCGAATCTCTACTTGATTCGCTCTATCAAAATAAATTTTTATTATTTCATAAATCAATTCTCTAGACGAACTTGAAGAAAGCTCATATTCCTCTTTGGAGAATCGAATGTGAATATTTAAAATGAATAACCAAAAAGTCTTATTTATAGGTGGGTGGGAGAGAATATTATATATAATATACTTTTTTCCCTTATATATATATGATTTAATTTTATATTAATTAATTTATTGCATTAAAAGATCTAGTAATTAATTAATGATACCCAAATAAATAAATATAATATAAAAAATTGAATCATTATTAAAAATAAGAAACACTTTATTTAAAAAATAAAATATTAAATAAAGAAGTTAATTAAAAGTAATTAAGGAAATTTAGGGCACCTGATGAATCAATCGTCTTCAAAATCCTCATCCTTCAATCCCTTCTCCTAATAATTGAAATATTTCTTCTGTCATTCACGAGTGGATTGCATATAGACAAGAGTGCTTCTTTTGCTGCAAATCTGCGCAAACAAAAAATCTAGGGACGACGTCGATTGAGCGGCGTAGTTGACGGGCAATAATTTCACGATTTCAGCGAGAAGCAGTGGTGGGCGGCGACATCAGACTGTGTTTGCGAAGATTAATAGCAAATGCAGACTCTGTTTGTGATTCTGAACCAGTTGAACACATTCTTATGTTTGTGATTCTGAACCAGTTGAACACATTCTTACTTTTAATCTTTTTGTACGGCAAGATCGGGAGATGACAATTTGGATTGCATGAGAGAGTAATTGAAAACTATTTTGGATGTATATTGGAGAGAGAGAGGTGATTGGAATATCCTCCGATTAATTAGGAGTATTAATAGGAGGCAGGCGAGATAGCTATGATAAAAATTTAGTTTATAATATTTAATTCATTAATGTTAGGGTTATATTAGGTATATTACTCCAAATATATATTTATTTTGATTTGAACCCTTGACCTCTTGCGTATCTCACCTTATTATTTACCAACTTAACTAATATATAATTTATGTTATAAATTGACATTTAAATTTATTGAAGTGTTTTTTTTTTATGAAATTTTCATTGAAATTTTCCAACTGATTAAGTTTAATTGGAATTTCTATTGAAAATTTTCAATTGTTTATTAAACTATTGGAATTAGCATTGGAATTTTTCAACGATTTAAATTTATATGGGAATTTTTCTAGGAACTTTCCAGCAATTTTAGGTTTTATAGGAATTTTCGTTGGATATTTCCAATAGTTTATCAGATTTTTGGAATTAGCATTGGAAATTTCCATGGAAATTTTTGCTGGAATTTTTCAATGGTTTAAAGTTTCATTGGAAAATTCGTTGGAGCTCTAAAATTTCCAATAAATTTTCTTTTCATTGGAATTTTTCTGATGTAATTTGACAATTTTCTTGTAGTGATATAGCAACAATAAACAAAAAAAAACAAAAATAGATATATGCCAATTTTTTAATAATTTTATATGGCAATAATATATACTCATTATTTTTATGTTAGTTTGATTCATTCTCTACCAACTAACAAAACAATCATTGCCGTCAAACTCAGATGCGTTAGATTGTTTGAGTCTCCTAATTATCAAATTCATGGTTCAACCAATCTGGAAAGTATTTATCACGATTAGACATGCATATTTTAACAGAAACTGCCGGTTTGGAATTAGAAACCGGCGGTTCCAACCAGAATCGAAATCGGCAATTTCAGAATCGGTGAAAATCGAACCGAAACCGGCTATATATCGGTTCGGTTTTGGTTTTTTATTTTGTGAAACCAGAACCGGCAGTTCCGGTTAAAATCGATGGTTCCCGGTTGGAACCGGCAGTTTTTTATTTTTATTTTTTTTATGTTTTTAGGTTGAAAAGCAAAAAAAAAATTAAAAAAAAAACCGTAACCGACAGTTTCAAACTGTAACCGAAATCGTCCTACCCTCGGTTCGGTTCCGGTTTCACATTTTTTGGAACCGGAACCGGCAGTTCGAAACCGAAACCACAGGTTTGGAATCGTCGTGCATGTCTAATCACGATGTTGAGGTTTGTTAATATTTGTTACTTTATTGTTATTTATTTTTTAATCATTCTGATGCATCATGTTGTGATTTGAAACCTGAGTATGTTTTGTAGGAGTATTTATTTATTTTTATTATTATTATTTTTTTTAAAAAAAAATTTATTCGGTTCAAATATCATAAAATCAATTGAGGTTGTTACCCTAAAACTAACACATACCATGCAACGCACGGGTTAGCTACTAATATATATATAACAAAGTCCTTTTTCACTAACGTATTGTTCACGTATAATCTTATTATTTATTTATTTTTCCTATACACTTATTATGATTTATTTACTTTAATATCATTAATTACAATTAATAAATAAATATTTCAAATAAATATTTCGAAATAAATAAATTAATTAGTATCAAATCAAATTATGTATATAGAAAAATAAAAGAATAAATTGAAAATTTTTTATATGTGTAATTGATATTTATTTTAGATAAAAAGTCAAATTAATGATTTATTACTAAGAGTTACATATTTTGATTATAATTGCACTTAAATATTATGAAAAAATTAAATAATAACCACTATATAAATATACAGTAAAAAAATAGACAAAATTACCCCTATGAGATTGCACTTTTTTTAGAGAGACAGGAGAATAATAAATAGTTTTCAATTGTATTATATTATAAAGTAACATTTAAAAAAAATACAAATTAAAATTCTTTTAAATAATTAAAAAATATTTACATATAGATTAACTTTTTACGTGATTTAGTTATACATTACATTATTAAAAGTTAAATATTATAATTTGTTGTAAAATTTTTACATTGATGAAAGAAATTGTCTAACTATAAAAAAATTGTATAATTATAAAAAATAAGAATAATAATTAAATAATCCCGTATACATGAATTTTATATTAGTATATATATATATATATATATATATATATATATATATATATATATATATATATATATATATATATATAATTTTGATACTCACGCTCTGAAAGCCGGACTATCAAACTTTTTTTTTTTTCAAAACCCACTAAAACATTACACTATAAAAATTAAAAAAATGAAATAAAATAAAATTTCAAACCCCCACCAGACATCGCCCTTCTTTAAATAACAAAAAAAAAAATCTCCATCGCACATTACACTACATCACCCTTCATTAATTAAAAACCCCATCCAACAGCACCCCTCCCCATTACTAATGTTTATATATATATATATATATATATATATATATATATATATATATATATATATATATATATATATATATATTTCGTTCCAAATTAATGTTTATGTTTTCTTTTTCACGTAAAATAAGAGGTATAATATTTTAATATTCAGTAAAATTAGAAAATAATATTAAATGTAAAGTGAGTAAATTGTATTATTGTTGTGTGTGGATTTTACATGAAATAATTAATGATTAATAAAGTAATTTAATTAAACAATTATGCCCTTTGTTCTGGTTGAATGTAACCGCATTTTGCTCCATTTCATTACAAAATACTCTCCCATTCCATTTAAATATTTACCATTCACTACACAGTTTACACGCAACGTTAATACAATTATCTATTATATCATAAAATAGTATATTCTTCACTTCATTTTAAATTAAATAATTACAATTATTTATTATATTATAAAATATTATATCCTTCAATTCATTATAAATTAAATAATTATAGCCATTAATATGCATAAAATATATAAATAAATACATTCAACCACCACTAAAAAAATATATTTTTTCATAATTTATTATCTTAACACCTTTTATTTGTTTAATGCAAATCTTTGCTATTAAATTTATATTATAACTAACAATCCCTTTGTCAAATTATAAATTTCATATTTTACGTTTTTCTCAATTTCATAAATTACTCCAAAAGAAAAGAAAAATCGAATTAAGGTTTATCTCATTAAAAGAATTTATTCATTTTTATTTATTTAATAAATTATTTATAATATAACTTAATAATCAATATAGTTTTTCATAATTTATAGTTTTTCATAATTTATTATTTTATCAATTTATTAAATTACTTTATAATTACTAATCATGATATATTTTATAATTTTTGATCAATTGATTGTAACACAATCGGAATAGAAAGCTAACGCAAAAGACGGTTGGATAATTAACACAATTAAAAAAATAATCTAATAATAATTTTTATACCACACAGTAAACCCAAACCAACCACAAAAACCCTAAAATACAAAATCTAATTGAACACCCAAGCTCCAAGAATCTTACCGAATTGAACATCCAATCCAACAACTTACCTATAAATAATTATTAAAACTAAAATCAAATTAAAATTTATGTAATTGAAATAATTAATCAAATATAAATGGAAAGATTATATGTAATACTAATATAAAAAATAAAAAATAAAATATGAATATTAATAGAATAAAGATTTATGTCATTGAAATAATTAATCAAATATAAATGAAAAGATTATATGTAAAACTAATATAAAAAATAAAAAATAAAATATGAAGATTAATAGTAGAATAAAAGAAAAGGTTAATCGTCTTTTCACACATCATATTTTTAAGATATTTATTCGGTAAATACAAAATATATTTACAAATAATAAATATAAGATATAATATACCAACACCACATATATTTGCGATTAAATATTTTTTTATTTTTAATATAATACTATTGATTTTGGAGTATAAAATAAAATATATATCAGGAACATATCTATAACCACAAACGCATCATTGCCACCCACCCAAACGTTTCAACGCCACCCGCCAAAAAAACGCGTGACATTGTTTCTTATATAGCCCATTGCTTTTACGAAGTATCCACAGAAAACCCTAACCCACACCCTCCTCCCTTGTTGTAACAAACGGCTGGTCCCCTCCGAAATTCCAACAACACCCTTTTATCAGCTACTATTTACGAATAAATTCCACCGCCATCTCTTCCTATAAAACCTTCCTTACAGTTAGTCTTAGATTTGCCGAATTAGAGAGCCAAACGGCACTCTTAAATCTTCAAGATCTTCCTTTTAAAACAATTTAGACTTTTTAGTTCAAAGTACAACCAATATGGAAACATCCTCAAGAAACAGAGGTACAACCTTTCACAGCCACTTCCAGCGCTCTGTTTCTCCATCGGGTCGATTCTGCTCTTCTTCCATCTCCACCTCATCGCCCTCCGCCTTCTCCACCCGCTCTGCGAACAGACCCGAGCATATTCTTGCCCGATCCACAAGCCCTACCCGCGTAAGCCTTGGGAGATCCGTATCCCCCTCTTCGGTCCGATTTTCTACATCCAGAAGGCATCCAATCGCCTCGCAACATCAGAGGCAGAGCAGCTCGTTGCCAAAGAAGACGTGCATGTGTTCCCCTACGACGCACCCAGGCTCCTTCCGGTGTAGCCTCCACAAGAACAGTATTGTGCCTGGGTACAGTACGGGCAGCTACACGGCGTCGTATCGGTCGAGTCATCACCTGAATATGCGTCGATCGGCCATGACGAATTCTCTGGTTCGCATCGGAACGGTGGAGGGGGATTTGGTGAAGAGAGCCCTTGCGGCGCTAATTCGCCCGTCCTCGCACAGTTTGCGCCGCCGTGACGACTTCCAGCCGCGGCCGAGCCGTCTTTCCGTCATGTCGAAAGCTTAGGGCATGTCATAGAGGATTTCTTAGGAGCGAAGATTTCAACCGCTTCTTCTTGTACAGTACTGACCCCGGTGAGTTGACTCACTGGGTGGGACTCTGGCGGTGTAGCCATTTTTATTAGGCTATGAAAATTTTGCCCTTTTTTAAATTTTAGTTTACTGTGAAAATTGCCCAATTTTTATTTTATTTTATTTTAGAAACCCCATTCTCTGAGTTCTGTAGTAGGAAAAGAACTCCAATGCGTTTTTTCTCTTTTTTGTTGGGATAAGCGTTGAGCTGCGATAAGGTACATTAATGAAGAGTTTAATACGAAATTATTGACTTGAAAAACAGATATTGGTTTTTAATTTCTAATGAATTAATAAATTATAGTATCAAATAAAATTCAATTCATCAGCTTATTTGCAATTTGTGGATGGAAGAGCGTTTGGTGAAGTACGTGGTGTGCACAATTAATATAATTAAATCTTACTTCGTTTGACTCGTGTTGGATTTTATTTTTGAATGGAAGAATGAACTGTAGGTTTGTATCTTGAAGTATCATATGTATATTCTAAAATTAGGAGTAAACGAGGGTCTTGTAATTTGTAAATACTCCTATAATGAATTTTTCGAGATCCATCTAGATTTACCTACTTAATACTATACTAACAGCAAAGCGTACCAGATTTAAAAAGACACAACATTTGTTCGGAGACTTGGTGCTTTTCTCCTCTCTTGAAATGGTGTACCCCACCATTAGGGGCCCCCACCGCCCCTGCCCTGGGGATTGGTGGAGGAGGTAAATCGCATGATGTGCCTCAAGTGACTTATAGGGAGGGCTCACTGTTAAACTTGTGCTTGCAAGGGGCCAAATCCATGCCAAAGGCAGGATTCGAACCCCCACCCTGCAGCAACCAAGCTCAGCTGGAAGGCCTTCCACCCTCCCCTCTACCACTTGAGCTATGCCCTTGGGGCGCTTTTCTCCTCTCTTGCCAATGGGGTGGGAACCACATGCTATATTATATTGTTCTCAGCTCTTTTTATTTTGGATTCTTATATTATAATAAGAGTGTTTTATGGAATCCCCTTTAGGGTCATATCTTACAAATTATTTTATGGAATCCCTTTCTTAAAATAGGGGCGGGAACAACATATATTGTACTGTCTCAGCTTTCTTTTAAATTATACACTTTTTTGTTTCACAAAAGTGGGTATCTTTTTTAAAAAATAAAAATTAAAAAAATCAACTTTTCTCATACGCTTCAATATATATATATATATAAAAAAAAGCACCACGACCTAACATATTTAATACTCCCTCCGTCCGCCCCAAAGGTGGACATTTGCTATTTGCACGTGAATTAAGGAGTATTATTATTTAATGTGTAGTTGGTAATTGTATTAGTTGGGTGTATGTGTCCCATAAATTTATTATATTAGTGATGTGTGTGGGTTTCATGTGTTTAAAAAGGAAAATGTAGACATTTGGTGTGGACGCACAAAATAGTAAAATGTCAACATTTCGGACGAACGGAGAAAGCATACTTTATCATTTATTTATTATCGAACAAATATTATAATATCCCAAGAGTTATCACTATCTAATACATTTAATATATTTTATTATTTATTTATTACTCTTCCCGTCTCGTATTATTCTTTACTATTACTATAGAGTGTAATGTAAGTATTTTTAAGAATGCCTCCTTATCCCACCAAATAAACGGTGTGAGATGAGATCACGTATAACACCTTGTTTCGATATGCGTCAAGATTGGCTTTTAAATTTGGCAAAAGCTCCTACGCCCCAGAGAAACGGAGGGATACTCCGTGTTTTCATATGAACACAATCTTTCCCTCTATATTCTATTTAAAACTACATATTGCTAGGGGTTTAAATTGCAAAGGCGCACGAAAATTGCAAAGGCGCACACGGAATGCGCTCCATGCGCCCGGTGCACATGAGACTCACTCTTTAAATTTTCGTCAAGTGTGCTACGAGCCTTTATTTATAAAATACTCCCCGGTAAGAATTTAAAGAGAAAAAGTAAGCGTAAAAAAGTAAATAAAATTTTTGAAATTATTAAATAAGATGCACATTGTATTTTTATAATTAATTAAACGTACATAAATACGGGACACTTACGCATAAATACATGAGATAATGAATTATATTTTGTCATACAATTATAGTACCGATGAATCATGAAACGTTGAATAAGAAAATTCATTATAATCGAAGTAAAAATGAAAAAAAACTCGCTGAAGAAAACATTGTAATGGTACCAAATAGTCGCACTCTTAGAAAAGCAGAGGAGACAATTTCACCACAACACCTACACACTAAACATCCAATAATTTAACTGCACTTAATTTCCACAAGACACAAACACTCAACTGCTTCCAAACTAAATAACTAATCTGTCATCACCATGAAAATGAAATCATCCACTTTCAGGTCATCAATCCGATCATCCACAGGGCTTCAGAAGCTGTTGATTCTGGAGCTGTGGAACCCGCTGTTGGTAAGCAGGATCTGGGGCGGCGCCACCACCTTGTGGTTGGACCTCTTCACCAACCACCTGGTGCTGTGGCCGCGCCACCACATTGTATCAACTATCAAGTAGAAATAATACTCCTATTTCTTTTTAAGAAAAATAGCTCCTACTATTTAATTACTCCTAATAAAAAGTAATAATTAAAAGGTGAAATATCATAATACTTTTAAAAGTTATCATATCTTGTGGGATAGTATTGGATAGAGGGAGTACATTTTAAAAGAACATCTTTAATAAAATTTACGTCCATCATTAAATATTAGGAGTGTGCACGGTGCGATTTTGCGGTTATTTCGATAAAATTTAAATTGCATTGTTATATGCGGTTCGGTTTGACAATTAGATTAAAATTGCGGTTTGTCGATTAAAATTTATAATGCGGTTTTAGGTTTTTTTTGCGGTTTTGCGGTTTGACGGTTAAAATTTAATATATTACATAACAATACAATACATATGGATGTATAAAAAAACAAATGCGTGTACATGCTTAATTTAAAGTGTTCTTCACCCTTACAAATAAAATATTATAACAATGATAAAATTAGATAATGAGATAATAAAGATATGAAATTATAATTTGACCTTCATAACCAACTCAAATAATATAATCCTTGTGACTTAAAACAAACTTTTATCAAAATTATTTCTCAATCCAAATTAGTGTATACTCCCTCCGTCCCGGGCTAAGAGTCTCATTTGCTTTTGGGCACGTGGATTAAGGAGTATTATTATTTAATGTGTAGTGGGTAGTTGTATTAGTGGGTGTAGGGGCCCCATGTATTAATTGTATTAGTGGGTGTGGGTGGATCCCATATGTCCAAAAAAGGAAATGAGACTCTTTGGGTGGGACGACCAAAATGGTAAAATGGCCCTCTTAACCTGGGACGGAGGGAGTATGTTTTTACCTCTTCACTAATACATAATTATATATGCATACATAATATATATTTAATTTTATAATTTAAATAATAGAGTGCGGTGCGGTGTATTTTTAGATGAAAATCGAAATTGCACCATTCAAGCGATGCGGTTTTCTCCAATAAAATTAATCGCGGTTTAGGTGAAAAAACACTAAGTGCGGTGCAATGCGGTGCGGGTCGATCGGTTTTTGCGGTTTTATAAAATTGTTGCCCACCCCTATTAAATATGGGGTAAAATATAAAACATTTAGAAGGTGAAAAAAGTTGTATTATTGCATAACTAATTTGGGTGAGAATATGCATTATTACATTTTCAATTTACTAATTAGCCCTGAAAGTTCATGTCACCCCATATTTAAACCTCCTTCTCCTTTTCCAGTAAGAGTTGTTTCCGCCGGCCGACAGTGAATTGAGGTTCGAACTCTTAATTATATTCTGGTATTTAAATTTCTGTAAAAGGATTGGATGAAATGCAGCAAATTCATACTCCATATGTTTTTAAAATAATTTCATGGATGTTTGTAGTTAATTAGATGAAAAGGCAGAAGAATTAGGGCAGGATAGGATGTCGTCGATTGATCGGTTGAGTGCACTGCCAGATTCTTTACTTATTCATATTCCCACTTTTGCGAGCCTCAATTCCGATTTCAATTATTGTCGAAAAGATGGAGATATCTTTGGTGTGAATTGACTAGGCTTCAATTTTTTCAGTATGGTGTTCATGATATTGTTAGAACTAGCAAGTTTGTGGCTATGGTTAACAGGCACTGCAAAGTCGTTGGAGGAATTTAGTGTTCGTATCCATTACAATCAGGCTTGGGCATCCCATATGGATATCTGGGTTGATTTTGCCTTAAAATTAAAGTGCAAAACAGTTCATATAACGCTTCTGGATGATGATTCAACTCGTTATTCACCCCCGGAGTCGTTGTATTCGAATTCAGTCTGACGGAGTTGGGTTTTGAATTTTGCACAGTTTCCCCTGCAAGACGAGTGGATTGGAAATCTCTCACTAAGTTAGTGATGGAATATGTTGAGTTGCATCAGCATGTGGTGTAGTTTGGAACTATGTGGATGTTGGGGCTTCAATAGTTTGAAGATCGACTCTCCGCGTCTGCATAAACTTATTGTGATTGACGAAGATGATGAACATTTAGAAATGCTTGAAATCTCGGCACCTTATGTAAGCATTTTAGAAATTATGATTCATCCCGAGGGAAGAAAGTTCTGGCTTAAAAATATCTCGGCTGTGGTTGAAGTTAAAGTAGGCATTGCTGGTGTTTCCTATTATGCTGAAGGGATGCCTGCAGATGCGATCAATGCTGTGAATGAACTATTTGAGGAGATTCAGCATGTCAAGAAGCTTCATATGAAGACTAGCTTCTTTCAGGTGTGTGTATTCATGATAAGTTTCTGTAGTATAATTTTCTTGTGTTATCCATATGATGATATATTGATGTTTTCTCATGGCTCTTTGAAGACGAAGAAATTTTTTTAATATATTCATCATTTCTTTGTGCAATGTGTTAGTTTGTGTCAAAGATGGTGGCAGATGGATGGCAGCTTGAACAACAATCTAGACGGCTATATTTGAAAATTGATAATCTTCATGGAAACCACATTAATACTGCTGTTTTACGCGTGCTTGAATCTTGTCCAAAACTAGAGACATTGCAACTACATGAAGTCACAAAGGTAATCATATCAGTTTCTTGATTTGTAGCTGATTATTGACCTTTGAATACAAGGTCTGTTCGTTCATGTAGGAGCCTCCTCTACACCTTCGTCTATCGATGAGTGATGATTTGAACTGCGACTTATTGCATTTGAAGATTGTTGGAATGAAGATAAGAGCAACGATTGATGAGATAAGTGTGGAATCCTTTCCGATGCTAATGTTGGTTCAAATTCTGCTCAGAAGGGCAGTGGCTTTAGAGAAGAGATGAAGAGCCGAGATGTGAAGATGAAGGATAGAGAGAGGTTTGAGAAGATGGTTGAGGAAGTGTTGAGTTGGCCCAAATCATCGCAAGCGTTACTCATAACCTCCCTTTCTCCCTTTCTCGCTCGTTCTAACTCTAGGAATTGGTATTTAGATTAATTCAGTCATTCTGTCTATTTCTCCTACATTTGAATCATCCATCCTAATTTTCTTATTAGACTATGCTTGAGTAAGCTTGTGCGTCTAGCTGGACAAATTGTGTGTTTGTATACTCGGGGTTGGCATGATTAATTTGATAGTATTCACATGAATCACTGTGAATCCGTTTCACCATACACCTTAATTTAGTAAAATTATTTTTTAAGACATAAATAATTCCTCTTTAAAAAGATTAATTAATATTTTTCTTAAAAAAAATAATACTCTCAAATTATGCTCAATAAAATTAAAAAAATTTACTCCTGTCCTAAATTTTAAAAATATTGTTTTAAATATATGTGAGAATTTTAATATAATGCGAAAAATTATACTTCCTCTGTCCGCTTCTAAAGTATTAATTTTATTATTTTTGGCGTTCACTACAAAAGTATCAATTTTCCCTATTTAGTAAAAAGTACACAATATGGCACACCACTTCCCTCTAATACAATTATTCACTTTATATATATAATAATACTCCTTAATTCACATGCAAAAGTAAATAGATACCTTAGAATCAGACAGAGTGAGTATTTTTCCGGTCAAATTATCGCATTTGGTCCTTTAAGTCTTTTATCAAATTATTACAAAATTCGCATTTGATCCTTTAACTATTACAAATTTTCAATTTTAGTCCCTTTTTTTTGTCAAATTTTAATTCATCGGGACCAAAATTGGATTAAAAAATGACTAAAATGATTTTTTTTTTAAAAATATAAGACTATTTGTGGGTTTAGTAATACTTTGGACCATTTGTGGATAATATCTGTTTTTCTTAGCACTCCTGCTTTCACACATCCTACTTACCTCTTTTATATATATATATATATATATATATATATATATATATATATATATATATATATATATTAATTTTGACAAAAAGTTTAGATTTATCTAACAAAAAAAAACTCGAAATAAACAAAAATAATTACTCCCTATATATTTAGTTTCCAAAATTTTGAATTCTGTTTTTAAAAATTCATATAATTCGCAAATAAACATTTCCCTAATTATTTATCGGATGTCTCGATGTCTCTGTCTATAAGGATGTCTATAAGGAAAATGTGGATTGAATGGAGAATGAAAATTTTGTATGAATTAAACATGAAGATGATAATAGAATAATAAAGTGTAAATCCACTCCACCCACTATCAACACGAGAGTGAGTTGTTTAGGTGCGAGTGAACCCAATAACTAAAGGGTGAATGGCGTGTGGGCCTATAAATCCATCATTAGTTTATGGAATTATAATTACTCCCTCTGTCTCGTGAAGTATTTCACGTATTGGTGTGCGCGGAAATTAAGAAAATTTTATTTTTAATGTATAAAGTAAGAGAGAATATATATTTTAGTTAATTTAATAGAAAAGTATGTAAAGTTGTTAAAAGATATGAAAAATTGAGTATTATATTAGGATGTTTGTAAAAAGTGAATATTATAATAATTTATTTTTTTATCAATTTTAGTAAAATTAAAGTGTGAAATATTTTGAGGAATGGATAAAAAAGAAAGGTGTGAAATACTTTGGAGAAGAAATGAGTAGTTTCTTAAGAATGCGTCTCTATCCATCGAATAAACGGTCTGAAATGAGATCACGTATTCTAACACCTTGTTTTGATACGTGTCAAAATTGTTTTTTAATTACCGTCAAAGTGTACTAAGAGCTTAAATAATGCTCCTTCATCTCACGTGTTTATGTCCGTTACGAGAGCAGAGATTAAAACATATAAGGGATGTTTGTTTTTGAGTTTCAAATTCTGGAATTGGAATTCAAAATCAACAGTAAATTTTAAAAAGCACCCCTACATATACCTATATGTATTTTCTTCCCTCAATTAATATACATTTTCTCTCTATATCTCTTCTCTTATTCTTTTTTGTTACATAAATTAATAGAAAATCACCTCTATATATACATATATACATTATTTTTCCTCTATTAATACGCTTTTTCTCTTTATCTATCCTCTCTCATCTTTTTTTCTACATAAATTAATACTTCCTCCGTCTCGTGAAGTATTTCACGTATTGGCGTGCGCGGAGATTAAGAAAATTTTATTTTTTAATGTATAAAGTAAGAGAGAGGATATATATTTTAGTTAATTTAATGAAAAATATGTGTAAAATTGTTGGAAGATGTAAAAGTGAGTATTATATTGGGATGTGTGTAAAAAGTTAATATTATAATAATTTATTTTTTACCAATTTTAGTAAAAGCGAAGTGTGAAATACTTTGAGGGACGGATAAAAAAGGAAAGTGTGAAATACTTTGGGGGGGACGAGGGAGTACATTCTTACACATCGATTTGACATAAAGTTAAAACATACCCTATTAAAAACTCAAAACAAACATAACATTACTATTCATGATTTTCAAAATCACAAAAACTCCAAAACAAACAACACCGTATTGTTTTAAATATAAAACGCAAGTAAAAATAGGGTAAGTTTGGTAATTTAAAAAGAAAAAATAATTAAAATTATTGAGAATAATGAATGAAGTGTAAAAAATAAATAAAGTTATTGGGTTGATGAATAAGATGTAAAAACTATATATAAGATCATATGTATAGTTTACCATTAATAATACATGCATAAATATCCCACACACCTCAATTCCAGCATAGTGCATAAATAAATATGATGGATGGAGTAGTTTATTTTTATGATACTATAATTTTTCATATTATTATAACTATGAAAGATGAATAGGGAAATAAGAAAACTTAACAAACCAATGAAGGAAAAGTCAATGGAAAGTAAAAAATGAAAAATCTCACCATGAAGAAAACATTCTAATGGTAACAAATAGTCACGCTCTTTGAAAAGCAGAGGAGACAATTTCACCACAACACCTACACACTAAACATCCAATAATTCCCTAATTCAACAAACACTCAACTGCTTCTGGTATGTAAGAACACAAACTAAACAACTAATCACCATGAAAATGAATGAAATCAATCAAGTAGGTTTCAAATTGTGAAACATAGCATCCCACCTGATATCTTCAACTGCAGAGGACCAGTAGTCATCGTCCACTTTCAGGTCATCAATCCGATCATCCACATACGGGCTAGAGAAGCTGTTGATTCTAGCACTATGGAACCCGCCGTCGGTGAGCAGGAGCCGGGACGGCGCCACCACCTTGCGGTTGGACCTCTTCACCAGCCACCTGGCGCTGTGGCCGGCCGGCACGATGGCCAGCCCCGGCTCCCTGGGACGACGGCGTACCAGGGCCCGGAGGTGGTTGGTGACGGCGATCAAGATCGCCGACATCCCCCTCCCGTTCCCTCTCCGTCTCTGTTTGGCGGAGAGTTTGAGGATCTGGAGGCGGTGTTTGGCGATGGAGATGTCCATGCTTTGGAGGAATTCGTGGTTGAAGTAAGAGATATCCTCTTCTTCAAGCTCGTTTTCTGCGAATGCTTCGCCGTATTGGTACACTAGGCTTGGCTCTAGCCCTGTTTTTGATAGCCAAGAAAACCAGTCCATCTATCTTCTTGTCAAAATCTTGCAACTTAATTCATCATATTCATGTCACATGTATGTGTGTGTATATATACACACACCAGATTAAGTTTGAATTGACCTTTATTTACCAAGTGAATTTTGCTTGCTTTTTTGTTGTGTTCCCATGTTCTCTTTTTTAAATGAGTTGGTAGTTGAATCTTAGGAGTAGTTAAAAGAAAATGTAGGGGTTGGCCCCTCAAGTTCCATATTCTATTTCATAATGGGTTTTGTTCATACATGTCACTAGCGGGAAAGAGATTTACTATTTTAAATCTCTATTCCATACAATGTTTCATTAGAATTTTAATGCATCATATTTTTTCAATTTTGAAAATTTAAAAAATTTGATTTGTCAAAATTCTACACATATGAAACACAAAGATAAATAGATTTGAAATAGAGAATCTCAAACCCTAGTACACACAATATCACATCTCAAGTCTCACGTTAAAATAATTTGGGCAAAACTTGTGAGACCGTCTACAAATTTTTGATAACATCATTAATTACTCCAGAATATAGTATATTCATGAATAATTTATAATATAAAGAAAAAAATTATAATAATTTTAAAAAAAATTAATAACATTTCTAATAAAAAATAATAATTAATTAAAAAAAATAAGATAATCTCACCGTAAAATATAAGACGGCTCTTAATGTATACAAGGTGTCCACTGTATATTGTAATTTGTAAAATGTGAATGCGGCAACATGACTGAATAGCCTTCTAAATATACAATTTTTTTTTATAAAATAAAAATATTTAATAATGTTCCCCCCAAAAGAGTAAATAAATGAAATGAAATAGTAATGATGATGGAGAAATTTACAAGGCAGGAGTGTGGAGTAAGAAATGCAGAAAAACTTATGCCATCAATCACGCCCACAAAAAGCGTAGTCCACGGGGTGTCTAAAGCACCAAGGGCCCACTGCCCCTTTACTTTATCACTTCTTTAATTTTCTTATAATTAATCAATGCACCTTAGGATCCTAAATTCCTATTTATACAAATTCATTGAATTTATTCAAATATCTATCCCAATTTTATTATCAACTTTTCCTTCTGCAAATTATTCTAACAAAATGTTGTCGTTTTTAAGGTAATTTTTGTAGCAAACGAACAGAAGCTATTGAAATTTCAGCATCCTCTGTAAATATGTAGTAGCTAGTAAAGTATTGAAAAATGGTTAGGCTGCTTCCTAATTAAGGATATTTTGTCAATTTTTATGTAAAAAATATAGGGTAAATATATATATTTTTGTCCATTAAGTTTATCAATATTTGAAATTAGTCCATATGTGTTTTGAGTTTTTAAAATTGGTTTATTAACTTTTCAAAATTTGACATTTTAGTTCATTTACCAATTGGAGCAGGTCACGCCCAACCGGTAATATCACGTGGCACTTCTGACGTGGCAAGAAAAATTAATTTTTTAGTTCTTTAAATTTGCCGCATTTTGAAATTAGTTCATAATATTCCAAAATTTTGAAATTAATCCATTAACTTTTAAACAAAATTTTATTGAAGTGATCAAAATAAGCATAGTACCGTGAATAAATTCGCACAACCTACAAAAATTCACTATCAACCTGCCCCATGAATGATCGTAAATGATCCGCTCTAAAAATAATTTGCATTATTAAGGTACTCCAATTCGACCTATCATCAATAACCCACAACATAAAAATAAATAAAAATAATATTTTTATAAATCATATTATTCATTTTGATAACATATTCTTTAAATTTTATTTTAGGTTCATATTAAAAAAATATCATATAAAAATATTAAAATGAGTTTAACACGTTGACAACTTGCTATGCCGTATCAAAACTTATCTAATGACCACTTCACAAATAATATGCCCGACAAATGTCCTACCTTATCAAACTTAACAAACTCCGACCTAACAAATTATGGATTGTGGTAGGTTAATATTGATTAGCTCAATCCACTTTTACATTTCTAATTGGTCTGATAATCAATCTACATAACATTTTTTTTCAATTTTCTATTATAATTTTGGTGATATATAATAATTTTATGGTAAAAATTAATACATAATTATAAGTTGGATAGAAAGCAAAATCACGTGAAACATTGGGGGAAATCATTCCAAAACCAAAAATCTCAAATAGATCCATCACAGTTTTTAAAAAAATCCAACCAAATCACGAAGATATGTCATTTATTATTCATTTTCTATCGCACAAGTTAGATTCACGTTATATTATTATGAAAGTGATGCTAGCTTGTGAATCTCTTGGAAGAATTCAATTCAGATAAACTTTTTATGATTGTGAATTATAATGAATAAGTTTCGTGTTAAAAACTCAATTAGTGAAAAGAGGGTGACAGATTTCTAAAGTTCAACTCAAATGAAATATATTTCTATAAATTAGTTGAAAATAATAAAATTTAGAAAATGTATAAAGAAATGCTACATACATAAAGCAATTTTTAGAAATGCTACAATAATAAATGGAATGGAGATGGAACTAGAGGAGTCAATAATTCGAGTTTCAATCGATCGGAGCAGTTCAACTGTAAGGTTATATTTAACATAGTTTCATATATTTTATAGAATCATTGTGCATTAAAAATGTATAATCACAAAAATTATTTAGCAAAGTTAAAAAAAAATCAATTTAAAATAAAAATATAATTGAATAAAAAATAATTGTAGTTCATATGCGTAATTCATACCTAGTGTATAGGATACTCACTCAATACTATAATTTATAATTTAATTTAAAATTTAAATGTTATGTTCTAAAGTAAACAAAAGTAAAAAATGAAACATGATCATGAAAATTAAAAAAAGAAATTAATTTTTTAAAAAAAATCAGAAAATTTTGAAAAATTAAGAATTGAAAAAAATATTTATATATACTAAATCGGTTGGACCGGTTCAACAATTTTTTCCGTTATGACCGGTTCAGCCCAATTCAATTCGATTCAACCATAAAATATGAATTAATTTATGAATTTAGATCGTTCGGACTCTAATTACCAGTTGAATTAGTCAGTCTAATCCGATTTTAAAAATAGTCTATAGTATTCATTTCTCCTATCTCCTATCTCATATAATCCTAACCGAATAATGGAAACCATGTCTCAAGAACTTTAATCTTGTCACTCCCATAGTGGTGTGTGTGAATATAGTTGTTCTTTAACTCTTGGGTTAACACCTTAAAATACTTTTTTCATGGAAATTAAAAGAGATAGTATTTTAATATGAAATTAGTAAATTTGAGTTATATTTTTACTTTTTTTTATCACTAACTTTAATTTGAATGGATAAGGAATAATGTATTATTTTAAAAATTTTAGATGTATATTAGTTGTGAGGTGTAGACTCCATTAAAAAAAAAAAAACTTAAACATTGAAGTAAGACGCCAGAATGATAATATGTGGACAATGAAGCGGGAGGGAGGTAGTAAATACTCCCTCCATCCCGCAAATAATATTACGTTTACTATTTGTACGAAAATTAAGGAATATAGTATTTTAATATATAGTGTGTTGAGAAATATAATATTTTAATATATAGAGATTAGATGTATTAGTATTGTATGTAGTCTCCATTGAAATATATTAATTGCTTTGTGTGGATTAAATATAAAAAAATGTAATAATATTTATGAAACATCTTATTTAATACTATAACAATATTGATGTGATGAATGGAGTACACTGAAGTCTATAGATAATTTTTTTTAAGAAAATGATAACATTATTGTTTTTTAATTGTAATGTAATAATAGTGATAAATATTTCTCAATGACACAGTCTCTTGTAAGATGATACTTATGTGAGACAATTTGCGAGATGTATTAAAAGTATGTCTATTATATCGATAAAGTATGTTTAATGGTATTAAATTATGTTTTCTAAAGTATATATTCTTGATTATTATGGTTTAAAGTATGGTTTTAGCGTATTATAATATATTAATTATTGACATATTTTAATTACAAATAATCATATTTTATCTATATAACAAATATAATTTAGTGATGGATACACTCGTCTCACAAAAGTTCATCTACAAGTGTCTATTTCTCAAAAAGTAATATGTGTTGGTTACAGGTGTATTAAAATACTTTTTGTGTTTGAAATCTTTGCAATTTTTGGAGTGAAAAAAAAGTATAATAAATAAATCAGAATTTATAAAATGCGTAATAAAAGTATAAAATGACCGAGGTATTAACTTTTACGCCTAGCTAGCTGGGCTGTCACGGCGTCACCTACATATAAATACACGATGTTGTCTACAATCTACGTACAATTTATTTTCTTCCATACAGCATAAATATTTATTTTTAATTTTACATGTACAATAAAAGATATAATATTTTTAATAATCAAGTGAGAAAAATAATATTTAATATTAATATAAATTAGATAGTTATATTAGTATTATGTGTGACCCTTATATGTAAATTGGGCTGGAGTAATTAATTATTTTGTTTGAGCTCAACTTGATATAGAATAGGAAATTGTGAACCTTAACTTGAGACAAACCAAAATAAAAAACATAAATTTTAGCTCAGGAAAAATATTAGTAGTAGTTATGTTTCATGAGATAAATAAAAAGTTATACTAATATTTTAATAAAAATAATATTTGATTAACGAAAAATGACAGTAATATAATTAATTTTCTCATAAATAATTTGTATAATAAATAAAAATTGATAATATCTTTAAGAGTAAGTAATAATTATTTAAGATGCAATTAATTATCTGATAAATAATTTGTATTATAAATTATAAGATGTAACATTTAAATAAAGAATAATAAATATTCAAGAAAATGTAAAATATTCTCATGGGAGGTTTTCACCCCAGTGTTGAATTTAATTGTATGTATATGTAGTCGAATGCCAACATTTAGTACTCAACACAGGAAATGTCTGTTCTAAATATTGAACAATAAATCAAATTATGCGGGCAAAACAAATCTTACAAAATACAAAGTGAGTTAGGCAATAATTAAAGAAATAATATTTCGACTGAATTATGTTAATTGGTGTATTGACTTTGATATTAAGTAAACATTAGGTTTTTTCAGATGTCATCTCCAACTAATCTCGTACATATCATATATCAAGCATGAAATAGTAGTATTACTTATAATATAACTACGCATGATATTTAGATGATAATATTTATTTATTTATTTAATTTAACTGAGACAAATGGTTTTAAATTTAGAAGAAGATAATAATTAAAAAGAAATTTAAATTAAATAAAAACCTTTCCGTAGGTAATTAAATAATTTTAAAATCAAATATTCCCACCCACTTAAAGTAGGTAAGATGTCTCATGAGAATCACTCATCCTCTCATAGTTACAAACTTAAACCTTTAAATTTCATTAATCACAAAACACTCCTATAAATCCAATTTACATACCTTAATATGTAAACTCGGGTCTTTTTTCTTATGGTCTCTCCTTCCAATCCTGTATACCCTATATATTGCTGGGGGTTTAAATTAAAAATAGAGCACAGAATTTATACCGTAAACCTGGTTCATAGGAGACTAATTCTCCATTAGGAGTATCTTTTAAGGACAAAACTTGCTTGACTCCGCAACATGCCTTCAAATTCGACAGTTTCAGAAAGTTGTACCTTTTAAGATTAAACTTTGTATCCTTTAGTATAAAAATTTGTATCCTTTATTTTTTGAAAATAAAAAATATTTTTCTTACTTAAATATTAATATCATTCATATTTCAACCGACTCTTTCATTGAATAAATAATACATTTATTTATGAATTAAAGTGTATATTTTTTAGAATAAAATATTATACCTTTTAACATCTGGTGTGTCCAGACGCACAAGAGACATATTCATCTTTTAATTATATCAATTCTTTTGATTTTGAAAATAATTTTATTTATTTTTTAAAAATTTAGGAACTCATGTGAAAACTATTTTAGCTTCACATGAGTCGTTTCAAATTTCAATTAGATAATTTCTAGGTCGTATTTAAATTATGAAGAAATTTTCAAAGTTATAAGTTAGCTCCGAGATCATGTATATTACTATTTAAATATAATTTTAAATTATTTGGAATCCAAGCTGACTCATCCTGATATTTCAAGATTTGTTTTCGAAATGAGTCATTTAATGAGTGTATAAATTCTGATTTGAAATTCAAATATGTAGATAATCTTTAATTAGTATAAGAGTTTTCAGATGAGTTAAGAAGCTTCAAGACTAGTCAATTAATTTCGAGATAATGCATTTGTATTTTTGTATTTGTAAAGCTAAATGTTAAAATAAGAAAATCCATGTTTTTTGTTTCAATTTTAAATAGAAATTTATTTTCTATTAAAGTAGGGTTAAAGTTCCTAAACTTAATTTCACGAGTAGAAGCTTATGGGTTTCATGATTTCACCTTTAAAAAAAAAAAAAAAAAAAAAAAAAAAAAAAAAAAAAGAGGAGGATCGGAGGAGAGATGATTTATTTTTGCCCAACGCATTGGTAAGTAAGTGTGTCAAAATAGGGTGGGGGATAAATTGACTTGCACACATATAATTTAAATTTATTCTCACCAATAAAAATTCACATATAAACCATACACTATTAATATATAGTTTTATATACTCTCATTATTTTTCAGAAAAAATATTACCGCATTGAACTTGAAATATTAAAATATTAACCTTAAAATATTAGCACATTGGTTATTCACTCGATCAGATCTTCCTCAAAAAATGTGATCATTTTTTTATTTTATTTTTTCTTTCTACATATCAAAATTTAATTAATCGTAATATATTTTATTTATAAGACTAAGAGTCTAAAAATAATAATTTTCCAAATGTATGTTGTATGACAAGAATTAATTGTGGATATTAAATATGTAGTATAAAACTATGACCGGAGAACGTGCAATAAGCACAATAAATATGATTGGAATCGCAGTCAGAAACTTTTATAAGATGATAAAAATGATAATATTTTAATAAATAAATCATATTCAAATTGATGAAGATGGTGCAGTTCATGAACAATCGTATGAATAAAAATTCATTATATATTTAATAAAAGTGATAATATCTTGAATAAAATGTAATATTCTCCTTGTCCACTCCAAAAATGGTTACTTTTTTTTCACGTAAGTTAAGAAATATTATTATTTTATGTGTATTGTGTATTTGTATTAACAATGAGTGGTGGACCATATATGAGAATTTTTTACTAAATAGGGAAAATAGGTATTTTTGGAGTAGATGCCCAAAATAATAAAATGCGATAAACTTTAACGTGGACGAAAGAGATAATTATTTAAAAAACGTAAAAGTAGTTTTACATAAGATATCTCATGCAAGTGTTGCCCTAACTCTTTTGTAACTTCTTCAACGTTACTTCATCATTGTTCAATTAAATAAGAGAAATCGTCATATTTGGTTCTATTAAGTATATCAAAATTCTCATTTGATCCTTTAATTATTAAAGTTTTCAATTTTAGTCTTTTTTTTTTGTCTTCAAATAAAAATTGGACAAAAATTGAGAATTGTAATAGTCAAATGACCAAATGAGGATTTTGTGATAATTTGACAAAATATTATAATATTCAAATATGATAATTTGATTAGAAAAAATAATTATTTTCCACGTAATATTAAAACTCTCACAATATCATAAAGAGGTATACAAAGATATTACATTTATTTTAATTAATAAAGGTTTTTTTATTTTATTAAAAGAGTCTGTTGAAATATTAAAATCTAATAATAATAATAATTTTAAATTTTAAAAAATCAAGGATAATATTTTTATATATGTTAAAGGGAATTTAATTTAAGTAACAAGAATGTTATCTTTTAAGTCGAGTCGAATGTAGACACAGAGATTTAGATTCACAACGCATAAGTCCGTATGTACAAAAAAAACTTTGTGTACATCTACATGCACTCCCTTTATCCTGTTAATGCACGCGTATATTTTGCATGGAATTTAAGAATTTTTTTTTTTTAAATTTGTTGTCACAAAGGTTTATTTATTTTTTCTATTTTCGATGTTTCTTCTAAAAATACTCATTTCTAAAAAACAAACATATAACAATTCACTATACATCAAATTATATACTCGTTAATCCTTACAAAAAAAAATACTACTTCATAGGAGTATATAAGTAAAGAATTGTGTGAGACCGTCTAACATAAGGATTTACGTGAAACAGATAAAAAGTGATAACTTTATAATGAAAAATTATACTCAATTAATAAAAAATAATAATGCAATTTTATAAACAATTTATAATATAAATAAAAAGTGATAATATTTTATAGCGTAAGTGATAACATTTTATAAATAAAGTGATAACTAATTTTAAAATGTAAAATGACATCAAGACTTACCCAAAAAAATATTATCCCTTGACATAGACGAAGGGAGAATATTTTTTTCTCATTAAATTTTATCCAAAATATCCATCTTTATCTTTCTTAAAAAAATGGGTAAATTACCAAAACCCCCCTCGAGATATGTTCAAATTACTAAATAAATCATGTAATTTGAAAAATTACCAATTACCCTCTTTAAAAAATATTTTTTTTAAAAAAAATAGTGAAATTTAAAAATGTAATAAATATATGGGTCTTGTTGTCATTTTCATCCTTCTTTATTTTAAGAAAATGTGTATTTTTATTAATGTTCAAATAAAAAAAAATTAAAAGGGGATAATTGATAATTTTTCAAACCACGAAATTTATTGAATAGTTTGGACAAACCTAGGGGGATTTGATAATTTACCCTACGAAAAAAAACCCTTAAAATTTCACAAAATATGCATCCCAATGGGTAGGGTGGAGAGAGTTTATAGACAGAGACTTCTATACACTCACATGCATGGATCTAGATTCATGACTCAGACGCAGAAAATAATACTCCTTTTTAATTAAATCAAATACTACTCTTTAAATATTACCCAATGACTTTTTAAAAAATTAAGAAAAAAAATTCAAAGAGAAATGATTACATTAATATTCTTGATATTCATCATTTTAAGAAAAAATTGGAAAAAAAATCTATTAATTAAAATTTTAAAATCTGGATACGACATAGTACACTACTTTTTGCCAAAATACTAATTCGATTCATTGAAATAAAGATAAAGTTCGAATCGATATACGACACAGCATTTGCACACTTCAAAATTAGATGTGTTCTTCCATCTGAATTGGAAATAAATAACAAGGAAAACGCAAGTAAGTTAAAATCTCAAAGAAACCAAAGTCTCATAATAACAGCTGCAGATCTCTTGGCACCAAAGAGAAAATAACAAAGAATGATTCATACTGCTCTGCTTTAAGAGAGACTAGACAACAGACATGTCCGCGACAATACTTACGGATGCAAAAGGCACTGATGGTCGACTCTGGAAAGTCATTACCTTCACAAGTCTACAATTGGTGGAAGCCACAAATTGTCTTGACAGCATCTGTTCCAGAGACACATACATCCTCTAACAATGGTATTGTCTTCCAAACCCTCAGCTTTATCGGAACATTTCTTATGCCTAAAAGAAAGAAAAGGAAACAATTTATTCTGCATGGATTGAAATCTTTAACCTTTATAGTAGTGACAGAGTCAGGGGTAGTACCTTCAGAGACACCATGCTTCTCAACGCAAATGGATGCATAATGTGAATTAGCCAGTTCTAAGAGTAAAAATTGCCAACTTCTATCATCAACGGGGTCATCAAAAGAATCAACAACTATTTCAGAAGCCTAGAAGCAATATTACCATATTAGCAGCCGAAAAACTGATTTGTATACTGCAATTTGAAGTTCTAAAACCTTAAAATTAGTAGTATTTTGCAGAAGTCTTGATTGACTAATGTCTTTAAAGCAGATGGTAAGCAGCAAACATAATTTTATTACTATGACATGAGAAAATATATATAAATATGTATATACATGGAGTTATTTTTTTCCCTTTTTTATGTTTTTGTTTTTCGGTGATGAATGCAAAATAAACTGCAGGATATATTGCAGTAGCACATTGATTACACTTGCAAAAATAAATCGCAAGCTTCTAGAAATTACTACTTCCATCCCTTCACAATGTATCTGTTTGCACGTATATTAAGAAGTATAATATTAAACGGATAGTGAGTGACATTTGGATGTTCTTTTAACCTTTTGTCCCCTCTTTTTAATTTACATTTTTAAATTTAAAGAGATGTCATATTATGTAATTTTTAAAAACTTTATGTGGTTTTGTTACGGGATTTGGGACCATAATTGCTAAAAAATAAAATTGATACTTTGAAATGTAATAGACCAAAATAGAAAAATGGATACGTTGTAAGGGGACCGAGCGAGTATAAAATATCAACTTCGTTTTTATTTCTTCCAAATCTTACATGCATATTTCCAGCACAACCTAAGTACATATAACATTGTCCAATAAAAGAATAAATAAACAGCAGAGATTTATTTAAGAACCTTAGTACTTGAGTCCACGAGTGTATTCAAATCTCCTTCATTTGCTCCTTTAAAGCGGATGGTAAAGGTTTTGAATGGTGCACCAGAGAAGCCTTTTCCAAGAGCTTTCACATATGCCTCCTGAGAAAAATATTGCGAAGCAGAAACCTTGATTTAAGGTTCTTTTTGACAAAAAAAAATCAAGATTAAATCACAATTTCATTTATTTTACACTTGAAAGGGAACCTCAACTGATTCAAAAGAGGAGTCAGACCTTGACAGTCCATAGTTTGATAAACTCCATTTGTTGGACTTGTGGGTCAGAAATCGCAGCCAAGTATTGAACTTCATATTCTGAGAAGTAGCGTCGGGCAAATGACAAAATGTTGTGTTTAGTAACCCGATTTTTCTTTTCCACATCAATTCCAATCTACAGTTGGAAGCAATCATTATGCATTTCATTGATTAAACAAGCAGAAGGCTAGAAAAAATAATCCATTAAGCAACTAGTATAAACTTAATAATAAGAATGAGACTAACTTGAGAATTGATTGTCACTCCACATGCTACTAAAGAAGAAGTGTGCGAAATGTTGAAATGCAATGGAGGTGGGTCTTGATCACCACTTAATTGCCAATGAACCTGCCAAGAGATCTCAATGTTGGAAAGAAAAGATTCATACATATAAAAAAGACTAGCTATTAAATTGTAATAAAGAGATCTAATTAAACCTCAGGCTTTCCATGTATGTTTTTCTGGAACTTCAATGATCTGGGATCAATCTGTGAGTTTATCTGATCTACCAAAAATACAATCATGAGTCCCTGTCATGAAAAGTTCTTGAACACAACAAAACCTCTTTAATCTGCACATAGAAGTTTGTATAACAACATGGATTTATCGAAGTCTGTTCCTAAACACTACTAACAATAATATCCTAAACACTACTAACAATAATATAGAAACATCCCAGCAACCCCTATGACACATAATTTCACACATATATTTATCGTTAAGTTAACAGACCCAAAACAAACACAATTATTATCTCAAAATCCATATTACCCAAAACAAACATAAAAGAAGCAGGCAAAGGGCCGCAAGAAAGAAGATGATATTTTTCAATGTATTGCATTCATAAATCAGAGCTTAATTTGAATGCTGGTAATAACAAAACCATGTTCAACCATAATTCTCTATTAAATAGAAAAGCACATTTTGAGCCAAATATCATTGATGAAAATTTCTCAAACAACAAAAATTATTCGAACTAAAAGAAAAAAATGACCGTAGCATACATTTAGCAATGGTAGTGCGAACCAATGCACGTGCCAGCAACGCACCCTTCCGCAGCTCATCTCCCTGCATCTGTATCACACGCTCTCTCTCACATGGCGATAATATATCATAATACTGCTTTAACAAAGATTCACTCTTTACTTCACTGGGTTTTACATACCACAGATGGGTCTCCCTGGAAAGAAAAAGAAAAAACCTTTATTGGAGCAAAATATATCATATTTATAATGAACAAGAAAAAGAAGAAATGGATTTACATTGGAGTAGGGAGCTTAATGGAATTCAAACAGTGGAAAGAGTGAAACAAGGTTCTATCGAAGCAATACAACTTCATTCTCGAAAACCCTCGGTGCATTCAAAGAAATTGAACCCTATAATCTGAAAAGCAAAGAAAAGGATTGCAGAGATTATTATATTGCTAGTACATCACTTTTCAGCTTTTAAAATAACAGATAGTTCTTGAAAAGAGGATGACAGCCCAAATCCATTGTCAAAGGTATATAATTAAACCCTACTTATATGCCCTTCAATACTTTCGTGAGGAACTGATGTGGGATATAAAAAAAAATCCATTCCCTCCAGACCTAACTTTCACAGAAAGCACACGCCGGGTGGCAACCAACACCAAGGCCCACCTCTGATTGGCAGCCACCATCGGATAGCCCCTTTCCGCAGCCCATCCAAATCCAGCAGGTCAGACCAAATTGTTGGGAGTTAAGGAGAAGATCACAAAAATTAATAGGCAAGAACAAAAAAACTGACACTGCCGACCCAGACACAATACGGCTGAAAATCCGATTGCTTAAAAAACATACTGAAACAGTACGACAAATTAGTACTTATTGAAAAACCAATGATAGAACCACAACAAAAATCCAATCAATAAAAGATAAATGAGAATAAAATAAACAACAGAAGATGGGCCAAGGCCATAGCTCGCTGCTACCATTTACGGTAAATCATCAGTGCATAAGTTTTCTTTGGGATGTCCTGTAGAGAAAGAGGGTGAAAAAAAACAGTGGGAAATAGAGAGGGGCATAACTTAATCAATAACTCAACTCATTCAACTGCATAACATATTTCGCAGGCAGAGTTGTTAGAGGCAAGAGGTGTGTCTCTAACACAAAAAAAATGAAGTAACAACTTTAAAAAATATTTTTTAAAAAATAGATAATTCATACATGAGGGAGGCGTGCCTCAGGCACACAGAGGCGCGCGCATCTTGATAATCGCCTTAAGTGGCCAAAATATTGGAAAAGAAGGTGCACGGTTCTGAGCCACTGCGACTCTAACAACTACGTTCGCAGGTTTATTCTTATCACGAATAATGTTGAACGGATTTAAGAGAGTAAAAGAGAGTAGAGGGAAGAATAGACTTTCGGAAAAACTCATTCAGAAACACAAGACACCTCATAATTTCACATTAATATCAGTGTGAAACCTCCATATTCAGTTCACTCCTCCTGCAACATGTAGGTTCAGCTATGCAACATGAGCTTTATTCTGATCAGAATACACATTTAAAGCATTCAAGAGGCTGAAAGAAGGTGCAAGGGAGAATAGAGCATATGGAAATTTGCTCAATCTACAACGAACATCAACATCAATGCTTAGATTACGTATTCAGTTTACTTATTCTGAAATGTGAGCATTCAATTGTGTTACATTTTCTGGCTCTATTCGGGTTTAAAAGATTGACGATAGAGAAAAGGGGCAAAAGAGAGCCTGGATGGAGGATTAGTTTGTAAAGAAACCTTGTTCAGCAGCAGCACATGACCTTCCATAATTGAGATCAATGTCAATGTAGATCCTCCATATCTAGTTAATCTATAACATTCAACTCTATGAATACTACACATTTGCCAGCTCTAATCTAATCATAATATGAATTTAAACCACTCAACCTAGGAAAGTTGAACAAAAAAAAAACAAATTTGAATTATAGCCTATAAGAATAACAAATAACAGAAGAGAAAAGATTCAGTATGCAAACAAGTACTTAAAAAAGCCTACACTATGAATCTGTTACTGAAAATCCAAGATATTAAAACAAATTTTTATATTAAAACAAATTTTTAGTCCGTTTCTTGGGTCAAATAACAGCAAAATTAAATCATTGCAGAAGGCTTCTTGTTCAAACCACAAAAGTAGAAGATAGCAATTAAATATCAATTTCAGTCATTCCAATATGCTTCTATGGCAGAATTCAATCAGTACATATGGTAGAAAAGGGTGCACCAAGTGCCATAGGATGATGATAGGAAACATTAAAGAGATATAATGTGCTGATCAAAAAGAAGCATCCAACAAGTACAGGTGCAGAAACATTTCAAAATTAGTCAAAACACTTATTAGCTGTAGCTAGCAGCAAAGGTTCATATAACCATATACTAAATAACAGGGAAAAAGAAGAAGAAGAATTGCAGCAAACAAACACTTTATAGTGTCTTTGTTGCAATTACAGCTAATTTCTTCTTTATTATGCCTTTGTTGCAATTTTTCAGATGACATCAGAAATAAAATTTTCTGAATATTACTGGAAACAATAAATATACTCCAGCATGCCTTAAAAACCAATTTATACGAGAAGAACCACTTGACCAATCAACAAATCCCACAAAGAACCATCTTACTTGAGTAGCAATACAAGAGATTCGCTTCTGAAAAGGTAGATCTTCACCAATAACCTATAAATGACCCAAGAAACCCCAATACGTATTAAAACGGAAAAAGTAAGTCCAGAACAAAGTAGCCCTGACAGTCAATTCATCCAAAGGAATATCACTTACTTGGTGATAAACGGCATCTTAAAGAAATTTTGTGTTTAAAGCACACAAATGAGTAATTAAAAATAATAATAAGAAACTCTACCACTCGAGATTCCATTTGAATAATTTTCTATTAAAGACATCTTTCTTTCGTGCGTTCAGATTAAGGATGTCATTGATCTTTAGTTTCAAAATTCACATCAATCGTTCCGAAATTAAGAATCCTCGCACAATTCAGCCATTAAAATGCTATACACATACCTCAAAATCGTATAGAAAATGTTAACCTTCATATAAAATATGAGCTTAATCGCAGTTCAATTTCTATTTTTGTTCAACATCTGTAAACTTCTTACCTCAGCCTACCAGTGCTGTCAACTTTCAAGAGAGAAGGGAAGATCTGGAGAGAAATTATTTTTAATTTAAGAAGAGGCAGCGTACTCTTTTTAGAAAGGAAAAAAACTCTTTCGAATTTGAGAATGGAAGCTCACGTCTCCTTCCACTGGATGAAAGAAATTGATTGATCAATCTTTTACTCTCTCATTTTGACTCTCTTATTTGGGCCAATTCAATGCTTTCGAGTTGTCTATAAGAACAGTGGGTCCATTTGTAAAAATACAAATGATTTGATTTGGGCTTATGTCCATGTACATCATCAATTTGAGCTCAAATTAAAAGTCTCTCTCTTATACCCCCTACGTTACAATTTATGAATTATGCATCCACAAGTGATTTCTACCGCTGCATGTTTGTACACAACCACTCCCTCGTCCCGTCATAATAGTTACGTTTTTTTTTGTTTTATGAATTCAATCCAATACAAATTTCTAATCTAATGTAAAATTTAACTTATATAAAAGCTGCAAAATCAGATTCTCACCATTACTCACTCAAATATGAGAATGGAACAAGCACTACAAAAAAAAATAGTATTTTTTAGCAAGCGAATTTATCAACGGAATTCAATCTGTTGGTAATTATTAATGGATTAACAATAAAAATGACATTTTTATTTTAGCAACGGAATGCCAACAGATTTATTCACTCAGTAATTACCAACGGATTAGCAAGGAAACCATTATACAAATTACCAACGGAATTATTAGCAACGGATTACCAACGGAATTATTTACCAACGAAATTGGTTTTTCGTTGCTAAAAATTTACCAACCACCACTTTACCAACAGAATTTTACTCACGGATTCCATTGCTAATCCGTTGGTAAGCCAATTAACAATGGAATTAAAACTTTTACCAATGAAATATTATGTTGGTAAAAAACAGGTTTTTTTTTTTTTTTTTGTAGTGAAGAAAAACGTACTCATGAGATTTAACCAATGCATTCAATTGGTGAAAGGCAAAAGCTGTAATATCAAATCAAACTCAAGTATTCTGTATTTTCTATCTTCCACAAGCCTCAATGTAAGAAAGATTAGCAATTCCGCATATTTCTCAGATAAAAAAGGAAAGAGCATACATATATATTTTCATCAGTCTAAGAGCGCATGAAACTATCATATCATAATCAAAAACTCCTATGATCTCTGGAAATGATCAGTTTCTTAGATAAGCAACAGCAAATCGTAAGCACCATTCCCACTTCAAATGGAAAACATATATTCATCCCCGTTGTCATTGCACTCGTGTATAGCGCACAACTCAATACCAGAGAAAAACTATGGAGACAACCTCCCCTGTTCTTTTTAATAGTCTTCATTAGCCTGATGAAGCATTCACTAGAAACCAGCCCATCCAGCAGGCGACTCCAACATACTTTCCGAGCTCTTTGGTTCACCAAAACGCTGAGAATGACTCAAATTACCAACAGGTACATTTATCTTAGAGTTAGAACTGGGAACCACCTTGAAATTATCAGTTCCAAACCCCCAGTTATTGGTGTTTGAATTCAGTTCAGAAGCCTGACTTTTCTGCTGGCCATTTCTCACTGTTCTAGCAGATTTAGGGAAGTTGTTTGTTGTTACAGTCTGTGGTTTGGGATCGTCTGCAAAGGCCTGCCACCGTTTAGAGTCTAGGCTTGGAGAGCCTTGGTCAAAGAAACCCTGTTGAAGTTCCCAAACCGTGCCTTCAATTTTCTCGTTCTGTCATAATCATAAACACTCTAGTAAGTTACAAAGAATATAAAACTCTAAGATAATTAGTGTTAATTAGTGTTCAACAAAAGAATACCGTGGGAATATTAGATGATTGGCTTCCAGGAGAAGCTAGGTTTCTTGAGGAATCCCCACCAGGTGGACTCCTCGCAGCGAGAGCCTGCTTAAGTTCTTGTATCTCTTGTCGCTGTGACCTACAAATTGCTGACAGTTTTTCAAATTTGGATGTAATTTCTGCCTTCTCCGTGTTGACACTTGCAAGATTCTCCTTCATCCTTTCTACCTCAGCCTCCAAAATTTCTTCCTTCTCTGGTTTCTGATGGCTGTTGCCATGACTTGGCTTGTTAACATTAAAATCAGCCACAAAAGAATTAAATGTGTCATTTTGAAATGTCGGCTTGCTCTCTGCTATGAGTTGTTTTAATCTTTCTGCGCTATTGTTCAAACTATCAGGAAACAGATCTGTAGATGATCTATGGTCAGTCGAATCTTCATCATACTTCGGCCTAGTCTTATCATCCACAGGTTCTAAATCTTTCGCATGCTGAGTGGTCCAGAAAGCACCAAAATGAGTAGTACTTTCACCTGTTCTCGAATTATTTGAGACCAATGATGCTTTTCGGGGTGCTTCAGATGAGGGAGGAGGAGGAGGACTTCTACGAGGCATTGGACTGGACTTGTTTGCAGGCTTTGGTGCGCCTGAAGAGAGAATAATTAGAAGAGCACACCAAATGCAAGGAACCCCTTAGAGATAGAATAAAATTTAACTTCCAAATATATGAAATTCTAGATGATGTAATATGACATCTTTTAATTACAATCAACAAAAAAATTGATAACACTAATTTCAATATCCTCACCTGTGAGAATATCAGAACCATGCTGTGGCATTTCAGGAGGTCTATCGGGCAATGATTTCTGCAGCCCATCTGGTAAAAGATCATTAACACGAAACCAAACCTGCAACAAAAGAAACCAATATAAGGAATGCTATATGTGCATGCATCCTTAGCTTTCATGATTGCCATGGGTGCAAAAATTCTACAACTAATCAATCAAAATGCTTGCCTGCGTGATATCTGGTCTGTCATTGGGGGTAGATTGAAGCAAATCTCTGATAAGGTCAGTCAGCAATGCATTGTAATTGGGTAAATCCGGGATGCGATAGTTCCTATTTAAAATTTGGAGCTTTGATTCACCATCGAATGCAGACTTCAAGTAACATATGCGGAAAAGGAGACACCCAAGAGCCTATAAAAAAGAGTCCACTACTGAATATTTCAACAAGAATAAAGCCAACTGATTGTTCTTGCTGATCTAATCCACACAGATACAATAGATAAACCATTGAACTTACCCATATATCCACCTTCTCGTTTATAAGCTCTCTCCGAAATAGATCCCACATCTAAGCCATTTAATGAGAAGAATAAAAAGTCATAATATAAAGAAGGCATAAAAATAAGTTCTTGATAGAAAGTCCTTATCTACCTCAGGGGCTCTGTATGCAGGTGTTGTGTATTTCCTTATATTGTCTTCCTCAATTCCCATTTCTTCAGGTTTCTCAAAGCATTTGTGGTTGGTTGAGGTACTGCCAAAATCACACAACTTCCACACGCCATCAGGCCCCAGCAAAACATTCTCAGCTTTCAAATCTCTACATGATGCATCAGAATGATGAGAAAATCAAAGTAAAAGACTTGACGACAACACTTTCACAAGCCATCAGCCCCAGTTAAGAGAATGTCAACCTTCAAATATTTTTGTGAAGCACTGAAGCTACATAGCATAATAAGCAAATGCGTAAATATGAGAGAAATATCCAAGTTCCTTCAGCAGTGAAGAAACATAGAAGACTAGTCTATTTCAAGCATGAATGGCCACTCTATTTATAAGAATGTGAGTGCAGAAAGCAATTACCGGTGAGCAATAGGTGGAGTCTGACAGTGCATCGCAAATAAAGCATTGCAAACATCCCTAAAAATTGTTAGGACCTGTTTCTCATCAAAAAAACCTGCAACTCCTCTGCTCTCCAGCACATTAACAAGAGACTTCTCACAATATTGCATGAGAAGGAGGGCTTCTTTTGTACGACCCATGTCAAAGATAGCATGGGCATGAAGAGTAACAATATTAGGATGGCCTTTGAGTGTTTTCATAACTGAAATCTCCTTCATCACAAGCTCCTGTGACTCTTCATCATTACATATGATATGCTTTAATGCATACTGCTTGGAGCCATGTAATGCATCTCGAGCCAAGTAAACACAGGAAAACCCACCCTCTGCAATGGCATTACGAACCTGAACTTTGATATTGCCTATGTCAATAATGCGGTTTTCAAGCCCCGTTTGTTCTTTATGTGTGAAGTGTTTGAATCTCCACATGGTTGGTGGTGATTGTTTATATAGAAACTAAACCTCTGCAAATGTCATATAATATAGGAAAGTTAGAATATACAGTTTTATTCTAAAGAGCAAAGAACAACTCACTTAAAACAAACAAGTAGAAACTAAGGATCATCAGAACACCACTTCCTGATAAGTTAAAGTTATTAATATGATGTCAAAATCACACCAAGCATAAAATGCTAAGTTTCAATCTCACCAAAACACACACATTTAAAACAGATGGAGGTCAACATGTCATGAAAAAAACCTAGAGCAATTGGTGTAAAGCATACGTTATGAAATAAATGACTGTCTGAAGTCTAAATAACATGGGTTTTAGATTTGACGTACCATCAATGCTACCATTCCTTAAAAGACGACCTCAACTACAAAGTACTAAACAAGTCGTCAAAGCATTGATACGCAGTGAAATCCAAACTGTTAAGTATTTCAAATGTCAAACATGCAAGACATAACTCAACCGAAAGAAATCAACTACAGGGGTTTTTTTGTTACTCTTTCCGTTCCCTAACAAAAGGCATACATGAGTAGAAGAAGCACGAAAGCAGGAAGATATCACAAACTTTCAGTTTTGATTAATTTTGTTTTACTTAATTATCTGAATACATGTTTTTTAGTAATTTTAATATTTCGATACAACGTATTAGAACTCATTAAATATCAAACCATCCCAGCCAATGATGTATTATGAATTATTGAATGCCTACAATTCTGTTTTTCCATTACATCACATTTCTATAATACATCTATTTCTTGAATTTCACAACCAGAAATCACCAAAGTCTATTGATGCTATGTTTCAGAAAACCTGAGAGCAACATGCACTTTGCAATAGTAGCTATGAATATACTCCTAACTCAAATGGAAGAGTTGCTTGAGTGAGATTCAAAAACAGTATATAAGATTGAATTCGAAATGAAATACTATCAAGATTAGATTCTAGCAATTCACATAGAAGCGTACCTTGTTATATTAACAAATGGAGCCCGACAAAGCTTAATAATCACAAGACAACAGTGGGGAGGGGGTGTAGGCTTGTAGCACGGGTCAAAAGTCAACGGTGGCGGTGGTGGCGGCATCGGAGACTCCAATTTCCAAGAGTCGGGTGAACTCGCTGAGAATTATGCCAAATTTAGTCACCGGAGGCCGAAAATAAAGAAGCCTGCAAAAAGGGCTCGCACCAATTGGAATAAAATTGAGTAGACCGCCGTTAATAATGATGGTGGCGGTAGAGGAATTAAGAGCACAAGTCTTGTTCAAGAATAGAATGACAATAACAACGAAGAGTTCGGTTTCTGAGAATCCTTCAATAAAGGGGCAGCAAAGCCCAATTAGTTCCGGAGGACATGAGATTACAGCTTTGGGATGAACAGAGATGAAGAACTCGAAATCAATTTCGCTTCTTGGGAATTATTGGAGCTCATCATGATGAGGTTTCATTGCCGGAGAAGCAGCATATTGATGGGAATTTAGGGGGTTAGGGATTTTGGTTAATTGGGTTGGGGTTAGAGTGTCTTCGAGATTCATGAGGTTGATGATGAAGTTTTCTCAATGTTGACATTGGATGATCTCAAGGATATGGGAATCAATGCTGTTGGCCCACGGAGGAAAATGTATTCATTAATCCTCAAACTGCGACAGGGGTTTTCGTGAGTTGTTATCTGCTGTGAGGTGGCAAATACGTCGGTCCGGGATGGCCCGGTACCTGCTCACCGGGCCAATACATATTCTCAGGCCGGACCGGGATTGACCCGATTCTTGGCAGGCTTATATTTTGTGGGCCAATGGCCACGGGTCATCGGATTATTTTGACTCATTAATATTAATATTTTTAATTTTTAATTAAAAATAATTTAAAGTTTTAATTATTTTAATGTGTGTAATAATTATATAAATTAATATTAAATATTATCTTCAAATTTATAATTAGATATTAACTCTAAAAAATTTATTATTATTATTTTTAATTCAAATAAATTATGATTGATTATTATTGGTCAAATATTGCATTATTAAGAGTTATTAAATAACAGAATTGCAGTTTAAACACATTATATGATTAAAATTATATTATAAGTATCCAACTTATTATATCATAATATAATGGTATTTGAATTCAACTTTTATAAATGTCTTTGAGTTTAAATTATGATATATTTAAATTTTATGTCAAATCAAGTGTATTAATTGAGGTGAGAGATGAGGAGAGAGAACAAAATAAAAAATATTAATTGAGGAGAGATAATATATAATAAGGGTGGATAGATGTTAATATGATATATGTAGATATATGGGAGATTTAAGAAAATTTATTAATTATAAATCCGAAAGATTAAATTGGGATCAAACATCACAATATTCTACTATAGTATACTGAGTTAAAATCATTTTTTAAAAATATACTACATTCGATTTTTACTTTATTTTTTTTTGTAAAATATTAGTAGCTTCCATATTTCAACCGATTATTTTTTAATAAAAACTAGCAATCATAACCCGTGCGTTGCACGAACATGATTGATGTTTAATTAATTTATTATTATCACAATTAAAAATAGTAAAACGATTACGCACAATTGTTGTTATGAAGTGTGTTGTTATATTGTATATATACATGTGTCCCTTTTTCCATATTGCATGGACAATAAACTTTGCTTTATTAATTAGAGTTTGTGGTGCACGAGTGTATTGAATTTTATTTTAATATGTATACATTTTAATTAAGAGTACTTCTATTATATATATATATATATATATATATATATATATAATTATAATAAAACACACTTTAAAAGTCAAAATTAAATCATATTTTTTTCTCCCATTTTAACATATCTAATTTAGCTTGGTAATATTAAATATTGACCCTTCATTAATTATTGTAACATCTCATCCCTTTATTGTAATTATCAATCTTAAACAACATCTTATTCATTTATTTTTATTTTTTTATTTCATCCATTCATTTTATTGGTCTCCCATAATATATATATATATATATATATATGTGTGTGTGTGTGTGTGTCAATTGATTATTTATATATCTAAGTAATTTTTTTACATGAATTCATAATATCATTTGGACAATCTTTATCTATATTGTTGTTATATTTTATTTATTTTATTATGTTTTTATCTTTTATCAAAATCAAATATCGCCTTCTTGGCGGTTACGAATACGGGTAGTTAATATTCAAACGGATATGAGTATGAGTATTCCAAATTAAGTAAGTACCTTACTCGTTGTCATCTCTATTCCTGCATACTATAACTTCATACTTTTCTTTTTTGTTATATATATAAAAATATAATAGAAGCACTCTTAATTAAAATGTATACATATTAAAATAAAATTCAATACACCCGGCACCACAAACTCTAATTAATAAAGCAAAGTTTCTTGTCCATGCAATGTGGAAAAAGGGACACATGTATATAAGGTATAACAACACACTTTATAACAACAATTGTGTGTAATCGTTTTACTATTTTTAATTGTGACAATAATTTATTAAAAATATAATTAGGGAGGATTACTACTAGGTACACAAAAAAACCCTAAATTACTATGAGATACAAACATACAAAAATATTTCTACTAGGTACAAAAATATATAGTGATATTCCAATATTACCCCTATTAATGTGCTGCACATAAATATTGTGTGCATCAAAAGTTCATGTGCAGCAAAGTGTGTGCAGGAAAAAAAAAGTGTGTGCAGCAAAAAAATGTGGTGGTCCGGCGGCGGCGGTCCTGCAGCTTTTCCGGCGGCGGCAGTTTTTCCGGCGACCAGTTTTTTTTTTGGACGAACAGTTTTTCCGGCGATCAGTTTTTTTTTTTTTTTTTTTTTTTTTTTTTCTCTGACGAACAGATTTTCCGGCGACCGGCCGCCGGAGCTACGGCGGCGGTCCGGCAGCGGCAGCGGTGGTCCGGTGGTGGGTGGAGGTTGGGGTTAGTGTTTTAAAGGTATATGGGTTTAGGGGTATATTTGGTATTTTACTTTAATATTTTGTATTAAATAATAATTATTTTAAATCAATGTATCTAATAGTAATTAGGGGTACAAAGTGTGTACCTATCAGTAATTATTTCATATAATTACTTTTTTTATATTACAATTTCTTCACAAAATAATATACTTAAACCATTATTATTTTTAATTAATGTAATGTCATTTTTATTCATTTCGCATTACTCCATCCGTTAGAAATTTAACGCAAACACTTGCTAAAGTTTAATTACATATAGTGTACAAACGAAATTAATTTTCGTTTGTAGCATTCTATTTATTCCATTACCTTGGTTTGATGTTTAATCGTTTTTCTTTAATATATAAAATCAAATTATATCGGATATATACACTCTGAGACCATGTCAAGATTTGAAATTGGAAATTAAAACTTAAATTAATACTCGAGATGTATTTTGTTATATTAATATTTTTAAATATTAAAAATCTAAATAAAGAATAGTTAAAATATATATAAATTGCGCGTAGAATTTAAATAAAAAATTAAATGGAATTAAAATCACTTTCTGTCCCATGACAATAGTTATTTTTAATTTTATTCAAAAAAAGATATCATTTTCGATTTAGTCTCATAACTCCTAAAATTAGTCGATTTTAGTCCCAAATTACCTGCGGCGCATATGCAGAATTCCAGTAAAAATTTTAATTTTCGGTGATTTTGAATCAAAATTGACCCATGCTAAAAGGTATGAGAATATATCTTTTAGGACATAATAAAAAATTTTATATTGTTATGAAAGATATGATTTTAACTCATAATATTATATACTCAATACACCCATGATCCCACATTCCATACCAATAGATACCTATCCACGGATGGATTAATTTTTTTTTTCAAACTTCAATCAAACTCAATTCCTTATACACTGCCTAAACTGCCACGCAACCCTCCATTAATTTATGTTAGCGCCACTGATGATGAATGATTGCGTACAAAATCTTCCACCGAAGTGGGCTCCACCCCTCAAAACTTGAATGGATAAAATTCCCTAATTTTAAATTTAAACTAATATCTAATCGCAGGAAATGGGACCCACACACTTAACCCCTTTCCTTTCGTCTTATCCTCATCATTCCCATCCGAACCACAGCCTCTCCCACCACGTGGCGTCAATCACTTGCTTCGGATACTGCCTCGGCCGCCTTCTTCCCTTCTTCTACGCTTCTCTCTCTTCCAATGCCCTCCTACTCCCACTTTCTCTGCAACCTCCCTCCCTCTCCCCCTCTCTTTCTCTTTCTCTTTCCTCTAAATTAGTCATAAGCTGTACAGTTAGAGGACTACTGACGCTCCCTATGACGTGAAAATCGAGGTCTTTTTTTTCATTTCGTGGTGTTTGTGTGCTTTAATTTTGGACGGAACTAGTGTGTGTGCATGATCCTTCGTTGAATTTCCTGTTTTGGCTGATAATACTTTTTTGGGAATGTTGATTACGGGTCGGATGTTCTGTTTCGGTGATATTAATGAGTTTAGTTGACGGTAATTTTAATCAACGTGTTTAACAGTGTACAAAAGTGGGTAATCTGATGACCAAAATACTCGATTTTGTTTTAAGGATAATCTTTCAATATTTATTTCTAAATCTTTTGCGGGAGTAAGGTGTGGGTTTGTGTCACTGTGGTCCATCACCCTTTTATAATTGTCAGTTTCTGAACGTATGGGCTACTTGTTATGGTTTTAGTTTGTTTGTTTACGAATTTTAAGGTTTCTGATGCGATAAAATTGTGGCAAGACTTATTTTTTACTGATATGGGAATGAAAAGTGCAGTGTTCATTATACTTGTGTTGCACTGTTTTTCTTAGTTCCTTTGAGTTCATCTGTTTTCGGATTGATTGTCTTTGTGGCATGGACTCTCTATAAACACTGCACATATAAGTGCTAAAAGTGTGAATGTATGGATTTTGTGCTTTTTTCTCTATTTTGCAGAGTAGTGTACGGGTGACGTCTATGAGAATGGTCACAGTCTCTTCGGGAAATTGGTTTTTTTGTATCTTATATTAGAGTTCAGCTGTAAATGGGAGGAGCTTGTTCCAGGAAGCGTGACCAACAGGTCAACGATGATAGCCTGAACAGAGGAGTATCTGGAAGATACACTAAAAGTGGGAGCTCAAAATGGCTTGGAACCTCAATATCTAGAGCTAATATGGATCCTGGCCAGGGGAAACGAAGCTGCCCATCTCTGATGGATTTGTGTATATACAAAATTCGCAAAGTATGCTTTAGCATGTTTGATTTTTCAGTAGTATACTCTATCAGGAAAAAGTATGAGCTCTTATAAGTGTTTTGATGATTGAAGGACATAAACAGATATAGCACCTTCTCAATGCTACCAAGGGACTTAAGCCAGCTGATTTTTGATGAATTAGTCTGTTCTCAATGCTTGACAGATTCTGTACTTGAAGCTTTTCGAGACTGTGCTCTTCAGGTATCATTGAAAACTTCTTAGAATGAGCAGTGTGCCCAACTTTCTTTGGACACTTAATGGGTAGTTAGTTTCATTTGAGGGTGCCGTGATGTTTTTTTGCAGGATATTCACTTGGGAGAATACCCAGGATTTGGTGACAATTGGATGGACGTTGTGTCATCACAGGGTGAATCTCTCCTCTCTGTGGATCTTTCAGGCTCGGATGTTACTGATGCTGGGTTAATATATCTCAAAGTATGCAAAAGTCTTCAGGCCTTAAATTGCAATTTCTGTGATCACATTTCAGACGAGGGACTAAAACAGATCAGTGGTGAGAATCATTGCCTCTATAATTTCATGAATTGATTTTATTTGACAATTTATGATTATCTTGCAATTTCCACAATGTTCTTGATCCTGTGTCCAGACTATGATTTGTCACCTGGATGTCATGGCAATTTATACTGTAACGTACTGGTTATGGTGTCACAATATTTTTCGCCTCATTTATATATTGAAGTCATGAAGTGGTTTTGTTTCTGAATGACTAGGGAAATCCAATTATATGTTGTTACAACTAATTTTTTTTTATGATGAACCCTGGAAATTAATTGGGTACTTGTCTGTTATAAACTAATGTGCAAGCATGAATATGCGCTTATGGATGAGCTACTAGTTCTTATTGTTTGGCCTCCAGTTTTGAGGTGCATTTCCTGAGGACATATTCTGTGATCTATGTTTTCTTATGACCTCACATCATATCCAAGAGAAGTCACAGGATACACAGTACACAATGGTGTTGGAAGGGAGCTGCGAAAGCCTGGCATTTGGATATTCCTATGACTAATGTGAATCATTGTTTTCAACCTTGTAGCTCTGTCAAACTTAACAACTCTAAGTTTAAAAAGAAACTGCTCGATCACTGCACAAGGAATAAGTTCATTGTCTGGCTTAATCAACTTGTTGAAGTTGGACCTGGAGAGATGTCCTAAGATCCACGGAGGGCTCTCTCACCTTAAAGGTGTGTATTTTTTGTATGCTTCTTGCTTAGTGATGTAACTTTTTAGTCCAGCGGGGAATCAGAGTTAGTTTGAGACTTAGGTCATTTGCCTTTTCTACATAATAAGATATTGGGGAATAATAAACCCAGTAGTGTGGAATTATTTTATGAGAATGGGACAAATGAACTTTCTTTTATTGGTATTGCCTAGGTGAAATAGCTCGTACATTCTCTCTTACTTCCTTGCTCTGTCATTCATGCTTTAAGTGGAGAATATAGTAGTTGATGGTGATGGTATCATCTTTGTGGCAAACCTATTTGTTCTCTGAGGGCATGAAACATGAACTTAAAAATTGAATCTCAACTATTTTCTGTATGAAAATTCTCATTTTTGAGACAGTACACTGCTTTGCATTGCTCATCAAAATATCTCGATGTATTGGATTCACAGAAATTTGTGCATTAACTTAGGACACGGTTAATGTATGCCATTTACAGGTTTCAAATTTACAGATATTTCAAATGCGAGGGATTTGTAACTCCATAAAGCAGATCGATCTATTTAGATTTCATATATTTTGGTTTAGGGCCATATCACTATACATAAAGAAGTAATGCAGGAGATTTAATAAGGCAAATGTACTTTTTGATGTGGTTATGTTTTATTAAAAATTTCTTTCTTCTTAGACTTTACTAGCACAATTTTGATTTCTGTGCCATTTAAAATTATTGTTCTTCTGGATGCATGATTTTTCCAAGTAGCAATGTATGGAATAATTTTTGTGTCTTCTCTGAATGCCCTATTGTCTTTTGTCTTATCTATTTTGTCCTTGGCTTTTTGCAGGTCTTGCAAAGCTTGAAACACTGAATGTCAATTGCTGTAATTGCATCACTGATGCTGACATGAAGACCATCTCAGGTAGCTAGCTTAACTTCTAATTCTGATTCATTGATTTTGAACTAGGAAGATATTCTTCAGTATTCAAGATGATTTTTTTAAAATTATTTTAATTATTATTATAATTATAATTATTTTTATGTTTTAATGTTTGATTGTCAGTATATCAATTGGAGGGATGATTGTACTTAATGCTATGTCCTATGCTGGGTTTAACTTCATTTCTCCTTTTGATGCAGGGCTGACATGCCTGAAATCGTTGCAAATTGCGTCGAGTAATGTCACAGATGATGGTGTAGCCTTTTTAAAAGGTATTTTCTGCTGCTTTTTGAAAAGATTTTATTTGAACTGCTGTGGTAAAAAATTTTGTTTTGGGGGGGTGGGGGTGGGGTGTGTGAAATGTGACCCAGGAGGGATGTTTCTCTTTTTTATTCCAACTTTTATTTTAAAAGACTGAAATATAGTCTCAAAACTTCTTCTGGATTATCACTATTACAATGATCTATAAAACTTTTGATTATGATAAATCAGTGCAGTTTGATAAAGAGGCACCTTGAGGGTATTCTGCCCCTTAAATATAATGTGGGTGTACAGCTTTTCCTTCTAATTTTTATATGCAACAAAGGTGTCAAGGAGTAAGATACAAAAGAAAGTTGCTGTGCTCTGTTGAGCTACTGATATTCCTCATGTCATGAGATTCGAGATATCTTTGAAAATTAAATTTCTGTGCATATATATATATATTGTCCTGCAGTTTTGAAGAATCTCACTCTTTTGAATATGGAGGGTTGCCCTGTCACTGCTGCGTGCCTTGAGTCACTTACAGGTCTATGCTGCCCTTGTTTTATAGATTTTGGCTTATGAATGTTTGTTGATTATTGAGTTTCTGATTCCCAGCATTATTCATAAGCTCTTCAATATTCTCGTAATAATTTGCATGATGCAAGTGAAATATGTGAGCTTTAAGAGTTACTATCTCCATATGTTTGTTTTGACATGTTGTATTGATATATTTTGTATTTTTTGCAGCTCTGGGCTCATTGTTATATTTAAATCTCAGCAGATGCAATCTGAAAGACAGTGGCTGTGAAAACTTTTCAAGTGAGACATCTAAAGATTGGTTTTAATTACAAAGCCAATTACCACTTGAGAAATTAGTTTTTATGCATTTTGTTGCTATTTGTTCTACACAGAGATGCAGTCTCTCAAGGTGTTGAATTTGGGATTTAATGGTGTCTCAGGTGCAATTTTGCTGTACCTTAAAGGTAAGTATACTTGCATGGATTTATATGTCACTGCTCTTTCCTACCATGAATCAATCAATAATTTGATTTCATCTTGTTTGTAACTTTAATATAGAGATGTTTGAATGGAAGTCATAAAATTGCATCTGAGATAATTCCCATGTTACCTTAGCATTTTTTTTTTATCATACAGGTCTCACGAATTTGGAGAGCTTAAATCTGGATTCTTGCAGTATAAAAGTGAAGGGATGGTACATCTTGCAGGTTAATAGAGTATTATCAGTGTTATGTAACTTATGTGTTTGTGATTTGTATTTCAAGAAGATGACATTTTTATTGTTTTACATATAGTATCTGCATGGTTAGAGGTAGTTCCTACATCATAAAAGATTTGCTCTTGGTATATTTGTTTGTGCATACAGATCTCTCACGACAAGATCACTTGCTGATTTTATTTTCTGGTGCATGATGCTAGGCCTATCACGTTTGAAATTCTTGGAGTTGTCTGATACTGAAGTTGGAAGCAGTGGCTTGCGCCATATTTCTGGTCAGATTTAATCACTGGGTTCTCAATATAAACTCATGTAACATATCTTCTATTTGCTCTGTGCACTTTTTTTGTAAGAGGTGAGAGGTTCACAAAGGCGCATAATTAACTAACTAAATAAGGTAAAATCACAGAACATCATATGTTAACATGTAAATAACATGATAACACATCTAACTCGCATACCTAATCAACTTTAAAGTTCAAATGTTCAACACAAATAAATAATAAGCTAATAAAACGAAGACTCCATGTTTAAAAAAGTTATCAAGTTTCTAATGATTAGCAACTAGCAATCTAATCAATTATCATCCCTTCATTCTCAGCGTTCTCAAATTGAGCATCATTTTCGTAAAATTCTTCCACTTTCATCCCTTCACTCTCAAAATCAGTTTCAATGTCTTCATCTTCATCATCATCATCATCATCTCTAAGTCTTAAATTTGAGCCTTTAACACTCTTTCCTTTGTCCACTTGATTTTTCCCTTTAGTTGGTGGTCTAGCACTGGAGTGGTGGGTGCTTGATTTCTCTTTGGGTTGTGTTTTGTTTATGAAATCCCTGACCCTAATTCAAGTTGAAGCTATATATATACAAATCTATTTACCCCAAAAAATAGATAGGTGGAAAAAACATTTTTTGCTTGATGAAAACATGTAACAACTCTAACAATGAGGATTATTGGAACACATTTATGAGAGGCGCGCTTCTTGAGATGAAGAATGGTACAGAGAACCTCTTGATTTCTCTTTAGGTTATTGGTGATATTAGGCGATGTTCAAGAGCTGCACACCTCTTAACAACTATGATGACATGCTTTCCAGCAGCTACTTAGTGATGTAAACCTTGTAATAATCCATGCAACCATTGAGGTACTTCCAGTATAATAATATTATTTAGTCCAAACTTTAAATAGAGACTCGTCACTTTCTATTCAGTAGATATTCATATGCTACATCTGAAGACATCCATTAGCATCATGTATGTCTTAAGTGCCCTTCTTACTATATGGAAAATGCAAGAAGAAGTTTTCAAAGGAATACACAAGGGTCTTTTTGGATCTTTAATATAAAAAAAAGATTCTGCATTTCAGTTATAAAACTCCCCTTTTGTACTTTTGATGTCCTACTTTTATTAAGTAAATTATTGCCTTCTACAAGAGAAAGCTGGATTGAAAGCTTTGCTACTGTGAAATTGTGAATGTGTCATTGGAATATTCATTTGTTCCTAAATTCTGAAGGGCACCCTAACTTTATGGCCATATCGTGCATAAAATCTATTTGTGTACCAAAATATTTTGAAATATATGGAAGTCACACTAGATGCTGCACTTCAGTTGTCCTAATTTTTCTATATAGTAGAGACAAATCCATCTTCCCTTGGTCACCAATATATTTTTCTTAATTTTCTTAGAATTTAAACATCAATTTTATCTATTTTTGTTTTTCTACTACAGGGTTAATTAATTTGGAGAGTTTAAATCTTTCATTTACTGTTGTTACCGATGGTGGTATGAGAAAGTTGTCTGGTTTATCATCACTCAAGTCCCTCAATTTGGATGCACGGCAAATTACAGATGCTGGCCTTGCTGCCCTTACAAGTATGCTTTACTTGCTGTTGTGTATCTATCATTATTGTTGAATAGTGAGCTAAAAAAATTTCTGCAAGTCCTGTGGAGTTAATTCTTTTTGCTACATGAGCAATAAATTTGAGCGATGGACTGCAGCTTGTCCAAGTTATTTACCTTTTTGATAAAATCTTATCTGATTTCTTAGTTTTTTTTTTTTTGGTTAGCTGTCAGCTCATCCTTAATAATTTTTATAATGCTGTCTTATGTTAACCTGGTTTAACAGTGAAGTGGACAGAGTATGGATGTGAAACTTTCGGCCTGGTGTTAGTGTCTGTAATTAGTGCTTCTGTGACGGTTGCTGCATTACACGTCATGTGATGTTAAACAACTCAATTTACTCTTTAAATTAAGAAATCACTGTAGGATTTGGTGCTGATAATTGATGCATTTCATTTCTAAATTTTCTGGTCTGCACAGAAATCTCACGTTTCCTATACATGTTTTAATTTAGTATCTCCCCATGCTCGGAGATTTTTTTTTTTTCCCAATATGGAATGAGAAATGAATAGTGTAAAGTATATTATGTGGGAATGACATTTATGAGAGTAAAGTATATTGAGAGGTTAATCCTGTTGAGTGTGTGGCATTTTTTTGAAATATGAAAGGTATTGCGGGCGGACGAATTAGAAAAAGGTGAAAGGTTTTATAGAATGAGGGAGTCTTTTTTATTTAATTTTTCTTTATTCTGTCTCTATTGACCTCAGAAACTTGACAACATCTAAAACATGGAAATGCATAATTTTATCATATTCATTCCATCTACTAAAGTTTTGATTCTAATGGTTTAATGACGTAGTAGCTCTGTATGGAAAGCTTTTATATTTAGTTGAATATGTCGCATATAAGAATACTAAATTCTTTTGTGATATATTTAGATGTCTTCTGAAAAATTGCAGACTTGACTGGATTGAAGCATCTGGATCTATTTGGAGCACGCATCACCGATTCTGGGACCAACTATTTGCGATGTATGTTAACAAGTTAATGACGGTCATTTTTCTGTCCCGACTGGAAATTGAAATTTGTCTTTTTTTTTTAATATTTAATTATTGTTTGATTTGCCCTTTTTATGGTAATACTGTGCTTGTTACCTATTCTCTTTTCTATGGATTTATACAGTTTGTTTAGATACTTTTTGTGACAATATAGTTTGTTCGTTTAGGTTTCAAGAACCTGCGGTCGCTGGAAATCTGTGGTGGTGGATTAACCGATGCTGGTGTGAAGAACATTAAAGATCTTACATCCTTGACACTTTTGAACCTATCCCAGAACCACCACCTGACTGATAAGAGCTTGGAATCAATTTCAGGTAATTAAGCGTCACTTTTCATAATATCCATAAAATATAGTACTAATTATTGCATGACTGGAAGCACAGTAAGTGCTACCCAGTGTTTTTGGAGTTGCTTTTTTCAGTTGAATGATAAACTTAAAGGTGTGACTTGACTGTGAATGTGTGCAGTACTTAAAGAACTGGTGTCATTGAATGTATCAAACTCTCGGGTAACTGGTGCTGGTTTGAAGCATCTGAAGTCACTAAAGAAGTTAAAATCGCTGACACTGGAGTCGTGCAAGGTGAGCGCCAACGAAATAAAGAAGCTTCAGTCGACAGATCTCCCGAATCTGGTGAGTTTTAGGCCTGAATAAAGCAAGGCTACCTGAAATCAGTCATTGTAGATATGCCATCTATCATCATCACTGGAAATGTAAATATTTATTCTGGGAGTTTGTTTGCATTGAAGTGAACATGTTGGTACAATAACTTGCCACCCTATGCCCTAAAGTGAAGTTGAAAATATGTATATATACCCGAACTTCCTTGGGCTCATTAATATATCTTCTGTGTAAATGTCTATACATTCATCATCCTTCCCAGCTTGTTTTACTTCTCATCTCCTGAAACTGTTGATGCATGAATTTGCTTTTCTTTGATTTTCCACGAAGTTATTTAACTTATAATTATTCCCTCCGTCCTAGAGCATGGTTTCTGTAAAGGAGTTTAGGAGAAATTGTTTTTGATCAACTTTATTGATGTTTTGACTTAATGTAGTCATTTTAGGTAACATATAATGTGTATAGTGTGTTATATGTACACAGTTTATTGGATTGAATGCGTATTTTCTTTTATGGGTGGTGTGCATTATTGTTGGGGAATGCGGGGGAGAGAGGAATGGTGCTGTTAAACGAAACGAGTAGCTTGAGAACCTGGCTCAACTCGGCTTGTTAAGGCTCGAGCTTGGCTCAGTTTATGTTTTCGAGCTTGTCTTATGTTCGTTTTGTTAACAAGTCGAGCTTGGCTCAATAAAGCTCGACAATAATAATAATTAATATTATTTAATTATTATATTACATTAATTATTATCTAAATATATATAACAATACCTAAAGTCAATCTAGGTTTTTTCGCTCAAAATTTTGGGTCAATTTCTCCTTTATTTATCGTATCTCCTCAATTTCTCTTCTCTCATCAATTTCTCTTCAATTTCTCCTAAATTTTTTACAATTTAATTTATTATGATTTTCCTTTTTTATTATGCTTAATTAATACGGTTGTAATTATTTTCTTTTATGCATACTTTACTATAAATTAATAAATATGGTGAATGTTTTAGTTGTATTTTTTTTTCCATGAACTTTAATTTGAATCTATATCTATATACTCCGTCCTAGGTTAAGAGGGTCATTTTTTCATTTTGATCGTCTCATCCAAAGAGTTCACTTTCCTTGTTTACACACATAAAGAATTAAACTAAATATGCATACCATCACACATATGTATTCCCTTCGTCTCATTCTAATAGTAATATTTGTTTTTTGCACGGGGATTAAGAAATTTAGTATTTTAATGTGTATTGAGGTGAAATAAATAATATTTAATGTATAGTGGATGGTTGTATTAAAGTGGCGGATGAATCTCATTGAGATATTTCAATTACTTAATTTTGTGGGTCTCATACAAAAAAAATAAAATGAAACACCCAATTTTAAAATATATAATTATTAGGATGAGATGGAGGAAATACATAATTATATGTGTTTGTGTTCATGAGATATATAAACTATTGCAAAAAATCTATATTTATTTACTTTTATTTTTTAAAATTTATCCCCGTGCGACGCACGGGTTAAAATGCTTGTTAAAAATAATAATAAAATTAGGGCTCGAGAAGGCTTGGTAAGGTTTGAAAAACTCAACTTGTTTTGTTTAACGAGTTGAGTCAACCTCGGTTCGAAAATTATTTGTTCGAGTTCGAGATTAAGCTCGTGTAAAGCTTGTTTTTTTAATTGAGATTAAGCTCGAGCTTGGCTTGATAATTATTCAAGTCGAATTCGAGTACGTGATATTTGAACTCGCTCGACTAGTTTAACAGGTCTAGAGCTAAATAAGAATTGTGCATCTTGATTCGGACTAGGAGTATTAAATTACTTTTATGTTCACTGCATGACTAATTTTGTTTAAACTAATTCGTAATTAGCATGACAACTTAAGTGGGTTTTCTTTTAGGTTTTAAGATTTACTTTGGGGTTTTAAATCCTCTTGACCGAAGGAATATTTAGCTTATATATTTTAGCTCTCTTCTGAATAAGAATTTTTTTTTCAAATCTCTATTTAATTAAATAATAATATAATGCTACTCTTCTATGTAACACATTCATTTTACAGTCATCCACTCATCTAGGGTTAATCTTCCATTTTCATATATTCTGGAAAGTGGATGTCGAGTTCTCAGAATATTCCTTCGGTCAAACTCTAGAGTTAATCTTTTTTTGAAAAAAATTAAATGTCACTTTTAATTAAAAATATTATTATAATTCTTTATTTGTACTACTGAATTATGTATCGTCAAGTGTGTAAGGTTTAATGATCATTAACTAGTATATAATATTTTAATAAAAAAAAGTTTTGAAAGACGGAGTAAAATACCATTTTTGGAAATAAGAGATTAAGATTGGGTATGAGTTATTTCATTGAATTCGAATACGAATATTCCTTCAATCAAACTCGAACTTAATGTATATTCATGCTTTTTCTAATTATATACAAAGGGTCACAAACATATTAACAAAAAATCAGTAATTAGTCATCGAAAATTAATGAACTATTATAATCATATGCATATAATCCATACAAATAATACCCATGACTAGATATCAAATAACAATCTAGTCAAAATCATTTTAATACATTATGATATAAATACTAAGCACTCTTTATATTCTCAAGAGGGATTAGCCAACCTTCTTCAAAGTAACAAAACAAACAAATAATTCATTATTACATTAATAAATGTCCAAAAGAAAATAGAATTTTAACTAAAACTCTCATTTCAATTTCTTGAAGAAGAATTTCAATTTTTCTTGAGCATCACCTCTTACTCTTTTTTTTCCAAATACTCTTCAACATCAATTAAGTCAAATACTCTTCAACATCAATCAAGTCAAGGGTCCCGACCGTCTCACTTTTTCTTTTTATAAAAGAAGTTATCACTTTTCTTAAAAAATGTTTCCTTCTTATTTATTTATACTATAAATTTTTCATAACACCTTTATCAATTTTTATTAATTAAATATCTTTTTCAATATAAAAATTACCACTTCTTATCCACACATAACTGTAGTAATGACATTTTAAAATTAAATTGTATTTAAGATTATTTAATTGAAGTAGTATTCAAAGGCGATACAAGAAATTATGAAATAAAAATAATATATATATATATAGAGAGAGAGAGAGAGAGTGTGAGTAAATTAAATTTGATCACTAGAAAATGTAAATAAATATAAATAATAGACCTAAGGCATTCATCTTACATCATATGATCTGTTAGTGAAATTGGCATATTTGAGCCAATAGTCTAAGTTACTTACATATCCAGAATAATGTACACGTATGTTAACACAAACAAGTTCCTCAATACAAAACACGGATGTCACTAATCTCCCATTCTTAACTTGGAAAGCCCCTTGCCTGGGATCACAATCATCTTTGTGCTTGATCCGACCCTGATCCTCCGACTAAAGGCGTGGACGGTATGCTGCTCGCTGACCCATTTTCGGCTGGTGGGGGGACGCCCCATTTGCCTTCCGACTCCAGGGGTTCAAATACATGAACCGAACCATCTGATAGACCTAACGCAAACTGATTTGATTCGTGTGGATGTGCTGCAATCACAAGTGGCTGTACATTTGAACTGGTAGAGAAGAGAAAAGAGGTTTCAGCTGAGGAAGAACTTTATTCAAGCAAATCAAGCAGTTGTACTTATGAAAGAAACTTGCCTCACGCTCGAGGGAAGATATGCAGAATGATTAATGCGGCACCGCAAACGGAGGTGTGCAGCAGTGAATATGCACACAGATCCATCAAGAAAACTAGCATAAACCAACTGGCTATCACAGGAAAATGTTGCATGGGATATCGGGGCGGCAGAATCTCGTGGAGCCCACTGAAGACAAGTAGTAATATATAAGAGACCTGTAGGAGCAAAAAGAACACCTCTTAATCAAGGCTACCTGAGACAGAATTACCTGTTTTACGCACTCTAACTTTGTAGTTTCGTAAATGGCGAGCTGCGTCTCGTGTACAACCAGAAAGTGAATCTGGTCCTGATGAAACTGTACACGTGTCTCGGACTGTGCTCCAGGTGACCTCCCAGGAGGAAGCTGCAAAAACCTCGATTTCTGCTTTTCCCATCCATCAGAACTCCAAACACAAAGCTGGAGAGGAGCAATTTGGAAATTAATTAATATCATACCATGATAAGTAATAGAAATTTACTAAAAAACTTCAGATTCAATATTATTGTGTTATACTACACAGCCCACACCACATGTTTCTTATATCCATTTTACTTATCTAGAGAGATTATTCTTTCAATTAATACTTAAAATTGAACGAGATTCTCAGTCTGAGGTAAAGATTGGAAACTTAAACAGAAAATAACAAGAGAGCGTTGAATTCATTTTTTACCTGAGCATCAGCTCCCGATGAAACTAGCACACTCAATACATGTGAGAAAGCAAGGCCTGTAATTCTTTTAGAGTGGCCTTTAAGCTTGCTTTTGACCTGCAAGAAGATAAAAGAGGATTAATCAACAGGTACTTTGGCTATTATTCTTTAACTAAAATAACTCTAATAGGTTGTCTTTAAAGAAACATTATTAAGTGATTCTCCAATACCTCATCTACTCGAACATTATATATCTGAATTGTGGAATCATCCATACCAATTGCAATTATATTATTATCTTGAGGATGGAATGCTAAAAATGTCGCCGCTGGTGGTGGAGGCATAAAAGTTGTCATTGTCTGCACTCAATCAAGAAAAAACAAGAGATGAATGCATGCAAGTGACATAATACGTATATGGGGACAGTTATTATTTTCACTAGTTACCTTGAAAGTCATCATATTGAACAAAGAGATCTTTCCTCCAGATGCTGACATCACATAAGAGTCATTTTTCGACAATGCAAAGCAAGAAACAGCTTCCTCGGGGTTTGTTTCAGTAACATCATTGGTCATCAAAATGCCACTTGAAGGTTGCCATAATTGAGGTGAAACAGCAGCAGTTGCCTATTGCATGAACATGTTATTTTGAGATGATTTATTTTTGACATCAGAGAGAAAGAAAATTGTATTCTATTTTCACCTTGCCACTTGAATTTCGGTCACTCCGCTGCCATTTCCAAAGCAAATGGATAGCATTTGAGGCTAATGCCAGTATAGCATTACCTGAATTTGTGTATATTAATCTTGATATCTGTTGATCAACAGAAAATACTATCTTAGTGACCAAGTCTTAAGGCCCATACACAATCATCATCATAATGAAATATCATAGGTAGACAGCATATGTTCTAAAAGAATATCGTAAATGTATCACTAATCTAACATAGAACGTATCTCATTATAATGAAACCATGAAATAGTGGAGTTGAACACAAGGTGCTCAAGCCACAATTCTCAAGTCTGAAAAATGTGAGATCCCTAATAATTTGATATTACTCTAGCATTAACACGCATAATATAAGCCGCTCAAACAAATCTTCATATAAAAAACCATTGGTTAATATTGCACATCTCTATTTTATAAAATGATCAGGTGGGTTACAAAATAAATTTTCTTCGCCAGGCAATTGGATCGGAATTCCTAAACATGGAAATGAGAAAACATGATACACCGAAAAGCTGGAGACACTCTCTTGTGAGACGGTTATTTGTGAGACGGGTCGATCCATCACTAAAGTATGCTTATTTGTAGTTAAAGTATGTCAATAATAAATTGTATTATAACACGCTAAAATCGTTCTTTAACGCATAATCAACTGCTATAGAAAACATACTTCAACCATCATTAAACATACTTTATCTAAATAATAGACATACTTTAACACATCTCACAAACCGTCTCACAAAAGTAATGTCTCACAAGAGAATTTGTCATTATTTTTCAATATTGCACATCTCTATTTTATAAAATGATCAGGTGGGTTACAAAATAAATTTTCTTCGCCAGGCAACTGGATCGGAATTTCTAAACATGGAAATGAGAAAACATGATACACAGAAAAGCTGGATTGGAGATTAATGCTGAATTGGAGCTAGCTAGTGCATATCTATCAAATTCAGCATAGTTCAAAACCTTGCAGCATTTCCCCATATTTATATTCAGCCGATCGCATGAAGACGTTTTACATCACTCTAATAAAGTATTCACATTTTCCATTTTGGTTTGTCCCACAAAAGTTTTCACATTTCCAAAAGAGGAAACGAAGTCAAAACAACTAACCTTTCGATACACTTCATTTTCAAAAATGGAAACTTCCACGTCAGCTGATCGCATGAAGACGTTTTACATCACTCTAAAAGTATTCACATTTTCCATTTTGGTTTGTCCCACAAAAGTTTTCACATTTCCAAAAGAGGTAACGAAGTCAAAACAACTAACCTTTCGATACTTCATTTTCAAAAATGAAACTTCCACGTCACACGCATATCATACTTTACACTTTATTTATTCCCAAAATATACCAAACTAATCTAAAAAAAAGTGCACATAATTAATCTACGTGCACAAAAAAAAAATTGTAAATACTTCACTGGGACAAAGGGAGTATTTAGTAATAGATGGAAACCAAGCTAAACGAAAATCAAGTTAATACAATATAAGTATATATCAATATATCTACACTTTATTAATATTTCTATAACTTGAACACCACTTATACTTTCACACTTCATTTAAGTTTTAACTAAGTGCCACCCAGCAACTTGGGCACCCATGACGTTTGGGTGCCCCATATCTTCGCCCTATGATTAATATAACCTGGCCTACTTATTACTGGTCCGCAAGTACACAAGAACACCAATAGAGGATAATAAAATTGATACAATAGTGAACAGAAAAACTTAGCATGCCTGTAGTGCTGGTAGTCATAGCCAAAGAAGACATTCATTCAGTTTTCTATGAATCCAACAGGAATTTAGAGGCTGATCATGTCCAGACTGGCCCAAATAATATCTCAAAACATATATGTCCAAAATATTCTATTTTATTTGCGTAACGCAAAGAACTGATGCATAATCCATTAAATCATAATCTCTTGATCAAACTGGACATCTCTCTTCAGATGAGAGGAACAAACAAAAAGAAAAAAAAATATACCTTTGTTACTCTTAAGTTCTCTGGGAGCTTCAACGATCGGCATTGTGATGGTTCATTAATTTCACTGAGCTTCCAAATTTTTGATTTGTCATTTGTTTCCTCTGTAATTCTAGGTTTTACATCTCCAAGATTTCTTGGATCCCCATTCTACATAATCAAACACATCATGGATTACTAAACAAATGGCACGTATCTACTCAGCATAATAAGAAGATGAGCAAGTTTGTGGGAACATTTGATCTATAGCGAAAATTAGTGGGAGCTAAGTTATACTACTAACCATTGCAGAGAGACCAACAACAGATGCCACCCTTTCAGAGAGCCCAGCACTACTTGCTGCAGTTACAGATATCGGGCTTACAGTAGGCTGCATAGCAACCAACATGAAATCTTTTATTATAGCCTATCATGGATTTAGATTTTAAAAAAAAAAAATCACTACAAATAGACACACATACCTTCGCAGCTTCAGAGGCTCTTGAAGCATCAAAAGCAAGATTCTCAAATGTGCGCAGCAGTCGAAGACCATCCGCATTTGCTAAAATTTTTATACCGTTTTCATTGGCAGAAACTGCCAACAGGGTTCCATCTTTGTTGAAGCGGATGCGTGGACTTGCCTTTCAATTTGTCAACAAAATCAAGGCTCAGTGCCAAGGCATATTTATAAGACATTCATAAGATTATCTAAGATACTCACCGGAAGACCACCATCAGCATCACTACTAGTCAAAAGTTGAGTATTATCCATATCCCAGAATTTGACAGAGAAGTCATCACCAGCTGCCAGAAACTTATTTTTAGTTGTATCAAACTGTACAACTCCCAATGATCGTTTTCGGAAGCCTTGATATGTTCTCTTTACAGCCCCTTCACTTTCATTCCATTCTACTATGTGTGATTCCCCATCTTTACTGGTTCCGCAAGAGAAAAGCCTGAGCAAGATAATAGCCAACTTCAAACAGAGTCTTGAAAGGCTAATGAAAATTTATCAGCATCGATACGTTTCACCTTAGTACTTTACCTTGTTCCATCAGCGCTGTAGGCCATGGTCGTGCACCAACGACCAGGGGCATCGTAGTCAACTCGAGATCCCAGATTGTCATACAACCATGCCTTAATCTTTCCGTCCAATGCTGTAGAAAAGATAAACTAGAAAACAATGGCAGAGATATCATAATGAATTTGATCAAAATTATAAAATATATATATACACACACACACATAGCCATTAATAACATAATCAGACCAGAAGAGAATCTCCCCAGAATAATTTATTATCCTGCATCAAATTTTGAACAAGGAAGCAGAAACTATAATGGCTTAATCACCTGAATACTCTCCTTGTGGTGAGGGCAGACTGAATACACAGGGGCTTCATGCCCTTCAAAAGTGTATTGTTTGGCACCGGTTGTGGCATCCCAAACCTAAGAATAATAAATTTCACTATAGACATAAATTCCTGGAAAAATTAATTATTATTAATCTTAAAAAAAACCTTTATGAGTTTGTCATCTCCACATGTAATCACTGAAAGCTGCTTGTTGGGGTGAGAGAATGCAAGATCATTTACTCCACCAACATGAGCATCAATCTAAAACAAGGGAAAACTGTAAGAAATAGAAAAATAACTCTAATCCCCATAGTGTAGTTAGGATTACTGATATTACCTCTAAGTGCTGACGAACATCATCATTCCCAGGATAAGAATAGATCTGTACAAGGTGTCTTGAATATGCAACCCCTGTTCAGAAAAAAAAGTGCACAAATATATATATATATATATATATATATATACATACATACATATTAGATCACGCCATTGAAGATTTCGCAACGAATGCTGCTTAGAGATCTGAGCCATATTACCGAATAAAGATCCATCAGGACTCCAAATAACACGGTTTACTGAGACACCAGGATCTTTCACCAGACCAGCCTGGAAACAGTAAAGAAACATATATATCCCTAGCTCGATCCTTAATATTGATATTGAAAGTACAAAAAGTGAGACTTAAGGCACCTGTAAAGGCATAGAACATGCACTCAGATCCCAAACTTTGAAGTTTCTTTGAACCAGCTTCTCTCTTGAACCAACTTCCCACAGCCCAATATCTCCCACATTGGTGCCAACTGAATTGTTAGATAAAAAGAAATGCACCATATCAAATGACAGAAACCTTTAACATTAAAATGTGAATTGATAAAGTACAAAATGACATCATATAGCTGTGTAACCAACCTAGAAGTAGAGTTTGTTGGATAGGATGAAAATCCATGCTCATTGGAGATGATCCCTGATTCAGAGTCCGTGCAACTGTCTTGGGCAATTCATCTGATGCACTAAAATTCTGGCTATGAGCATGCCCAGGAAACGATACAGGAAGCACATTCACAGGAAGATTTACCTACATATATAGAACAAGGATCACAAGATGAATGCAATATCAGAATCTTAAGATGGTAAATTTCCACATATCCAACTACCTCATCAGAAAGACCCAACGGTCTGGTTCTTTTGCTCGGGTGTTCAGAGTCAGCAGATGGAAAATCAACTGAAGGATTAGTTGGTGGAGTCCTTGGATGCTTAAGGGATGCTGCACCAGGCAACAATAAACAAATTCAGTCTCAATAATAACTGGGATCAGGATAAAAGTAAAATAAACAACAAAATTGCACATAAAAGAGTTTTCCAGAACACATGGTGGAGTTAGGCTAAGCATAAAACATGGTAGTATCCTATAGTAATAACAACTAGTAGACTGACATCTTCACATGCCACCCAGGTGCTATGTGTCATTCAGGATTTGACTCTACAGCAACACATATTTTGAATCCACCAATGCAATTTGCATAAAAAAAAAGTTTGATCAATAAAGAAAAAAGCATATTTGCTTGTAGCCTATCATGTTTATATGTACGGGCTAATTAACTCTTAAGTAATGGTTTGATGTCATGGATTTGAATTTTGAGGAACAGTTAGGAATGTATAAAAATGCACAATAAAGTTTCAAGCATCCTATCAATTGGTTTTAGACCACATCGGAAAACAAAAGCATATTTTAGTACATAGAGAAGCCTCTACCTGGGATTGGTGGACCACCAAGACCTATAGGACCACCAGAAACTGCTGGATGAGTTCCAGTAGGTGGATTAGACATCCAGCCGGCAAGAGGTGCTGGAACTGGTGCTGGAGCGGGCTGGAAGGGCTGGCAATATCAACGAGACAGTAGTAAGTGTAACAGATAATAGCAGCATACAAAGCCCAAAAACGGATCAATGTGAATAAAACCAACCACATGTGCGCCCAAAGGAGGGAAACCGCCTGGTTTTGGAACTGCTCCTCCAAGCAGGGGATTGTTTGCTGGAGAGGGGGCACGTGCACCATTCGGTTGTCCACAAGAATGATCCACAAATAGAGTTTTAATATCTGGGTTAGGCCTAGGATTCTTACAGAGTTGGTGCTGCCAGTTTAAACTGCATATACATATCACATCAGTTTTCTCTTTGAAATGACTAGCTTACTTAAGAGTAACGAAAACTCAAGAGCAGTAAAATTTCTATTTCTAAAGCAGAAAGAACAAAACTTAAAATAGAGTAAAAACCAGGGTAGTAAATCTAGGCAATAATCTCTAAAAGGGGCTTCTGAGTTGATATAGAAATGCTGATTAAATCATTTAAGGATAATAGTTCCTCAGGAACATCAAAGAGCAAGTATGAACAGGGCCAATGATATTCCAAATAAAAACTGTCAAAAAACAATGTATCACTACCAATCTCAGTAATGCTTTACAGAGGTGTCTACCTCTGATTGATAAGTGTTCGCAGTCTTGAGTTCTTGAGGTTTGGGAACTGTAACTTATCACGGAACAATGGATTAGCCTCAATCAGCTTCTTCAGTTCAACTAGCATAATGGCTCGTGCGGATTTTGTATCCCCATACTTTGATAGCTGCTCATTCTCCCTAAACATCATTGAGCTCAGCTCAGAAAGGTATCCATACTCTACCAAAAATGATGATCAATATATAGCAACTGAATAAGTACCTGAAATTCTCCAACGTTAACAGCTGAGTTATCTCTTTAAAGAGCTCCTCATTAAAAGATGCAAACACTTTAAGATCCTTTACGAGGATTTCGACAGCTTTGGAACGATCGTGCCTATACATAAAACAGAAAGTTGAATATAATTTGCAAAATTAATCATTCTTTAGACTCTGATTTCAACAAGCAGACTATATCTCACTTATCCAATGCTTCAAGGTACTTCTGCTTCCTAATCTCGAAAAAAATCTTCATTGAATAGCGATTGTCGTCTACTTTAGTGAAACCAGATAGGTATTTTTCAACCTCTTCCCAGTTTCCATTGTGAACTTCATCTTCAAAATACTTCATGTTAAAGAAGAACCCAGATTCTTGTTCAAGCCTACAATTAGAAAGGCCACATTAACAAAGCAAATTTTTGTTACTGAATCACACCACAAATTGACAAAAAGTCGGTGGAATCACAAAAACCAGTTCACACACACTAGACACGAGTAATTATTTCTGAAAATTAACCTACTTGTGAACAGTCTCTTTGAACTTTTCTTCATCCAGGAACTGTAAGATCAAGAATACCAGTTCTCTACTGAGAGAAGACATTTCAACCAACCCTTCTTCAAATCCAGGGGTTAATAATTCAAAGGCATATATAGTAACAGATCTGTGAAAAACCACAAAAGAGATTAAATAAAAATAAAATACAAACCCAACAATAAAACAATAAATGAAAGGGTCAGCTGCCACTAGCCTTATTTAATTGTCAAACTATCTCTCCATTTAATTATTGCTCGACACAAGCTCCAAAACTCATTATTATATATACAATAACAACAATACTGGAAAAATAGACAACCAAGCGTTTAAATTTAATTAAAAATAACAAAAATACAAGAGGAAAGAAAAATCAACACAACCCTAGATCATAAAACTGGTCTCAATAAACTTGATAGGGAGAAAAAAATTCAACACTGGGCTGGAGCATGCACCGACAAAATAAGGGTCCAAAGCCTAAAATATAGAAAAACTAAATCCGAATTTAGTTTAAGAGATCAGAGAAACGAAAGCAGCTTTAAATGGAATCCGAGATGCAAAGAAAAGGGGAAGAAGGAAAAGAAAAGGACGAGCAAAGTCAAGAAAATTATGTGTCTATACTCGGTGAGGAAAAGTAGAACTCAAAAGAAAGCATCAAAAGCAGAAAATAGAAAACAAAAATTAAAATTAAAATTAAAAAAATACAGCTCCTTAAAGCAAATATTCCAGAATATATGCATAAACCTATGATGTGCGTGTGCGTATGAGAGAGAAAACAGAGCAACAAGGGTTTACTACCGAATAGATCGATCTACGGAGAGAGAGAGACGACGAGCGCGAGGAGAGAATGGTAATTGATTTCTGTATCTATAATTGATATAGATATCTATCTATGGAGGTGAGAGATTGTGCGTAAAGCATATGTATATATATACACACACACATGGGGTTTCCTTTTCCCCTCTCTCTCTACTTTCTCTCTCTAGTCTATCGTTGGAGATGGGGAAAAAAATTAAACTACGACATTACTAGCAGAAAATAAGTGGTTTTTATAGAAAGGGTCGACTCAGAGAAGGTGATAAGTTGAATTACTTATCATTTCGAGAGGAACGATAAGTACAGTTTCTTATCAGTTAGGTCACAGGGTTATCATGTATACTGTCAACATGGGCCCCAATAAGCCGGCTAAATTGTTGTCCGGAAGATCGGCTCAGGAACTTGAGCCGACAGCTGGTCTTCGGCTCAGTTGTATTGCTGTCGGCCGTTGATTCATTAGGGTTTACAGAGTGGGACCCACCTCGTCAGATCTAATGGCCCTAATTGCACGGCTTAATTGTCGCTTCGAAAGATGATAGTTATTGGATAGAATAGATGACACGTCGGCAGTTTTTGGATTGCAATAAAACGTTCACATTAATTTGTAACCCCCTTTTTGGTCAAGAATTGAGGAGAATTTAATTCTTAAGTGTTCAAATGTTATAATATTTATTTATTATGATGATATATATATGATATAATATTTTTGTATGGGACATGACTTAATTGTGAACATGTGCTTAAAATTTGTGAACATGTTTACATAAATAATTACCTGCAATAATTTCAAAGTAAAGTTTTATCTTAAAAAAAATCTTTCCATTTATAGAAATTATTTTTTTGTCTTTCGTGTTATTATGTTCATTTTCATGCCTATTTTGTTATGAATGATTATGGTGTAAATTACTCATTATTATATAAAAAATTACTCTTTGGTGAATATTTTTTTTTTAAATTAATAATTCAATTTTGATGAAGAATGATTTTTATTTAAAAGAATAATAATTCATGTTTTTAAATAGTAATTTTTTTATGTATTAAAAAGTAATTGATAAATCGGTGTTTGGAATAATTTGAAGAGTAATTTTTTTTATTTAAAAGAATAATAATAATAATAATAATAATTAATTTATCTCTTTAATTGTAATTTTTCATACTCGTAAAAATAAAATTCACATATGAACCAGATTCATAAAGTGTTTACCTTTTTTATAGTATAAATTAATTATTTATCCTTAAAATATACTCCCTCCGTCCCATAAATAAATTCGCACTTTCTATTTTTGTTGGTCCAATAAACAAGTTCACACCCCAAATAAAAAAATACACACAAATCAATAACCTCACAATACACTTTAATTTTAAAATTACCACTTGTATACAACTCACATAACTTACTCCCTTTATAATTTATTTATTACTTAAAAATACCAAACTACCTCTAAAAATAAGTAAAAAGTAACTTTTTTTTCTTAAATCCGTATTTACATGAACTTATTTTTAGGATTGAGGGAGTAATATATATATTAAATTAAAAGTAAAACTGTAATTAATCGAAAATTTTGTGGGAATCATGAAGATTTAAAGTGGAATCATAGATTCTCAAAGATTCTACATACTAATTTCATGGAATACTTCCACTTATCAAAAACTTAATCCAGAAGTGTTAATTATATGACAAAATATCATCTTTCAAGATGAAAAATTAGTAAATTATCGTTTGTTATATGACAATATATTATGGCGGAAACTTGTGTGTTCCAAATTCTGCATTTTAAAAGTTATAAATTCCGCATTTTTTAAAAGGTATGCATTTAGTATTAAATATATATTATTAATATAAGAATGTGTATCAATTATTTTTTGAAAATAAAATTAATTTTTTTAATCAAATATTTATTTAAATGATAATTTTTTTAGTATAAGAATGTATAGATGTTGTACTATTAAACACTTCGTGCACGGTAACACAAAAGACTCACTCATATGAGTATTATCTTTCGAGATGAAAAATTATTACTTATTCTTATATGAATATCTTCTATATATCCATTAGGTCCATTATCTCTGTTATGAAATTTGAATAGACTAAATTATTTGATATGAATCGAACTCCTACTTTTTATCACTTAGAATAAAAAGTACTTTAAGCCATGCGTTGGGGGATAGATTTTAAAAAATAAAATTATATAAATATAGATTGTTTGTAATAGTAAATTTATATATATATATATATATATATATCGTGGACACATAAACACATATAATTACGTATTCCCTCCTTCCTATCCTAATAATTAAATATTTTTAAATTGGGTGTTTTATTCTAACGGTTACATTTTTTTTTCTATGAGACCACACAATTAAGTAATTAAAATATCTCAATATGACTCATCCGCCACATTAATAAAATCATCCACTATACATTAAAATATTATTTATCTCACCTCAATACACATTAAAATACTAAATTTATTAATCCCTGTGCAAAAAACAAATATAACTATTAGAATGGGACGAAGGAAATACATATGTATGAGGTTTTATATTGTGATGGTATGTATATTTAGTTTAGTTCTTTACGTGTAATGAATTAAATAGTATTTAGTTGAATCGATGTTATACGACCCTTATTCATTTTTCGTGTACAACAAATTAATGTAATTATAAAAAACCAACATTTTTAAATTTTTTATTAATATTTATATTTCATTACATAATCATATGTTAACGTATAAATAATTTCAAATAATGGTTTTAATTACTCAATATTATTTTCAAATACAGCCCAAATTTTTTCAATAATTAACTCAAATTGAAACAAATTTTAACATGTTAATTGATAAAAAAAAAACATATAAAAAAAATATCTTTAATTTTAATTATTTTTTTTTAACATAATATTATTAGAATTAAAAAATGTGATAGATTTTAAATAATTAAATAATTGATGGTTGAAATAAATGTCCTAAAATTAATACTATATTTAAATCATACATTAAAAAGGAAAATCTGTATAATTGGAATGAGAGAAATTGAAAAGATATTATGGGGAGATTTTGACCAAATTTGAGCGGAAAAACTTTAGTTGACCCTATGTCCTTTTATATATATATATATATATATATATATATATATATATATAGATTAGTTGAAGGGTTATTCCGTTCACCCTCAACCATTTGTTATGATCTTGCAGTAAAAATAGATAAGCAAGTTTTGTGTGATACCGTATTTTAAGGTTTTTTAAATATTTATTATTACTTTTTATTTATATTACGAATTATTCATGGCATAATCAACTACATTACTATCACTTTTTATTAAATTGAGTATTATTTTTATATTAAAATATTATTATTCCCTTTTCTTTTATCCATCTCAAAGAGTCTTCCCATGAAACGATCTCAAACAAATTTTTGCCGTATATTTAAATTATAAAATGATGAAGATTTGAAAGATTCAAAACAATTATAGTTTAAATATATTAGATATTTATATGATTTAATCTTGATTTGCTTTCTTTAATTCTATTTATATTTGTTACTATATCTTTCGTTTGTTAATACTGTTAGATCTTCTCACCTATCTATTGTTATTTTAGGGGAAATTTTGATCGATGTAAGTTTTCTCTTTTATCTCTTTTACGTATTCTTAAGAAAAATTAATGTATTTGACTTCTCTAATTTTTCGGCATTCTTTAAAATCAATCAATTTTGATAAATGACAGGGGTATAGAATATTTAATATACAATAATAATGTTTTGAGTTACTTCCTTATAAACTAAATTTACACCCTAAATCATTGTAAATCTGGGTGTCACTTAATTTAAATATCATACCAATAATAAGGTATACTCGGTTTATTTGTGTAATATCTTTTTTGTTTTTTTTTTTCATTAATTTGTCAAAACTTTTTTAACATCTATGAATATGTCATCTTGTTATTGCGTTAGAGACTTTGACTTGATATAACAATTTTTGGGTTATTCCTTTCTTATATATTCTTCTTATTATATTCATATCGAATAAAGAGATTCATTAAAATTATTCGCCATATTTAACTATTCCACAATCAACAAATTAATTTATGTTTTATTATCATTCCACTTTTCCGTTGGATCGTTGCATCACCCAATATATAATATTGGGTTATTATGGTTTACGGGAACCTTTATATAGTTAATGATTGTAGAACACATTTGAAATTTGTGTTAATCCTATTTTTAACCCTTACTCTTGGTGTTTCTGGGTCATCGTGCTTCATATTTAACGCTTTTTGGAAATTGTATTATTTAATGTATTAAATATTATCTTCGTAAGAACTTAATATCCTTAATTTTTTTTGAGAAAAATAAATTAATCTTTTTAATCAAACATCTATCCTCCTTATATTTCATTTGACCTTTTTAATTAAAAAAAATTATACTTTTATTAATTAAAATATATACTATTTAAAACAAAATGTTATATTCTTATACAACTTATCACCCAAGAATATAGGAAAACAACTCCGTTTATTTCATTCAAACTCTTTAATTCGTTAATATAAATTTCATGTAAAACTCATTCATTAATTCAAATTTTAAATAAAACGTTAATGTAAATCTGTATATAAATGGTAGAAATTCTGAAAAAATATAAAATAAAACATTCATTTAAAATTGATTTTGAAAAATATTACACAGGGATACGTATGTTTATTTTTTAAGGGATACTCTCTTATAAAACAGCTATATATGAAATAAATTGTGAGATGAATTGACCGATTATTAAATTATAATTGTTATATAAATAAACTATGCTTATTGGTAGTTAAATCATATTTGTAGAGAATCATAGACTCCATCCATCCTAGACATGCACCCCGGTTCGGAACCGCCGGTTCTGGTTCCAAGATAGGGGGAACCGGAACCGAACCGGGGTACGAGGGTTTCGGTTTCGGAACCGCCGGTTCCGATTCCGGTTTTTTTTTTGTTTCAAGCGTGAAAAGTAAAAAAAATTAAAAGAATTAAAAAATCGGAAGTTCGAACCGGAACCGCCAGTTTTTTTCCAAATATGAGGAACCGGAACCGAACCTTCCTTATCCGGTTCCGATTCGAACTGCCGGTTCCCCGATTCGAACCGCCGGTTCCGGTTTTTTGGTGCATGTCTACTCCATCCTATAAAAAAAGTTACATTTACTGTTTGCACGGAGATTAAGAAATACTATAATATTTTAATACAGTATATAGTGGGTTGAGAGATATAATAATTAAATGTATATTTGGTAGTTGTATTAGTATTTTGTGTGGGCCCCATGAAGATAAAGTAATTGATTTATGTGGATCCATCTACTAAAATAGGAAATGTAACTCTTGTAGCGGGACGCCCTAATTAGTAAAATGAAACTCTTATGGCTGGATGGAGGGAATATATTATAACACTTTGAAAACATATTTTAACTCATTAGTCATCATACTTTAAAATAACATACTTTAACTACGAATTAACATACTTACTTATATGATAATCATATTTAAAAAATTGATCTGCCTGTCTTACCACTCATCTGACAATAGACTTAATTTGTCTTTTTTTAAACGCTACCTTTGGACTTTTTTTTTTCTTTACTAGGGTCGTGCATATGATTCGTGCAAGGTCGTACATATTTTGCATAAAAGTCCATTGACGTCTGTTTGGAGTTTAAGTATTTTAAAAAAAATTAGATTTAGGATTAAGTGGATGTAAAAATGGTAAAAAGTGGTAATTATCCCTTAAGTATAATTTTTAATGGTCACATATGTTATACATAAATTTTTCTAGCTACTTTTAAAGGAATGGGCCAAAATGCCCTTGAGAGATCAATTTTCACATGTCTGAGGCAACTTTTTGATCAAAAAATACAATAATTTATTTTATAGTCTATTGAATGCATTAATTTGTTACCTTTATATGCCTCATGAATATATTTTTTATTAAAATAAAAAAAGATGTATTAATTTTATTCGTATAATTTTTTTTTAATTTTTTCAGGAAATATTTTTTTTAAAATTTTTTTTGAAAAAAAAAAGTGTGGGCCGAATAGAACAAATTTTGTAGGCCGAATAGGCTGAATAGAAGAAATATTTTTTTAATTTTTTTTGAAAAAAAAGTGTGGGCCGAATAGAACAAATGGTAGGCCGAATAGAAGAAAATTTTTTTAATTTTTTTAATTTTTTTTGAAAAAAAAGTGTGGGCCAAATAGAAGAAATTGTGTAGGCCGAATAGATGAATTTTTTTTTTATTTTTTTTTTGAAGAAAAAGTGTGGGCCGAATAGAACAAATTGCAGGCCGAATAGAAGAAATAATTTTTAATTTTTTTAATTTTTTCTGGAAAAAAAATATTTCCTATAATTTTAAATGTGGTCTCACCCACCCTATTTAATGCAGTCAACACTGACATAATCATGTCCCAATTATTATCGTCCTTTATCTGACAGTTATGGGGGTAATTTGGGGAGTCCTCTAAATAGTGGCTACTAAAAATTACTTTTAAGAGGGTGGCTATTTAAAATTGTAATTAATCAACAAATGGCTACTAAAAAATTGGTCCCTACGTGGATTTAGTTAATCTAAAAAAATAGTGTTAACTTTGGGGATTTTAGTTAGGCTATATTTAAAATTTTATGTCAAATCAATGTGCAAAAATAATGAATGATGTGTTTAAGAGAGTGGGATGTGATGTGTAAAAGAGATACTAGGTTTTACTAATATATATATATATATACCACACTTTTCATTTTGGGTTGTCCCAAAAAAATTTATATCTTCCTAAAAAAGTAGAAATTCAGGCTTGATTATATATATATATATATATTATTTTAATTCAATTTAAAATATATTACTTTTTATTCATGTATAATTCATCTCGGGATTTATTTCACTGAAACGTACCCTAAAGTAATCAAGTGGGCTAGCCAACTTGGCCACCGGGCTCCTCACACTAGTGGGTGACCCGAGTTCAATTCCCATTGAGATTCGATTTCCATTGGGAAAGAGCTATTATGTAAAAAAAAAATGTTTTAAAGAAGCTATTGAAAATATATTTAGGTGTATGACTTTTTAAAATTTACATTATAGAAAGCGTGACGAATTCATTTAGATTAGATACCGAATCTACTGCCTAACATGGTTTTAACTCTTTAGAGAAATCTGATCCACTAAAGTCGTGTTAAACGACAGCCTTTTTTCTCGGACATACTCTCAAGCTTTGAGACAACACATAGGCGAGAATTACAAAGAATTGCCACTTGAATCACTTTCAATTTATCGTGATATGATATGATGAGAATGTCATTATCATTCGCGAGAAAATGAAGTAAGAATGGGAATTATTGGAGTTTTGTTGCACACACTTTTGTGAGGCCTGATTGAAAGGCTATTATTAAATGATTTGATTATTCAAAAAACGGAGGTTGGGGTGGGTGGGTGGTGGATGGTCTTATATAGGTGAGAGAAAATAGTCGTTATCATCATGTAAGTACGTACGTGTGGAGAGTATCACGAGGTAAATCTGACGGTCAGCTGAGCCCGCAATATTACACGTGTCACCTCGGCATTCGATCTAAAAAAAAGTTGGGAATAAAGTTCCCTAAATTACTTCGATCTCTTATTTCTTGATAAGGTTATGCTTTTATATATGTTTTAATATTCATTTTCTTTCTTTTTTTTTTAATAAATATTCATTGCATCTGATTTCATATTGTGATCAATTTCTATTTATTATATAAAATACTTTTAAGTAATATTATTACTCTTTTAAATAAAAATATTATTCTTATTTAGATTTTGGGATGATTTTAGAATGTAATTTGTATAACATACTAGTGCAGTTTAAACCCCCAGGGGTTGGCCTACCGGTGAGGACTTGAAGTGCCTAAGGGTGAAATTCTCAAATGTCTCAAGTTCAAAACCCGCAGGTACGATCAATCATTGAGGGGCCAGTCCATACAGAGCGCAAAACTCTGGCTTGAAATGGAGGTCCCCGCTAGTGGACGGTGGGTTCTGACCTCCCCCAAATTAGTTGATCTACGGATCGGATACCGGTGCATAAAAAAACATACTAGTGCACTTTAGAGTTGATAGGTTTACGTACATACTAGTGCACTTTAGAGTTGATATGTTTACGTGGCTAGTAATGGGTAGTTATTTTATTTTTTATAATTTTATTTATTTTAATAATAAAAATTAATTTAAAATATAATTTAATGATTGAGATGTCCAAAGTGCACCAATTTTTTTTTTATCGGAACAAAATATATCATATAGTATATAGAATGTGGATAAGGTACAAGTAATACCAAACCACAACAATATAGAACAGTAATACACATAAGACAGATCAAAGTTCAATCATTTTTACTCCCTCCGTCTCGTTTCAATGTTTACGTTTGTTTTTGCACGTTGATTAAGGAGTATAATACTCCCTCCGTCCCATAATATTTTTTAAACTTTCCTCATTTGTTTGTCCCACAAAACCTTTCACACCCCAAAAAAGGAAATATCATTTTATCCAACAACCTCAAAAGTTACTTTAATTTCAAATTTGTCACTCCTTTTTCACACCCATATCATTACTTTATACTTTTTTATTACCTAAAAATACTACAACACCCTCTAAAGTCAATAAAGTTGGTCAAAAAGTGCAACTTTTCTTAAACAACGTGGAACAGTAAACGTGAAAGGTTTTCCGGGACGAAGGGAGTATTTTAATAGATAATGGGTGGAAAAATATAATATTTAATGTAAAGTAGGTAGGTGTATTAGTGTTGGATGATATATTAATTGTTTTAGGTGGGTCTCATATTCTAAAAGAGAAAACGTAAATATTTAAATGAGACGCGCAAAATAGAAACGTAAACATTGAAATGGGACGGAGGGAATATATACTATGGAGATCACAGGCGTATCATAGTTGGACTCTAAATTTTGACATGCGTGATTTTATATATTCCTACTAAGCTAAGTAATTTTTTTTTAAATAGCAGTAATAATTTATAACTAATTTCAATAAAATCAAGATGTAATATTATCTTCGTCTCGCATTAAGATTTACGTTTATTTTTTTTACTTAATTTCAATAAAATCATGATGTAATATTATCTTCGTCCCGCATTAAGATTTACGTTTTTTTTTACATAAATTAAGGGATATAATGTTTTAATGGGTGGTAGTTCGAGAGATAGGTATATGAGTATTGTATATGGATCTCATATAGAATAATTAATTGTTCCACTTAACAAAAAAAATATTTGTTTGAGATAAATCAATTAAAACCTTAATATGAGATGGAAAAAGCATATAACAAGATAAATCAAATAAAGAAGGTAAACTTTAATGCAAAACGAAGTAAGTATGTGTAGGAATGACAATGGGATATGTATTTTCGGGTATCCGGTTTATCCGAATCTTAATGGGTAGGGTACGGGTAGTTGTAAACGGGTTTGGGACGGGTACGGATAGTTGTAAGAAATACCATTAGGGTTTGGGACGGGTACGGATAATGCCTCAAAACCCGCGGGTACCCCGATTATATATATATATATTTTTATAAAATTCAATATATATTATATAATTTATATATATAAGATGTTTTATATATTTAATTAATAGTTGGAAGTTTTATTTAATCATATTTATTAAATATTTGTTTAAAATAATAAAATTTGTATTATATTTATTTTATATTTAATTAATAATAATGTGATTTTTATTATTATAATTATTTAAACAATAAAAAAATATAAATATATATAAAATAAATGAATATTAAACGGGTATCCGCGGGTATTGCTAAACAGTAATGGGACGGGTACGAGTACAATAATAAATTTTTTAAACGGGATGAATATGGATAGTTATTTTTTTATCGGATACTGATAAGGGTATTCCAAAATAAGCGGATACCCTACCCGTTGTCTAAGTATGTGACGAGGTTCATAGAAAACATTTTTTTTCTTTTTTAAATATATTTGTACACAATATCTCATTTAGATTTAAATTTATGGCAGATTCTTATGTAACGTGTCATATATAACCCAATGCAATAATAGTCGTTGGATATCAGCAAAATTTAATTGACCATTGGATCAATTAATTAAGTAACCGCACGACAACCTAGACTCCCAGTAACCTTTCTGCATGCAACCTTTTTATTAATTTTATATTATCTATTTAAATTTTTGGTTAATTTTTTTTATTAAAAAATAATTTAAATTTGAGTAAGTCTTATATCAAATTATTTCGTGAAATAAATTTAATGATACACAAATAATAAAATATTAATAATACAAAGTGATATTTGATTCAAAAAAATTATATTCATTCAATAAAATTTAAACGTTTTATTATTATTATTATTATTATTATTATTATTATTATTATTATTATTATAAAAACAAAAGTAAAATATATGGAGTAGTAAATATTAATTTCTATTTAATAAATTAATACAAAGTGATATTTGATTCAAAAAATTTATGGCAAAGACTTGTGTGAGACGTTCCATATAAACCCTTACGTGAGACGGTCAGAAAGTGATAATTTTTATAAAGAAAAATTATAATAAATTAATAAAAATTGACAGTGCTATTTCATGAACAATTTATAATATAAATAAAATGTGATAACATATTATAGCGAAAGTTATGACATTTTATAGCGAAAGTAATAACTATTTTAAAAAGTGAAAAATAATCTCACGTGAGACGGTCTCACGCAAGACCTACCCAAAATTTATATTCATTCAATAAAATTTAAACGTTTTATTATTATTATAATAAAAACAAATGTAAAATATATGGAGTAGTAAATACTAATTTCTATTTAATAAATTTAGGATAATTTTGGGGTGCACCTGGTATACAGGTCCATCATAGGATATAATAATTTAATTTAGAGTATAATGGTAATTACATAATTTAAAATTTTAATTATCAATTAAAATCTAAGGGTGGAAAATAATTATTACTCCATAAACTTTAATGGTTTACATCTTACAGTACACCAGGTGCACCCTAGTAAAATTCATAAATCTATTTTTACAATTTTCATTTCATTAAACCCCGAATATGTGTTTAGTGTTTACCCAACAATTTTTTTTTTATTAAAATAAAATAAATAAATATTATAAATTTACAATAACCTTTAATTATAAATTTTATTTTTTCTAACTCAAATAACTTACTTTAGACATTGTCTCATGTGAATTTTACCAAATTTTTTTGAATACATGAAAATTTACTTATTATAATAATGGATTATTACTTTTGTAAATAAAAAATATTAATCATTTAAAAAATATATTAAAAAGAATTACAATATATAAAAAATTAACTATAATCCAAAAGAGTAATAATTTATGGCAAATACTTGGATGAGATCGTCTCACGGAAGCCCTTACGTGAGACGGATGAAAAGTAATAACTTCTATAACAAAAAGTGATACTTAATTAATTAAAGGCAAAAAATTGTGTGCCTCCAGGGGCACAAGAGACCAACTCTTAATTAAAAATGATAATGTTATTTCATAAACAATTTATAATATAAATGAAAAGTAATAACATTTTATAACGAAAGCGATAACTATTTTAAAAAGTGTAAAATTATCTCACGTAAGAGAATTTCACACAAAACTTACCCATAATTTATTATTTTAAAGAATAATTTTTCACATATTAAATAATACTGTAAACTAAGTAAATTGAGGTGTAAGAGATAATTTGCCCTTGTTCATCCCCGAATATACTCACTAACTTTTTCTTGAGCATTAAGAAAGTGATTTTTATAAATTTTTTTAAAGGTGTTTGATATTTTTAGACATTAAATATATTACTCCTTCCGTCCCGAAAAAGTTAGCATATTTTTTGGACACAGAGATTAAAGAGTATAATAATAATTTAATATAAAGTGAAGTAAAGTGATGTGAGATAAATAATATTTAATGTAGTAGTGGGTAGTTAGAGCCGTCAAAATGGGCTGGGCCCGTTGGGCCGAACCGCACCCGCCTATATAATTGGTCGGTTGGGCCGAGCATTTCTAGCCCGCACCGCCTAAGGCCGCCAAATGGCGGGTTGAGACGGGTTTGACCCGCTCCGCCCCGTTTAAGCCCGCCAAATGTTAAACTCGAGATAAATGCCTAAAGTTTATCTTTTACGTATTATGCTTTACAAAAGTTTATTGCTTTAAACATGTTCTTCTTTTAATTTTTGATTAAGTTTGAAAATTTGATTAAAAAAAATGTTGATTATTTTTAGGTAATTATTTTGTTTGGGAGTAATTAATACTCTTATTTGTGTTTGTATTTATATTCTTGCATATTAGAAGAAAAATTATGGAGTTTGCCGGTTTGAATCAAAGTAATACTAATATATATGATATTAGAAATATGAACTCAAATGTTAAATATAAGTCGAGATAATTTTTAAATGTTTGAAACTTTTTGTGAAGAGGGGAGTTGGTAAGAATGAAGATTCTATAGGAATCATGTTTATGTTTTTAATTGTCTTGTTGATATTGTAGTACTTTGTACCATTATTTTGGTATTTCATTTTAATAATATCATCACTAATTAAAAAATATAATAAAAAAAATTGGAGGGTTGGCCCGCCATAACCCGCGATCTGCCTATAGATGGGTTGGGCCGAACATTTCTAGCCCGCACCGCACATAGGCCCGCACCGCCCAAGCCCGCCAAATGGCGGGTTGAGGCGGGTTTTGGCCCGTCCCGCCCTGTTGGACCGTTTTGACGGCTCTATGGGTAGTTGTATCAGAGATGATATGTGGGCCCATTAGAATAAAGTAATTGTTTTTGTGTGGGTCCCATGTATTAAAAGGAAATGTGTCAACTTTAATGGGATAAAAAATGAAAGTATGTCAACTTTTATGGGATAGAGGGAGTATAAAATATATAGTTTAAATAATAAAATAGATAATTTGAATTAAAAATCATGATAATTTTAACATTAAAGTGTATTTTATGCTTGTGATTGTGATGGTGAGTTTTGGAATGTGAACATGAGATGGTTGATAAAAGAAAATTAAAAGACTTGTGTGAAACCGTCTTATAAATTAACTTATATGAAATGGATAATAAGTAATATTGAAGAAAAATTAATTGAAGAAAAATGATAATGATTTAGTGAACTTAATAAAAATTTATAATATAAATAAAAAAATGATAATATTTTAAAATAAAAAAAATTATTAATTTAATAAAAACTAATAACTAATTAATAATTAATAAAATGGTCTTTGTTGGCTAAGTTTTTGCACAAGTATGCCCTAAAAAGAAGTGATCATTAGAATAAAATATATAGAAATGTTTTACTTATCACATGAAATACTCGAATATTAAAAAGTTTAAAATAATTTAAAAAATTCTTAATAATATTCTTGATAAAAAAATATGAATATTGAGGTGATAATTAGAATTAGCTTGAAAATCTGACGGAAGATAAGTCAACGCTTAAAGGACGTGAATGATGTGTCATGAAATTAGCTATCGGTAATAACAAGTAAAATTTTAGGTAATATATAACCTAGATTACGCAAGTAATCCCCTAAATTCATACATTCAATTTCACCATTAAAAAAAATCTTTATAATTATTTAAATTAAATATTTTTTAAAATAAAAATTAATACTCCACTCACAATTTTTAATTTTTAATAAATAAAAAAATTATTGGTATAGTTGGTCTATTGTGTCTCCAAATGCACAATTTATATAAGGGTACAATATTTTTTTTAAAGGGTATACACTTTAATTAACAAAGATACAATATTTTGTTTTAAAAGTATACATTTTTATTAATTTTTTTAAAAAAAAATAAAGAGTAGAATTTCTTTTACAAAAATATAATAATAAAGAATATTTGGGGCACAATGTCTCGGTTAGACAAGTTTTAGCCTTGACAAACTCCTTTATAAACTCAAGTTAAAGAGTCCTAATCTCCTTCAACCTTATTTAGAACAGCCAAATTAATAGAGAAGTGGGCAGTTAATTTAGCTGACACGTAAGAGTATTAAATGGTAGGTTACATCATGTTAATGAATTATGAGGTATTTATGTAGTTAGATATATATCCAAAATAATAATGGAGAATTCTTTTTTATTTTAAATTGAGGTTTGAATTATAGGGTCAATTCCGCCTGCTGATCCGCTAGATATCATACAAGAGAGAAGAAGAGATGATATGAGACAAATAAAATAACGCGAGATACCGCAAAACGATTAATTGATATTGCGGGATACGTACAAATGAAGTTGTCAGTGTCAGAGTTTTCGCTTTCAATAATTATTAAATTAAATAAATAAATAAAAGAAAAAGGGTTATTTAGGGAAGTGACAATAACACCATCAATGTGTGGTCCTGCCTCTCGATAACCCCACTTGCCTCTTCATTCCAACAACTAAACCCCTCGATTGTTCGCCACGCGCTCCTCTCTCTTTATTTCTTCTCTCGTTTCATTAGGCGCCCAGTATTTGCACGTAAATTTTTTTAAATACACCTTTTTTTTAATTTCTTTCTTTGCCAATAAAAGAAAGATTTTTTATTCAATAAGGGAATGTTTGTTCCATGTTTTGAAACCCGGGAATTGGAATTGAAATTTCACACCCAAATTTTAAAAATCAATCCTATATATACTTATATACATTCTCACTCTTCAATTAATACACTTTCTCTCTTTAGCTCTCCTCTTTCATCTATTTTCTTACATAAATTAATACATTCTTAAACATTGATTTGACAAAGTTAAAACCTCCCTTATCAAAAACCCAAAACAAACACAACATCACTATTCATGATTTTCAAACTCCCCAAAACAAACCTTAGTGAGGTAATAATTGCCTACACCAAAAAAAAAAAAATTAAATTGGGATAAATAAATTCTAATATAATTAAATGAATGCCTAAAACTAGTTTACTTGTTCTCAAATACACCTATTTTAAAATGACAAAGAATTGTGTGAGACCGTCTCACGTAAGAACTTACGTGAGACGGTTAGAAAGTGATAATTTTTATAAAGGAAAGTGATAATAAATTAATAAAAAGTGATAATGCTATTTCATAAACAATTTATAGTATAAATAAAAAGTGATAACATTTTATAGCGAAAATGATAATTATTTTAAAAAGTGAAAAATGATCTCACGTGAGACGGTCTCACGCAAGACTTACCATTTTAAAATTCACCACTTATTAATATGGTTAAAATATATTCTCTCCCACATTAAACTTTCCACTTTTCATTTTTGTATATATAACATTATACTTCACCAAAAATAAAAAATTTAAAAAATCACATCAATTCTAACCTTAAAAGTATGTCTTAATTATAAATTTATTACTCTCATCAAACACATACTCCCTACGTCCACCACAAAAGTTACATTTTACTAATTAGGGTGTGCCGTTATAAGAGTTACACTTCTCTTTTTAGTAGATGAGACCCACATAAATTAATCACTTTATTTTCACAGATCTCACACACAACACTAATACATCTACCTACTATATATTAAATTATTACTATATCTCTCAATCCACTGCACATTAAAATAATATTATATTTCTTAATCTCCGTGTGAACCGTACACATTAAAATATTACTATATTTCTTAATCTCTGTGCGAAGCGTAAACGTAATTCTTTTCATGGGACAGAGGGATAGAGGGAGTATAACATAATTTATAATTTATTTATTATCTAAAAAGATTACATTACTCTCAAAAAATTAATAAAGTTGATCAAAATAATTTCTTTTAGTTCTGTATCTACACTAACTGTGCAAACAAGCATGAGAAGAAGGGAGTAAGATTTTGTACACATAACAAACTTTTACAATATTATCCCTGAACTCTAATACTCTTTCCGTCCCATAAACAAATTCACGCTTACTATTTTTGTATGTTCCATAAACAACTTCACACATTAAATAAAGAAAATACACTCAATCCAATAACCCTATAATACACTTTAATTTCAAAATTATCACCTCATTATCAACTCGCACAACTTATTTTATAATTTATTTATTACCTAAAAATATCAAACCACCCTAAAAGTTAAGCAAAATTTTTTCCTCTTAAACTTCGTATCTATAGTAATTATTGTTGGCAATTGGATCGTGTGGTTCAAACGTGATCCGTTTAGGGTTTTAGGCAAACAATTTACAGCGGAAGCAATTAAACGTTTACCGTACTTCTTGGTTGGTGTAGAGGATAAAGATCTGTGATGAACACCTCTGATCTTCTACCGTATGTCCCAAAGTCAACTCTAGTGTTCGGTGGTCAACAATCCCCAGAGTTCTTCTCAATCTGCTCTCTGTTATCTCCCGTATGTCAAATGAGGCACTGACTTAGGTTTAACAAGAAACTGAGATGACTTATATACTTGGGCTACAGCAGGGACCAGGAGGAGAAATTGGACTGGGCCTCAATTGAATTTTAATTAACCAAGCTTAGCCCAAAGCTTTTAATTAAATCCAATAATAATAATATAGTCCACTAAAATATTATTACTGCACTACCCGTCCAATCCCAAAATTATGTTCTGGGCTCCTTCTTATTATAAGTCCGACAGTCTCCCCATGTTTAAGATATACAATGCCCATTAATTAATTAAGTTACTGACAACTCAAATTAATTAATATCTCATCCGAGAGTAGTACCACTCAACCTTATTATCATGCCGAAAATTAATCCACTTGCAAGATTTACATGATAAACCTTATGAGCTCCTCAAGGGGACATCATCAACCTAAGTCGGACATGGATTCCTTCTACAATCAACAGCACACCATAGAGACAGCACTACTTCCCAACTCACCGAGTTTGTTGATTTAATACTTATAAATCTCACCCATTGATGAATCAAAGAAATACATACTGCCCTATGTGTCGAGGTTATTGTATAGGGATTAGGAGCACGAACTTCCATAATAACAGAGATCAAGTTCTTCTATAAGTCAATATAAGTCGAACGAACTCAAGCGGTCCTGCTCAATATACACAAGTGCACTAATGTGATTCTATAGCCAAGACAAGCTAATACCAAACCACACTACAACCATACCGATAGAGAGTCCCCGTCTATCTCGGTTATGAGCATCTGTTTATACTTTATAAGGAAACCGATAATATGATCTTCCGCGTGTTGTCGCACAACATATTATCTACAGTATAAAGTAAATGGACTATTGCACCATTCATATAAATAAATTATAAGATGCAATCATTTGATCAATTATTCTCATTTCAAATATTGTTATAACATTGTTCATACTAAAGCTAGACTTTTAGTATACAATCTAACAATCTCCCACTTATACTAAAAGACTATGCTGTCATGTCTTCTGCTTTACATCTGATTCCCACTCCCACTACACGACCATTAAAAGCTCTCGCCTTAAGGTCCTTGTATATGGATTTACTAGGTTATCATCCGATGCAATCTAGGCGACAACAACCTTCCCCTCATCATACGATTTCTCGTAATAGGTGGTACTCGCGCTCCATGTATTTAATTGCCTTATGGACTCGTGATTTCTTCAAGTTTGCAACTGCACCAATATCATCAATATAAATTGTGATAATCTTGGGCAAACTTAGAAACACTTCAAAGTCCATCATGAAGTTTCTAGAGTCATATAGATACTTTGGTTGCCTCATATGCTCCAATTTATCATCTTTCCATGATGGAGTCCGGAGTCTGAAATATATTTCTATATAACACTCCTCCACATTATGACTCTACTTCCTAAGATTAAACACATAACCTTTGAGGTGAATTTACTGCCGTCCAATCTGACTAAAAAATCCGAATCTACGTAATCCACAAGAAGCAGTGAATCTGTCCAGTAAGTCCACATATAATTTCCAGTCCTTCTCAGGCACTTTATATATGTCTTATCACATTTCATCATTCTTGTTTCGGGTTACGTTGATACCTTCTGTTCATGCATCCAGCAAAACAGATATCCAACTTCGTTCATATCATTCCTTAGATTAAGCTTCCTTATTCGCCGAAGCATAAGGAACCGCTTTCATCTCCTTTATCTTCTTTTTGCGTCTCAAAGACACATTCACTTAGATAAATACTCATGCTAAACGAATATGGATTGTATCATTTTATGAAACTTGAGATAAGCATAACATCCTTTCATGTGATCCGTATTACCGTGATCAAAAGGATATATCTTGCTTTTCTTAAGTCCTTCATCTCTACCGCTTTATTAACCATACCCATACGCCCGACAATACTCTTTCATTGTCTCCAATGAGGAAGATACTATCTACGTATAGTACAAGAAACACCACCACGTTTCCGTCACTCTTTACAATACACAAGACACATCCGCTCATTGAATAAATCCATATTTTTGGATTTCCTCATCAAAATGGATGTTTTATGATCTTGAAGCTTGGTTTAGTCCATCGACGGACACTTTTAAGCTTACTATCACAATGCACTTAGCCCTTTGCAATGAATTATTTTGATTGCTTCACATAGATATTTTCCTCAAGACTTCCAATCAGGAAAAGCTGTCTTGACATCTATTTGTTGTTCCTCATAATTCAATATGAGCAGCAATGAATAAAAGAATTCGGATCAACATAAGCATAGCTACCAGCGAACATGTTTCCTCAGAAATGAATCATTTCTTTCTGAGTACACCTTTTCGCAACAAGCTTTGCTTCCAAGGTTTTCACCTTACCGTATGATCCTCTTTTATTTCCTATGACCACTTGCAATGATTTTTATACCATTTAGTGGTCCTATAAGCTCCCAGATTTAATTTTAGAATCCATAGATTCTATTTCAACATTCATTGCAACTTACTAAGATTCCATATTTTCATCTTGTAGTGCTACGTCGTATCCGTGGGACAATACCATGTTTACTAGGGACCAAGTCTCACGACTCTCCCAAAACATATATTTTAAGGGTAGTTAAACAACTCTCCCACTACGATAAAGTACTACATGTAATTGTGTATCAGAAGTGACACGCGTTGCAGTTTACCTTGTGGTATATCCTCTTGTACACTTGGTATTAATACTTTGTGTTTTCTCTCTCACTTTCTTTAGAATAACTTATACATGGGTTTGTGATTTATTACATAGTCATTTTCCAAAAATCTAGTGTTTGTATTAACAATCACTCTTCGATCTTTTGGACTAAATAAATCACCCTTCATTTTTCTAGGATGTCCCACAAACAGACAAACGTTTAACGAATTACTGTTTCTAGGGTATATCCATAAAATGAATTTAATTATTCTAAATAATTCATCATCTATCTAATCATTACCATAAGAGTCTTACACCTTCTATTTACCACACCATTCAGCTGGGGCATGCCCGGTGTAGACAACTTGAGATTTAATCTCAACCTCTGATTAATAGCTCCTAACTATCCTAAGAGGTACTCGCCATTACGATTAAATCGTAATGACTTAATATATTTTCCATGACGCTTCACTGTACCAGCCTTACAATTCTTGAATTAATCAAAGAACTTAGACATGCAGTGCATCAATTAAATATATTGGTATCTAGAATAATCTTTCGAATATTCATAACCACCTCTCACCTGGATAATATTAGGTCCGCTTGAATCAGAATGAACTAATTCCAACATATATATCTTTGGCTCTACACCCCATAGCCTTGAAAAGGCAGTTAATCATTTTTACTTTGAAGCAAGACTCGCAAGTTTGATAGTTTCCCACTTCAGATGAACCTAACGGTCCATCGGCTATCAACTTTTGAATCCTACTCAAGTAAAATGAACTAGTCTTAGACGCCAAATGTATGTTTAGTTCATCTCCGAAGGTTCCTTTCTCTTACTAATATTAGAAGATGTATTATTAATTACTATTTGTTGCATTTGTGGGATGAACATGATTTAAGAGTGTACATATTATCTACCAACGTACTATAACAGATTATAGCCCCATTCCTCATCACTATGACCATGTCATTTTAATGAAATGAAGTATCCATCCGTTAATGCATAGAAACCAAAATCAAATTTTTTCTATGAAAACGTACGTACAGATAATTTCTCATAATCAATTGTTTATTTCTATCATAAGATAATAAACAACTCCCACTGCAATAGCCACTACCTCCGTAGTTTTACCGATGTCTTAACAATCTTATCCTCACTCAGTAATAAACATTTAGTGATTCCAGTATCTACACACTTCGTGTTAGTAGATCCCATCACTAATCATGTTTAATCAACTAGTGAATAAGATATTAAATTTGTTCACATTATGATGAAAATGGCTTTCCTTTGCCACATGTTTTGTCAGAAGTTTCCCACCATATACATCCTCTCGTAATTCAGGTGGAACTTGCTCAAAACATCTAGGCAATTATGGAGAATAAAATTGACTTAGGTTTCCCCTTCAACTTCTATTCCATGTAAATCCAATTCATTCATCAAATTTTATCATGATCTAGCGCCTGTTAAATTACTCACGTATCCGAAGAGTTACATGAGACCATCATATTTCTATGAACCTCTCATCTCTTCACTAGAGAATTTAATAAGCATCATGAGACGTCCTTTGTGAGAACACACATTTATTTCCTTAAGCAGTAAAATTTAAAACCAAGATTCTTTTCTAATTATTAATTTGGACGAGTAAATATAATTTCTTTTAGTTAACAATCAGTGAAATAAGATCATTCGAAATTCAGAGAATCACAAATAAATTTACCGATCAAATCTTCAAATTTTATCCTTTTATATTGATTCCCTCAAAACAATATAAAATAAAATTCACCGACATCTCAAGCACCGTGAGTCTGCAAGCCACGTTAGTGTGGACGTTTACAAACCCGAACATTTACAAGAGAAGATTTTACCCATTAATTTCATTTGTCAACCTAACTTTATGACAAAATAATTAATAGTCGGTTCCTCTTTAGCCATGCAAATAATAGCAGTGACTCCATTGGGGAGGATACTAATTATTTACACCTAAGTGTACACCATTATTTGATCCCAAGTCCACTGCGCGAGCTTGTGTGCCTTACAGTTGGAGAAGTACACACGCGCTCGGATAGCTTCCTACAATCATCAATTATAAGTTTGTACCAGTGAACCGCACACAAACTCATCCGTTAGGGAGGAAGGTCTAAGCCAACACGCAAGTTTATGTGCCACATTACAAATAATAATTATTTAGCGAAGTTTGTACCAGTGATCTGTGAATAAACTCATCCGTTAGGGAGGAAGGCCTATTGCCAACACGCAAGTTTACTCACATCACTTACAAACCAATAATGGAGGCCGTGGGAATTTATTACCAATCCCCTCTCCCACTTAGTTATTTAATACCGAGGATTTTTAACATGCATATAATATTTCGAAATAAAATATACATCTCAACATGATTTTATTAACAGCAATTTAAGTAAATAAATCACATAAAATATACCACATATATAACAATTAATTGTCAAGAAAAACAATTAAATCAATTATATATCATAATTAATTGCATAAAATGTTGGATCAATTAAATGGGCCCCGCTGACCCAAGCATCAATAGCATAAAATGAGCAGCCCATTAATAAATTAATCAAGCCCATTTACCCTGCCAATTTTTTGCATGAATAATCCAGCCCATTCTAAAATCAGGCCCAACATTAATCCCACAATTAATTAAATCCAGCAATAATAATTGGCCCAACAACCCTTAGCTTTTTAATTAAAAATGGGTCCAACAGCCCATAACCAAATTAAAATACCAAGGCCCAGCAGCCCATAATCACTTAATTAAAATCAGGCCCATTTCCATAGCCCAAAACCAAATTAAGAATAAAGGCCCAATGGGGTTGGCCCAAACAACTGCTGCCCTTAAAATCCTTCCAGCCGCAACTCCTACCGCGCACAGTAAGCAGCTGCAATTAGGGCTGGGGAAAAATACCAAAATTTTGGTATACCGCCCTTATCATAACGAAAAATACCAATTTTACCGAAATTTTAGGTATGCCGAAATTTTTGGTAAGGTATGATACCGTATTGAAAATTTTGGTACGATAAAGGTATATAAATAATCAATACCGCGGTATTTTGATATATGCCAAAATACCATAAATTATTCAATTTTTTGAGTTATATGATACGATATTACCATATTAGATGATACATACAATTATAATTATTATTTATGTATTATAATTTTTAATTAAATTATATATATACACTATTTTATTAAAGATTAAATCTAAAATCCTACTGTATATTTCTTCATAATTATAGATTATTGATAAAGATCATTGACTTACATGATATTAGTACTTATTTTTTAATTAAGTAATTTTATGTATATGAAATTTAAAAGTGTTGATTTTAATATAAGTTTCATATATTTTTGTGTAGATCTCTTAGGTACTATTTATTTAATGACAAACACTTTGTAAAACGGGTTTATATATATTAATTATGTAAACTCGGTTACTGTTTAGTACATAAAAAATTACTCTTTAGCACATGAATTGTTACTTTTTAAATTAAAAAATTACTCTTTAAATTCTTGTAAATCCCGATGTATCGATTACTTTAAGTACATGAAAAATTACTTTTTAGATATACGAATTATTACTCTATTGTGTAAAAATTATTACTCTTCAAAGAGTTATTTTTTATATATTAAAGAGTAATATTAAAAAATAAGGCTTACCTGTAAACCCGGTTTTCATGAGACTTACTCTTATTTAATTTGGTCGTTTGTAGATTGTCATATATTTTTGAATTTGTTATTTATTAGAGTATGTTTTATAGCTATCTTTCACTTTTCTAGTACATGGTTTTTATAAGATTTATTGAATTTTAGATGTATAACGGTATAGCAAACTATGTAATAGGATGATATATACCGATATTTTAGGTATGGTATGGCATATCGAAATATTGGTAAGCAGAAGGTATATTATTTTCTTATACCGAAATATTGGTATACCGAACTAAGGTATACCGAAAGTTTAGGTAAGGTAACGGTATGATTTTTTAAATACCAAAAATTTCGGTACGGTATATGGTATGACAAAAAATCTTTGGTATGCCATACCGCCCACCCCTAGCTGCAATCTTCATCTCACACGGCAGCTGTCACCAGCGCGACCTGGTGGCCGCTGCTTTCGGCGGTCGTCCCGTCAGCCCACCGGAGTCGCGCCGACAGCCCTCCTTCCATGTGTCGTCTGCCGTCGCTGCTACAAGTGAACATCGACTTGCCGGAACTTAGAAGTAACTCGGCCAGAAGCTGCTGCAGTTCGTCTGGTGATGGCGTGTCCAGCCTCGCACAGAACCAGCAACGACTCGCCCGGCATCTGCAGTGCGAAGCTCTGCTAAAAACAATCAGGCCCATTCGGAACTCCAGTCAGCAACGCCATCGTTGCGTCTCAAAAGCGGTCGACGCAGCGCTGCAGCCTTCGCTGACCGGCGTTCTCCAGTGCTGCCAGCCTTCTTCCTTGAAGACACCCGATCGAAAATTACCCAAGACTCGCCCTGGCCATGGAAGGATTCGCCCGATCGCAGCGTGTTCTCGCTCGGAACCAGCTGTGGCTCGCCTGGAACCAGCAGTCGTCGCCAACCCAATCGCCTCCGCGCTGGCATCAGGGCAGCCACCAGCCACCAGTCGGATAGCCATCATCGGATGCCACCATTGACACCTCCGTCAACAGTCCAGCGCCGCACACCACGCCTCCAGCCCAGTCGAACAAGGCACAGCCTGCAGCTCCTGATTCGTCCAAGCGTCTCGCTCAAAAAAAGCCGCTCAGACTCGCCGGAACCTGCATCCGACGCCACCTGCTGCTCATCGTACAGCCCAGCCTTCACCAGTCCGACACGAACCTTTCTCTCCATCAACGTTGGCCGATAGCCATCAGGGCTCCAGCCCATCGTGGTCGTACGACCAACTGATCCTTTAGTGGCTGCACAGCCCAGGTCTGTTCAGCGTTCCCTTTTGCGCTGGCAGCCCATCACCCCATCGTCCAGCCTTTCACCCTTTCACCATTGTCGTCGCACAGCGAAGTGACAAGTGTGTGTGTGTGATCCGCTTACTCGAACAGCAACGATAATAAAAAGCAGTAGATAGGGTTTCAATGATAGACAGAATAATACAAAGCCTTCTTATCATGCTGACTTTATACGATTATATTTCTAGATTATTTCACATAATCAAATAATCCCTTTTACACATGCTATCAATACGAAAAACAACACATGTATGGATCAAACCTTACCTAACGTTTCACGTTTCACCACGAAACCAACGCTCTGATACCAATTGTTGGTAATTGGATCGTGTGGTTCAAACGTGATCCGTTTAGGGTTTCAGGCAAACAATTTACAGCGAAAGCAATTAAACGTTTACCGTACTTCTGGGTTAGTGTAGAGGATAAAGATCTGTGATGAACACCTCTGATCTTCTACCGTATGTCCCAAAGTCAACTCTGGTGTTCGGTGGTCAACAATCCCCAGAGTTCTTCTCAATCTGCTCTCTGTTATCTCCCGTATGTCAAATGAGGCACTGACTTAGGTTTAACAGGAACTGAGATGACTTATATACTTGGGCTACAGCAGGGACCAGGAGGAGAAATTGGACTGGGCCTCAATTGAATTTTAATTAACCAAGCTTAGCCCAAAGCTTTTAATTAAATCCAATAATAATAATATAGTCCACTAAAATATTATTACTGCACTACCCGTCCAATCCCAAAATTATGTTCTGGGCTCCTTCTTATTATAAGCCCGACAGTCTCTCCATGTTTAAGATATACAATGCCCATTAATTAATTAAGTTACTGACAACTCAAATTAATTAATATCTTATCCGAGAGTAGTACCACTCAACCTTATTATCATGCCGGAAATTAATCCACTTGCAAGATTTACATGATAAACCTTATGAGCTCCTCAAGGGGACATCATCAACCTAAGTCGGACATGGATTCCTTCTACAATCAACAGCACACCATAGAGACAGCACTACTTCCCAACTCACCGAGTTTGTTGATTTAATACTTATAAATCTCACCCATTGATGAATCAAAGAAATACATACTGCCCTATGTGTCGAGGTTATTGTATAGGGATTAGGAGCACGAACTTCCATAATAACAGAGATCAAGTTCTTCTATAAGCCAGTATAAGTCGAACGATCTCAAGCGGTCCTGCTCAATACACACAAGTGCACTAATGTGATTCTATAGCCAAGACAAGCTAATACCAAACCACACTACAACCATACCGATAGAGAGTCCCCGTCTATCTCGGTTATGAGCATCTGTTTATACTTTATAAGGAAACCGATAATATGATCTTCCGCGTGTTGTCGCACAACATATTATCTACAGTATAAAGTAAATGGACTATTGCACCATTCATATAAATAAATTATAAGATGCAATCATTTGATCAATGATTCTCATTTCAAATATTATTATAACATTGTTCATACTAAAGCTAGACTTTTAATATACAATCTAACAATTATGAACTTAAATATGGGACGGAGGGAGTACTTGATACGCACACATTAAAAAACCATTAATATTCCCTTCGTCCCTAGCAAAAGTTTATGTTTGTTTTTTGTACGTAGGTTAAAATATATACTCCCTCCATCTGCCAGAAAGGTATACATTTTGCTATTTTGGGCATTCACACCAAAGATATAAATTTCCCTTATAAAACACATGAGACCCACACACATCACTAATATATTTAATATATGGGTCTCACACATCTCACTAATACAACTACCTACTGCACATTAAATAATAATACTCTTTAATCTACGTGCAAAAAGCAAATGTATACCTATTTGGCAAATAGAGTGAGTAATAGTTTAATGTGTAGTAAATTAATGTATATAATATTTTAAAGTGTAGTGGGTAGTTGTATTTATGTTGTGTATGACCCCCATGAAAATATATTACTCTTTCTGTCCTACACTTATCTTCACACTTTCCGTTTTCGTCCGTCCCACACTTATCTTCACCATCTAAAAAAGAAAACTTTACATAAACCAACCACCTTAAAAGTTATCTTAATTTTAAAAATACCACTCCTGCCTAACATATATAATATACTATAATTTATTTATTACCTAAAAATACCACAATACCCTTAAAAAGTCAATAAAGTTGGTCAAAAAATAATTTTTTTTTAAAACTCCCTATTTACAGTATCAGTGCAGATAAATTCAGAACAAAGGGAATAATTGTTTTGTATATGTCATATTTGACAAAAGAAAAATATAAACTTTACCGTGAAACAAACCAAAATAACAAAATGTGAATTTTTTGCTCCGAGATAGTATTAAATACACTTCGCACACTATAATATCCTCATCCACTCAACACATATCCCTTTGCCATTTTTTCATCGTTCTTCATTTCTCTCACATTCTTTAATATCCAAGCAATATCCTCCACAAAGAGTAATCAATTCTGATATGTATAATATTGTTTTGTATAATTCATAATACTTCTCTCTCATAGTAATGTTTACGTATTTTTATTTTGAATGTTCCATTATAAAGTTTACATTTTCTTTTAAAATAAATAGGATTCACATATAACATTAATACAATTACTCATTATATTAGTATACTCTATCACCTTACTATACAATTAAAATATTATATTACATAATTCTCATGCAAAAAGCAAATATATATCTTTGTACGGAATGGAAGGCCAATGAAATGCATTTTGTTAGAGATTTCAATTTTTAAGATTTAGTTTGTTAGAACGTGTTTCAATTCGTGAGTGTTTGTTTAATGCTTAAAAATAGTTGTATTAACATGATTTGTGAAGTAATATGTTGGGTATCTTTTATTTAAACGAAATTTATTATTTTGAAATTGCAATACGATTGTTCCTGCAATTTTTTCCATTTTCTTAGACCCTTGTCGGCCAAAAATTACTCAAATGTTTGATCAATATTTGTTGAAATTACTACGATCACTAAAAAAAATTATTTTTTACTAACGAAATATTCTATTGGTAAAAGTTTTAATTCCATTGTTAAATTGACTTACCAACGGATTAGCAACGGAATCTGTTGGTAAAGTGGTGGTTGGTAAATTTTTATCTGTTGGTAATTAGCAACGGATTGAATTCCGTTGTTAAAATAGAGAATAATTTCCTTGGCATTCCGTTGCTAAAACAAAAATGTAATTTTTGTTGTTAATTCATTTATAATTAGCAACGGATTGAATTCCGTTGATAAATTTGATGACAAAAAGATACTTTTTTTTTCCTGTAGTGAATGTTCTACCAACATTAATTAATTGAATAGTATATATATTAATATTTGTCCAACGATGATAGAAAGAAACAAAAAAAATTACTCCTTATCGGCCGAACAATTTGCATCGAGTGCGAAAATTGAAAGACAAAAATCAACATTTTAACAAGTTAAAATACACAAAAACACATTTTTAGTGGTATACGATTTCCCTTTTAAATAGGTGGAGTGTCACAAAAAAAATAAAAATCAATATAACTTAAGCTCTATTATTTTAGATAAAATATCATTAATTCAAATTAAAATTTGAGCATGAAGTTAATAGTACAACTAAAACTCATCCATAATTTATTAAAATATTATTTTCTTGTAAATGTTTACCTTAACAAATGAAAAAGGATATTATACAACATTCTTTTTTTTTTCATAAAAATATAAAATTTCCCTGGGTTTGAATTGTATTCTTTGTTTGGGGTGGCTCACATCACATGGGCCTCCAATTAATTGAAATATCTACAAATACACGTGTATATATTAGTATAATATATTGGTACGTTGGTCGTGTATTTTTCATATATGCGATATTGTATGATAATTATGATTTAAATTTTAAAATTAATCCATATACTAGCATTTTATCGTTGCATGAGAACATATATTTTTAACATAAATATTTATATAAATCAGATGTAAATCTTATTTTTACATATTATTTTTTAGAATATAAAAAGTTATTTTTTAAAAACATAAATTATTATTCTTCTGATGTAAAAATTACTTTTCAAATTCTTTTATATCCTGATTTATAAATTATACTTATGCATATGAAAAATTATTCTTTAAATACATGAACTATTTATTCTTATAAATAAAAATAAAACATAGGATATTTAAGCTGAAGTAATGAAACTTCAATTTTCAAATCACAAACTAAAATCAAATTATTATCCAACAATAACAATGAATCTTATAAATAAAAAATAAAATCTCCTTTTTAGTAAAGGAAGTAAATGACAAATCAAAGCCTTGAAAGGAAGAAATAACTTAGTTTCTGAAAATAAGTATAGGTTTGTTTCTTCTTAAAATATTCAAGAAAATAAAGTCATGAATAAAAAATAAAACTTAAATGGTGTAAAAGAACTTAATTAAGATATCCAAACTAAAGTATTAAACCTTAAATTGTTAATCCACCCTCCTCCTCCTCCTCCTTAAAATTTTTATTTTTACATACTAAAAAAATCACATTGCAAATATGACGTGCATTTTACGTGTAACACACACTTTAAAAACTAGTACTTATAAATATACTTTAATAATAAACCAATCTGATCCCTATTCGTCTTATAAAATATTACACCATAATAACGATATTAATTAATTTTTTTTTCTTATTTAAGGGTAAAGTCAATAGTTAACACAGTGATATAATTCAAGATAAGCCGAAAGGTGTAGGTCGAGGAGTAGTGCGACAAAGCGAGCCAGCTTAGCCGAGCCGCCGAAATTTACAAGCCGCTTTCATTTTCTATTTAATTTTGAAAATATAAATGCGGTCTTATTTTATATTTAAAGCCGTGGGACCCGCTGTGGTCACATTCAGTGATGAAATTATGTCTACTTTTCTTGTTTAGTGATATTTCACATTGGATTAATGTAACCATGGCCACTGTTCCTTTTTATTGATCTGAAAGATATCGCGCTTTATATCTTCAATATATCGCTTCCTATAATATCGGGGAAAATTTCACGAGACAATACGAAAACACGAGAAAAAGTAGTTGCGCTGCATCATGTGAAACAGTACAAGTCAAGCCCACATGAAGTCGTGGGTAAGAAAATGTTCTTTTCTCCATAAATTATAGAGTCCAACTGCGGTGCACCTGAACGATGTTAGCCGTTAGATTATTTTTAGTTTAATCTTAAATATTAAATAAAATAAAATAAATAATTTATTTTTAAAAAAACTACCCACTAACCTATATTTTTACCTATTAACATGGGGTGCACCGTTGCACCAAGTGCACCCTAGGATGACCCTAAATTATGACATGCTTTTTTCTTTTCTTAAACCATGTTTACACATTTTCTTTTAGCGATAATGTATCAAAATAACTACTTTTATATACTTCTCCGTCCTTCCTCAATGTATTCATTTATTTTTTGTGCAAGAATTAAAAAATATTATTATTTTATATGTAGTAGGTAGTTGTATTAGTAGAGGATGTGAGTCACATATTTTATTTGTATTAGTGGAGGGTGTGAGTCTCATAATCTAAAAAGAGAAATAAATAGATTAAGGATGAACGATCCAAAATGGTAAAATTGATAGATTGACAGTGAATGGAGGGAGTATATAGTTTACAATTTTTTTACTCACTCAAAAATAAATATAATTTTTTTAACCACTTTATACTATTCACTCTAAATTTTATTTGTTAGACTCAATCAATTTAAAAAAAAAAAATTATAAATTTCTATTTGACTCAATTTTTTTATTTATTCAGCAGTCTTCTCCCTCTTTCTCATATTCAATACTACTATTTTCTGCCATGAGATTTGTGAATGAAAACTTAAAAACAACTTAAAAGAAATATTCATAAGAAAAAAAATGCAATTTACATGTACATGGTACAACATATACTCCCTTCTCCCATAGCAAGAGGATATTATATATATATATATATATATATATATATATATATATATATATATATATATATATATATATAATATAAAGTGTTAAATAAAAAAGAACATACATTTAAAGGCTTTTGGTTATACCATGATCTAGTGAGAATTTTGTATTAAGGCCATGACCCATAAACCAATTTGCCCTAATATTTCCTTCCATAGAGGGCATAGCTCAAGTGGTAGAGGGGAGGGTGGAAAAGCCTTCCAGCTGAGCTTGGTTGCTGCAGGGTGGGGGTTCGAATCCTGCCTTTGGCATGGATTTGGCCCCTTGCAAGCACAAGTTTAACAGTGAGCCATCCCTATAAGCCATTTGAGGCACATCCTGCGATTTACCTCCTCCACCAATCCCCAGGGCAGGGGCGGTGGGGGCCCCTAATGGTGGGGTACACCATCAAATAAGAATCAAAACGAAAAGTTCTAGAGGCATTATCAATTTTTTTTTTTAACTTTTCTCATGAAGTTTGATTTAAATGTAGTGCATGTGCATATGTAAAAGTTAAAAGAAATAATGGGAATTTCAAAAGGCCATAATCAATTCGTATTAATTAATAAAAAATAAATTAATAAGATTAAAATTTATTTAAATTAAGATTAGAATTTATTTAAATTAATAAGCTTGAAAGGTAAATAGTGAAATAAGGTAGGGACAAAGTAAGAAAAAATGTTTCCTAAGTACTTGTCACTTTTAACATATTACGGTCGTTTCGTTTTGCACGTGGATTAAGAAGTATAGTTATTTTATGTATATTTGGTAGTTGTATTAGAGGAGTGTGATAGGTAGAGGTGAGCCCTTTTTATTAAAAGGGAAAAATGAGAACTTTTGAATGAGACGCCCAATATAGTAAAATAGAGATCATTCGGTAGAATGAAATGAGTATAAGTTTATATAAAGAAGGTAATTGTATTAGTGGTGGATGGTGCACACATTCACGGCCACTCTTGAAAACCTATACTCAAATCATTGTATTCTTGACCATTAATACAGCTGGACATTAATTGTCCCATTTATTTGTTCGGTTCATACACTCCAACACCCGTTTTCATTTAACATATAACAAAATGTTGGAAGGAAAATAATGAGAGACGAAGTTAATTGGGTGCTATTGGTCACAATTGCACTCAACAATCATTGTGTTCTTCGTTTATCTTTCTATATTACTTGTGAAAACCTAGGTTTGATCTACACACTGTTGTACATTTATCCTATAAAAAAGTTTTTATCATACATACTAATTTCTATTACACAAAAAGTATTCGATCGACGTGTAAAAACTTATACTATATACTCAAATATAGAGTGGAAAGAGCTATATGAAAGTATTTAATTATTCTTTTTTTTTCCATTTCAAGTGACACACTTTTTATTTTAGGTTGTCCAACAAAAGTTTACACCTTCTTAAAAAAACAAAAAATCAAAATACAATCACCCTTCCCCATACACTTTATTTACAAAAAAAAAACCACTCTCACCCCTAACACACCTAACATACTTTATCATTTATTTATTACCGAAAATACCATAATACCTCTTAAAGTTATTACTCCCTCCGTCCCATTTCAGATGACACACTTTCCATTTTGAATTGTCCCACAAAAGTTTGCACATTCCTAAAAAAAGTAAAAAGTCAAACACAATCACCCTCCTCATACACTTTATTTACAAAAAAAAACTACCCTTACCTAACACGATCTTGGATGTCCTGTTACATTTTGGTGTTACATCTCCTGTTACACGTGTTAGATGATTGACACATATGCGGAGAGGAAAATCTCAACCTTTCCCCTTAGGGTTGATTGTTAGGGTATAGATTAGTTTATCCTACGTGTCAATCATCCAACGGTTTGTAACAGGAAATGTAACACCGAAATATAACAGGAGATCCGAACCGACCTAACACACCTAACATATTTTATCATTTATTTATTACCAAAAAATATCATAATACCCCTAAAATTTATCACTTTTCTTAATCTTCGTGCCGAATGAGACATACAAACTTTTGTGGAACGGAGAGAGCACTTTTCTTAATATCCGTACATAAAGTGAGGTGTAAACATTTATGGGACGAAGGAAGTACATTTTTACGATCTTAACAAACTTGCACATCTAGTTGAAAGTACATTGTGAAAAGTTCTAAAGAGTTTTGTAAATGTAATTAATACTCCCTCCGGCTCGATTAAATTTTTACCGTTATTGTAAATACGAAGTCTAAGAAAAAATATTTTTGACGAATTTTATTGACTTTTAGAGGTATTGTGGTATTTTTTAAGTAAAAAATACTATCACCGTCTCATTTCAAATGACACACTTTCCATTTTGGGTTGTCCCACAAAAGTTTGCACCATCCTAAAGAAACAAAAAGTCAAACACAATCACCATTTCTCATACACTTTATTTACAAAAAAACCACCCCTACCTAACACACCTATCATTTATTTATTACCAAAGAATACAATAATGCCCCTAAAAGTTATCACTTTTCTTAATCTCCGTGTCGGATGAGGGGTGCAAACATTTATGGGATGGATGGAGTAAATGATAAAATAAGTTATGTGAGTTATGTGAGAGTGAAAATTTTGAAAATATGATGTAATAAGAGGTTATTTGATAACTTTTTCTATTTTTTGAGGGTATTGCAACAACAAATTTTGTATTTATGGGGAAATAAACACGAAAAAGGGTACAAATATAATCCAGACGGATTTAACTTTATATGTAAACGCGTTACAATCTATAATCAATCATCTAATTCTTCTCTCGAACCAATTCTATTGACTTTACTTTGTGTATATTGAGTTGAAGTATGTGTTGAGCAGAATATTCAGTTGAAGCTTGTCCGAGCTCGGATTTGTGGATTTATAACGTTAATCCGAAGGCGTAGAGCCTTTGTTCAGACTAAACATTATCCTGAGAGCTTTTTGCAAAGAACGACATTCAATTTGGTAGAACACCGTTGACTCCATGAAGAACACTGAAAAACTTTTGATTTGGGGGATTAACACCTTAATCCCGGATCGTAGGTTATTCTTGGTTTGAAGATGCCTTGAAGATCTTGAAGGGGGCTTAAGTACCTTAGGTTGCTCTTAATTTGAAGATGCCTTGAAGATCTTGAAGGAGCTTGGCTCGTGTTTTCAATCTCTTCAGAAATGTTGATGTCTTCAAATGTTCGTGTGTGTCTGGAATGAATGGATGAGAACTTCTTATATAGGTGAACGAGAAGAAACCTTCTCTATATAGCTCGCAGTCAGATTGGCCAACGGTTGATTTGACCTAATTCTGCGGGCTTAGGCCTCCAACTTAATTTGGACTGTAATCAAGCTTATTTTATTTGGACCTGATTTAATTTTTCTGGGCTTGATTGACTTTGGTCATGCCTCATTTGAGTTGAGCTTGTTTGACTTTGGTCAAACCACATTTAATTTAAACCCCATTTAATTTTTTGGGCTTAAATTAATTACTCCATCCGTCCCAAATTCATCTTCACTTTTACTGTAAATTCGGAGTTTAAAGACTTATTTTTGGTAATAAATAAATGATAAAGTATGTTATGTGTGTTAAAAAGGTGATGACAAATTTGAAATTAAAGTATGCTAGAGGGATATTAGTTAGTTACTTTTTCGTTTTATGGAAGTTTGAAGTTGAATTTGGGTCGGAGAGAGTATCAATTATTCATTAATTTATTTTAGAAATTAATTTATATAAATTCCCAAAATAAAGTAAAATTATTATTTAATTAAGAAAATACACGTGTCGCTATTTGATTGAATTGTGAATTTTTAACTGCTTACAACACAATAGCAATGGAAATGTACTACTCCCTCTTCTGTTTCTAAGGTATAATAATTTTACTATTTTTGGCGTCCGCTTCAAAGGTATCAATTTCCCATATTTAATAAAAAAAAAGTACACAATATGGCCCACCACTTTCATCTAATACAACTACTCACTTTACATATAATAATAATATTCCTTAATCTACGAGCAAAAAGCAAATAGATACCTTAGAATCGGATGAGGGAATATTAATTTCAATTTGAAATAATATCAGGATCAAGATATTATGAATATATCATGACTAACCTATACTGCATCAATCCCTGTCCAGTACGGAGCTATATATTTTGTGTGACACACCAAGTTAAAATAAGAAATGAGAATCTACGCCCCCAGGACATAGCTCAAGTGGTAGAGGGGAGGGTGGAAAAACCTTCCAACTGAGCTTGGTTGCTGCAGGGTGGGGGTTCGAATCATGCCTTTGGCATAAATTTGATCCCTTGCAAGCACAAGTTTAACAGTGAACCCTCTCTATAAGCCAATTGAAGCCTCCTCCATCAATTCTCAGGGCGGTGGGCCCTAATGATGGGGTAGACCATTAAGAAATGAGAATCTACTATCTTTTCAAGTGGTCCAGACTGAGCACGTGGCCTTCGAAGACAATAAACGCGTCTGCCTTGTCTTAAAAAGCAATGTCCACTTCTATTAGAAAGTCGCTGGTACCATGCATCACGCTATAATTCAAAATGTCGCCATTATATCGAGCAATTTAAATTTATCGCGATAATTTGTATTCCAAATTAGAAAAACTTAGGTGTACGTAGGCCATGGGCCGACTGACGTGACTGTCACCCACCTCAAATTCTTTATTCCCAATTTAGTCCTTAATTTACTTTAAATATCACATTTTCCCCTTTCATATATCCTTCTCAGTTCTCACTCTGTTTGCCCCCCTAATTCGACTTCACCTTCACATCTAGGGTGGCCCACCAACAGAATTTTTCTTTAATAATATTTATTTATTTATTTTATTGGCATGGGAAAGATAAGGACAAGCAACATTATTCAAAGAAATTATATTTCCTCAACAAAACATGAAAACGATGTCAATTAATCAAAAAGAACAAGTTGTCACTCGCTTCCCTAATGTACACAAAAAAGAAAAGGAATAAATGAATAAATTTAACATTAAACATTTTTTGTGTCAATAGCATGTTTGTAAAATATGACTAAACTTGATTATCTTAAATGTAGTGTCTTTGTACTACTGGCCATATAAATTTTAGTAGAGTAGTGTTTTTTTAGACTGTGTTGCTTTTTAATACTTCATTAATCAGCATTGTACGTAGAGTATCGATTCGTGTTATGGTTAGGTTTCGTTTCAACACAATAGTAACAGATATGATAGGGGTAAATGCGAATACGATACAAAAACTTTATATTCTTAAAAGATTAACAAGATAATAATACGAACAGGATAATGTCAAACACTACCTTACAATTATCGTGTCTGAATTTTCACTCCTTATGCTACAACAATGTACTCCCTTCGTCCCAAGAATACATTCGCACTTTCCATTTTGGTCTGTCCCAAGAATACATTCACCCCCTAAAAATAGAAACAATACACAATATCAATAACCTTACAATACTACAATATTACAAAAATATCACCTACTTTTTACACACAATTTAGTCTAAGTCAACTATATCATACACTTTATTCTACTCAATTACCCAAAATACCCTTCTATTTCTTACATCACACTACCAAAAAATCTTTTCTTAAACTCCAAGCCCAAGAATAGCGAATATATTCTTGGGACAGATGGAGTATAATTTTTCTGTACACATGTCATCTCCACATTCAATTGCATATTGTAATTTGATGTAGTGTAAATAAAGAAACGTTAAATGTCACTTTTTTATTGAATATTAAAATTAAGGACTTCTGTACACAATTTTAATCGTTATATTAATTTTTAATTAAATATTTATTATTAAATAAAATACAATTACTAAAATTTTAATAAATAACTATCGACTATCTCACCAACACTGATTGGGATCCAAACGGTAATCCACTTATATTTGGTCTACAAACAAGTTTTATGGTAAATCTTTGGTGTTAAGAATTTGTATTCATGTTATTAAACACGTTACTGGTGCAGTTTATCTCTTACATTAAGGAGGTGATTGGTAGAATGGAATCAAGTAGGAATGAAATTACCCTTCCTTATTTAATTCTTAATCCTTTGATTGATATGGATAATGGGAATGAAAACCCAATATCATTTGGAATCACCATTCCTTAAAATAAGGAATAGTGATTCTCCCCACCCCATGGTATTGAGTATTCTCATGTGCTTAGGAATCAAATTTTTATTTTATTTATTTTTATCTATGTGGAATATATATATATATATATATATATATATATATATAAATTTATTCCGCGTCTTTATTTATATGATTATAAAAGAATTATAATTAATTATTTTTTTCTGCTTTAACATGTAATTTTAAAATTTCAATTACAAATTATCAGAAAAAATTTTATTAACTCACGGAAAATTTCAATAAAAAATCATATATTTTGTTATTCATTTATGTAAAAATTTAATTAAATAAAATTTTTATTTTTATTTAATTCTTTAAAATTTTAATAAAATTTTCAATAATTACTAAATATAAAAATTAATAAATTATATATATATATATATATATATATATATATTTGTTAAATTTAATATAAATATATTAAATATAAAATATTATTTTTATTTTTATATATAATTTAATAACCTTTTAACTATAAATAATATAAATTTTAAATTTAACTTTAATATAAAAATATGATTTTCAATAGATTTTAATTAATTTAAAATTATTTATATAATTTATAACTTAAATTTAACATTATAAAGATATATTAATGAGATTGAAATTATTTAAAGGTGTATTCTATTACTTGAGTTAAATCTAAACCATACAAATTATGATAATTATTCTTTTCAATCATTCCTTTCCCATCCATATTCCATTCATGAATTCATTCCATTCCATTCGAATTCCATTCAGTCAAACCAATCTAGCCGTAAAAGATTGGGGTGATTATTCTGTAACATGGATAATAAATAAGCCAGCCGTTGGATTCAAGCATTATTATTAGATGAAGAAAATATTTTTAAGAAATTAATTATCTACCTGGATAGCAAGTTTTATCGTTAAAAAAGTAATAACAGTGCTATGAATTATTACATGTATAATTTATAATATAAATAAAAAGTTATAACATTTTAAAAGAAAAGTGATAATATTTTTAATAAAAAATGATAACTAATAAAAAATTCACGAAAAAACTTACTAGAATAATAAAAAATGATAATATTATTAGTAAAAGTGATTCCTAATAATAATAATAAAAAAAATTATATCCGTCTATATGAATTATTTCACAAACAATTCAATGGAATAAAAAGGAATAACATGTTTAATAAAAAGTGATACATGATAAATAAAATAGTTAATTGCAAAAAAAACCCCAACCTTTCATTTCATTGCAAATAAATCCCAATCTTTGAAAAATTGCAAAAACAAACCTCGACCTTTAAGTTTCGTGCAAAACGCACCCAACGGGCAAAAGAGGACTACCCGACGTCTGACATGGCGTTGATCCTTGCCACGTCAGCTTTGAGTTTATTGCAAAAAAAAAATCTCAACCTTTACTTTTATCGCAAATAAATCCCAACCTTTGAGATTTTGGTAAAAATAATCATTAATTTTTTTTAATTGCACCAATTTAATTAAAAAAAATTATATTTTATATTAAAATTATATTCTCAAAAATTATTATGTAGTAATATTTAAAACTTACATTTCAATGCTTAAGTTTGTTTTTTGCACGTTAATTAAATAATATAATATTTTAATGGATAATGAGTTTAAAGATATAATATTTAATGCAAGTGGGTAAGTGTATTATTATTGTATATGTGGGTCCCATGGTATTATATTAATTATTTTAGGTGGGCTATATGCTAAAAAGAGAAACGTAAAGATTGCAATGAGACGCCAAAAATAAAAATATGTAAAAATTGAAATGGGCGGAGGGAGTACATGAAAATTTGGTTTGTATAAATTAAAACTTAACTAATACTATTTTTTGTCCGTATAAAATTATGAGTTTATAAATTAAGTTTACATAAATTATAAACTATTTTTTGTATAAATTTTTTGTCATCTAAATATATATATATATATATATATATATATATATATATATATATATATATATATATATATTAAATATAACATAAAATTACAAAAAAAAAATCTTAAGACATGTTCTTCATCCCCTTGAAATGTTTATAATGCATAAAATATTTTAAAAACTAAAATAAATTTATTATTTTATTTAATAATTTTTTAGAATTTAAAATTTAAATACTTCCTCCATCCCCTTGAAATGTATTTATTTACTTTTTTCACGTGGATTAAGGAGTATAATAATTTAATGTATAGTAAGGTGAGAGAAATAATATTTTAATGTGTAGTGGGTGTATTAGTGTTAAGTGTGGGGCCATGTATAATTGTTGTGGGTCACATCAATCCAAAAAGGAAAATGTATACTTTGTAATGGGACAGACCAAAATTAAAAAATGGACACATATTAAGGGAACGGAGGAAGTATATAATATAATGGGTGCAATTTAAAATAAAAAAAAAATTTGATGGCCCTTTTTGCCAAAATTTTGAAATGTTGGAATTAAATCGCAATTTAAGTAAAGGTTTAGGTTTTTTTGCAATGAACTCAAAGTTGGCGTGGCAAAAGTCAATACCACGTCAAACGTCGGGCAGTCCTCTCCTATCCGTTGGGTGCGTTTTACACGAAACTTAAAGGTCAATGTTTTTTTTTGCAATTTCTTAAAGGTTGGGATTATTTGCAATAAAATGAAATATTGAGATTTTTTTTGTAATTAACCCTAAAGAAAAAGTGATAACTGTCTAATTTAATTATTTTATAAACAATTCGTAGAATGAATAAAAAATGATAATAATTTTAATACAAAGTGATACTTGATTAAAATAAAGTAAAAATAAAACAATTAAGGGTGAGTCTTGTGCGAGACCGTCTCACGAATTTCGTTAATTACGTGAGACGGATTATCCATCCATCAATTAACATAATATATATTTAAAAAATTTAAGAAAAGAGCCGGAATGGCCGGTCACCCGTGGCCGTTCACGGCTTATTGGAAGTGACGCATTCCACTGTCCAATTGATTAAGCATGACTTTTTTTTTCTTCTTCTCTTATAGACTTATACTCATATTTTTAAAATTTTAATTATTTACGATTAATACTACTCCCTCCGTCCTGGATATTTTTATCAGTTTGTACGGGTACGGAGATTAAGACGTTTTATTTTTTTAATATATAATGTAAGAGAAAATAGGGATAAAATAGTAATTTAAAAAGAAAAAGTTAATAAAGTTATTAGGAATGATGAATAAAGTGTAAAAAAGTAATTAAAGTTGTTGGGATTGTAAAAAATAGGTAATAAAATATTATGTATTTTTGCCAAAAATGGAATGGGTAAAAATACGTGGGACGCCCCAAAATAGAAAGTGGGTAAAAATACGTGGGACGGAGGGAGTATTATACTTAATATAATCAATAAAAAATTCAAAGTGATAGTTGAAAATATAAAAGTGATACTTATAATGAAAAAAAAGGAAAAAAGTGATATATTTATTATTAAACTATTTCATAAAAATTTTATAAATTAAAAAGTGATAATATTTTTAATGAAAAATAATATGTGAACATAGAAAAGTAATTTTTGACTAATCAAATTATTTTAGTAAATAATTTATAAGAAAGATAAAAGGTGATAACATTTTTAATTAAAAATGATAACTTTATTAAGAAAAAGTGATACACATCCAATGAAACCGTTTAATGAAAATTGTATAGGACAAATAAAAAGTTTTAAATAAAAAAGTGATATCTGATTAAAGAAAAGTAATAAATGTCCAATAGTAAATTGTTTAATAAACACTATATTCCTTTAAAAATAAAAAGTGATAACATTTTAAATAATTAATAATAACTGATAAAGAAAAGGTGATAACCATTTAAATGAATTTTTCATGTATTATTATAATAAATAAAAAGTGGTAATTAAATAACAAAAATAAAATTATTAGGGGTAGGTCTTGCGTGAGACCGTCTCATGTAAGACAATTTTTCACTTTTTAAAATAGTTAAGTTATCACTTTCGCTATAAAACGTTATCATTTTTACTATAAAATGTTATTACTCCCTCCGTCCCGGGTATTTTTACCCGTTTGTATGGGTACGGAGATTAAGACATTTTATTTTTTTAATATATAATGTAAGAGAAAGTAGGGATAAAGTAGTAATTTAAAAATAAAAAGTGAATAAAGTTATTGGGAATGATGAATAAAGTGTAAAAAAATAATTAAAGTTGTTGGGAATGTAAAAAGTATGGAATAAAATATTATGTATTTTTGCAAAAAATGGAATGGGTAAAAATACGTGGGACACCCCAAAATGAAAAGTGGGTAAAAATACGTGGGACGGAGGGAGTACTTTTTATTTATAATACGATTAATATTAATTGTGTTTTTAAGGAAAATATTTTCTTATTATATTTCCGAGTAATAACACAAATGTAATAATCAATAATATACTATATGTTCTAAATTAAAAGTCTAACTCAATTGTAAAAAAAAAAAAGAAAAAGAAAAAAAAGAAAAAGGAAGTGTAATTAATTACTACTAGTTAAGATGACTAGACGTGAAGTATATATTAGGTAATAAGTTTAACGAAAGTCCGCGAGTTTTAATGTGGTATTTATTTGACCCGTCTCATGGAATGAGATCCATGAGACGGTCAGACACAAGTCTTTTCCAACAATTAAATTAATTAATGATAATTAATAATAATAATTATTAATAACGTACCAATATATTTAATTAGAAGAGAAAAAAATAATTATACTAACCTGAATTATAGCGCCGTATAGGTACGGAAATTATAAAATAGTAAAATGATAATCTTAATTAGTAAAGTGACCGGAAAAATTACTTATAACTACACACTTTGTATCCATAATTACTGTGAGATACATTGATTTAAAAAAATTACTCTAATATACAAAATATTAAAGTAAAATACCAAATATAACCCTAAACACATACACTTTTAAACCATAAACCCTAAACCCTCACCCACCGATGATCGGTCGCCGGACCTCAACTGGATATACACTTTTTTTATTGCACACACTTTTGCTGCACACGAATTTTCATGCTACAAACAAACATTTAAGTTTTTTTTTATAAGGTAAAATTTTATTAATAAGAGAGATTGGTATGAGTAATACCAAAGCTCTTAAGGATACATTTACATCAATTATTAAACACATCAATCACAAGAGAATCACCTAGAATAAAAAGTTATTTTCTTTTATCTAATAACGTTCCTAGGACCGATCCACCAATTGTGAAAACTCCCTGACGTACTAAACAGAAAAGGATCGTATAACCAATTCCAAAGTCTGATTTTAAGATCCTCCAATATTTTCCCCGAGTTATACTGTTCTCCATGGAAAATGAAGCCGTTTCGAGCTTTCCAAATCAAGCAAACAACACATTCCCAAGGACATATTGCAAAGTTCTTTCCTCTAATCCCTTAAATAAGGCTACTAAAGTGTAGTAGACTTACAGATGGAATAGAAGGTAGAGCCGTTTGCATACCTATCCAGTTGAGGCACTTCATCCACACTTGATATGCAAAATCACATTCAAAGAGAACGTGACGAACCGTTTCTGGATTTGAATCACAAAATATGCAATTGTTGTTTATTCCCGTTGGTAGTCTGTGTCTCCTTTGAAGCATCACTTTTGTTGGAATACGTTCCCATAGAACCCTCCAAGCATGCACTCGAACTTTGGGGATCACCATTTTATTCCATACCAAGTTAAATTCTTCATGTGGTGTTAATATATCTCAAATCTTTAAACTCAAGAGCTTGTCATATGCTTCGTTGGTTGTATATGTATCTTTTCTTCCATTCTTCCATCTTTATTTATCAAAAGCACCCTGAGAATGATAAAATACATTCAACAAAGACATTAAATTGTTAAGTAACTCATTTTCAATATCTCTAAGTTCTCTTCTCCATCTCCAAACTCCCTCTCTCCATGAACCCATTTCACTCGCTCTTTTATGTTTTTCCAAAGATAACGTATATAGCCTCCTATATCTATCTCTCAATGATCTATTACCACCAGCCCATTTCAACTTCTTAATATTTTTTTTTCCTAAAAGACGCAACTTTCTATTTATAGCAATGAAAATGGACGGAAAATAGGAATTTCTATTTCTAGCCAACTTTTTTTTTCTTTTATATATATATATATATAATAAATATAGATAGATATAGACAATACTGAAATTAGTTGCTACTCTCACAAGAAAATACAGTATATATAGCATTATAGCCTCCCCTTCGTTGATTTTGCATCGCTAAGTATTCGCGGGTCCGCAAGGCAAAATAGTTACACCTCCTTTTCCATTTCCATTTTGTTATTATTTCAATTTCAATTTGTCATCTCTGATGCGCGCGAAGAACACGAATTGGATTATTGATTTTACTTCATCTATCTATGCCCTGGATCATAGAAAAGGTTTCCTCTTTTCAGAAATGTTGGCAATGTTATGTGCTAAATTATGCATTCATACCTCATGTGTGTGTTTTCTCTATTTTGAATGAGATCCTTGATCAAATGTGTTTTCATCTAGTTATTTATCGCTTGAATAGATGAACCTGAGAATTTTCAATTTGTAGGGTTATTCGATTTGACATTTCTTCTTGATTTAAAATTGGTTGTTTCTTTGTCTGTTTTCCGCTATCTTACTGATCTTTTGTGTGCGTGTGTGTGCGTGTTATCCTAGTTTCCTTGGTGTCATTGACAAAAGATGTCTAGCTTCGTGGGCGTTATCATATCTGATCCATGGCTTCAGAGCCAATTTACTCAAGTTGAGCTTCGAGGCCTTCAATCTAAAGTATGTTAGTCAATTTTATCATTATTAGAAAGTTTCAATTTATATGCACCTCCTTAATTATTTGCGAGTGCACATCATTAATACTGTCGCTACCAGTTTACCTCCGCTAGGAATCAATCTGGGAATGTTACATTAGGAGCATTGCCACCGGTTTTGGTCGAGTTGAAGGCCATCAAAGGAATTCTCAATGAGGATGAGATTAAGGACATGTTGAGTGAGTCGTCTCCTGACTCTGACCAAGAAATTGATTTTGAGTCCTTCCTTCGGGTATGTATTGGAAGATTATCAGAACTCACGTTGTTTTCCTTCATGTATGTTATCATTTCATGGAACTTATTTAGTGGGACAACATTTAAATTCCATGTGTGCCACTTATTCATGCATCTGTTCTGTTGAGTTCCATACTATATAGACAAATATGTGACGAGTGAAGGAATCACTTTTGTTTTTTGTTATGTGGAGGCATATTTGAACCTCCAAGCCCGAGCCACAGCGAAAATGGGTGATTCAAAAAGTTCATCTTCATTCCTTAAGTCCACTACAACTACACTTCGTCATACAATCAGCGAACCCGAGAAGTCCTCATACGTTGCTCACATAAACAGCTTTCTTGGGGAAGATCCATTCTTGAAAAAGTATCTCCCAATAGATCCATCAACAAATGCACTTTTCGATTTGGCAAAAGATGGTGTTCTTTTGTGGTATGGACTCCACGTAGTAACCCTAGCATAAAGTAATGTTCGTAAATGGTGCACAGGTTTAGAAAGTTTAACATTGTTGTTCAAATATGAATATTTGTGTGCAGTAAACTCATCAATGTAGCAGTACCTGGTACAATAGATGAGCGGGCTATTAATACTAAGCCAGTTCTAAACCCATGGGAGAGGAATGAAAACCATACTCTCTGTCTTAATTCTGCTAAGGCAATTGGATGCACTGTGGTAAATATTGGCACACAGGATTTAGTAGAAGCAAGAGTAAGCAAGTTATTTGTAATTTTATCTCGCATTCTCCACATACTATGCATCAAGTTCAGTCATTATATAATATTTTTATTTATTTCACAGCCCCATCTTGTCGTCGGATTGATTTCTCAAATAATCAAGGTAATTCAAACGCTCCATTCCATGCTTTTATGATTTTAAGCTGCAAATCTTCTTACGTAATATTACCATTTGGAATCCTCAGATACAATTGTTAGCTGATCTTAATCTGAAGAAGACTCCGCAGCTTGTAGAGTTGGTGGAGGATAGCAAGGTAACAATCATTGACTGGTTTACTTTTCCATAACCTAATGTATCCAGAAATCATTAGCCATGCAATGCAGGATGTGGAAGAGCTTATGGGCCTAGCCCCAGAGAAAGTGCTACTGAAATGGATGAATTTTCATCTGAAGAAAGCTGGATATGATAAGCAAGTCACCAATTTCTCATCTGATCTAAAGGTTAGAAGATTTAAATCTTGTTATCTTTTTTTTTTTAAATTATTTTTGCCCATTGAATTTGGTGACATGAATTTCTTTGAAATTTCATAATCTAGTTATGGTGGAAAATTGCATATGTTACTGTGGTATTGATATTTCCTTTTAGCATTTGCAGTGTATCAAATATGTGTTGAATATTGAATATGTAGGCACTTATAAAAGTTGATTTTGATTTTGATTTTGAGTTTTCTGTATGTGCTTGTATAATCTGTTTTGCTGTGCAACAAGTGCAATAGTATTATTGGGACTTTGACAAAACATTACCTTAGACATATAAGGTAGGGAGCCCCAACTTAACCCAAGACTACGGTCAAAGGTAAATAATGGTTGACTCTCACTTATATCACATACTCTATCCATCCCACAATAATAGTTACGCATTTCTATTTTGGGCATCCCACTTCAATATTTACGTTTTCCTTTTTGGTAAATGGGACCCACACAAAACAATCAATATATCTCTATGGGGCCCACACACAACATTAATATAATTACACACTTGACATTAAAATACTCCTATTATTTCTCTCACCTCATTACACATTAAAATATTATATTCCTTAATCCCCATGTAAAAAACAAACGTAACTGTTACTCTAGGATGGAGGGAGTATACCTTTCCACAATTTCGTGTGGTGGTAAATTATAATAATCCATCCCATCAAATCAGATGTCCACAAATGGCATACACCTGTTGGCAGACATACTAAAGCCCACCTCCGAGCGCCAACCTCCTTGGGCCCACATTCAAGGTGACAACCTCTAGGCCCACCACCGGGTTAACCTTTTTCGAAGCCTGTCCAAATCTGGTTAGATCAAATTGTTAGTCATATTAGCTAGGAAGTCCTAACTTAATCCAAAACCTTGGTCAAAGGTTCATTTATATACATACCCTTCCACATTGTCGTGTGGAATCGACGTGGTATATCGTAACACATTAGTAAAAACTAGGCTTTGTGTTTCTTTTCGTAAAAAATCTTATGTTTCTAGTTGGATATCTTGGTCTTTATATGTCGCACTACTGTAATCCTTTTTCTTACTTCTATATAAGTTTTCTTTTCATAGTAACCATCATGGAGTTGAAATAAGAGGATCTTAATCATGGTAACTTTTAGCTTCGATGAAGCTATAGTGGATTTTTACTTTCTTGATATCACCTTGGGCTATTTTTTGTAAGACTTACTCAGCTTATGTACTGTACCTTCACAAAACAAGGATTAATGTATCCAGGCTTGTTAACATGTCCTTCCGTATTAATATTCTCGTGAAGTTACACCAGTGCTATTGATGTAACTTTTATGATAGTTTTATTAATGCTTTTGCTCCTTTGCTAGGATTTATGAATTATGCTCAGCCTATTATTGGCAGCGCTTTAAGTTTTTTTTTTTGTTTTTGTGTGTGTGTTTGTGTGTATGTGTGTGTATGGATTTATGTATCGGTTGGTTTCTTGTTCTGGCATTTAAGCTTATTATGTTTTTTTTTTGTGTGTGTGTGTGTATGGATTTATGTATCGGTTGGTTTCTTGTTCTGGCATTTAAGCTTATTATGTGTTATCTACAATATATATCATGAGTTTATTGCAACTGTAGGATGGGGAAGCTTATGCTCACTTGCTCAATGCTCTGGCCCCAGAGCTTGGCTCGACTACGACACTGGACACAAAAGATCCCACTGAAAGAGCCAATTTGATTCTTGAGCAAGCAGAGAAGTTAGATTGCAAAAGATTTATAACTCCAAAGGACATTGTGGAGGGCTCGTCAAACCTAAATCTTGCATTTGTAGCTCAAATATTTCAACACAGGTTTGACTTAGTGCTACTTCGTAGTCTTTGGTTGCATTATGATTTTGAGAACAACCACTTCTTAGTTATTTTATTATAGATGGTAACTACCAATTGCATATCATTTTTATCACTAATTCAATTCCAAACTTTCATTTATCTATGACTAGATAAACATAATTGGTCCTTGTTGTTTAATTCCATAAAACTTTAAATAACTGATTGATGATCTTGAGCAGTGAAACTAGATCTTCAGCTCCTTAAGGTTGAAGTTGCGACTGTTCTGCAATCGTAACCATATCCCATTTAATACCATGAAAGTGCAGAAGGAGATTTAAGTGGGGGTTAATCCTTTACCTTTGACTAACCACCTCTAGATGGCAACCCATCAAGGCCCCACATCTTGGGTGAAAACTCCTTGGCCCAACATTAAATATCCCACTTTTTTGCTACCCATTTGAATTTGGCAGGTGAGACAGACCAAATTGTTAGGCATATAAGTTATGGAGCCCAACCTTAACCAAAACCATGGTGAACAATTAAGGGATGACCCCCCAATTACAGGTCCTTCCGCACTTTCATGTGGAATGGAGCGGGATATGGTAACAGCAAGTCCAAGAGCAATCAATGTATACTTTATAGAAAGGGTTGTCGAGTATTTATATATTATTGAAGGACTCCCAAATTTATAGTGAGAGAAGAGTTCAGCTGAACATGGAAGCATTATAATAACATTAACTTTAATAAATAGTTATGCATTTATTTTAGTACAAGTTTGTCCTTCCCAAATTTATAGTGAGAGAAGAGTTCAGCTGAACATGGAAGCATTATAATAACATTAACTTTAATAAATAGTTATGCATTTATTTTAGTACAAGTTTGAAGTAAAACACTGCAGACATTTGAGATTTTCATCTTGTAATTACAATTTTTATCTGATCTAGTGTTCCAAATTCTTAGGATTATACATGTAACTATTCATTATTTCTCCCACTCGAAGTATTTTTTCATTATTTATACGGAAGAAAATTTGGAAAGATTCAGTGTTCCACACTAATTCTAGGTTCAGTCTGATGCTCACTCCAAATAGATAGCTATTTTCTTTCCTGTCTATATCAATTTAACCTTGGCAGATTCACATAATTAATTATGTGCATCCTAGTGATTTATGTCCTATTACACCCTTAGGGCTTAATATTTATTCTTAGGGTTTAAAATATTTAAAGGTATAATAGTCTCTTCAACTCATAGATAAAGAGGGTTTGCGTACGCCCTATTTCACATGAGACAAGCTTTTTAACCTTTACAATATCATTATTATTATTATTATTATTATTATTTTTTTATTTTTTAATTTTTTTTAGAAATGGACTATCTGTGGACAACACAAAGATTTCCTTTGCTGAGATGATGACAGATGATGCTCAAACATCACGGGAAGAAAGATGTTTTCGGCTGTGGATTAACAGCCTTGGAATTGACTCATACGTCAACAATCTATTTGAGGATGTCAGGACAGGGTGTGTTTCCATTTTTTTTTTTTTTTTTTTTTTTTTTTCACATTCTAATGTGAGACTTGAATTATAATTCATCCCGCGTGCATGCAGATGGGTTATCTTGGAAGTGCTAGATAAAATATCTCCTGGTTCTGTAAATTGGAAATTGGCTACAAAACCTCCAATCAAGATGCCTTTTAGGAAAGTAGAGAATTGCAACCAAGTTATTAGTATTGGGAAGGAATTGAACTTCTCCCTTGTAAATGTAGCGGGAAATGATATTGTGCAGGGAAACAAGAAGCTCATATTAGGTATTCTTCTCCCAGTTGCTATATTCTAGTTTGAAGCTTTCGTAATTTCTTTATGTTATTAATGAAACATATATTTATTTGAAATTATGTGCTTTTTTTTTTATAAATTTTTTCTTAAAGGTGGTTAACCAACTTGATAAGCATTTTCACCAATTTTATTGATGATCTTGTATGGACCAATTTTCTTCTTGCATAAATTGGAGCAGGATCCAACTGGAAATCCTTTTTTGCGCAGGAAGATTGTGTGCATGTTTCCTTCTTTGAAAAAATTTGCTCTCCTCTATAAGTGTACATGCTTCTTGTATTTAGGATTTGGTCATTTTTCAAGCTGATCTCTTCATGAAACTTCTATATCTTTTAGCCATTTCATTTGCCTTGGCTTGTGAAATACATGAAGCATGTATTGATTCTTATGACATGTTCTCATTGCTTCCCATAAATTATCTCAAATAGTTCTTTGACGTGGTTCAAAGTTTAAAGTAGTTATTATAGGGTTTAACTTGTGCTACCACAGCTTCCCAGTGTTGAGGTTTGTTTTCCACCAACCATTTTCTCTGAAAGCATTATTGGGATCTTTACAGTTCTGCTAATTTTTTTAAAGTTAGTTTCTGTTAGGCTTATCTATCATAACTTCCTCTTTTTTTTTTTTCTTTCTTTCTTTCTGGCCAGCCTTTTTATGGCAGTTAATGAGATTTAGTATGCTCCAATTATTGAAGAATTTGAGATCACACTCACTAGGAAAGGAGATAACTGACGCCGACATACTAAATTGGGCTAATAATAAAGTCCAGAAAGCTGGCAGAACTTCTCAAATAGAAAGCTTCAAGGTAATTTCTTATTAACATTTGAATATGGTGTGTCTGTAGTTGGCTTTGCTTATAAGCTCAGTGATATCTTGCTTAATTTTGTTAGGATAAAAACATTTCAACTGGGATTTTCTTTCTTGAACTACTAAGTGCTGTGGAGCCCAGAGTGGTTAATTGGAGTCTTGTGACTAAAGGCGAAAATGGTATGCAAACACTCATCATCCCCTTCTCCCGATGGAATAATTTAATTAAACACCTTTGTTGCATTATAGGAGTCTTTTTATTTGGACATTCTTGAAGTTATATCACCAAGGGATATAACTCCTTAGTTGGACAATGGAGTCGTTGCAGATTCTATTCTTTAGTACCAACATTTGGAAAATATTGAATCTCCGCATCACTTGCACTTGCGTGGAATCATTCTGTATATATATTTACATTCCATTTATGTTGGTCATCTTCTAATCACTTCTCCTATGTTTACGTCTTTCCTTCAATTGATTACTGGTCAAATATAATTGATTGTGATTGCAGATGAGGATAAGAAATTGAATGCAACATATACAATTAGTGTTGCTCGAAAGCTTGGATGCTCCATATTTTTATTACCCGAGGATATAATAGAGGTACGTGTGTGAATCATACTTAAAATCCTACAGCGACATGTTTACACATGGTGTGTGATCATTTGCATCGTCTACTTGACTGAGTTTGTAAGAATGACGAATGATTTAGTACATGTTGATTTCCAAAATTGGTTTAAGTTACGTGTTGAGTTGGTGGTGATAGGTAAACCAGAAAATGATCCTCACGTTGACAGCAAGCATCATGTACTGGAGCCTGCAAAAGAAGGGCGGAGAATCAGAGCCCGTATCCCCCGCTACAGATGATATATCTAATCTGTCGATTCAGGATACTGAGCCTCCTCCACAGAGTGAGTAAATAATGGTTATCAAACTTTTTAGGTAAAAAAAGGTTTACTTGTAATTAAAAAAGAAAAGGAAACATTAAATTTATTTGTTGAGTCCTCATTTTATCAGTTCAGAGGATATCATGAATCTATTTTTCGCTATTTTATTTTATGGTCCCCCAAAAACACGGGGCCTAGAGAAGAGGGAAGACAAAGTAGGATCTAGTTTCTGTTCATTGATTTTCACGTCTAGTTCTCTGCTAAAAATATTCTGTGTTAGTTTTTACTGATGAGTGACAAGCGGGATTGAATCATATCAATATTTTTATGTATAGCCTTATCTTGAATGATATGTGGTCCAAATGAAATTTTTGTATGCATTGAATCTGTCATTTGAGATTCCATGAAAGTGTTGAGTTCCATTATTCATGAGGGGTTAATGGGTAGTGGTCTAGTCCCTGTCGAGTCACCATGATTTACCACTTTGTCGGGTTGGGGGGTGGGGTGGGCGATTCCATATCGAAATGTAAACAGTACTGGATGGTGTGTTAATAGAAAGGGGTCAGCTAATGATGAGAGAATGTATCGGTTTTTCTTGGGATAAATACCGATTTGGTTCCATAACTTTTCTCATGGTCCCTTTTAGTCTCAGAAAAGATAAGTTTGTCAAATTAGTCCCACCGGTGAAGAATTAGGGTCAAATAAGTCCTATTTTCTCCAGAAAATGGTGGCATCGCCGGAAAATTCCAGCCATCACGTGGCAATCACGTGCCATTTTTCAGCGATGTCACCGTTTTCCGGCGAAAATAGGACTATTTGCCCTATTTCTTCACCCGTGAGACTAATTTGACAAATTTATCTTTTTTGGGACTAAAAAGGTCCATGAGAAAAGTTATGAGACCAAATCGATATTTATCCCGTTTTTCTTTGTGTGTATCTTTTCTTTTTAACTATGTTCTTTGTGTGTATATTTTCTTTTTAACTATGTTCATCGATCCGTTGTGCGTGTATGTGTTCTTTGTGTGATTACATTTTTTTAATGTTATGTAATTTTGTGTACATTAAACATGTAAATTTTAAAATTATTAGGTAGTAGAATTAATCTCAAATACAATAAAAACCAAATATAACTCAAGTGGGCTTTGAGAAAAAGAAGAAGAATTTCACATTATTAGGTTGTAGAACTGATTTCAAATCCATATAAAGATAAATTTTAACACAAAGTATCGTGTTCTCAACTTTTCTTATTAAATTTGATTCTATCATACAAATATGCAAATATAAGCATGTACTTTAAACAGCAAATGTTTCAGCTTTCAATACTTCCACTGTGTTGCTTTCACATTACTCTTACAATGTGTCATTTCCGTTTATGATGTATGAGAGATCTGAATGGAAGTCAGAATCTGAATTCTTGAAGTTTGCAAATGAATGGTTAAAGAAAAGATACTGTTGTACTTTCTAATAGCTTAACTCTAATTATTTGTCAGAGAATTCAAATGCTATGATATTGATGCTTGGATGACATTACAACTCTTGATGCTTGGAAATGTTACATATCTTTAACCTTATTTTCTATTTCCACATATTAGCCACCTATCAACTGATATTCCTTTGAATCTTTTGCTTTTCTTTACGTTTTATTAAAATATTTATTTATCACGTTCAAACATTTTAGTGGGGGTACAATATATAACTCCAACCTTTTATCATAAAAAAAGAAATATTACAGAATGAATCATGCAAACGAACCCATGTCTAAAATATCTTAGCGAGGTGAAATATTTGATAAAGGGCAAATAGTTGTATGAACCCAGTTAGGTAACTAAAAAATTTCCAATTTAGAGTGATAATTATTACCAAGAATTTTATTCCCAATCAAACTGGGGTGATTTTGTATTATTATTGAATGAGTAATATTTTTTATTTAAAATAGTTTCATAGTTTATCACTCTAAATTAAAATTAATTATATATATATATATATATATATATATATATATATATATATATATATATATATATATTAAAGAGTAATTTAGATAAAATCATGATAAATCGAATTCTTATAAAAAAAAGCCCTTGATAAAACTATAATTTAATTATTTTTGCATCTAATATAAACTTAAAAAATAAAACTTAATTAGCTTAATAAACTCGTGTTAAGTATACTTATTATTGTTGGGCTATATTCCTCCATTATTGTAAAAGGATCAAGCCTAAATATCAACACGTAGAATATCAACATCCAAGATGGAGTATATGCAATTAAGAACGTAGAATATCAACATCCAAGATGGAGTATGCAATTAAGAATATAACTAAAATTAAAATTTAAAAAAAAAAGAAAAAAAAAAAGGAAAAAAAAAATTAAAAAATCTTGATAAATATCGAGAAGGCCAATATAACACACACTCTCTCTCACGAACACTAAAAATCTGCAAACCCTCATCATTATAAAAGCCTGAAACATCCAAAGCTCCGCCATTTTCAGCCAAACATGGCGTCATCCCTAACATCAATATCCATGGAGATGGCCACTACCTTTCTTGGATTAGCTAAACCCCACACTTCTTCATTAAACACGACCTTTTTCTTCTTCCGAAATACACCAAAGATTACGTCTCAAACACGCAACTTGTTGACCGTTACCCCATCTTCCAATTCTACTGCTTTATATTCGTTCAAGCCAGCTAGAAAGTCCTTTTCCCGGCAGTTTTCGGCCGCCTCCGCCACCACATCTGCACCGGAAACTGAGGATTCTGGTGTTATCACTAAAATCCCTCCTGATAATAGAATTCCAGCTACCATTATCACAGGTTTCTTGGGTTCTGGGAAGGTACCATCTACTACTATTACTTACATGACATGGGTGGAGAAGGGCTACAACTTTTTATGTTAATTTCCTATGTTTTGTTCGTCTTTGTTATATGTGTACATTACATTTTAAGTGTTTTACAAGTTTGTTTTTCCATGTAAAATTGATGTGAACTTGTATAAGTTGCAGTTTGATAGGCATTGGTTGAATTATGTAGGGACTAGGGGGTGCTTGGTGTAATTATTGTTAAAAGAATTAACTGTTTAGTTTTTATTTATTTATTTATTTATCCCTGATATCATATTTCTGCAGTTCAATTTCACCCGTCAATAGCAACCTTTCTTTTACGTGGTAATTTGGTGGCATACTTTGCTAAACAATGAAATGTGTTTTACATTTTTGCAGAAGGTGGAAAGCACGTTTTATGCTAAGATTTTGCTAACTGAGTAAACATATAGTGTCTGTTAAAACTAGACTTATGATGGTCGAGATGTTATTATGTGTTTGTTGACCAACTAATTAATCTATAGATAAGATGCTGTTATGCCAACATTGTCTGTAGGATTTCCCTTAGATTTTTAGTGTCAATAAAGAGAACACATAGATTTTAATTATCTTGATCATTTCTATTCAGTTTTTCTGCATTTCTGAAAGGTTGGGCTTGCGAATTATTGAATTTTATAGCTGAACAGAATGTGTTTTCATTACCTTTAACTGGTGGATCCTGCTAATTGTGCTCAATTACTTTATTTTTTGACAGACAACCTTGTTAAACCACATATTAACTGCTGATCATGGGAAACGCATTGCAGTTATTGAAAATGAGGTAAAGGCCATATGTGTTTTTGCTCTACAAAATCTGATTTGGTTTCTAGGTTATAAGCTCGACGTTAGATTTTTTAATCTTGGTGTTTTGGAGAGTTGATTATTTCCCTCAAGGCCGTTACTACTCCAATGCTCTTTTTTGGACTTAAAGGAATTATTTTTCATTTCGGGAATGCCATAATTTTTTTTCCGTGTACTTGATTTTTTGTCAGTATGGTGAAGTTGACATCGATGGCTCTCTAGTTGCTGCAAAATCTGCTGGAGCTGAGGACATTGTTATGCTCAACAATGGATGTCTATGTTGCACTGTGAGGGGTGATCTCGTAAGGATGATCTCAGAACTTGTAAATAAAAAGAAAGGGAAGTTCGACCACATTGTTATTGAGACAACAGGTAATGTTGACTGATCTCTTAAAGCGTCAAAAGTTGAGCAATTACCAAATATATAATAACAAATGCTCAAGTTTCAATGGTCCAAGATTTGTCAAGCTTATTTCTCTCAATCTTGATCAACGAAGACTCAAGCTGATATATTAATTAATTTGCTGCACTTGTTCTCATCTTCCCAGGACTGGCAAATCCTGCCCCAATTATTCAGACATTTTACGCTGAAGATCAAATTTTTAATGACATTAAACTTGATGGAGTTGTTACGCTTGTTGATGCTAAGCATGTTGGTATTCACCTTGATGAAGTTAAGCCTGATGGTGTAGTCAATGAGGCAGTTGAACAAATTGCTTATGCTGATCGTATCATTGTAAACAAGGTAAGAGTTGATTTTTTATTGAATTTTATGCATGGAAAAATCCCAAATATGGTCAATTTTTTATTTTATCTATTCTGGTTCACACCTTTAGAATCATATGAGGTTGCTTCCAATTTAGCGCAAATGGGACCTTTTTAATCTGTTGCTTCATAGCATGTCTTATTGTATATTCCTATTGCTTCTAAGTTTGTGTATTATTATTCTTCTCTTTTGATATTTTCCTAAATGGACATTTTGATTGCAGACTGATCTTGTTCGTGAACCTGAGGTTGCTTCTGTGGTTGATAGAATTAGGGTAAGTTCCCTCAAATATACCATTAAGATCTTTACCCCCTTTTTTTTATCCTTTCTAACTAGTTTTTCCTATAATGCAGAGCATAAATCGTATGGCTCAACTCAAACGAACACAATATGGAAATGTTGAGTTGGATTATGTTCTTGGTATAGGCGGCTTTGACTTGGAAAGGTTCACTCCAATTATCTTTTGAATTTATTATCCATTTCTGCCTTCTTATAATTATTATCATCCTGTTGCTTTCCTTAATAATTAAAATTCAAAGGTGTGTAGTGCTTGTAAAACTTATTTTCCTTGGTTACTGTGATACTATTCTTACTAAATCTTGTAATTTTGCTATTTAAGATGTTGAATCTCCAATTCACCTGTTAAACTTGACAGTATCTGGACTTGAACTGTAACAAGTGTGTTCCATCTGCCTGGAAACAAATAACTGAGAAATATAAAAACAATAATTGAGATATATATATATATATATATAGCACTTTTGGTGATTTGAAGATTGATGTCTTTCACCTGGAGAAACATTCTAATTAGTGTTGAGTTTGATTTTAAAAATGTATTTATACACTCTGCACTTGTCCGTTTGAGCAGTTTAATTTTAATGCTACTGTGCAAGCATTGGAAAAGTTTGTACAACTCTCATTTTGTTAAGAGTAGTTTAATTCTCTTCTGAACTTCTATGAGTGTTCTTAACTACTTGCATCGTGTATTTAGATGTACTTTTGGATATTTGTACTTAATTATCTTCTTTAGCTACTGCATTTCTTATGCCATCTCACTTAAGGTCTACCTTACTCTAGCCATATGAACACATGCTAGTGTTCTAGACAGTTATTTTCCTTGTTAAAGTCCTTTTTAAATTAATTTCTGCTAACGATTTACGTTACTATGTTAGCACGGTGAAGTATGCTGTTCCAGTTATCATGTGATGACATTAAAAATCTTTTGATGGGCTTTATCTTTACATAACACTACCCAACTCATCTAGTTTCAGAGTGTGGAGTTCAATATGTAGCTTTTTAAAATTCTTTTGATACATGCAGAATTGATAGTGCCGTTGAAGCTGACCAGTCAGAGGAAGACCACCATGATCACCACCATCACGATCACGATGACCACCACAACCATCATCATCATGATCATGAACATGACCATGGGCATGGTAACTCCAATTTGTTTAACCTTATAGTTGTGATGATCGTCCAACTATATTGATTATTTTTTGTCATCAGATTTGTGTGTTTCACTATATTCCACCTTTTTTTTAAAATCCTTAGTATGATTGGAACAAACATGTATGGGATTTTATTGGTAACTGATGATGAAGTTTGCTCCCAACTTAAACAGAGCATGCTACACTAATAAGTAGAAGTAAGAAAATCTAAGAAATAAATGCAAGATTGAGAAAATAACACAGATTAATTATCATGTTTATTTGTTTGGGATGACCAAATAATCATTCCTACGTGGAGGGAGATTTGGAAGAAGTAAATTTGAGAAATCATCTAGTTTCCTTTTTACAGTGAAAGTTAACGCTCACCATTTATCCTGTCTTGTTAGGAATTCAACTGACTTTTATATGGCATATTATTTGTATTTCGACATTTAGGGTTCAAGTTGTCTAGAGCTACATCTGCATCCTCCCAATACATGTCACTTTTTAACATTATTTAAAATATATATGAAGTTCCAACTAGTCTTAGTTTTCATAAATTTGTTCTTACATCTTATAATGATATGCAATAGTAGCGACCTGATCTGATGATGAAATAATGTAAAACGTGCTATTGGAATTAATCACAGCACTACTTATTCCTTGATGGCTGATGCAGAACACCATGATCACCATTCCCATGATCATACTCACGACCCTGGTGTTACTTCGGTTAGCATAGTTTGTGAAGGGACTTTAGATCTTGAAAAGGTTAGTTTTCATAAATTTCTAATCCTTCTGGTATTCTGCATGATGTCACCCTGATTAATGCATCATATTTCAGGCCAACATCTGGTTAGGTAACCTGTTGTTAGACAGAAGTGAGGACATATATCGAATGAAGGGTCTTCTATCCGTTAGTGGCATGAACGAGAGATTTGTTTTTCAGGTGATTATTTGAACTAGTAGGTTATTTGAACTAGTCGGTTAATTTGCCTCGTTTATAATGTAGACCACTCTGTTTAAGTTTCCGTTTTGGTGAGTAGAGTTAACCAGTTCTGTTAACTTTGACGACTAGCTCTTCTCTTGCTGGTGATATGTACTCTATCATCTGCACTGGTGCTGATTTTGGAACTTAGCATGTTTATCAATTAAGAAATGCTAAAGCTTTCTTAAAGCCCCCCAACTTTCTAGTTTTGTTTACTGAGCCCTTAAAAACTTTTCTCAATTTTCCTCGAAGATTTCACCGCTATTGATTCATCTATTGCAGGGAGTGCACGATATATTCCAAGGCTCGCCTGATAGGTTATGGGGAGCGGACGAAGCCAGAATCAATAAGCTCGTATTCATTGGAAAGAATCTGGATGGGAAGGAACTAGAGGAGGGCTTCAAGGCCTGTTTATTGTAGTTGTAATGGATCCACTGTTTTTGTACTTGTGAAATAAAAAGGAACTTTAAATATGCTTTTAATAAACTGTTTGATCTCTGGTAGAATTGTAAAATCAGAAACAAAACACTTGAGATTTTCTTTTATGTTGAGGTTGATACAAATTTTGTTTCTTATTAATATATTTGATGTTATCTTAAAGAGTAAGAGGTTGATATGCAAGGAATGCATGAATTTGATAGAGCGCATGATGTTTTTAGTTTGGGGAATGAGCTAAGTATATTGGCTTTACCACAAGAGGACATAACTTACTATAACACGTCACAGGTTAAAATAATTTGGAACTCATTCCAGTTATAATTACAAAATGGGAGCACAAATTGTGTTAATTATTTTGTTGAATGAGAATCTTCTGCCAACTCAAGTGCTATATAATACCTATCTATCTTAAGTATAACTTAATTGCATCTTATCCTTTACTTTTAAAGTTTTTATCTTCAATTCATTATTCATCATTAGATGATTTACACACAATATGTAAGGCTTGGGTAAACCTGCTCTAAGAACCTTGATCTGAGGTTGGAATGGAGAAGTCAACCAAATGAATGCAAATTTAGAATTACTATTATTTCTATCCTACATTACACTAACCACAGGATGGTCACCAATAGTCACCACATGAACACATGCCATCCACACAATGATGAAACCTGTTGCGGTCTCTCATGACGATCTTCCTTCCCGTGATCTTCGAAATGAGCTTCATAACAGCATGACAGTCCGGACAAACCCGAAGGTTTTTCACAATCTTGATTGTAGTCCCTGGTTCTGTGCTGATAAGCCCAAATGCAAGCGCGAGCTTTTCACTATGAACCTCGAGGGACCGTTCCTTTTCAACCTCTCCGATGTTGTGCAAAACTGTATCTGTCTGTGAGGTATGCCCTTCAGCCTTCAGCCACTGGTTCATCTTTTTCAGCATCACATAAATTTCTTTACGTTTCGGATGCTTCACATCACCTGCCAGAAATTCGTGTACTATATTATCCACCTCCACAGAGCTACAACCTGGCTCCTTTTGGACCCTACTATTTTTCATCATCGCCCTCATTCTAGCCACTCCATCCCAATCGCCAACTGCAGCATATATATTCGAAGCAAGAACGTAAGTTCCTGAATTCGCAAGACCACGCTCCAGGAGGAGACTCACTACTGTCTCTCCCAGAACAACATTCTTGTGAAGCCTACATGCACTAAGCAAAGTTCCCCATAAAATAGGGTCTGCTTCGATGTTTATGCTCTTGACAAGCTCATATGCTTCTTCGAGGTGTCCTGCTCGACCAAGAAGATTCACCATGCACCCATAATGCTCAATCTTTGGCTGAATTCTGTATTCATCTTTCATGGCATTAAAAAGGGCCCAACCTTCCGAGATCAATCCTGAATGCGCACAAGCGCTTAAAATTCCAATGAATGTTATATCTGTAGGGCGAAGACCCACCCGGGACATATCCTTGAATAAAACCAAAGCATCTTCAGTAAATCCATGAATTGCATAACCTGTAATCATTGCATTGTAAGCAACAGCATCCTTGTCTTTGATCCCATCAAAAACTTTCCTGGCATCATCTAAACTTCCACATTTGCTGTACATATCGATTAAAGCAGTGCCGACCTGAGCTTTTATAGAAGTACCTCTATCCCTGAGGTAAGAATGGATCCACCGGCCTGATTCTAGTGCTCCTACCTGGCCACAAGCGGAAAGAACAGCCAACATAGTTGCTTCATTAGGCTTCAACCCAGCTTTCATCATCTGCCTAAAGAGAATCAAGGCCTCATTAGGCCTTCCATGCTGAGCATACCCGTCAATCATCACGTTCCAACTCACCACATCCCTCTCCTCCATTCCATCAAACAACACTCTTGCCTCATCAACATCCCCATTCTTTGCATACCCAGTAATCATTGCTGTCAAGGAAACCAAGTTTTTCTTAACCATTGTGTTAAAAAGCCTACGAGCCGAGACTACATTTCCACTTCTAGCATACACATCAACAAGGGCAGTTCTCACATAAGCATCTGACTCAAACCCAAGTTTCTGAGCATGGCAGTGGATGGCTTCACCAGTTTCTACAGTACAGGCTTTGAGGACAGTGGACAATGTAAACGCATTAGGTTCAACTTTTTCTGTTAGCATTCGTGCATAAAACGCGAGAGCTTGATCATAGAGTCCATTTATGACATGGCCATGGATTATGGCAGTGTATGAGAAAACATTGGGATTCTGGGTAAGGTTAAAGAGTGCCACTGAGTCTTTAACACGTCCTAAGGAAGAGTACGAGCGCTGAAGCTTGAAACATATGATTGGATGGTTTTCCAAGCCATGACGGATAACGAATGCATGAATTTGATTGAGATGCTTGATGTTCCTACTTCGGTCAATGAGCAGAGTAAGTCCCTCTGGCTCATGGCATTGGCTTTTCTTGATGTTGGCAGCCAAGTGCATTGGTTGTGCCACAAGAGGAGAAATTGAGGACATAACTTACTTCAACATATCACAAGCTGAAATAACTAGAAAACCATGGTAAACAGCCAGTACTTAAGATCCTTCAGACAACTGAAAGTTGTTTCATAAATTAGCATGTGATATTGGATTTGACATCTATAGCTGCAAGAAATAAAGAAGAAAAGTCATCAAATTACAACATAAGATGTTTGTAGAGATAATGAACGAGTACTGTGACTCTTTAGCAAATAAGAAATGAAAAAGATTTAAACGTAAAAGTAAAATAAAAATATAAAATCCCCTAAATCCTATAAGTAAATATATTAATTTAGCTAAATATTTTTTTGCATGAAAATATTCTGTAAACTTAAATGATATATTATAATTTTAACCTAATTTATGCTTTACTTCTAAATTTTTTATCCTCAATTCATTATTCATCATTAAATTATTTACCTATAATATACTTGACCTGCTCCGGAGAACTTTAATCTGGAGTGGAATGGAGAAAGCAACCAAATGAATGAAAATACTTTATTATTATTTTATCTTTGAAGAGTCAATCATTTATTTTGGATTTATTATATTTTTCCCTTAAAAATTTTCTCTTGAATTCATCAAAATTAAATAAATGCAGGGTATCAACTCTATAAATTTTAAATATTATAATAAATAAATGAAACACCATTATAAATACACTTAAATAAATAGATAGAGCGAGGCATAAGTTTAAAAAAGCTAATTTGCTTGAATTGAAGTAACATTATTTAATTTGGCATCATGTCACTTTTACAAAATGTCACGCACTATATATACTCCCTCCGTCCCAGAAAAGATTGCACACTTTCCATTTTGGATTGTCCCACAAAAGTTTGCACCTTCCTTAAAAAGCAAAAAGTCAAACACAATCACTCTTCCCCATACACTATATTTACAAAAAAAAACTACCTCTACCTAACACACCTAACATACTTTATCATTTATTTATTACAAAAAAATACCATAATACCACTAAAAGTTATAACTTTCTTAATCTCCGTGTGCAATCTATTCTGGGACACACCTAACATACATTATCATTTATTTATTACAAAAAAATACCATAATACCCCTAAAAGTTTTAACTTTCTTAATCTCCGTGTGCGATCTATTTTGGGACGGAGAGAGTACAATATTTTAAAAAGTGGCACTTTTTAAAATTTGAATATAGTTATTCATAGTCTGTAACTTCTTCAGTAACTGTAATTTTGTATGCGATCTCTTCTATGCATAATTTTTTTCAAGAGATGCTACACTCAGATTATATATACGATCATAAACAACCTTTTTTACTAAATATGTGCGATTATATGTGTGACTAGACTACGGATTATATAATGAAGAGGAATAAAAAAAAAAGTTAAAATATGACATTTTTCAAAATAAAATAGGGTGGGTGACCATTTTCCAAATCAATTAAATGAGGCATTATTCACAATTTCTCCTTAATGTTTAAAATACGTTTACTAATCAACCTATTTACTTGGTGTCTAGTTTAATAGATAGATTCAAGCAGCTTATATCAGTAGACAAGAGTAATGGTTAAAGTGAATTCCAGATATACATGAATGAATCTTCAAGGACGTTCCTCAACACATGAATCATGAATGAAGCGATTGACTATTCAAGTGGGAATGGTTGGTTGGAGAGAGAGAAAACAATGGGGAAGTCAGTGGGAGAGGCGAATTGAAAACAAATTTTAGCCCTGTTTAGTGGATTAAACAGAAAATTGAGGAGTTGACAATTAAATCGCATCAGAAATTGGGAAATATTCTCGAAAGTGGGAGCTTACAGAGTTGATAAAGACGAGTTGATCGCACTTCCAAGAGCTGGGCTGGGCTGGTCTGTTCTGGTCTGGTCTGGTGTTTAGATTTTGAGAAATAAGTAAGTTAGATGAAAATGGGGTTTATGAATTGAAGAAGCAGGAAGATAAGAGTACGTGAAAGGACTCAAATACCCTCGTATGCAAATAAAATCAGAATCTTGCCCTAAGTCTTAATCTTTCTGCAAATTCACACCCCTTTTCGACTCTTCTTCGTCTTCTCCATCTCCACGGTTTTCGCGCTTTAACGCTCTACCGGAACCAGCTGACCGAAGATTACCTGCGGACACCCGTACGTCGGCCGTTTTATAAGGTAAGGTTAGAGTACTACTCCATTCTAATAGTTTTTTCATTATGCATCTGCAAGCTAATATGATGATTAAATTGCGGAATCACCTCTTACTTTGTTGTTTAGTTGCATTTACAGTATCATTAATGGTGGAAATAAGATGGGTTTGGGTTTGCTTGTGAACGTATTTAATTTAGGTATATGTGTACTTACGGTAAGAATTGCAGTTTAATTTAGGCAGCGAAAAATTAAAATTTGGGCCCTGGCTTGTTCGGCTACGTTTTTCTGGGATCATGTCAAGTTGCCACCTCTGTTTCCCCACAGCATTATCTGAATTCTGAACTGTGAATAAATATAGTAAAGATATTTAGCATATCTTTTTATTTCTTGTAAATTATATTTGATTGCTTATTTCTTGCACTCTTTTTATATTTATATTGATCTTAATAATATGTTCTACGATCAGTTGAGGCAGAATATTTCCTCTCCCGCAACCTTTTCTTTTTGTTCAATGTATTCAATCTTCTGATGTATGATAGTGGTCAAATCTTCAGGATATGATGGAAGAGGATGATAATTACGTTGAATATGTTCCGGTGGCGAAACGCCGTGCACTTGAGGCACAAAAGATCTTACAGCGAAGGGGGAAGTCTTCTGCACTTGATGAGGAGATTGAAAAACAGAAACTTGTTGAGGCTAAACCGAGCTTGTTGGTAAAAGCTTCTCAACTCAAGAAAGAGCAACCTGAAATCACCCAAACGGAGCAAATGATACTTCAAGAAAAGGAGATGATTGAACACCTCTCAGATAGGAAAACTTTGATGTCTGTTCGAGAGCTAGCCAAGGGCATTACATACACAGAGCCTTTAGTGACGGGGTGGAAGCCTCCCTTGGCAATACGTCGGATGTCAATGAAGGCTAGTGCTACTATAAGAAAACAGTGGCACATTATTGTAGATGGCGAAGATATTCCCCCGCCAATTAAGACTTTTAAGGAAATGAGGTTTCCCGAACCCATTTTGAACAAACTAAAGGCTAAAGGGATTGTTCAACCTACGCCCATCCAAGTGCAGGGGCTTCCAGTAATCTTGTCAGGAAGAGATATGATTGGAATTGCTTTCACAGGATCTGGAAAGACCTTAGTTTTTGTTTTACCACTTATTATGATAGCATTGCAGGAGGAGATAATGATGCCAATCGCTCCTGGGGAAGGACCATTTGGGTTGATTGTTTGCCCTTCTAGGGAGTTGGCTAGGCAAACATATGAAGTTGTGGAGCAATTTCTTGAACCAATGAGAGAGGCTGGCTATCCGGAACTCAGGCCTTTGCTTTGTATTGGGGGAGTCAATATGAAGTCACAGCTTGATGTTGTCAAAAGAGGAGTTCATATTGTGGTTGCTACTCCAGGGCGGCTGAAGGATATGCTAGCAAAGAAGAAAATGAACCTTGACAACTGTAGGTAATGACATTGCCTCTACTTTCTCTACCTTCTTTTCCTAGTTTATTTTTTTAAGTACTTTGACCGGTATGCATTTTACGCCAGAATTTGTCAATTTATGTTTTTGTGCTGTCCAATTCTTTTGAACCGATTTTGAACCGTAGGTTATATTTGGACAAGTTCAAGGCTCTTTTCACGTTTTACTTTCTTTTCAATCTTGTTATTCAGGAAGTGTTTACAATTCCTTTTACATGTAAAGAAAATTTAGATTTTCTACAAGACTTGAAAACAATAAATAGTGTTCGAAATTAGGAGTGATTTGGCTAAAAACTTAGGAGCACGATTGTTAGCTGAAAAGCTCTTACCTTATTTATTTTACTGGAATGCCTCTTCCCTGTGAAGTGATACTTTTTGGGATTGAGACACATATGCGAGGGTATACTTGTTATAAAAAGTTCAAAATTCTGTAAGAAAACCTGAAGCCTTTTGAAGCAAGAAAACACTTGCATCCAGATTTTGGTTTCACTCAAAAGTCAGAACTTTTTTCATTGTTTTGTTAAAGCAATGAAAAACACTCAATTAGCAAATTATATCATGCATATATGCTAATTGTTTGTATTGAAGGATTATCATATAGTCCTGAAACTTTCTACTAAATGTATGAGTAGCAAAACTGCATTTTGGTTCCAAAGCCTCTATGTGAAGTATACAGTACATATTTATGTGAAGTATACAGTACATATTTAGTATATGTGTCACCATAAACTGCTTGATACTTGATTAGATTATGGTTCATGATTTACCTTAATAAGTCAACAGCCAAGCTGACTTACAGAGGAAGAATTCTTGTTTTCAGATAATTTTAATTTGAACTTATGTTTCTCTATTGCATTGTAAAACATGTATCATCGATTATTAGGACATCTTTTTCAAATATGTGTTTCCTTTGGTTTTCCTGATCTTGATTAGGATGTGGTGTTGAAAATAAAAAATGTGATTTTCTGCAGGTATTTGACTTTGGATGAGGCTGATCGTTTAGTTGATCTGGGATTTGAAGATGATATTAGAGAAGTGTTTGATCACTTCAAAGCCCAAAGGCAGACCCTTCTATTTTCTGCTACCATGCCCACAAAGATTCAGAACTTCGCAAGAAGTGCACTGGTTAAACCCATCACAGTGAACGTTGGAAGGGCTGGAGCAGCGAATCTTGATGTCATTCAGGAAGTAGAATATGTCAAACAAGAAGCAAAGATTGTTTACCTTCTTGAATGTTTACAGAAAACTGCACCTCCTGTTTTAGTGTTCTGTGAGAACAAAGCTGATGTGGATGATATTCATGAGTATCTGCTCTTAAAGGGAGTCGAAGCCGTAGCCGTACATGGAGGTAAAGATCAGGAAGAGAGAGAATACGCTATTGCGTCCTTTAAGGCCGGTAAGAAGGACGTTTTAGTGGCCACTGATGTTGCTTCGAAAGGTCTCGATTTTCCTGATATCCAACATGTGATCAACTATGATATGCCCGCAGAGATTGAAAATTATGTGCATAGGATCGGAAGGACAGGTAGATGTGGAAAAACAGGAATTGCAACAACATTTATTAACAAGAATCAAAGCGAAACGACTCTGCTTGATCTGAAACACCTACTGCAAGAGGCGAAGCAGAGGATACCTCCGGTTCTGGCTGAGCTTAATGATCCAATGGAAGAAGCTGAGGCAATAGCCAATGCAAGTGGAGTGAAAGGGTGTGCATATTGTGGTGGGCTTGGTCATCGTATTCGAGATTGCCCCAAGTTGGAACATCAGAAGAGCCAGCAAATTGCCAGTTCAAGGAGGGATTATTTTGGCTCTGGGGGCTATCGTGGAGAAATGTGATCCATGCTCTTCTTCTGTATGTTTCCTATTTCATTTTTCTCTTGGTCTATCTTAGTGAAAAAATACTTCATGATCTCGAAGTGGAACTCTTTGCATGAATGAAAGAATCCAATGCTTCAGACTCAAGTTTTGAATATTTGAAAAGATTGTTACGTACTGATAATGATATTAAAAGGCTCATTCTCATATATTCTTTGAGAAGGCCTCAGCTTCATGCGCAGGAGTGTTACCATGAAGAATATAATTATGTTTTCAAAGTCATGTGAATTTGATTTTTATCCTGTTGTGAATCTGGAAGATGCGCCCCCCCCCACACGTAGCACATAGCTACTTTTACATCCACACATGCTCGTCGTATGTGTGCAACTGCATTACTTGTAATTGAAACTATATGAGGCGTAGCCTCTATAAAGCGTCCTCTCAGTAATATCTGCTTATTGTAGAAACAGTACGAGGCCTAGCATCCATAAATTATCTCATTGATATCCTATGTTATTGTTAGGTTTCTTGAGATTATATCCCTGCATCATTATAAGTTTTTTATGTATGACAATCCTCATCTATGTTACACACCATTTCAATTCCAACCCTCAATATGATATATGCCCCTCCCTACCTATCCAGAAAAGGATGAGAGGAGGGTGGGGGTTGTTGTTGGCTACTTATCTGAGTTTTGGAAGCTGACACTCTTGTAACATCCGGTTCTCAAATTAGAAAAAGGGGTGCCTGGAATGATAGTTCTCCATTAGCAGTTATACTGTATACTGCGCTATGCTAAACTCTACTAAGAAAAACCGTAATTTTTTTTTTGCTGTTATTTGAATTTTTCCACCCTTCTGCATGTACACCTCAAATCTTGTTATAAAGCCCAACTTGGAAATTTTTATCCTTTAGTTAATCAATTTAAGCATTCTTTATTTATCTGAAAACAGTAGCATGCACTCTCTTGAGTCTTATATATGCTGAATGATATCCATGTCTGTGTATTTTGTTATCAGGAATTCGAGGGTATTCATGGATATAAGGTTTTGGCTTTGTTGTTGTAATGCGCGATAGGTGCCTCAGAAGCAGCAAGCCATTTCCCAAACCCATCCCACTTGCAGTATGTTTCCCGTCTATATACTTTCAACTCCGGCCACGAGGCTTTCTGTGACCCCGACTGTTATTTCGCAGGAAATGGTAGATTTTCTTGTTGATATTTGGGAGCAGGAAGGGATGCTTTATTGAAGAAGCAGGTGGTTTAGCAATAATTGTGCAAATAATTTCACCACACCCTCTTTTAGCAACATTTTTATTTTATTCTAATTTTAAGTATCTCAAACAGCAAAATTGTGTTGTAAATAAGTAGGAATTTAAGTTGCTGCGTCTTTTTATTTCTCCTTGTTGGATTCGAAACATTCTATCTTCATTTTCTTCTGAATTTAATTGCAACAAATCTTAGGGAATGCTTAGTGCAATCGAGTGGGTTAATAAAGCTTATGTTTAATAAGGTGTGCCCATGAAAATCTCTTTATTTATTTTTTATTTTTATTAGTTTCAAGAGATATTGTAATATATTTTCTTATAGTTTCATTCTATTGGGTCTTTTAATATTTTTTAATAAATTTAGAAGACAAATAAGATTATATAAATGTAATTAGTGAGTTAACTTTTTATTTTAATTAATTTTTAAGATCCATGAAAAAATATTAGAACATCGTGAAATTTAGAGCTGTTATTCAAGTGAGCTGAGTAGTGGGTACTTGAATTCGGTTCGTTAAGGCAGCGAGCTTAAGTAATTTTCGAGTCGAGTTTATTGAATATTATCGAGCTGATTTTTAATGAATATATCTTATATTTACTAGTATTTAATTTAATATTTATTATATTATTATTAATAATTATAATTATTATTAAAATCATCTAGACTTATCGAGTCGAGCTTGGCTTGTTAAGGAAATGAGCAATAGGAGAGTTCGAGTAGTCTCGAGCTTAAGTTGAGTCAAGTCAAGCCAAACTTTTGAATAACTTGTTTATTTTAACAATTCTATTGTGAATCAAATAAGCCAAGCTTTTGAACAACTCGTTTATTTTAACAGCTTTATTGGGAATCAAACACTTCTAAAGTTATTGGTTAACCCAACAAAGTAGACTCCACTTGATTATTTAGGTAAGTCATGTTTGTTTTGAGTTACCTAAATTTTATAAACATCCTTATACATCTGCAAATATTATTAATCTTTTAACTCTATGCATTCTCCCCATAAAATTAATACTCCATCTTTCTCTTTCTTTTCTTGTGTTTTATCTCACATCAAGTAATATATTTATCTTACACATAATCATTCACATTTTACATATTAACTGACATAAAGTTAAAAATTCATTCAACCAAAATTCAAAACAAACATAAATTATTATTATTCATGGTGTATTAACTCGCATAAACTTCAAGTAAACATACTCATGACAAATTCTAATGTTCCATGCTTATTGCCTACTATTCAAGTGCTCGCTAACACTATGTTTGTGTTGGCTTTATTTAGAATTTGAAAATCATTAAATAGCGATGTATGTTTATTTTAAGTTTTTTGCAATGTAGATTATAACTTTATGTAGAATTAATGTGTAAAAGTTGTGTTGTAATATATGTGAAATGAAGGAAGAAAGAAGGAATAAGATGCATAATATTCATCACAAACTGTCATTGTTTACTTTACATCATTATTCTTTAATAAACTGTGGAATTCCTACCAAAAATTAGTAGTAATATGCAATGCTAGAAGGCTAACTTGAAATATCAGAAAGAAATTGAAGTCTGCAGCTTCAATTGACTTTTATCCTAATGCTTTAGTTCTTAAACCCTAATAGACGATGGTTGGATTTTGATGTGGATAAATATATTAATCTTATATTTAATAATTATGTTGTGGGATTACGCTTAATTGAGAACGTGGCTTACGCGTGTGATCCCACTACTTTACCCAGAAAAAGAGATACGCTATATTATTACCATTTATCTGGAAAAGCGAGGTAAGTATTTTAATGGCAATTTATCTTGAGATATTGATTCAAGATGAGAAACTGACTTGAGCGTCGGAGGGTCTACGCCGGAGATCCTCTACGGCGTACTTTTTCAGGTCTATTCTTATTATGGCGTCGGAAATCTGAAAGGGATAACATGAGATTGAAGACGAATAAGAGACTGAAAGAAGATACGAAGGATTATGTTCACACAAATCATACATCATAATCTTTTGTATTTAATTATTTTATTTATTTTATTAATATTTGATGTAGCTTCATCAAATGGCGCCGTCTGTGGGAACAAAAGAGTTGAGGCAAGAGTAACAATTATCTTGTACTATTCTTCTTAAATTTTGAGTGGGTTGCTAATGGTTAATTAAAGTATAAATTAGCAATTTGAGGTGTATTCATCTCACCGCCAAAATCAGAGTACCCCAGTATTTTGTTCGCGAGAGAGGAAGAATTGTTTCGAAAATTTGGGCCATGACTAGAGTTGATGTCTTCGGAAGGAAAGAAGACCATTTGCTTTCAAACACTTTGGTCTTTGGGTGCAGTCGAAAGCTTTAAATTCTCTTCTTCACTGAAGGGCCGAGGCTTTCGGTTTATCACTCTTCCCCCATTCTGTGCTATCAAGAGTCCAAGCGACTGTGTAATTAAGGCCGGCCCATCCAACCTTAAGAGGCTAGAGGATCAACCGACTCGTTGTCCCCTTATTGCGAATGGAGGCGTTTTGACTCTTGCGAGGAATTCGAGTTGATGCGAGAGTTATGCTTGCTTTGTTTGAAATGCGACGGAAACAAGGAGAACAACTTCAGTCGAGATCCAAGATTCATTTCGGGATTTCAAACCAAACAACATTCAAAAGATAATTGGCTGATCTAGTGATCCAGACTAACAAGAGACGCACATGAAGTGTTTGAAGAAATGCTTGGGCTAATCATTGATTTATCATGGTTTCAGGTTTGAAACAAAACTCAAGGTTTATGAAAATCATCCAATTGGATACGACTATGGTTACCATCGACCTCAAAGGCCCAGGAAAGTATCTCAATGGATAAGAATCTCAATTGGATCACTGAATTTCCTGGTTTGGACTTCTACATTCATCTTTGAGTATCTTTCTCTTTACTTTCATATTCATTAAGTTATCCAAATAAGTGGGTCATTGTCTTGAAAACTCTACTAAAAGAGATAGCCAAAAATCTAATGATGATAGAGTAGAATGGAAAATGTTGATGGATAAAGTATGCTTCCTTTTGAACAGGATAACTCATTACTCCTATCTTTGGTTTTGTTATTGTTATGCATGTACGAGAGATTCAATGTCTTGCATGTGCGATTATTTTGTTTAGTCACCATATTATCATTTAGTTGGAACTTGCTCTGGAATTCGAGCATTTTTGGAAAGCATTCAGATTTTGGATTTGATTATAATTTTTGTATGGAAAAGAATCAGATTTTGAAATGACTATAATTTTGGCTTGAATCGTGAAATGACACTGCCATAGGCTCAGCTTTTTATGATTGATAATTACACATAAATCTTAGTCATTTGAGAGTCTATCAGAATGAATTTAGAAAGCAAGACTAGAAGACTCAGGTTTTGATGGGTGAAGAATTATTGTAGATGATAATGTGTATTCACCTATTTCTTGGAATTCATGTTTAATACACGGACTATAATGACTAAAGAAGGCAATTTCTTTGAGCCAATTATTTAAGATGGGGCAAGGGCCTACGGTTATTATCGTTGATCCTGCTAATGAGATCTTTATCTTGATAGCTATTGCAGTGATTCAAATTCAAAAGTTAGAAACTGTGAGAACATGGATATTAGTCTTTTGTAATAAAAGCATGACTTGAATTGGTTCTCGAGAATTAATTTTGATGTACTCCTATGGGTATAGCATTAACATTACATGGAGTAATATAGGAACTTATTTGAAACTTCTTTCGATTCACTCTTTTCAACTACATGGAGTTTATTAATAATTAGCTTATTGCAGCGCTCTACAATGAAAAATATGATGTATGTGAGATATTATGAGAAGTATGATTGTGTGCGAATGAATTCCATAAATGCAAATTTATGTTGTCCTTCATTTGAAAAGTACTTTCCAAGCCTGATTTAGATATATTTGATTAGCGATACACCACTACTGAAAAGAGAATTATCCATTGAATTTCGTGCGAAAAATGTATCTCAAGTTCAGTGATAGCTTGTTTCTGATTTTGGTGGAAAATACTTGAGTTTCTGCCTTTGCTAATTATTATTTTTGGCTTTTTGAGAACAAAACAAATGCTTTCGTTTGATTCAAAAGAATGTGTAACAAGAATGTCTTTAGAGATTAATGATCAGATAAGCATTTTTCCGTGGCATATACGTGAACATGCTTGACATGGCTTATGTAAGGAAAGAGATATTCTTATTGGTGTTGATGAAAGGCTTTAAACTTACAGTTGCTTGACAAGCTGAAGTTACGACATAGTCAAGAATTTGAAACTGCTAAATTATCTGTTACTTGATGATTTTGCATCTGATAATATTAAAATCATTGCTCCTGCATATGGGGTACTATGCTTTAAACTTTACCTTTGTTATATTAATTATTCAACATTTGAACAATATTGAGAGCTCCAAATTCTCATTCTGAAATTTGAGTTTTAGGAAGGGCATGCACTGATATTGCTATATATATACACACAAGAAAGTGATGAACTTACAGTCTCAAATTTCAGAATTCGTGCTTTACACACTGCTGAGGTTGTTAATATGCAAAAGTTGCTATTAATATTCACATAGCTTAATTTATATGGAATTTGGCATGTAGTTTTCACCTATTGGAGGAAACTACTCAATACACGTGAGATTGTGAAACAAATTATTTGAGATGCTCTAACACTTCTATTGTTGGTACGGTGGAGCTATTAAAACATGCATACAAGATGGGTTTAAGCCCAAAAATGAAGGGATTGAGGTTTAAGCCTCTCCCTGGATATAATGAGAGTTAGAAGCACGAGCTTCGACGTCTGGGTTTAAGTCCAAAAATGAAGGGATTGAGGTTTAAGCCTCTCCCTGGATATAATGAGAGTTAGAAGCACGAGCTTCGACGTCTGGGTTTAAGCCCAAAAATGAAGGGATTGAGGTTTAAGCCTCTCCCTGGATATAATGAGAGTTAGAAGCAAGAGCTTCGACGTCCGGGTTTAAGCCCAAAAATGAAGGAATTGAGGTTTAAGCCTCTCCCTTGGATATAATGAGACTTAGAAGAACAAGCTTCGGCGTCCGGGTTTAAGCTCGAGAATGAAGGGATTGGGGTTTAAGCCTCTCCTTTAGAGATATTGCGACTTAGAAGCACAAACTTCGGCATCTAGGTTTGAGCCTGGAGAATTACAGGATGGCGGTTTGAGCGCCTCTCCTAGATATATATTGAGATATAGAAGCGCAAGATTAGATGTTAAAATTTAAGAATGTGAGCCATTCTACTAGATTTATCAGAGACTTGAAAATTTGAGTTTCAAAATTATTGCAGTCAAAACTGATTGATCTTTTCAAATATGAAAACAGTAGTATCGTTTGCAACATTCTTCATACAACAGATGTTTTTCACAATTTTGATTGTTAGTATTCTTTCAATGAATGATAATACATTTATTTGCATAGTACTTGCACAGTACATGTAGATTGTTAGAGCTATACAATAAGCATCATATTTAAGAGCCTGAAAAAGAAATATTTGAACAGGTGTTAGATATGTATGATGCCTAAGAGGTATCAAGATGTGTTGTTGATATAACAAAGTTGCTATTACTAGCAAGAATTCTTTAAAATGACATGGGCCTAAAGGATGAAGAGATTGAGAACATTTGCTTGAATTTTAACATAATTAAAGAGAATATTGGAGAGTAGCTATTAAGATGGTAGCACTGAATCTGGTTCAAGATTTGCTGATATTACATCTTCTTGAAATTCTAACATGTCTTTTTTATAACATTTGTTTGGTGATATGGTGGTAGAAGAGTCTGCCATGAATTCTTTTTAGATTGAATGAATCGATATTTAAATATTTGTGCAGCGTGTTACGTGGATATTTACCTTACCCTCTAATTTATATGCTCTGACTAATTTATGGAAATTAATCAGAGCAGGGGGTGCAGGAAGATGTGAAAGTGTTATCAAAGGGTTTCACGGACAGATTTTGGTATGCTCTGTTTCCATTTCCTCTTCATTATGGATTTGTGATGATGAAGTAACGTGTTGATTTACCTGCGGGGAAATTAGTGTGTATCGTGTGTTACATACTTGCTTCGTAGTACATTTGGAACAATGAGGAAAAATATGCATATATTGCAAGATTTATGATATATGCCAATGAGTACCTAAATGAAATTTGGTTTGTTGAATTTGATTATTATTTGAGTATCTGCAATCGACTAATGCTTTGAGGAAAGCTTTCAATGGACAGTGGGATTAAATTTCTCAAATTTCCCACTCTAAAAGATTCATGTGAAACTATCTTGAATAGGGGAATAATTGATGTAAATCAATCTATTTTCCTGGTGTTTGATTGTAATGGACTTTACTATTGCTTTGGTAAAGAGATATATATTGGTGGATGTAGTGCTTGATCAGTTAATAATTCTCCTACTCTCTTTAACTTGTTAGAGTAAGAGAGACTTAGAGATAATGGGGTAATGCTTACTCGGTCCTTTTGTTTGTAATGAACTTTTCCTATTCCATAATCTGCCTCTTGAGGCGAGAAAGTTGCACCAATTTGAATGATTTCTTATGATTGGGATAAAAAACTATGAGATAAGACTAGAGGCAAGCATAAATTGTGGTTTACATGAAGTGTTTGGCAGAATTCTGGCAAAATTCTACCAAAAGGCAATGTTATGACGTTTATAATGATGATGGTGCTCAGTCATTTTATGATGTAATTTCATCTCTGAATATGTTTAAATTTGATATTCTTTTATGTGAGCCTAGTGCTTAGCGAGTATTGAATTTCAGAATAGAAATTTTGCTTTTACACAAGAGAGGGACAATGATTTGTGCTGCGAAACGTTTGTCTAGTTGTTTGGAAGAGGCATGTGTTTTCTTAATTATTATTAAGTTAATTAATTCTGGCAGCCTTCATTGTTGAGGTAACAATGAGTTACTATTTCAATAATATCATTAAGTTTGTTATTCTGAGGAAAATTATGTATGCTCAATACATGTTTGATGAAATGTTAATAGAGAATTTTATATTTGGGCCTCCCCAAAGTGACTAACTGAATTTGAGCAGTGACTTCTCCCAAGTTATTATGAGAAGTTATTTCCTTCAGGTTATGTACTCTGATTATTTCCAAAGTTATTATGAGTATATCTCTCTCATGGAAGGATAGACATATTGCTGTGATATGTTACTAGTTAGTGATATTGATTTGGGATGGTGTTTTGCTTTTGATTCAGCTTACATATGACGCGCATATTAGATTATATTGCATTCAGCAAGAGTTGGGAAAAACTCATTATTTGATTTTGAGATCCTGGTTGACATCCAGTATCATAACCTAAATGTACGGTTAGAGATGTGAAGTGAACTACTTAAATTATTGCACAGCTTTTGCATGCCAAATATAAAGATTCTCTGGTCTCTTTGGAGTATTGATTTAGTGATCACCTTGATACTCATATCCTGTCAAGTGTCTTGGGTATGCTGTTGTTACATGTTAGAAACTACGTAAACGTGTATACTTAATGCTAGCTATTCTTGTCAAAGGCCAGGTATATATGTAGAATTAATTCAGCCATGATGTTGCAAATTCCCTATGTTTTGCATACATAACTATTTGTGATAAAAAAAATAAAATAATTATTTTAAATTAAAAAAACAAAAAACTACCCACTACATATTTAACCTATGAACTTGGAGGTGCATAGGTACACCCCAAAATTACCCTTAAATTTAAGAGTTAGTCTCTTGTAAATCTGGTTCATATCATAAACCCTTTTAAACCCTGTGATTCTTTAATTTAAACACCCTAACAATACATAATGTATATATATAGGATTAGAAGGGGAGCACATGATTTGCACTGTGAATCCGGTTTACACAATTACTCCATGTGTGTAAATTTAACTCCATTAGAGCATCTCTAAGAGACCAGCTAAACAAAAAAATTGTTATATTTTGAAGAATAATCAACCAAAACATCACTCCAACAAACTATTTATTTTAACTTTTAATTTTACATGATGAATTTCACTCTTAAAATTTAGAGAGTCAAATGAAGTTCTTTCTAATTGAATGCATTAAATAGTTCATTATTTCTAATGCTTTTTTTGAGAAAACAACATTGGATAAATAGTCAAATCAATTTTAAATTACATTTATAATCCAAATAAAATTGAAGAAAATAAATAGAAAATATGTGTAATCAATTAATATTGAAAATAGAGAAAATACAAATTAAATATAAAAAAATGTGTTGAAAGACTTCTAAAAACATCACTTTTTAAATTAAAATTCCTCTCCATATATCACGAAACTTTTGGAGTTGCTCTCGCTCCTCTCGCAATTTATTTACTTGCTTACACACTCAGAAGTATTTCATCCCGGAAATATTGATAAACTTTCCTTGGTCTTATGTTCTAGTCACATTAACCAACACAACCATGCCGAACCCAATCAAAATCTTTTCTTAAAAGTTCTCACAAATTTTAGCGTCAGAACCCTAGCCTCTGCCTCTCTATATCGTCTCTCCACTATTAATCTTGTCGGAATCTTAGCCGCCTCCTGCCTTGTAACTATGATTCACGTCTATTCCCGTCTTTCTTAATCGCATGTTGTCATTTGTCAAAGAGGTTCTCTGTCGTAGAAGTCGCATCTCTTTACTCCCAAATTCTTATCCATGGTGAGTGAATCGGAGTTGAGGTCGGATACTCATTTACCCGACTTGATAGGGGCAACAAAGGTGGGGTTTCCGACTTATTCGAGAAAAATGAAGGCTTCTGGGGATTATGACATAGCAGTAGCAGATCTTGTTGTTCCCGACACTCAATTTGAGTTGGTCGTTCCAGAAACTTGTCAGCTGCGTCGTAGAGTTGTGACAGTGAGATAGTTACTCCTGTGAGCATCTTGTTACTCTCTTGTATGTTGTGCCATTATCTTAGTTATGGGGTGTTACATATCCAAAAAATTCAACATTTTCTGTTAGCATTTGTGCATAAAACGCAAGAGCTTGATCATAGAGTCCATTTGTGACATGGCCATGGATTATGGCAGTGTATGAGAAAACATTGGGATTCTGGGCAAGGTTAAAGAGTGCCACTGAGTCTTTAACCACGTCCTAAGGAAGAGTACGAGCGCTGAAGCTTGAAACATAAGATTGGATGGTTTTCCAAGCCGTGACGGATAACGAATGCATGAATTTGATTGAGATGCTTGATGTTCCTACTTTGGTCAATGAGCAGTGCTAGTCTCTCTGGCTCATGGCATTGGCTTTTCTTGAGGTTGGCAGCCAAGTGCATTGGTTGTGCCACAAGAGGAGAAATTGAGGACATAACTTACTACAACATATCACAAATTGAAGTAACTAGAAAACCATGCCCAGTGCTTAAGATCCTTCAGTGATATTAGACGAATTGTAAACAAATTTTAGACCTGTTAAGTGGATTAAGGAAACAGAAAATCAAAATCAAATAATTGCATCAGAAATTGGGAGCTTACCGAGTTGATAAAGACGAGTTGATCGCACTTCCAAGAGCTGGGCTGGTCTGGTGTTTGGATTTTGAGAGAGAATATGAATAGGGCTGGGGAAAAATACCGAAATTTTGGTATACCGTCCTTATCATAACGAAAAATACCGATTTTACCGAAATTTTAGGTATGCCGAAATTTTTGGTAAGGTATGATACCGTATTGAAAATTTTGGTACGATAAAGGTATATAAATAATCAATACCGCGGTATTTTGGTATATGCCGAAATACCGTAAAATATTCAATTTTTTGAGTTATATGATACGAAATTACCATATTAGATGATACATACAATTATAATTATTATTTATGTATTATAATTTTTAATTAAATTATATATACACTATTTTATTAAAGATTAAATCTAAAATCCTACTGTATATTTCTTCATAATTATAAATTATTGATAAAGATCATTGACTTACATGATATTAGTACTTATTTTTTAATTAAGTAATTCTATGTATATGAAAATTTAAAAGTGTTGATTTTAATATAAATTCCATATATTTTTGTGTAGATCTCTTAGGTACTATTTATTTAATGACAAACACTTTGTAAAACGGGTTTAGATATATTAATTATGTAAACTCGATTACTGTTTAGTACATAAAAAATTACTCTTTAGCACATGAATTGTTACTGTTTAAATTAAAAAATTACTCTTCAAATTCTTGTAAATCCCGATGTATCGATTACTTTAAGTACATGAAAAATTACTTTTTAGAGATACGAATTATTACTCTATTGTGTAAAAATTATTACTCTTCAAAGAGTTATTTTTTATATATTAAAGAGTAATATTAAAAAATAAGGCTTACCTGTAAACCCGGTTTTCATGAGACTTACTCTTATTTAATTTGGTCGTTTGCATATTGTCGTATATTTTTGAATTTGTTATTTATTAGAGTATGTTTTATAGCTATCTTTCACTTTTCTAGTACATGGTTTTTATAAGATTTATTGAATTTTAGATGTATAACGGTATAGCAAACTATGTAATAGGATGATATATACCGATATTTTAGGTATGGTATGGCATACCGAAATATTGGTAAGCAGAAGGTATACTATTTTCTTATACCGAAATATTGGTATACCGAACTAAGGTATACCGAAAGTTTAGGTAAGGTAACGGTCTGATTTTTTAAATACCGAAAATTTCGGTACGGTATATGGTATGACAAAAAATCTTCGGTATGCCATACCGCCCACCCCTAAATATGAATATGGGGTTTATGAATTGAAGAAGCAGGAAGATAAGAGTACGTGAAAGGACTCAAATACCCTCGTATTCAAATAAAATTTAGAGCCAGTCACAGAATCTTGCCTTTGTTCACACCCCTTTTCGACTCTTCTTCGTCTTCTCCATCTCCACGGTTTTCGCGCTTTAACGCTCTACTGGAACCAGCTAACCGAAGATCACCTGCGGACACCTGTACGTCCGCCATTTTATAAGGTAAGGTAAGAGTACTACTCCATTCTAATAGTTTTATTATGCATCTGCAAGCCTAGTATGATGATTAAATTTCACCTATTACTTTTGCTGTTTAATTGTTTGTTTTAGACAATTTAAAGTATCATTAACATAAAGGTGGAAATAAGATGGGTTTGGGTTTGCTTGGGAACGGATTTTAATTGGAAGGGGAAACGAAAAAGGACTTCTTGTATATGATAAGATTGCAGTTTAGGGTTTGAAAAATAAAAAATTGGGCCCTGGCTGGTTCGGCTAGGTTTTTCTTGTATCATTTCATGTTGCCACCTCTGTTTTCCCCCACAGCATTATCTGAATTCTGAATCGCAACTTTTCATTTTGTTCAATTTTTGCAATTTTCTGATATATGATAGTGGTCAAATCATCAGGATATGATGGAAGAGGACGATAAATATGTTGAATATGTTCCTGTGGCGAAACGCCGTGCACATGAGGCGCAAAAGATCTTACAGCGAAGGGGGAAGTCTTCTGCACTTGATGAGGAGATTGAAAAACATAAACTTGTTGAGGCTAAACCGAGTTTGTTGGTAAAAGCTTCTCAACTCAAGAAAGAGCAACCAGAAATCACCCAAACGGAGCAAATGATACTTCAAGAAAAGGAGATGATTGAACACCTTTCAGATAGTAAAACTTTGATGTCTGTTCGAGAGAGCTAGCCAAGGGCATTACATAAACAGAGCCTTTAGTGACGGGGTGGAAGCCTCCCTCGGCAATACGTAGCCTTTCAATGAAGGCTTGTGCTACTATAAGAAAACAGTGGCACATTATTGTAAATGGCGAAGATATTCCCCTGCCAATTAAGACTTTTAAGGAAATGAGGTTTCCCGAACCCATTTTGAACAAACTAAAGGCTAAAGGGATTGTGCAACCATCGCCAATCCAAGTGCGGGGGCTTCCAGTAATCTTGTCAGGAAGAGATATGATTGGAATTGCTTTCACAGGATCTGGAAAGACCTTAGTTTTTGTTTTACCACTTATTATGATAGCATTGCTGGAGGAGATAATGATGCCAATCGCTCCTGGGGAAGGACCATTTGGGTTGATTGTTTGCCCTTCTAGGGAGTTGGCTAGGCAAACATATGAGCAATTTCTTGAACCAATGAGAGAGGCTGGCTATCCGGAACTCAGGCCTTTGCTTTGCATTGGGGGAGACGATATGGAGTCACAACTTGATGTTGTCAAAAGAGGAGTTCATATTGTGGTTGCTACTCCAGGGTGGTTGAAGGATATGCTAGCAAAGAAGAAAATGAACCTTGACAACTGTAGGTAATGACATTGCCTCTACTTTCTCTATCTTCTTTTCCTAGTTTATTTTTTGAAGTACTTCGCATTTATCTTTGACCAGACATTGCCTCTATTTTCTCTATCTTCTTTTCCTAGTTTATTTTTTGAAGTACTTTGCATTTATCTTTGACCAGTATGCATTTTAAGCCAGAATTTGTCAATTTATGTTTTTGTGCTGTACAATTCTTTTGAACTGTAGGTTATATTTGGACAAGTTCCGGGCTCTTTTCACGTTTTACTTTCTTTTCAATCGTGTTATTCAGGAAGTGTTTGCAATTCCTTTTACATATGAAGAAAATTTAGATATTCTACGAGACTTGAAAACAATAGTGTTTGAAATTAGGAGTGATTCGGCTAAAAACTTAGGAGCACGATTGTTAGCTATAACCGCTTACCTCATTTATTTTACTGGAATGCCTCTTCCCAGTGAAGTGATACTTTTTGGGTTTGAGACACATGCAAGGGTATACTTGTTATAAAGAGTTCAAAATGCTATAAGAAAACCTAAAGCCTTTTGAAGCAAGAAACACTTGCTTCAAGATTTTGGTTTCACTCAGAAGTCAGAACTTTTTTCATTGTTTTATTAAAGCAATGGAAAAACACTCAATTAGCAAATTATATCATGCATTCTGTTAATTGTGTATATTGAAGGATTATCATATAGTCCTGAAACTTTCAACTACATGTACGAGTAGCAAAACTGCATTTTGGTTCTAAAGCCTCTATGTGAAGTATACAGTCCATATTGTCACCATAAATTGATTGATACTTGATAGATTATGGTTCATGATTTACCTTAATAAGTCAACAGCCAAGCTGACTTACAGAGGAAGAATTCTTGTTTTCAGATCATTTGAACTTATTTTTCTCTATTGCATCATAAAACATGTATCATCGATTATTATGACATCTTTTTCAAATATGTGTTTCCTTTGGTTTTCCCGATCTTGATTAGGATGTGGTGTTGAAAATAAAAAAATGTGCTATTCTGCAGGTATTTGACTTGGGATGAGGCTGATCGTTTAGTTGATCTGGGATTTGAAGATGACATTAGAGAAGTGTTTGATCACTTCAAAGCCCAAAGGCAGACCCTTCTATTTTCTGCTACCATGCCCACAAAGATTCAGAATTTCGCAAGAAGTGCACTGGTTAAACCCATCACAGTGAACGTTGGAAGGGCTGGAGCAGCGAGTCTCGATGTCATTCAGGAAGTAGAATATGTCAAACAAGAAGCAAAGATTGTTTACCTTCTTGAATGTTTACAGAAAACTGCACCCCCTGTTTTAGTGTTCTGTGAGAACAAAGCTGATGTGGATGATATTCATGAGTATCTGCTCTTAAAGGGAGTTGAAGCCGTAGCCGTACATGGAGGTAACGATCAGGAAGAGAGAGAATACGCTATTGCGTCCTTTAAGGCCGGGAAGGACTTTTAGTGGCCACTGATGTGGCTTCGAAAGGTCTCGATTTTCCTGACATCCAACATGTGATAAACTGTGATATGCCCGCAGAGATTGAAAATTATGTGCATAGGATCGGAAGGACAGGTAGATGTGGAAAAACAGGAATTGCAACAACATTTATTAACAAGAATCAAAGCAAAACGACTCTACTTGATCTGAAACACCTACTGCAAGAGGCGAAGCAGAGGATACCTCCGGTTCTGGCTGAGCTTAATGATCCAATGGAATAAGCTGAGGCAATAGCCAATGCAAGTGGAGTGAAAGGGTGTGCATATTGTGGTGGACTTGGTCATCGTATTCGAGATTGCCCCAAGTTGGAACATCAGAAGAGCCAGCAAATTGCCAGTTCGAGGAGGATTATTTTGGCTCTGGGGGCTATTGTGGAGAAATGTGATCCATGCTCTTCTTCTGTATGTTTCCTAATTCATTTTTCTCTTGGTCTATCGTAGTGAAAAATACTTCATGATCTAGAAGTGGAATTGTTTGCATGAATGAAAGAATCCAATGCTTCAGGTTCAGTTTTGAATACTTGAAAAGATTGTTACATACTGATAATGATATTAGAAGGCTCATTCTTATATATTCTTTGAGAAGGCCTCAGCTTCATGCGCAGGAGTGTTACCATGAAGAATATAATTATGTTTTCAAAGTCATGTGAATTTGATTTTTATCCTGTTGTGAATCTGGAAGATGCTGCCACCCCCCCCCTCCCCACCCCCCACCCCCAACAAATTGCTACTTTTATATCCAACATGCTCATCGTATGTGTGCAACTGTGTTACATATAATTGAAACTATACGAGGCATAGCATCTAAAAAGCATCATCTCATTAATATCTGCTTATTGTAGAAACAGTACGAGGCGTAGCATCTATATCATTGGTATCCTATGTTAGGTTTCTTGAGATTGTTGGGAATTTTCTTACCCCCCTACATAATTATAACTTTTTTATGTATGACAATCCTCGTCTATGTGTGATTGATTACACACCATTTCAACTCCCACCCTCAATATGATATATGTCCCTACCTATCCAGACAAGGATGAGAGGAGGGTGGGGGTTGTTGTTGGTTATTTATCTGAGTTTTGGAAGCTGACACTTGTAACAACCGGTTCTCAAATTAGATAAAGGGGTGCCTGGAATGATAGTTCTCCATTAGCAGTTATACTGTATACCGCCCTATGCTAACCTCTACTAAGAAAACTGTATATTTTTTTATTATTATTATTTTTTTTGCTGTTATCTGAATTTTTCCACCCTTTTGCATGTACATCAAATCTAGTTGTAATGCCCAACTTGGAAATTCTTAACCTTTAGTTAATCAATTTAAGCATTCTTTAGTAATCTGTTTTCAGTAGCATGCACTCTCTTGAGTCTTGTATATGCTGAATGAGATGCATGTCTGTGTATTTTGTAAGCAGGAATTTGAAGGTATTCATGGATAAAAGGTTTTGGCTCTGTTGTTGTAATGCACCGGGTGATAGGTGCCGCAGAAGCGGCAAGCCATTTCCCAAACCCATCCCACTTGCTGTATGTTTCCCGCCTATATATGTTTCCCGCCTATATACTCTCAACTCCGGCCACAAGGCTCTCTGTGACCCCGACTATTATTTCGCAGAAAACGGTAGATTTTCTTGTTGATATTTGGGAGCCAGAAGGGATGCTTGATTGAAGAAGCAGTGGTGTAGCAATAATTGTGCAAATAATCTCACCACACCCACTTTTTCGCAACATATTTTTGAAAAAAAAATTTCAAGCATCTCAAACGGCAAATTATGTTGTTAATAAGTAGGAATAATGTTAAGTTGCTGCGTCTTTTTATTTCTCTTTGTTGGATTAAAAAAAATCTATCTTCAATTTTCTTCTGAATTTAATTGCAACAAATCTTCTAATGTTCATTCAGATTAAATCTGGTGAAAATCAAGAAAATGTACTAAAGATACACCCAAGTATTAATGAGGAATTGTATTTAGCAAAAATATTTTGGGTTTCAAGAATCGGGATCGTCCATTTCCTGCAGTTCGTATTTATTTGTTGAGATGGAGAATGCATATTACAATGAATCACTTTTGTTCAATTTTTGTTCAATCTTCTATTCATACACGACGATTAAAAAGTGAAAATTTTAAATAAAAAGTGATAGTCAATCAATAAAGTGATAACGGAGAAACTGAATCATGAATTATTAATCGGAAGAATAAAAAGTGTAATTTTCTTAGTTAAAAATGATAACTGATCAATAAAAAAGTGATAATCATGTAATCATGAGTAATTTGTAAACATTTTAAATAAAAATAATATCAAATTATGAATAAGTGAATATAAAAATAAAATTAATAAAAATATTACTTTTAATAATTAAAGATAATTAATACTGAATAATCTATTTAAAATTTAAAAAACTAAACTAAAAAAAATTAATAAGCTAAGATAATGTTTAACAGCGAATTTAAATCCATGTATTTGGCATGTAGATGCGCTCGCGTTTTTATTGTCATTTAATGGGTAATCCGTATCAGGGAATGAGATCCTTGAGACAGTCTCGCACAAGATTCACTCAACGAATGAACGATTTGGTTTATGTAAAATACAATGTGCGCCGATTTGATGCATGCGACACCATTGATCCCATCTCATTGAAAGAGATTGATAAGTGTAATGAATGATTAACCAGCATAACCGATGAGGATGGGTAATGAATTGGTCTTTGAAGATGATAATTTAATTTAGGATGTGCTTGAAAAAGTTATTGAAGTTGAAAAGCAAGTTCAAGTGCAAGACTAACAAGTGCTAAAAGAAAAGCTCACATGCACAAGGGGAAGAGGGCCTTATCTTTAAGCCTTATTGATGAAGATTGTTTGAAACTTGATAAATTAATTAAACTACGCGTTTGTAAACTTGATATTTATTTGTATTGAAGACTTTGACTTTTAATTTAACCATGTGTGCATGTTTTGTGTTATCATGCTATATCTAAATTATTATGTGTCATTATGTAATTGTTACACGACTTTCGCAAAATTTACCTATATTTAGTTAGGTTATTATGTTGTAAATATGGCATTATGTAATTGTTATGCGAATTTCGCAAATTTCGCAAATTTTACATTTATTTAGTTGAGTTGTTATGTTGTAAATAGGTTATACATGTGTATATATATTGTAAAATCGTATAATTGAATTAGGTTAAGTAGGATATACATGTATATATATATTGTAAAATCATATAATGAAATTGGTTATTAGAGGCGCGCCTGGGTCCTTGCACTTCTATACGTAATGAGCACATAGATTAGTTGTTGAAGACTGATCATGTAAACTATAGTCAATATTAATAAAAGTGAACTGATAAAAACATATTTAAGATTTTTTGCCTTGCATTTCGCGCACCTGAATATGTCACATTATCCTATAAAGTCAACTCAGTTCATAGAATCAATGCTTGTGCTTCATGACCAACAATGAATGAGTCTAACAATCATTTATCTGTTAAAAACATTTTATGTAAAATGTGAATTTTTTTTTATTTGGAACTTGCAATTTATTGCTACTAAATGTCACGTCTTCGTAAAATAAATGTGTTCTAGCTATATGCTTCAAGGTGATTTGATTGATAGCCTGTTTAATTATTCATTCTAGTGATTTGGTCATCCTACAGGTTCAACAAAAGGTCTTGGTGTGTACTGAAGATTAACAAATTCCTGGAAACTTTCATGGCTGGAGGTGAAGTGATTGGTCCGTCTAACCAACTCTTGGAAACTTTCATATAAAAATATAATTTAATTTAGGATGTGGTTGAAAAAGCTATTGGAGTTGAAGAGCAAGTTCAAGTGCAAGACTAACAAGTGGTAAAAGAAAAGCTCACATGGATAATGGAAAGAGGGATAAAGCCTTATCTTTAAGCGTTATATGTCATTATGTAATTGTTACGCGAATTTCGCAAATTTCACAAATTTTATTTTATTTAGTTGGGTTATTAATTCTATAATTTAATTAGGTTAAGTAGGATATACATGTGTATATCTATTGTAAAATCATATAATGGAATTTGGTATTAGGGGCGCGCATGGGTCCTTGCACTTCTAAGGACCGTCCTCTTTGACTATCGTTAGTATAGTCTTGTTTTATGTTCTCATAGTTTTCTTGGCGTCTTTATTTCTTTTGGGCATTGTTCTACTTGTTTGGAGATTAAATTAAATTTCCAAAAACCTTTTTTTAATAAATCATTACATCAAAAAATGATTTTTCTTAAATGAAAAAAGTAACATTTTTTCTATTAAATTTCCAAAAACCTTTTTTTTAATAAATCATTACATCAAAAAATGATTTTTCTTAAATGAAAAAAGTAACATTTTTTCTATAATCAATGTTCACTAGCGTAACTAGTGGAGATCCGTGTGCTTCCTAACTACAACCCTAATACACCCAATGTAATTAATTAATGAACTACACCATTTTAGGACATTTGTGTTAAGTGGAATTACGTACCTGGAGTGCATATTTTGGAAACTTAAGAAGGGGTGAGAGTCCGAGTTAATCGTTGAATATGCTACACTTAGTCCCAAGGTAGTGTTCCGAAAGTTGAAGAAATTGCTGAACACGTCTTTGAGCATGTCAAATGTATCATTGTCTTTCAAGAGTTTTAGTAGATCTATGCCGAATTTTGTTGGTTTGTGCAAACCTGCATTGGAATATTTGACTTTGGAATCTCGACCAACGATCAATGGCATTGGATTATAGAGTCCGTATTACGGAGCTTCCGCCTTATTTAGTTAGGTTATATGTTGTAAATAAGTTACACAAATTTCGCAAATTTTACTTTTATTTAGTAGGGTTATTATGTTGTAAATAGGTTATACATGTGTATACATAATGTAAAATCATATAATTGAATTAGGTTAAGTAGGGATATACATGTGTATGTATATTGTAGATTTTCTTGTTCATATTTGGGAGCTGGAAGGGATGCTTGATTGAAGAAACTGGTGGTGTAGCAATAATTGTGCAAATAATCTCACCGCACCCTCTTTTGGCAACATTTTTTTTAATTTTAAGTATCTCAAACGGCAAAATTGTGTTGTAAATAAATTGGAATAATGTTAAGTTGTTGCATCTTTTTATTTCTCTTTGTTGGATTTGGAACATTCTATCCTCATTTTCTTTTGAATTTAATCGCAACAGAATGGGTTAATAAAGCTTGTGTTTAATAAGGTGTGCCCCGCAAACACTTGTGTAAACTGGTTTCACGATATAAACTTTGTGATCTTTTCTTTCAATTCTATTACATCATCATGTGTATTGCTAGGGTTTAAATTAAAGGACACGATAAAATTTACACTATAAACCCGATTCATAAGAGTCTAACTTATAAAAATTTTCTTATATTTTTTTATGGCCTCACCTATTCACACTCAATATTTTAAAGTCCACATAAGAGTTAAGATCGCAATTTTCTTATATTTTTTTATGGCCTCACCTATTCACACTCAATATTTTAAAGTCCACATAAGAGTTAAGATCGCACAATATTAATATAATTATATGAAGCTCACACAATATTAATATAACTATCCATTATATATAAAAATATCACAAACACTTGTGTAAACTAAGTTTCATACGTTAATATGTAAATCTTGTTACTTTTTAGTACATACAACACATAATTATTATTTAGAAATATGAACTTTTCTGTATAAAAATTATTACTCTTCAAAGAGTAATTTTTTATAAACTAAAGAGTAATTTTAAAAAATAAAGTTTACATGTAAACCTAATTTACACGAGACTCACTCTAAAAATATTATTATTTCTCTTAACTCATTACACATTAAAATACTATATTTCTTAATCTCTGTACAAACAATAAATACAACAATAATTGCAGAACTAAATATAACTATCCACTATGCATAAAAATATTAGTATTTCTCACTATACATAAAATACTACTCCCTCCGTCCGGTTCTAAGGTATCCATTAGCTTTTTGCACGTAACAGTATTATTATTATTATATGTAAGGTGGATAGTTGTATTAGAGGGAAGTGATGGGCTGCGTACTTTTTACTAAATAGGGGAAATTGATACCTTTAAAGCCGACTCCAAAAATAGTAAAATGGATACCTTAGAACCCTCCCACCGGTTCTAAGGTATTCATTTGCTTTTTGCAGATGGATTAAGGAGTATTATTATTATATGTAATAAAGTGGGTAGTTGTATTAGAGGAAAGTGGTGGACCATATTATGTACGTTTTTACTAAATAGAGAAAATGAATACCTTTGAAGCAGATGCAAAAAAATAGTAAAATGATTACTTTAGAAGCGGACGGAGAGAGTATATTTTTTAGAATTCTAGAGTACAATAGGTATCAGTGTATTGAGACGATTTTAGGAGTTAAATTAAATAAAATTAAATATCCATTGTTATAATCACTACGTCCATCAATAAGATAATCATTCATTTTTTCACGTAAATTAAAGAGTTTTTTATATTAAATAAATAATTATATTAATAGTAAGTGGTGAATTATCGTGTGGATATCTTTTATTAAAAAGAAAAAAATGATACATTTAAAGTGAATGACTAAAATAATAAAAATAAGAATTAATATTTAGATAAAATAATAAAAAGCTAAATAATAACTACATGGCCTTACAACACCATAGAAACATCTCTAAATTTAGAGTAGCTCTATTGCAATAAGTGCATCTTAAAAACATGACCCGTATTTAAAAACGGGTCAGATAAGTAAAAAATTCCAATTAACCTCATTTCTTCTCACGCTGATCCACTCCCCCTTTTCTCTCTCATTCCTAATCTGCGTCCCCTCTATTCCTCTCCCAGTTTCTCTCAGTCTGACTTCTCTAATGATTTCCGGCCGATATCTCTTTTAATCGCGTCGCAATGAACATATTTTCTGCTCGTCGGATTACAAAATGCGAAATCAGAAATTCAGAATATTTGAGTGAAGAGATTAACATAAGGAGAAGATCTTCGATTCGCTGGTTTTGCCGATCCAGTTGCGGATTGCTTCGTCGATTTCTTGTCTGGCATATGCGATCTGTAAGATGGATTTTAATTGTCTCAACTTCATCTGGATAACTTCGAATTGACCTCGCAATTTGGGTGAGTCTTTTCCATCGTGTAACAACAATTCAATTTAGTGAGAATCCGTATTAGTACAACATGTTTAGCCTTTCGGAGCGACTGATTTATTGGCTTGCTTGTGGAGTTTAATTTTAGCTAAGTTTTTTTTTAAATTTTTATTCTAATCAGAGTTGAGAAGAAACTGGAAGAGTTATTTCTCCAATCTCGCTGTTAAACACTAATGTAACGTTAAATTGTATTACTTTTTTTTATAATATTGTATTATTTATTATTAATTTATGTATACATGTTAAAGTGGTGGAGACGAGAGAAATGATAATGTTTACTATGAAATTGACGCTGAAAAAGTACTTTAGGTGAACTTGTTTTACTACGCATCAGATCTACGATCCCTTTATTGATTCAAATTTTCGTCATCACATATTGTATTTTTTTGTAATTCAATAGTGTACAAGTTTTTCTTAATAAGTGTATTACATTTTTTATTTTTTTTTAATATTTTTAGTTTTATACACTACTTTAAAAAAAGTAATACAGTTATAAATACAATCATATACATTAATATCTGTCATTCAAAAAAGTTAATTAATATTAATTTGAATTGAATAAAAAAAATTAAATTTATTCCAAAAACATTTAAATATTAAGAGAGAGAATGTGAAAAAATTAGGAGAGAGAGTGGGGAAAATAAAGGGAGATAGAAATTTAAGGGAGAGAAATAAAGGGATAGAGTAATTTAGTAGAGGAAGCAGGAGAAAAAAAGGAAATGAAATATGAGTAAAAATTGTTTATATATGATAGATCAATTGAATTTGGATTATTTGGTGCACCTTAAAAATTGGTGTGAACTAGTATTTGCCTTAAATTTAATACTCCATTAGTCCTCTCGCAATGTATTTATTTGCTTTCACGTTGAGAAGTATTTCATTCATACGAAAACATTGACACACTTTCCTCTTTGATTGATACCACATTTTAGTCACAATAATGCAACATAGCGGGATAAAAACCAATTCAGTCTCATAATTTCCAATTCAGTCTCATAATTTTGCTTATAATCTATGAGTGAGGCTTGCGTGCATCCGGGCGCACGGGAACATATTCCGTGCGCTTTTAGAAATTTAGTATTATGGGTAAGGGTACATTGTTTTGATCTAAAGGTATACACTTTAATTAATAAAAAGGTACATCATTTTGTTCTAAAAGGTATACACTTTTCATTAATATTTTTTTTCTTTAGAAAATAAAGGGTACACATTTTTATACTAAAGGGTATACAATTTAACACAAAATTCTAAAGGCTAAAGATAAATTTGTCAATTTAGTCCCAACGGTGCAAAAATAAGGCCAAATATGTCTCATAATCACCGGAAAATGCTGATATCATTGGAAAACGACACAGAATCGCCGATTTTAGGTTGGGACGATGACATGTTGCCAACCTGGCAACAAATTAAATTGCATTTGAGAAAGGAAAATGCATTGTTGGCATTGTTTCCAACAAAAATGGAACGTGTTTAGACTTTAGCCTTATTTAAGAATTGTTGGGATTAAATTGACAAATTTATATTTCTTGACACTGAAATATACCATAAACAAAGTTATGGGAGTGAACTGATCTTTATCCCCAACTTAGCTCACTTTAATTAGATCACCACCGTTGCGTCTCACAAATCTTAGCGTCGAAACCCTAGCCTCTCTATATCGTCTCTCCACTGTCAATCCAGTCGGAACCTTAGCCGCCTCCTGCCTTCTAACTTTGATTCACATTTATTTACACGTCTTTCTTAATCGCATGTTGTCAAACGTAGAAATCGCATCTCTTCCAATGTTTACTCCCAAATTCTTATCCATGGTGAGTGAATCGGAGTTCACCATTTATCTTGATACTGGGGTTTCCGACTTATTCGAGAAAAATGAAGGCTTCAGGGGATTATGACCTAGCAGATCTTGTTGTTCCCGACTCTCAATTTGAGTTGGTCGTTCCAGAAACTTGTCAGCTGGTCAGTCGCCGTCGGAGAGTTGTGAGACTTGAAGTTCAATCTCCTTAATTGTGAGCCATTATCTATGAAATTATATCTTCTGCTCAATAAAAAAAATTGATATTTTGATGCTATTTCTCAATAACAGAGATAAACTTTATTAGGGGTTTATAAATAATTGAGCTCTTCTTTTACTTATGAATGTAAATCAAAACTTGCTCTTCTGCAATCAATCTTTACACTCTAGTTGTGATTTCTACACCTTAGTGGAATTTACATTTATACTTGTTGTTTTCTCTAAGTAATTTAGCTTTTTTTTCTTCCTGATAGTATTTATATTATTTTGGCATTTATTAATACTAATAGTGCACTTACAATATTTTTTTAAATAATTCCATGAGAAATTCCCCTTTCCTTAGAAGGGTTTGGTTTGTTTGAAGGAAAAGTAATGGGTATGAGAGTTGTGTGGAATAACTTTTATTCCTTTCAAAATAGAGTGGAATGATCCCACAAAGTGAGGAATTAAATCAATATTCATGGAATTATTCCTGTAGACAAAGCATCATATGTAACATTCCATTTCCATTCTCTTATTTTGAAGCCCACCACCCAAACATCATCTTAGTCATCATCAAATATTCACATTATTTGTACCTTTTTAGGTTTTAGTTTTACTGTTGGTATGCTTCACTGATGATCTATTTTTGTTGATTAGTTCAAGCACCTATAGGTTAAAGAAACAATAGCAGAGTATATAAGAATTAACAAAATGATTCCAAAATTTTTAAAGATTTCCCCTTTTGAAATTAAGGAAAAAAAAAGACGAAGGTAAATAAAAAGGACATCAAATCCATAAACTCTATCACCTTCATTCCTTTTTCAGTCAGGAAGAGCAAATACATAAACTCCACTAAAGGGTGATATTTAAACAGAGGCAATGCAAAGCCAAACAAAGAAAATGATACAGTGTTTGAGAGTTTATCCAACAACTCCAAATCCTCGAGAGCGTTCCATTTTTTATCCGTAACAAAAAACAAGTATAGGGAGCTCATACTCTTATAATCATAACGAAAATTTTGTTCTCCCAATAGTAGGAACACTCTCTTTACACCATCTTCAATTCCTCATATTTGAGTCTTTGTTTTTTTTTGTAATAAGAGAAATCTAGAATCACCTCCTTGAAAATATGTATTGATTACGGTGACAGAGGCGGCACAATAAAACCCGGTGGACTTCTTCCAGATAGTGGACTTGACTTCCGTAATTGTGTACATGGATTTATTAATAGTCATATATATATTCTATCATTGCAGTTAACTGCTTGTCTTCTATTTCTGGCAAAGAAACATCAATGAATTGAAATGTAAAGCTTCACCAAAGTTTGATCTACAAAATGTTCTAACCGCAACTTTTTCTTTTTGTTCAATGTATTCAATCTTCTGATGTATGATAGTGGTCAAATCATCAGGATATGATGGAAGAGGATGATAATTATGTTGAATATGTTCCGGTGGCGAAACGCCGTGCACTTGAGGTGCAAAAGTCTTACAGCGAAGGGGGAAGTCTTCTGCACTTGATGAGGAGATTGAAAAATAGAAACTTGTTGAGGCTACCCTGAGTTTGTTGGTGAAAGCTTCTCAACTCAAGAAAGAGCAACCAGAAATCACCCAAACAGAGCAAATGATACTTCAAGAAAAGGAGATGATTGAACACCTGTCAGATAGGAAAACTTTGATGTCTGTTCGAGAGCTAGCCAAGGGCATTACATACACAGACCCTATAGTGACGGGGTGGAAGCCTCCCTTGGCAATACATAGGATGTCAATGAAGGCTTGTGCTACTATAAGAAAACAGTGGCACATTATTGTAGATGGCGAAGATATTCCCCCGCCAATAAAGACTTTTAAGGAAATGAGGTTTCCCGAACCCATTTTGAACAAACTAAAGGCTAAAGGGATTGTGCAACCTACGCCCATCCAAGTGCAGGGGCTTCCAGTAATCTTGTCAGGAAGAGATATGATTGTAATTGCTTTCACAGGATCTGGAAAGACGCTAGTTTTTGTTTTACCACTTATTATGATAGCATTGCAGGAGGAGATAATGATGCCAATCGCTCCTGGGGAAGGACCATTTGGGTTGATTGTTTGCCCTTCTAGGGAGTTGGCTAGGCAAACATATGAAGTTGTGGAGCAATTTCTTGAACCAATGAGAGAGGCTGCCTATCCGGAACTCAGGCCTTTGCTTTGTATTGGGGGAGTCGATATGAAGTCACAGCTTGATGTTGTCAAAAGAGGAGTTCATATTGTGGTTGCTACTCCAGGGCGGCTGAAGGATATGCTAGCAAAGAAGAAAATGAACCTTGACAACTGTAGGTAATGACATTGCCTCTACTTTCTCTACCTTCTTTTCCTAGTTTATTTTTTTAAGTACTTTACATTTATTTTTGACCAGTATGCATTTTAAGCCAGAATTTGTCAATTCATGTTTTTGTGCTGTCCAATTCTTTTGAACCGTAGGTTATATTTGGACAAGTTCAAGGCTATTTTCACGTTTTACTTTCTTTTCAATCTTGTTATTCAGGAAGTGTTACAATTCCTTTTACACATGAAGAAAATTTATTCTACAAAACTTGAAAGCAATAGTGTTTGAAATTAGTAGTGATTCGGCTAAAAACTTAGGAGCACGATTGTTAGCTGAAAAGCTCTTACCTCATTTATTTTACTGGAATGCCTCTTCCCTGTGTAATGATACTTTTTGGGTTTGAGACACATATGCGAGGGTATACTTGTTATAAAAAGTTCAAAATGCTATAAGAAAACCTGAAGCCTTTTGAAGCAAGAAAACACTTGCATCAAGATTTTGGTTTCACTCAGAAGTCAGAACCTTTTTCATTGTTTTATTAAAGCAATGAAAAACACTCAATTAGCAAATTATATCGTGCAGATGTTAATTGTGTGTATTGAAGGATTACCATTTAGTCCTGAAATTAAACTTCAACTAATTGTATGAGTAGAAAAACTGCATTTTGGTTCCAAAGCCTGTACATGAAGTATACAGTACATATTTAGTATATGTGTCGCCATAATGTTATAAACTTATTGACAGATCAAGGTTCTTGATTTACCTTGATAAGTCAACAGTCAGCTGTCAACAGTCAAGCTGACTTGCGGAGGAAAAAGTTCTTGTTTTCAAATCATTTTAATTTGAACTTGTTTTTCTCTATTGCATCATAAAACATGTATCATCTATTATTATGTTTTCTTTTTCAAATGTGTTCCCTTTGGTTTTCCTGATCTTGATTAGGATGTGGTGTTGAAAATAAAAAAAATGGGCTTTTCTGTAGGTATTTGACTTTAGATGAGGCAGATCGGTTGGTTGATCTGGGATTTGAAGATGATATTAGAGAAGTGTTTGATCATTTCAAAGCCCAAAGGCAGACCCTACTATTTTCTGCTACCATGCCCACAAAGATTCAGAATTTTGCAAGAAGTGCACTTGTTAAACCCATCACAGTGAACGTTGGAAAGGCTGGAGCAGCGAATCTCGATGTCATTCAGGAAGTTGAATATGTCAAACAAGAAGCCAAGATTGTTTACCTTCTTGAATGTTTACAGAAAACTGCACCTCCTGTTTTAGTGTTCTGTGAGAATAAAGCTGATGTGGATGATATTCATGAGTATCTGCTCTTAAAGGGAGTCGAAGCCGTAGCCGTACATGGAGGTAAAGATCAGGAAGAGAGAGAATACGCTATTGTGTCCTTTAAGGCTGGGAAGAAGGACGTTTTAGTGGCCACTGATGTGGCTTCGAAAGGTCTCGATTTTCCTGACATCCAACATGTGATAAACTATGATATGCCCGCAGAGATTGAAAATTATGTGCATAGGATTGGACGGACAGGTAGATGTGGAAAAACAGGAATTGCAACAACATTTATTAACAAGAATCAAAGTGAAACGACTCTGCTTGATCTGAAACACCTACTGCAAGAGGCGAAGCAGAGGATACCTCCAGTTCTGGCTGAGCTTAATGATCCAATGGAAGAAGCTGAGGCAATAGCCAATGCAAGTGGAGTGAAAGGGTGTGCATATTGTGGTGGGCTTGGTCATCGTATTCTAGATTACCCCAAGTTGGAACATCAGAACAGCCAGCAAATTGCCAGTTCAAGGAGGGATTATTTTGGCTCTGGGGGCTATCGTGGAGAAATGTGATCCATGCTCTTCTTCTGTATGTTGCCTATTTCATTTTTCTCTTGGTCTTAGTGAAAAAGTACTTCATGATCTCTAAGTGGAACTGTTTGGATGAGTGAAAGAATCCAATGCTTCAGGTTCATGAATACTTGGAAAGATTGTTACATACTGATAAATGATAATGATATTAAAGGCTCATTCTCATAGAATGCATCAGATTCATGCGCAGGAGTGTTAACTTGAAGAATATATACGTTTTCACATAGTCATGTTAATTTGATTTTTATCATGTTGTGAATATGGAAGATGCTGCTCCCCCTCTATAGCTACTTTTTTATCCACACATGCTCATCGTATGTTTGCAACCGTATAATCGAAACTATATGATCTATAAGTTCTCTCATTGATATCCTATGTTAGGTTTCTTGAGATTATGTCCCGGATGAAACCACGCCTACTGAAGTTTGCAAATTCTTGGGAATCTTCTTACCCCCTACATCATTATAACTCTTTTATGTATGACAATCCTCATCTATGTGTGGTTACACACCATTTCAACTTCCAGCCTTGATATTATATATGGCCTTACCTATCCAGACAAGGATGAGAGGAAGTGGGGGTTGTTGGTTATTTATCTGAGTTTTGGAAGCTGACACTCTTGTAACATCCGGTTCTCAAATCAGAAAATGGTGTGACCGGAATGATAGTTCTCCACTAGCAGTTATGCTGTATACTGCACTATGCTAACCTCTACTAAGAAAACTGTACTTTTTTCTTTTTTTTCCTCCCTTTTGCATGTACACCTCAAATCTAGTCATAAAGCCCAACTTGGAAAATTTTAACCTTTAGTTAATCAATTTAAGCATTCTTTAGTATTCTGTTTTCAGTAGCACGCACTCTCTTGAGTCTTATATATGCTGAATAATATGCATGTCTGTGTATTTGTTATCAGGAATTTGAGGGTATTCATGGATATAAGGTTTTGGCTTTATTGTTGTAATGATAGGTGCCCGTGCCTCAGAAGCAGCAAGCCATTTCCCAAACCCATCCCACTTGCAGTATGTTTCCCGTCTATATACTTACTTTCCACTCCGGCCATGAGGCTTTCTATGACCCCAACTATTATTTCGCAGGACATGGTAGATTTTCTTGTTGATATTTGGGAGCAGGAAGGGATGCTTGATTGAAGAAGCTGGGGGTGTAGCAATAAGCCAATAATTATGCAAATAATCTCATCACACCCACTTTTCGCAACATTATTTTTTAAGTAAGGGAGAGTAATATTTCTAGTCTTCCCTTAGAAGTTGCACTTAGAGCAACATTAGGAGATTGTAAAGCCAATGGGTTCAGTAGGCATTCCCTACTGCAAAAATAATACAAACGTGATTTCAATGTATTTTAGACACATTGTATTATACTATAAATCAGCATGGCTCAGAATGGAGAACAATCAACCTGGTTCTGAGAAATAGAGGATCGATCATGTGGGTGTGCACCCTCTGGCCACCAGTCAAAGACTTGTGTTTCACACATTCGTTAAGCATAGCATTATAATCCTTGAATTTCATGTCAATGCCACAAATGGACATTTCTTGTAATGCATGATTCAAGTGAAGAACGGATTGCGTACATGTAATAAGGTGAAATATAAATACAAAATATAAATACACCAAATATAACATATGATCAGTTTACTAAAATTCAAAACCACACATCATAGATGACTAAAGTAATCACAATTTTCTTACTCGCTTGGTTGTTCTGCCACTTTAGACTCTTCTTTCACCTCTTTCAAGGACATTGTGTCTTCAAATGTTCATACAAAGGACAATATTAGTAGTGAAAATGAGTGAATCCAACCTAACATTAGCATGCATATTCTTTGAGATTCAACACGCATTCAGCAAATAACTCAAGATTGTCCCAAAGATTGAATAAGTTTCAACAGTAAGGGCAGTTAGAGAGATGAGCATCTAGCTCATCTTTAGATAAAGCTTTGTATCCAAATATGATGAAGACATTGCAACCATCTCTTGATATTTATTAATCAAGACATTAAAGTTGCATGAATATCTCACCATGAAAATGCATCTTTATTTGAAAATAAGAGATTGAATACCCACTGAACAGAACAAATAATGAACATTTATCTATAATTTTTCTTATTCGACACTAACTAAATGACATTGAGCATGAATATAAATAGAAATGATTTCATGCTACATGAGTCAATTGCCCCACAATAAATAAATAGAAAGATTCAGGTATTATGTGGGAAAATAAAAAATCAAGATGTAATTTAAAAGTGATGGTTCAAAATTTGCAGCAAGTAGATATGAATAAAAGATAAATGCAAAACAACTTCTAGTGTAGAGTCAATAGTGTTCTCAAACACAAATTTTCCATCCCCCGAAGCCAATACCATGCCTCCAGCACTAAGCATAACAGTCAGAAAAGAGCTGTTATCACCAGTATTCAGGTTTCATATCAGCCAATCTTAGAGCTCAAGCAATCAAATGGGGTGTGGCAGTTTGGGGGTAGAGTGGTGAGCAAATAGTAGCTACATGCATAAGGAAGACTTAACAATTCCATCTACCGTTGGACGAACACTCTTCATTAATGTCTCACATCGTGCTTTCCAGATGAAAAACATGCCAATGCACGCCGAGCTTTCTCTCCCACATGGACACGCCGATCCTTGTACAGCCACTTGATACCTGCCATCACTGTCGACACCAATCTACTCCACCCCACATCAACCCTCACACGATCCTATACCTCCTTCGAGAACGGACAAAGAAAGAACAAATGATCTCTTAATTCCGATCTGCCCACACAAAGAACACTCTCCAGCGGCCCCTCCACTTTCCTCCATCTATCATAGTGTATAACGATTCCTCACGTCGCTTCTCTCTCCTTCTTTTATGGAATGGTGCAAGAGAGTGGTGTGGGTGTAAGTGTGTGGTGTATATAGTATGTGTTGGTGTGCGTTTAGAATGTGTGTGGGTGTGTGTGTAAAGCAAATTTTGTTTGTTTTTTATTTTATTTTTAATTTAATGCAGTAAATGGGTTAGAAGAGTTAAACTAGAGGTGGGGGATGTTATTGAAATTTCACATATCTTTTGTTTTCGATTGGGTGCTTTTGAACAAAGCTTGGGTGGCAATAGTGCCCCTAATATTTCTGCAAGTCCCTGAAAAGAAGCCCAAATTACTTTTCCTGGAAATGTCGAAGCCCAAAATGTGAAAAGACACTTCTTAACACTGGGCCGTAATTCTGATCCTAAAGAAAAAATACTGGGCCCATCAAAATTGTATTGAACCCGTAAACGCCGTAGTAACTCGTACGAATCAAATATGAGGTGGGCCAAGAGTAATATTCTAAAGTACTCCAATTAGGAGTATCTATAAATAAATTTAGCCCTCACAAAACTAGAATGATGAAAGAGCCCATAAATATAGAAGTTAGCCCCAAATAAAATATATTTCGAGGCCAATAATCTCATTTACTACTAAACCTAGTGAAAAACTACAAATATCATTACCGGAAAAGGAAGAAAGTCATAAAGCCGAAGAAGGATTATTATCCAAATAAATAAATATGAATTTTTTTTTTTCAATTTTTGTACATTCATTTAATTACGAGTATGGTTACGGTAGGGCCGGTCCTACCATAAAACCGGATCCTCTGTTCTATTGATATTGAGAGAATAGATTAATTCCTAATGGGCTAATTTACTGGAACCTCGGCTTAACTCACACATGCTAATGCACATTCCAACTAGGGATGGCAATGGGACGGGTATTTTCGGGTACCCGATCTATCCGAACCCTAATGGGCAGGGTACAGATAGTTGTAAATGGGTTTGGGACGGGTACGGGTAGTTATGAAAAATACCATTAAGGTTTGGGACGACTACGGGTAATGCCTCAAATACCCACGGATAATCGGATTATATATTTTTTTTTTATAAAATTTAATATATATTATATAATTTATATATGATAAGATATTTTATATATTTATTAAATAGTTATAAGTTTTATTTAATCATATTTATTAAATATTTATCTAAAATAATACAATTTATATTATATTTATTTTATATTTAATTAATAATAATGTAATATTATTATTATACTTATTTAGACAATAAAAAATATAAATATATATATAAAAAATTAATAATAAATGGTTATGGGTACCCGCGGGTATTGATAAATGGTAATGGGACGGGTACGGGTACCCTTATAAATTTTTTAAATGGAACGAATATGAATACGGGTAGTTGTTTTTTTAATCGAATACGGGTACGGATATTCCAAAATAAGCGTCATCCCTAATTCAAACCGCGGGCATTTTTCATTCTACTCTGAATTCATCATCTCCAGTACCGGCACGCCGTCCACCGCTGCTGAATTAGCCCTCGCCCATCCACCGTTCTACTCACAGCCAAGCGCAACCTCCAGCGATCCCTCCTCGACATACAAACAATCTGCATCTCCACCATACTCTCCGGATAAATTTATTCAGGTGAGTGATTCCCCTCAATTTCTATTCATCATCTGTTGCTTTGTTTTTTGAATACTTACATTTAAATTGTTTTTTTTGGCTGTGGTTTCTATTCATCATCTGTTGCTTTGGTCAATTTATGAAAATATTTATGTGTTAGTTTTTTTTTTTTTTTTTGGGCAATTTCTTTTGTTGATTTGGTTGGATAAAATTTCTTTTAACTTCTTTGAGGATCAGAAATCTCATGTCATGCTAGTATGTATGCTAGTATGTGTTTAATATTCACGTGTTTCTTTCTGATCGAGTTCTGATGATGAAAATTGAGTTCGCGATCGATCTGTTCCACACTCATCTAATTTCCATTAATTTTTCTTTCGGATATTTTTTACAGAATCCACTCGTAGGCTGTGGTAAGTTGCTTTTTTTTTTTTTCCTGGAATTTTGTCAAATTGAACTCCTGATTATCGCCTCAGATCTGAACCTTGTTCTTAAACACTCAATATTGTTGATTGGTCGCAGTATTATTTTAGCACACTTCATGTCGTCATTGTCAATTCTGAAGATCCTTCTATGGCATTGCAGGTGTTTTTAGGATCCCCTTTATTGTGCCAAGGTCTGCGGTGGAACTGACAAGAAGATGGTAGATTTTCTTCCACTTTCAATTTCCTGTGGTTCTACTTTATTTTTGGGTTTTAGCATTATCCTGTTAATCTAATTTGCAGGTTGTATTTGTTGCTTCCTTTATTGGTAAATCTGGCAAAGGTGCGCTTATTATACTTAATTTTGAAATTATCATTTCTTTTTTAACGAATTTCTTCACTCTCTGAAGGATATGGTTTGGAATATTAGGTGAATGTACATGCCAATTAATTTTCCTAGTTGCAGTACTTATTTTTTAGGAGTATGAAGAATTCTGTTCTATTATTTTTTTGGTTGTGTTTGCAATAATATCCCGGTTGCAAAGACCTTCAATCCCGATAGAGTTCTCTTCACCAAGTTCTCTAGGGTGAAAAAAAAAAGCCTCCTATTGTCTCGTAAGATTTTCTGCTGAATAAAAAAGTCTGCAAATTTTCTACCATCTGCAATTTTGATATTTTGAAATCTGCCATGCTATTTCTCATTAACAGAGATAAACTTTATTAGTGGTTTATAAATAATTGAGCTCTTCTTTTAATTATGAATGTAAGTCAAAACTTGCTCTTCAGTAACCAATCTAGTTGTGATTTCTACACCTTGGTGGAATTTACGTTTATACTTGTTGTTTTCTCCGAGTAATTTAGCATTTTTCTTTCTGATAGCATTTATATTATTTTAGAATTCATTAACGGTGCACTTACAGTATAATTTTTAATAATAACTTTTGCAGAACTTGCTTCAATGTACTACGTTGACGATCCTCAAATTGAGAGATCTGTCGCAGCATTCCCCAAGTTGGTTGGAACGGGGGTTGACCAAGGCTACGTGGAGACCGAAGATCTCCGTTATGTTTTTAAGAGACTGAGAAGCATGAACGTTCTTCTTATCACAAAAAAACAAGGCATCAAACCTGAGGAATTGAAGATTTTGCAAAGAGAATGTTCATTTTATGGAGAGAATGAACTTTACCGCTTTGATTACAAAACTATGAGCTCCCTGTACTTGCTTTTGGTTACGGACAAAGAATGGGACCCTTGGGGGGATTTGGAGTTATTGCACATACTTGCAAAAACGGTATCCTTTCTTTTTATGACTTTGGATTTTAAAGTTTAGTAACCATTTTGGTGATTCTTATACACTCTTTAACCCTTACAGGTACATGAATCTTATTTACGAAGTGAAGAGGAGATCTACAAGACAGCTGCGATTGATTTATCATGCTTCGATAAAGTTATCGAGCATCATTCCAAGCATAGGCATTTAAAACATATGCCTTCTAGAATCACCCCCTTGAAAATACATATTGATTATGGTGACAGAGGCGACAGAGGCGGCACAATAGAAACAGGTGGACTTCTTCTTGACAGTGGACTTGACCTCCCTAATTATGAAGGTTCGTCCTTACAAACGTTATTTGCTTTTTCAATTTAGATGGGATAAGGCTTTGAATCAAAGAATGATCAATAATATCAAAGTATATTGTCTCTTGCTTAGACTGATAGATCCAAGAAACATTACTAGATCCTCGATTCAAAACAGAAAAATGAGTTTGGAATATAATGTTGATTCAGAAGAATTTTACTCTTTCAGAATTGATGAAGAAGGGCGTATTGATTATAGAGCCCATTCGTCTTGTAAAGCTACTTGGTAATGCACGAGAATCTAATTGCTTATTATTTGTTGAAGACATCATGTAAACTTTAGTCAATACTAATAAAATGAATTGACAGAAAGACATGTTTAGGCATAATTAGGTTAAAATTAAAGCATCTATTGTTTGAGTAAATTCTTTGTCTTGCATTCCGCTATAAAATGAATGTGATTTGGTCATCCTTCAGCTTCAGCAAACAGTCCGGGTGTGCTTGAGCAAATAATGAAGATCAACAAATTCCTGGAATCTTTCATGGGTGAAGGTGAAGGTGAACTGATTGGTCACCCACTGCTGGAAAATTTAATGGTTGAAGGTGAAGTGATTGATCATATTGCTTCAACCGTTGAAGAAACTCTAGATGTAAAATTAAAACTGGAAGGTGGTATTGAAAGGTTCACTCTGTTCGGGTCGTTCTCTGTCAATATACATAACCAAGATGATGGACTCATCCATTTTGAGGTCATCCATTAATCTCCTTTGTACCTACTTTTTTTTTATGGCTGATCAGTTGTTTCCCATTTCAAACTCTTAGTATTATTCACGCTGCAAGCATCTGATTATATATTTTTTTAATGTTCATTCAGATTGAATCTGGTGAAAATCAAGGAAATGTACCAAAGATACACCCAAGTATTAATGAGGAATTGTTTTTTAGCAAAAATATTTTGGGTTTCAAGAATCCAGATCGTCCATTTCCTGCTGATCGTATTAATTTGTTGAAATGGAGAATGCAAATTACAGATGAATCACTTTTGCCATTGACAAGTGTGTTTTGTTCAATTTTCCATCCTTAATCTCAAATAGACAAATGTACATGGATTTACTAATAGTCATATATATTCTATCATTGCAGTTAACTGCTTGCGTTCTATTCATAACGGAGTAACAAGTGTGAGATTGAAATGTGAAGCTTCACCAAAGTTTGATCCACAAGATGTTGTGATTTCAATTCCTGTTCCGGCTTGTAGATTCGAACCACTTGTACTAAAAATAGATGGCTGGTGTCAGTAAGGGCTTTGAACCTTATCTTCATAATATTAGCACTGTGTTAAAATTGACATAAAGGTGAAACCTTTAGGGCTTTTTTGCTTTGAACTAAGATGAGATGTATTGAGGATGAAATGCAGATGAAATAGGAATTGATGAGTTGGATGTAGTTAGGTTACAGAAACTTTAGGTCAAATCTATGCCTATTGAATCTTGATGTGTATTAGAAAATATGAATATACGTTAATAGATATATAGTATAGGTGTGGATGGATGTTTAAAATGTTGATGGGGATGGGATAGCTCTTTGCCCATCCCAAACCAAGCACGTTTAGCCCATAGTTGTTAGAGGCTAAAGGCACACGGAGGCGCTTGAGCTATGATCTTGTGGATGCTTAGATTGTATTGCATAATACTTATTTTATTGTGTTGTATTCCTTTTGATCAAGATAAACATTTCAATCGCAGATTTAATTCTAGTATGTCAACTCTGGAGTGGTCTGTGTCCATTGATCGCTCAAATCTCAGGTCAGTTCACAGTGAACTTTTCTACTTCGAAGTGAATTTAATGTGATTCTTATTTGGTTAAAACTTTCAGTGGATCTATGGGCTTTGTTATTCCGGCAGTAATAACACCAGATTATTTCCCAATTTCCGCCAGCTTTACTTGTACAACCACATTCTGTGATTACAAGGTGCTCTCAACCTTCCTCTCACTTACTCATTCTCTTAACCTTCAAGTATTTGACCACATTATGGACACACTCAATTAAACTTTGATTTGTTAATGAGTTATTATTAGGAGAACATAAACTTTCAATGTATTGCTTTCTAAAGTACCTTACTCGAGAATGCACCATGATTCATTTTCTGGTTCTTACAGGTGGCAAAAATAATTCCTCTTGGAGGACGGAGTGCACCCAAGTTTGCCCAGACGACAAGACGGCTGTCTACAAGAGTCTACCAAGTGGTTTGACTGCCGTTACTATAGTCTTTTACATAGTTCTCTTGGCTTCGAGACCATTTCAGTCCTGCTTTCATGGTTTAATTGAGAAGTTGTGAAAGATTATGATATAAATTCCCTTTTCTATAGTACAATGGATAGTCACTTTTCTTAAAGAAAAAAAAAATGCATCACTTTTAATTTGTAACAAGGAATCAATAACTTGCTTGTGACCGGTTCCAAATTTGATTTGGTGGAACCGGCCCCACCCTTATATCAATTATGCTTACTTTACAATGGATGGAGTATTTGTTAGTATTTTTCTTTTATTTTTTTGTACTTTTTTTTTCTTTTTTTTACTCCCTCCGTCCCCTTGATACGTATCCATATTGTTATTTTGGTCCGTCCCATTACAAAGTATCCATTTTCTTTTTTAGATTGACACATGACCCAACACTTAACACTAATACAACTACCCATTACACTTTGAAATATTATTTCTTTCACATCAAAATATATTAAATTATTATACTCCTTAATCCACGTTCAAAAAGTAAATTGATACATTTCAAGGGGATGGATGGAGTATTTTTTTTTTAAAACTGAGACCCATTTTGTAATTTCACCTCTGGGGTTTAGGACATATTTCACCCGTAGAGTTTAAGATTTAGGGTGGAATTAGTACTGTCAAAACTGGTTGAAACTACTGGGCTCAACCTGCTCCGACCCACCTAAACCCATCAATTACCTAGCCCAAAATTAACCCGCCCTATAAAAGCCCGTCCCACTCAAACCTACTAAAGTGTGGGCTAACGCGCACCGCCCCATGAACCCAACATCAATTCACTTTTATAAATTAAAATTTAAAAAATTGTCATACAATTTCTAAATTTTAATATTTAAATAATAAAAATATTACCACCCAACTATAACCCCTACCTACCCCCCACCCAACCCCAACCCTCTCCAAAATTTTTTTTTATAAAATTTTTAATTTTAATATTTAAATAATAAAAATATTACCACCCAACCATACCCCTATCTACCCCAATATTTTTTTTAATAAATCTTTAGATTTTAATATTTAAATAATAAAAATATTACCACCACTAACCCCCTATCTACCCCCCACCCAGCCCTACTCCCTACCTACCACCCCACCCAACACCACCCCCAATTTTTTTTATTTTATAAAATTTAGATTTTAAAATTTAAATAATAAAAATATTATCACTCAGCCCTACCACACTATTCACCCACTCCCACCAACCCCCCCCCCCCCCATTTTTTTAATTTTTTTAGATTTTAATATTTTAATAATAAAAATATTATCATCCAACCCTACTCTATATCCACTCACCCACCCAATCTCCTGTCACTACCTCTTACAGATGGATGGAATAAGCTGAATGATAATATTTTAATTATTTAAATATTAAAATCTAAATTAAAAAAATAAAAAAAATTGGGGGAGGGGTGGGGGGGAGGGGGAGGGTTGAGAAGTGGCAGCAGGGGGAGGGTGGAATGGGTGTGGATAGGGGTGTAAACGGGTAGGGTATGGTACGGGTACGCCAAATCCATACCCTACCCTATATCTATTTTCTTCACTCATACCCTACCCTATTACCCTCAAATGTATCATCGAGTAGGGTACGGGTATTATCCATCGGATAATGAATAATCCGCGGGTAAACGGATATCCACCTATTTTAAGATGGCCACCCTAATTGTCTTTACTATTCTCATTTATCCCTATGATGTCGATACTTCTCTTTATCTTATTCGCCTCAAATAAATACAAATGCCCAACATATAAATAAATCATCACTCTCAACCACACAAGAATCATGAATCAAACTACAAAATAAGGCTTCAAGTTATACTAATAGCATTAAAAAACTCAAGTAGCACAATAAAAACTCATCAAACTAATCAAGCAATGTTTATAAAATCAACTTCAACTGTTGCATGACTTCAAGTTTACACAGATTTGATAACTTCAAATGTATCAAAGATCTTCATAGTTCCATAATCTCAAATTTAATGATTCATCCTAAAAAAAAATACATATATAAATATTAAAGAACATATTTTAATAACTATCATTATAATAAGTATAAAGAAATAAAGAAATATAAAGAAATATCGATAAATATAAAGAAATAAAGAAAAAATATATATATATATATAAGTATACGGGTAAACGGGTAGGGTAGACGGATATTTTATAAAAACCATACCCTACCCTACCCTTAACATTTTAAACGGATACGGGTAGTACCCTACCCGATACCCGATTATACTCTACCCTACCCTTATCCAATCGGGTATTACCTGCCGGGTACCCGATCCAGCGGGTAAAATTGACACCCCTAGGTGTGGATTATTAGGAGGGTAGGGTTAGATGGTAATATTTTTATTATTTAAATAATAAAATCTAAATGTTTATTTAAAAAAATTGCGGGGTGGGAGGGTTGGGTGATAATATTTTTATTATTTAAATGTTAAAATTTAAAATTTAAAAAAAATATGGGGGTGGGTGGGGTGGGGTGGGGTGGGTAGGAGATTAGGGGTTGGGTGATAATATTTTTATTATTTAAATATTAAAATCTAAAATAAAAAAAATATTTTGGGGGGTGGATAGGTGGATAGGGGTAGAGTTGAGTGGTAATATTACCTTAATAATGAAAAAAAAAAAGCCCGCGCCCGCGCCCCACCAGTAGCCCGCGCTGCAAGTGACCCGCCCCACTTGAACCCATCAAAAGGTGGGCTGTGGTGGGTTGTGGGATAAACCACCCCACCAACCCATTCTCACAGCTCTAGGTGGAATTGTAATTTCATACTTGTGGTTTATGGTAGATTTCACTTTACTTTTTAGGGTTTAGGATATAATAATAATTTTACCCTTATGATTTAAGATGTAATTGTAATTTCACGCTTGTGTTTTAGTGTATATTTCGGGTGTAATAGTCATTTAATTATAGTAAATTAAAAAAAAACATTAATGAAAGATCCTCTAATATGATACTATAAGATACTCTCTCCGTCCCATTCAAAGAGGGTCTTTTTCCCATTTTGATCGTCCCACTCAAAGGGTCCCCTTTTCTATTTTACACACATGGGACCCACACCCCCCACTAATATAATTAGAATATGGTGCTCATACTCCCACTAATACAACTACCCACTACACATTAAATAATAATACTCCTTAATCTACGTGCAAAAAAGCAAAAGGGACTCTTACGCCGGGATGGGGGAGTAGATAAGAAAGAAAAATATTTTTAATGAAAAGTAATATTTCTCTCTGGTTAAGGTTTACTTCCTCCGTCCCAGTTCAATCTTTACATATTTCTATTTGGGCGTCTGATTTCAATCTTTACGTTTTCCTTTTTGGTATATGGGTCTACCTAAAATATTTAATATATCACTATGGGTCCTGCATCCAACACTAATACAACTTACATTAAAATATTATTTCTCTTAGCTCACTCCACATTAAAATGCTATACTCCTTAATTTTCATGCAAAAAGCAAACGTAAAGTTTGAAACGGGACAGAGGAAGTACATTTCCTTTTTTGCATATTGGGCTCACACAAAATAATTAATTATTTCAATTTATGACCCACACACAACACTAATACAATTATGTACTTTATATTAAATATTATTTCTCTTATCTCACTATACATTAAAATATTATATCTCTTAATTTATATGAAAAAGTATACGTGATGGAGGGAATATATTACAATTAAACTATTTCATATTCGCAGGATATACGAAAAGTCAAAAACTAACTTTTACCATACTTAAGAGAGCGAAAACCATTTCAATATCTACAATCATCCAATGATATATATACATAGAATTATTTACATACATTTCCTGCTTACACTATTTATTGTATTTTTCTCTCTTCATGTGGAGAAAAAAAGTGTATGATACTAATTAATCAACTGGGATTTCCACCTCCATTTTCAGACCTGGATGATCCAATATCTGTATTTCAATATTATATCACAGTCATCATATATTCAAGATCAATAATTTGAATTAATTAAACTGATCAGTTTTAGTTTCGTTTTCAAAAAAAAAAAAATAATAAATAAATACTAATGTAGATAGGTATGATTAACCTTGATGAAGTCATCCAACAGAAGATAAGATTCTTTGCTGTAACCTGCTTCATGCAACACCTGACTTAGCACTTCCTACACAATACAAGGACAACATGTCATGACACCATCAACCATGTCTTCTCGATCACTAGCTCGCAAATACCTCTCGTTGCTGATCCGACATAAACGACCCAGTCAGGTAGCGGAGCACGTCCATCAGATCATTGAAAGTCACCTTTCCATTGGAATCAGAGTCGTAAACTTTGAACATAACTGTACACAACACCATCAAAATGGAAGTTGTAATGAGAACAGCTGATAATATAATCTTATAAAGGACTGCATGCAAGTATTGGAAGAAGAATTCATATCCTATAAGGGGCAGTTAGAATTCCGAATATGCAGTATGTTGGGAGGAACTGAGTGGAAGCTTTTTAACTGTCTTAAACGAGAAAAACGAGCACTGTCAGACTAGAACTCAACATGATATTTCAAAATTCAGCTCGACTTTTAGGTAAAAAACGCTGTCAAATTATAGTGAGACAAAGCGTTCTACACAACCTGTTATAAGTACATTCTTATAGTTATGTACAATTTTACTTTTAGGGTGTGTATTGGTTTATAACCAGTTGTGCACAATTCTTTCTCTATAACAAATAGTTTAGCTCGGTAGTTCATATGGCTTGAAGCTTGATTGACGAAAAAAAATTATTTTAGTAAAATAATAAAACAATTCATGCCATACAACAATCAAACTGCAAATACTTGTGTAGGACTATCTCAAGATTTGAGTTTAGCGAGACAAATAAAAATTGACAACATTTTATAAGAATAAAAAGAGATACCGATCAATGATGAACAAATGAACAAGAAACAATTTGTAAAACAAATGTGAAATCGATAACTTCTTTAATAAAAAGTGATACAGATAAAGAACAAACGTAACAAATTTGTAGTATTAGATAAGTAGAAAGTGTACTCTGAATTTTGTGGGGTATGGTTGCTTTAGAGCTGAAAGCAGACAAAAAAGCTACAAAGTCCTTGAAATTCAGACCATCCACCATCTTAACTAACCTCTGCAATCACAGGAATCAATCATCACACTACAATAAGGAGCCGCTTGGTTAGAGGTAACGGGAATGAAAGGGAATTGATTCCTATTCCTCATGCTTGGTAACTGGTGATGGGAATCCGAAATTCTCAATCATTCCCATTAATTCAATGACTACCCTACCCCTTCAATCAATTTCATTCTCATTCTCATCACCCTCATTAATAACTCTCGTTACAGTTACCATTATAATTCCGAAATTCGAACCAAACGACTCCTAAGAACCCTAAAGATGAGTGAGTGATGAGCAATTACCAAAGAAAGGGGACTCATGGCAAACTCTGGTACTGATAAGAATTCATCTGCTGATATGAAGCCCTTGGAATTCCTATCCAACTGACAAAATCTCTGATATAAACTCACTATTTCTTGCTGGCTAACTGAAACATCATACCATATATTACCACCCAAATCAATAATATCAACACAATTGATATCTAAAACAAGACTTACATAGATGGTCACAGTGGTGTTGAACTTCTTCAATGTCATACTGAGTCAACATCGATGGGGCATTACCCATGGCTAAACCCTACATCAAAAATAACAAAATTCACCAATTATAAAGGAAGCCCACTTATCAGAATTGAATAAAATGAAGTCTTTTATACAGTGGGAAAAGATTAGAGCCACTATCGAGGGATATTCTTGAGGAAGGGTGTTGGATTGAGATTGCTTAGTCATCACCCAAGTGCACTTTTGTTCGTACGTACGCAGGTGGCGACATGGGTTTGCTTGGAAAAATCGAATGAGAACAAGGATCAAAGTGTGTTCACAACTAATCAATTTTAGGGCAATTCTTAGCTGACCAGGCTCACCCATGACCCAAGTATCAGCAAGTTGTAAGTAAAATGGGACCCATCTATTAATGTAATTTAATATATTATTATTTTAATTTCATATTTATTCTCTGCAGTGCACCTTTGTGTATTCATTAATTTTGCTTAGAGTGAGGCTTGCGTGCACCCGGGCGCACGGAACACATTCCGTGCGCCTTTAGAAATTTTGTATTATGGGTAAGGGCACATTAATTTGGTCTAAAGGGTATACACTTTAATTACTAAAAGGTACACAATTTTGTTCTAAAAGGTATACACTTTTCATTAATATTTTTTTTTTCTTTAGAAAATAAAGGTACACATTTTTATACTAAAGGGTATACAATTTAACACACAATTCTAAAGGCGCACGGAGTGTTGTTCGTGCGCCCAGATTTTTCTTTAGAAAATAAAGGGTACACATCTGTATACTAAAAGGTATACAATTTAGCACAAATTTCTAAAGGCGCACGGAAAGTGTTCCGTGCGCCCGGGTGCACAGGAGCTTTTGCCTTTTGCTTATTCCAATCTTTCACTTTTCATCATTTTATGCACACCTTTTATTAACTCTATTCTATGCACTGCTCCTCTTATCTTAAATATTTCCACCCCGCTTAATTACCAAAGTACATATATCTCCAATATATTAATATATTATATTTTAAATTTCATTATTAATCGATCATCATTTTATTATTATATTATATTTTAATTTAATATTAATTAAAATATTATATCGAAATTTCTGTAATTTTTTTTAACATTTGACATGAACATCTAAAAATAAAAAAAATCCATAAATTAATTTATTTTTTAAAAGAAAATGTGCTTATCCATTATCTCTTATGATTCCATTCATAGTATATGTATATTTTATTTATTAATATATAAAAAATTAAAGGAATTAACTATTGTCTAAATAAAAAGATCAAGCTTGTGAGTGGCTAAAACTTATGTATCCTCTGGACACCGTGTCCCCGAATCTCATATTTTCTGAAAGTTGTATCATTTACTATTAAATGTTATACCCTTCTGTATAAGAACTTATTCCCTTTATTTTTTGAGAAAAAAAATAATTTTTTATTCTAATATTTATACTATTCATATTTTAGCCGACATTTTCAAAGAAAAAATTATACCCTTATTTAATAAAGTGTATACTTTTAAAATAAAATTTTATTATACTCTCATATACCACGTGCATCCGGGTACATAAGAGACCAACTCTTTTTTTATTAAAAATATCATCACATTTTTTTTATAATTATTATCAATTTTAATATTTTAAATTTTTTAATAATAGTTCACCACTTTTCATTATAAAAATTATAATTTCTCATTCGTCTCATGTCATTTCATAAAACAATCTCACAAAACCTTTATTTGAAGGCAAAGACTTGTGTGTCCCCAGGGACACACCGTGCTCCCATGGGAACACAATAATTTAATATTAGTTATTCTTGTGTTCTCATGGGGCACGGTGTGTTCCCGAGACACAGAAGACCAACTTTAAACAATACTCACATCTATCATCTCAAACGAAATGTAAAAAAAAAAAAGATAATTATAATAATAACAAAATTTTACTAAAAAGATAAATTTTTATTTAAAAGAGTAATAATATTTTACTCTAAAAAATACTTAACTTCTTATGGCAAAAGTTCCTGTGCGCCCACACGAAAAGATGCTCCGTGTCCCCATGTGAACACAACCCTCCCCAGAAACTTGTGTACACGTTACAGTAACATGTAAAATGAATAATTTGTCTTTTTTTCTCATTATATATATATAAAAGATATGGTTAGCATGGTTAGTTATATTAGCAAGATTAGTTTTCTTTCAAAATCTTTTACTTATTAAAGATTTATATATAATATAACTTCATAATATTAAAATTTTAAAATTAAAAAGTACTATTTTATAATATATAGATAGAGACAAGGTAGTCATATCTTGTACAATAAAAAAAAGATATGGTCCACTTAAAAGGATTAGTTTTCTTTCAATATCTTTTACTTATTAAAGATTTATATACAATATAACTTCATAATATTAAAATTTTAAAATTAAAAAGTACTATTTTATAATATATAGATAGAGACTTTATAGAATGTCACCGACAAAAAATTAAAGATCGTCATCTTATGAAAAAAATAAATGAGGATAAAAAATAAGAAATAAGAGAATGATACTGTCGAAATAAAATAAGTATTGCACTGCAATGAAAGAGAATATGAATGAGTGTGCACTGAATGAGATTAATGAGACGAGAATGAGATTAATGAGCATGCATTGCAATGAAAGAGAAAGATAATATAAACAATGAAAGAGAAAGATAATATGAGACAAAGAATAGAGTATGCACTGCACACACAAGGAGAGCTTGTAAGGAAAGATAAGAAAAAAAAAAAAAAGAAATGAACACTGCAGAGCCTTCCAATTAAATACATATTAGGTAAGGAAGGATAATAAGAAATGAACATAGCCTCCCAATTAAATATATATTATATAGTTGATATGGATGTCAAATTAAAGATTTTTGAAAGACAACTAATTTGATGTATTATTCATTAATAATAAATTTATAACAAGAGAGTTATATACATTTGAATTTATTAGGTAAAAGGGTTGAAAAGAAAAATAAATGATTGGATAGAGAAGAGAGAGAAATAAGTTATTTAATGTTTAATTTTGATATTTTCTTTAACCTGGTGCTCAAGTATCCAAAACTCCACTCATATGATCAAATGGCTGATATTAAATAGATTTAATCTAATGAATGAGAATGCTCCGGGTCATATTTGAGCCCGGGTCAGCTAAGTAGTCCCCTCAATTTTATTATACCTTTCACTTAGATTTCTCCCCCACAATAAAATGACTTTTGTCTTGGGTTGATCCGTTTCATTGGCAATAAAATTCCTAAAAAGATGTTGCCGAATGTTAAAAAGGGCTCCACTATGTACACACATGTTAAAATAAACGAGTCGTTTGGATAGCTCAACTTGGCTTGATTTGATAAAGCTCGAGCTTGGTCAACTCATGTCTACTCTAGTTCGACTTCGAGCTCATTTAATGCTCGTTATGTTATTGAGTTGAAAGCTCTATAATAATATTAATTAATAAATACTTTTACGGTCAGTTTTTAAAGTATTCATTTTATTATTTTTTACTCTCTACTTCAAATGTATCAATTTATCCTATTTAGTAAAAAAGTACACAAGCTCATTACTTTCCCCTAATACAACTACCCACTTTACATATACTAATAATAATATTCTTTAACTCACATGCAAAAAGCAAATGGATGCCTTAAAAGCGGATGGAGAGAATATATTATATAATGATAATTAAATGTAATATAAAATTCGAGAGTGACCCAAATATTCAATATAAATGGATCAAAATAATTGCCAACCATTAATTAAATTGTATAACATCCCTACAATCCTACTCAATTGAATACACACTAATTATAAAGAGGGTGCTTAGATATAAATAATACAAGCGTTTTTTTTATTAAATACACCTTCTTTATTGAATATATGCATATTTTAACTTTTTATTTCTTATTATTATATATACATAGAAATTTCAAAATTAACTTTTTATAATTAAAATTATGCATACCCCACCTTATCTTCTCCATTTTCTTTTGTGGTTTTATCACCTAAAATTGCCCATGATTAATGAGTTTTTATCATTTATATTTTATTATTAATTATTTGTATGATGAATTATAATTTCGGGTAATTATGGAGTGCACCTGGTACACCGGTGCACCCCAACATTTATATGGTAAAGTGCCCTAATATTTATAAGGTAAAGTGTGGTTAGTGGGGTAGTTTTTTATTAAAAGAACTTAATTATATTATATTTTTTAATGATGAAAATCAAATTTAAAGTTAATCTTACAGTTCAGATCGTCCAAGTGCACGAGTGCACCAGGTGCACCATAATCGAACTCATTTAAAATTGAATAGTATTATTCATCATGATCAAATTTAAAGTTAATCTTACAGTTCAGATCGTCCAAGTGCACGAGTGCACCAGGTGCACCATAATCGAACTCATTTAAAATTGAATAGTATTATTCATCATGATCTAATATTGAAATGTTGCACTGTTAAGCTGTTAACGGAGCTCCATTAGTGGCAGCTCCTCCTGCGCCAAAGACATTAATACAGCTCCTCCCGCACCAAAGACATAATATATTAATGAATTATTCTTTTAACATGTATGCTTCCATTAATATTTCATTTGTACCAATAGTGTAAAATAAAGAATATTTATTTATTTATCCTGTAAAAATGGATGATTAGATTGGATCCTTCTCTAGCATTTCTTGTCTTTCATCTTCGATTGTTTTCTCATATACATAGAGAATGGAATTAGAACTTCAAAAAGTTTAAAGGTTTTGGGTTGATCCATTGATTATACACCATCCTTTGTAATACGATTGAACCATGGGAGACAATTTGGCTCTGGAAGACAGGAACTTCATGTTCTACACACGGAAAAGAAGAAAGGAGATAATGTGCGTATAAAACACTTCATTATTTAATATATAGCGTGTGGATGTAATGAATTACAAGTAAATTAAATTTTTTTAAAATAAATATTTTAATTATATATATATATATATGGGGTGTGTATTAAATTAAAAAATATATATATATTTAAAATGATAAATAAGGGTAATTTGGATATTTTAAACAGGTAAATTTTTGTAAAATTATGAGTGATGCGTGTATATATTATAACAACGGGTATGCAAATAGTTTAAACCTTTAATTAAATAATCACACTTTTCCATCATTAAACTTGTGTCGTGAAACAATCTCATACAATTTTTTGCTTGGTTAAAATTAGTACTTTGCGATTAGGATTTTGTAGATTTTAAAGCCAGCTTTCATAATTCGATTAAAATAGATGGACTTAAAAATTGTTTAGTACAAAACAAACACACTCTAAAAGTAAAACAGTAATTTAGTTTCCAAACACAAGTTATTGCCAACATCAAGTGGAACCTTTGAAGTAATACAAATAATTTGATACCAAGTAAATGACCAGTCTACTGGGAAAAATTAATTCCATTACAAGAAAACTAGAACTATAGTTGCTTCTAATAAATAACTTTCTGAAAAACAAAAACTACTAATACATTTGATTTTAGATGCAGATTATCATCATCATCACTAGCTCATCACAAAAATAAAAATCTCACTAGCTAAGACCAAATTTAATTCCAAAAACTCTCGACATTCAACACAAAAACAGAGCAAATGTAGCTGCATAGACTGGGGAAATGGTTACCTAACAGATGAATGGTGTCAAGGTTCACTTTCTCTTCTCAAAATATGGATCCCTCAGAAAATCTTAAATAGCAGACCACCGTGAGTGGCGAAGAAAGGGGCAAATACGAGCGACTCAACAGCCATGAGCTTTATAAGGATGTTGAGTGAAGGACCTGATGTATCCTTGAGAGGATCTCCAATGGTGTCGCCTATCACAGCTGCCTTGTGCGGTTCGGAGCCCTTGGGCCCGAGAGTTCTTGCATGCTCCGAAGCACCGGCCTAGAAGAAAATTTAAAGAGAATATCGTTTATATCATCTTAAATTAGAAAACAGTAAACTTTTACTCATGATATAGCTTTACCTCAATGTATTTTTTTGCATTGTCCCATGCACCACCAGTATTCGACGCAGATATGGCAATCTGTGGGATTGCAGGAATCAGAAAGCAGGAAAAACGAGGGAAGCTAAATATTATCAACAGAATCCTGCTTCCATAACATATATAGGAAGCCTACTAGCAAAAAGTGCAAAAAGTTTTGAGATTGTTGATTAAGCTATTATTTCGTCCATTTAGTTTAACTTTGATCAATTAAAATGTATTCCAAGTTAAGTGACGTGATAGGAATTGAAACTAATTGTGAGTTCAACTTTATGTCCAACTAGGATCCCTAAAATAAGATCTGTAATCAATGTTTGCATTCATCTAACAAATTGGCCAAAATTAAACCTAATGGGGTACAAAATTGATATAATACAAAAGAAATTAGATAAAAATAGCAAACTTTGAAACTTTTTTTTGGCTATCATGCCTTCAGAAAAATAAAGAGCAGCGCATACCTGGACACCAGAAACAAGAGAACCAGCAAGAACACCGGAGAGGGTCTCAACACCAAAAAAGGTTCCAACAATCAGAGGGGTGAGCATGACAAGGGCACCAGGGGGGATCATCTCCTTGATAGATGCATCAGTGGATATCTTCACACATGTGGCGTAATCAGGCTTGGCATGACCCTCCATAAGTCCTGGTATAGTGTTGAATTGCCTGCGAACCTCTTCGACCATTTTCAGAGCTGCACTTCCTACACTCTTCATGGTCATGGCAGAGAACCAGTATGGAAGCATTGCACCGACAATTAAACCAATGAAGACTTTAGGGGTCAGAACATCAACTTTTGAGATTTCTGCACGGCTCACAAAGGCACCAAAAAGTGCCAATGAAACAAGAGCAGCAGATCCAATGGCAAAACCCTAAAAACAAATAGTCAGGATCAGAAATAAGAAACAACAAACTCATGCATGATGGAATTTCTGTTAAATATAATATCATGGCAAAGCTAGGCGTAAGCATTTGCTGACGATAAAACAAACTTAAGGACAAACACAGAGATTAAGTCAATGCAAATGAACCTTTCCAATAGCAGCAGTAGTATTTCCAGCAGCATCAAGGGCATCAGTTCTCTCACGAATTTTGTGGCTCATCCCAGCCATTTCAGCTATACCTCCAGCATTATCACTGATAGGACCATAGGCGTCGATGGCCAACCCTGTGGCAATAGTGCTCAACATTCCAAGAGCAGCTACCGCAATACCATACATAGCAGCAAAGGTGAAACTGACAAAAATGCTAATTGCAATCGCAAATATGGGAATTATAACAGATTTGTATCCCAAGGCAAGACCAAATATGACATTTGTTGCAGCACCAGTTCTGCAGGAATCAGCAACATCTTGCACAGGGCTGCATAGAAAGATTCCAACAAACCAAAGACAAAAAACTTCATTTATATTAATGAAAAAGAAATGTAATAGGGAAATGTGAAACAAGCTTAGAATGAAAAACAAGGATAAAACTATTAATTTAAGCATAAGGAAAGCAAAAGAGACTGTCAGTGCACCTGTAAGCATTGCTGGTGTAATATTCAGTGACAAACCCAATGATAAGTCCAGCCCAAAGCCCAACACAAACACAAAGGAACAGTTGCCTGAAATGCATCATCAAGTAAATAAATATGTGCAACAAGACAAGATATTAAGTCATCGTACTTGGATTAAAATGTCTATGCAAAGATGGATCCATTAAAAAGCAGATATTACAAAGCCAAAAGTCAGAACATATGATAATAGTCAATATATCCCCTTGTGACGAACTCCATGTTCATTACTGTATCAACAGATGAAATTAGAAAACGATAAGCTCGATCATAAATTGCGTATGTCATACTCCTAAGGAGAATCATGGATTCAGGTGAGGACTGTGTCTATAACTACAAGACTGGCTAAATTTTATTCCTGCCTGTGCCTGCCAATCTCCAGATATTGCATTCAAGGAGAGATATGAAACACCAAATGCTTAAAAACGTTATATTATTTTAGTAAAACACCAAAAAGAAATGAAGCATAATTTGATTTCACTACATATATCCATTAAAAGAGTAGAAAGCTAAAAAAGTTCTTACCAGTTCTTTACAAATTTCTGAGCACCAAAGTTGAAGATTGTAAATGACGATGGCAAGCAAGTCCATGTGACAATTGCAATTCCAACAGTCATAAGGATAGTGGAGATAATGAGCTGCTTCTTTAATGCTGGTTCAATTTCTTTGACAGCCTTAATCTCAAAAAATTCAGTCGCGAAAAGAGTCGTAATTAAGCAAATTAGGATTCCCATGGAGCTAATAAGCAACGGATAAGTCATAGCTGTGAAGTCATGAGTCATTCCAAATGAGGATATGGAGGCCACAACTAGAGCAGCACATGAAGATTCAGCATATGAACCAAAAAGATCAGACCCCATTCCAGCAATATCTCCAACATTATCACCAACATTGTCAGCAATCACCTGCAAAATAAAATGATTGTTACTGAAATACCCTTTAAAATCAAGATATCCAACTAAATGCACCATAGCTTACAGCAGGATTTCTCGGGTCATCTTCTGGGATGTTCCTTTCAACCTTTCCAACAAGATCGGCACCAACATCAGCAGCTTTGGTGTAAATTCCACCTCCAACTCTCCCAAACAAAGCCATGGAAGATCCACCAAGACCATATCCAGTAATTGCCTCAAAAAGTCCTTCCCAATCATCCCCATAGTAGATTTTGAACAGATTAATAGTTATATAAAGAACTAATAGGCCATTTGCAGCAAGGAGAAAACCCATGACTGCACCAGATCTAAACGCCACAATAAAAGCGTTCCCTACACCCTTTCTAGCTTCTAATGTAGTTCTTGCATTTGCATAGGTTGCAATCTTCATCCCAAGGAAACCAGAAATGACTGAAGTGACAGCACCAAGCAAGAAGGATGCAGTGCTGAAAATTGCAGTAGCAAGGGCAGGCTTGCACAACTTCTCTTTGTCATATGTGCAAGGCTGGGATTTCGTGCTGAAACCCTCGACAGATCCCAGGAAAAGGAAAATCAGTATAGCAAATGCAACCATGAAAATGCCCACATACTGGTATTCAGTAAACAGGAAAGACGTTGCACCTGAAAGCACAAACAATAATCCATCTCTTTTGAACCAAATCAATCATGCTAACTGGTAAAATTATATGCATAACTCAGCATAAATATATCATAAAATGCATACTAAACATAAACCCAAATTCTAGCAAATAGTAATCAAACCATTAGCATTTAGATGTAGCATGTAGCCATGGGCAGTTAAGAAGACGAAACACATTACCAAAAATCCAAATTACTTGCAAAAAAATTAAAGCTGAGTTTGTGTTGCAGCCAATATCAATCACAAAAATGTACAGCGCTAATATGTTTCACTCAAAGCCAAAAGCTACAATAATTTATTAATTTTAAGTATCATCCTTTACATTTCGTTTCTACAAATTTCTTGTAAAACTAGAGAGAGATAGACACATTTTATGGATCCACTAATTATCTATTCACTTACTATCATGTTATATACCTCTCTAAATTTATAAGAAATTCACATAACTGAAAGATAACTTACTAACATGTCATCGTTTGTTCTAAAAATGTTCGTACTATTTATAATATTTTAAGGCAATAAAATAAGACAGTGATAAACCAACTACCCCAGTTACTACTTCAGAGATAAGTGCCATCTTGAATAAAAATATCAATGAGATCTTCCCAAGATCTAGATAACAATAATAAAACCGTCATTTAATAATAATACCCACTTGAATATAAACTGACAAAACTAGATCTGTCACCATTCCTTGGTGCAGTCTTATCTACTCATAATTATACACTCCATAAAACCCTAAACCATCTACTCGCCGCCCGGATATCCATCAAAAACTATTTAAAAATATATACAAAACATAAATAAGTAAGTTTACAGAGAAAACTGCAGTACTAATTTTCTCACTGGGAAGAAGATGAAAACAAACGAGAAACTCAGAGAAAACTGTATTCAGAGCTAGAACTCCTCACACTTGATTAATTTAACCAAGAATTTACTAGAATTAAGCTAGATATAAACATAGCAACTAGAAAGAATTTTTAAAATGGAATTAAGTTCGAATTTAAGACTGGCAAGTGTACAAAAGAAAATGAGTAAATTGCATCCGCTCCTCCGAATTAAATCAGCTAGAAAGCACATTACTAGCTATCTCAGCTCATAAAATTCAATCTTGCCACCGTCAATTAAGGTTCCACTAGCTCGCAGTAACCAAATAAAGCGCATTCACACAAGCAAACACGCAGAACACATGCTAACACATTAAGCATCAAAAAAGAGGGAAAACCAGATCTCGAGATCTGTAGCTATTCTGACCTTCGGAGATAGCAGTCTGGATCTCGGCGCACTTAATAACGACGTTATGATCGTTGACGCCTTCCTCCTCCTCAATCAAGTAGTCACTGTACCCATTCTTCCCGTTTCTCGCGCCACCACGGTCCGGCGAGAGCTTGACTTTAGAGACGAGGAACCACTGCACGAGAGAGAAGACAATGCCGACGACGGCGCACACCGGAATCACTATTTCCGCCCCCTGGTCCGACAGTAACGCCATTCTAGCCGAAACCAGAACTGCTTTTACTGAAATAGTGCGAGGAAGAGAGACGGAAAATCGAAGGGAGAGCAAAACAGAAGCGTCAATGGAGGAGTGAGGGTGTGTGGGAGAGACGATTGTTATATAGCATGAAATTATGAGAGTGAAATTCCTACCATGAGCGACGAGGATGTTATAGCGTGCAAGGAAGTCCACCGAAACTTAGAGTGGACCTTTGGTACTCATTTATTATTCATTAATTATTAGTAGTATACTTTTATTAACTTATCCATTGGGGAATGTGGCCATTAGGGTTGAATATATCGAAAATTATGTATACTATATTTTTTTATTTCAGTACAATTTTTTGGTAAGGAATATTTTAAAAAATGGTTGGTATCTGTAGCATTTTCAAGAAGCTCTTTAAAATATAAAATATTCAAATTTTGAAGGGAATGTTAACAAAAATGAGCTCCAAATCTCCAACACTCTCTCTATTTTAACATTAAAATTTACATAATCATTTTCACTCTTCAAATTTGAATGGTCAAATCCATTCTTTAAACTTAAATTGCATTAAATGTTATCTACTTTATTGTCGAGTGAAGCTTGATTCAATAAAACTTAATAATAATAATACAATAATAAATAGTATGTTATAAATAATACTCCCTCCGTCTCATAAAGTCTTTCATACTTTTCTCATTTGTTTGTCCCACAAAATATTTCACACTCCAAAAAATGACACATCACTTTATCTAACAACCTCAAAAGTTCCTTTAATTTCAAATTTGCCACTCCTTTTTTACACACATATCATTGATTTATACTTTTTTATTATCTAAAAATACCACAATACCCCCAAAGTTAATAAAGTTGGTCAAAAAGTGCATATTTTCTTAACAACGTGGAACAGTAAACGTGAAAAGTATTATAGGACGGAGGGAGTAATTATTAAATGAAATAGTAAATATAAAATATACTTCCTCCGTTTCGAAATAGGTTTCACATTTATCATTTCACGTTGTTTAATGAAAATTGCTTTTTTAACTAAATTGTTGAATTTTGAAGTTATTTTAATATTTCTAAATAATAAAAAAAGTAAAGTAATAGACAAACTCTCTTATGAGATGGGTCACAAGAGAGACGGGTCAAAGACAATTTAACACAAATTATTTTCTATAATTTAATTTTATGTTATATATTAATATTATTGTTAGTCAACCCACTATTTTAATTATTTTCTAAATTTTAGGGATTAATCATTAATGATTTTTGTGTGGATGACTAACCATTTTCATCACGTTCTTCACATTCGGCCAGTCATCCCATTACATCTCAATTGGCGAATGGATCGTGGACGTTGCTGTTTCGTTGTTGGCCGTCTATATTGGTATGAATCCGACTAACAAATGTAGAACCTAGTTGGTCGTCCTCGTTCAGTATTTCTCCGGCGAATCGTCTTCAATTTTGTTATAACATAAAAGGGGAATCCATGGATATTGTTCCGTATTACGAGGTCGATGAAATGTCGTTGAAGGTGTGTTAATGTTTTCATATGTCGCGAATTGGTGTAAGGTTGTTATTCGCTAGTTATTGTATGTAAAATATCATTATATGAGTTGAATGTTGTAGTATATTAGTTTTATGTTATAATATGTTACTTGATTGCTGTAGTATGTCATAGTTTGTTAGAAAGACATGAGTGTTATTTTACTATGTGAATGCTATAGTATGTTAGAGTTTATTATACAAAAATTAATGTGATTTTACCATGTGAATACGATAGTATGTTATTTTTATGTTATAGTATGTCATTTCACATGAAAACAACATACTATGAGACATATGTAATACACTTTTACATTAGAGCATACTATAACACGTATGAGACATATGAAATACACTTTTAGATAAGATATTATAACACAAACATAAAATATTATAACACGGGAACGACTACTACGTCATCAATGAAATATTGTTTCAGGTAATATACAATAATATAAAAATTACATACTATAACGCGGATTTGACATATTATAAAAAAAATAATATACTTTCTCCGCTAATTACTTTGCACTTTCTTTTTTTAATAATTATTTTCTAACATATTTTAATTTCAAATTTATCATATTTTTTTAAAACACATAACATATTTTACCATTTATTTATTATCCAAAAATATCATAATACCCATAAAAATAAGTCAAATATGACTTTCTTAATCTTCGTATCTACCATAAAAGTGAATGGAGTACTATTTTTTTTAAAATAATATTTTGCTTTTAAAGTTTAATACTATTAAACTGAGGTTATACTAAATATATCATTATAACATTTTTATCATTTAATATTAATTTGCAATGGATGTACCTCACGCTAATATTGTTTACAATGGTGTAATACTGTATAGTAATAATTCCTAAAGTTTTCAACATGTTTTAATTTTTATAAATTGATAAGAGTTTAGTCTAAACCGGATTCACCAATAAATTATATTTTTTGAAAATACTCTTTACTAAAAAATAATAATAATAAAAAAAGAAAATTAAAGAGTAGTTTGTCCAAAAAGTAACGATTCATGTCTCTACAAAATAAAATTTCATATATTAAAAAATAAATAATTAAGATGTGTAAGAATTTAAAGATTTTTTTTATTTAGAAAACTAATAATTTATTTATTTCGAGTAATTTTTCATGTATTGAAATTAAAAAAAAAATCACATATATACTCAACAACTCATGCAAGCGTTTCCCAAACTGATAATCTCTTCCCATAACTATTTTTTTATTTTAAATTTCATCTCTTAAACATTTTCATATACTATATGATAAAAATCAAAACTAACCTACCTTTATACTTTATTAACAAAAAAAATATCTCCCTTACTCATGCATTTTATTAACAAAAATATCTCCCTATCTATAAAACAATAACTACTTTAAAACAATATACTTTAAAAATACAAACAATATTTCAAAATAATATCCCGTATCACAACCGTCTCACAAAATATAATAACCAATAACCGTGTCACAGACTTTGTCATAAAGGAATAAAATTTTAGTAACCCAAGGAGTGGTCATGTAAATATTCATCCATCAAAATTAAGTCAAGCTACAAGAAATTAAGAGTTTAAGAAAGAAAAAAATAGTAATACATTTGCCCCAAAAGACTACCAAAATGAAGCAAGATTATCATCATCATCCCCACCTACCAATCTGCAATTACCTCATGAGAAAAAAAAAATTCACTAGCTATGACAAAAACTAAATTTCACAAACTCGAGAGTCGCCGACACGGAAACAGAGGGATCGAGCAACGTGTAACGGGAGTACAAGATAACGATTCGAGGAAGTCTACACGCGCTTCATTATGGATCCCTCAAAAGATCTTAAATAAGAGGCCACCATGAGTGGCAAAGAATGGGGCAAACACGAGCGACTCAACAGCCATGAGCTTAATAAGGATGTTTAGTGATGGACCTGATGTATCCTTGAGAGGATCTCCGATGGTGTCCCCGATCACAGCAGCCTTGTGTGGTTCGGATCCCTTAGGCCCGAGAGTTCTCGCATGCTCTGAAGCACCAGCCTAGAAGAAATTTTACAGATAAGATCAATTGTATCATGTTAAACTAGAAAACAATAGACTTAAACTCATGATGTAGCTTTTACCTCAATGTATTTCTTTGCATTGTCCCAAGCACCACCAGTGTTTGATGCAGATATCGCAATCTGTGGGATTGCAGAGTCAGAATCAGGAAATGCAAGGGAAAACTATAAGGCGTGTGTTAGACAAAATCCGACTTCAAGCCTAAAATGTTCTGAGATTTTGCTATTATCATCAACAATTCTTCTAAATTGTTGATTTAGGTATATTATGTTCATTGAGTTTAGTTTTGGTAAAGACATGATTAAGAATTAAATCTTACTATGAGTTCTATTAATTAGGACCCCGAGAATCAGATCTATATAAGATTAATGTCTGCATTTATCTAATAGGTAAAATTACACCAAATAAAAGCATGGTAAATTGATAAATAATATTAAAAAAAAGAAGGTAAAAATAAAATACTCTGTAGCTTTGAAAGTTCTGGCTATTAGGGCTTGACAAAAATAAAGTGCATCACATACCTGGACACCAGAAACAAGAGAACCAGCAAGAACGCCAGAGAGTGTCTCAACACCAAAGAAAGTTCCGACAATCAGAGGGGTGAGCATGACAAGTGCACCAGGGGGGATCATCTCCTTGATAGATGCATCAGTGGAAATCTTTACACACGTGGCATAATCGGGCTTGGCAGTACCCTCCATGAGTCCAGGAATAGTGTTGAATTGTCTGCGTACTTCTTCAACCATTTTCAGAGCTGCACTGCCAACACTCTTCATGGTCATGGCAGAGAACCAGTAAGGAAGCATTGCGCCAACAATTAAACCAATGAAGACTTTGGGGGTAAGAACATCGACTTTAGAGATATCTGCACGGCTCACAAAGGCACCAAAAAGCGCCAATGAAACAAGAGCAGCAGAACCAATGGCGAAACCCTAATAACAAATGCTGAGCTTTAGAAACAAGAGTAGTCGAAACAAAAGAAAATTCAGGACTTAATCACATGGCAAAAGTATATATACATGAGCGTGTAAATAATGTTGGGGTGCAGTGGCATGAAATCTTATAGGTATAAATGCACATCCGACATCACGAATTCAGAGCACCACAAATCCCATAAATAGGTTACTATGCTGGAGGAAATATTGTATAACTTATCATGATCTTGTTATAGGCCTAAGCATTTGCAGATCAGGTCAAACAAATCTTATAAAGTCTAGGGACGAAATCAATGTGAATGAACCTTTCCAATAGCGGCAGTGGTATTCCCAGCAGCATCGAGCGCATCAGTTCTCTCACGGATTTTGTGGCTCATTCCAGCCATTTCAGCAATACCACCAGCATTATCACTGATAGGACCATAGGCATCAATGGCCAACCCTGTGGCAATAGTGCTCAACATTCCAAGAGCAGCTACGGCAACACCATACATAGCAGCAAAGGTGAAGCTGACAAAAATGCTAATTGCAATCGCAAAGATGGGAATTATAACAGATTTGTAACCCAAGGCAAGACCAAATATGACATTGGTTGCAGCACCAGTTCTGCAGGAATCAGCGACATCTTGCACGGGGCTGCATAGGGAAATTCACAATTTATGGAAAAAAAAGTTATTGATATTGATAGAAAATAAAAAATAAAAAGCTTCAATGAAAGTACAAACTTTTTTACTGGCCAAAAAGAATATAAAATGAATGAAATTTAGGCACCTGTAGGCATTACTGGTGTAATATTCTGTGACAAATCCAATGATAAGTCCAGCCCAAAGCCCAACACTAACACAGAGGAACAGCTGCCTGAAAATCATAATTAATTAAAATATTGTTAATGCCAGGATCAAAGTCTTGCCATGCTTTTTTTGATAAGTATACACTAGAGATGGAAATGAGTAAGGCAGAGCTGAATCAAATGAGCATATTAGCTTTGAAATAGACATAACCTTCATTTAAGCGTCCACAGATAAAATTGGATTAATATCACTAATTCATAATTGCTAAGGCCAGACTCTCAAGAAAAGTACTGTTTAATTGTTCAATTGATTCTTGATATTTATTATGATTGATTACTTGAGTACGGCTAAACTGGAAAACAGAGCAAGATTTAATTCCTATTCTGTTAATCTGCATATTATGATCAGGGGGAGATTTATAAGCATATACTTAAACAACCTAGGGCCCGTGAGACAATGTCATCTGCACAATTGCTTGAGAATGCAAAAGATGTCATCGAGTTTGAGAAGCAAAACACATTTTGACATGCAAGATCCATGTGTAAAAGTAGATCAAGAAAAACATGAAATACAAATGCCAGTAACATAGGGAAAATTTTATTTTCAATCAATGTCCAGTTTAAATTGGGAACAACTCCTTACCAGTTCTTCACAACTTTTTGGGCACCAAAGTTGAAGATAGTAAACGATGACGGCAAGCACGTCCATGTAACAATTGCAATTCCAACAGTCATAAGGATAGTGGAGATAATGAGCTGCTTCTTTAATGCTGGTTCAATATCTTTGACAGCCTTAATCTCAAAAAAGTCGGTCGCAAAAAGAGTGGTAATTAAGCAAACCAGGATTCCCATGGAGCTAATGAGCAACGGATAAGTCATAGCGGTGAAGTCATGAGTCATTCCAAATGAGGAAATGGAGGCCACAACTAGAGCAGCACATGAAGATTCAGCATATGAACCAAAAAGATCAGACCCCATTCCAGCAATATCTCCAACATTATCACCAACATTGTCAGCAATCACCTGAAAAATAAAATGATTGTTACTGAAATGCCCTTTAAAATCAAGTTATCAAACTAAAAGCATCATGCTTACAGCAGGATTTCTCGGGTCATCTTCTGGGATGTTCCTTTCAACCTTTCCAACAAGATCGGCACCAACGTCAGCAGCTTTGGTATAAATACCACCTCCAACTCTCCCAAACAAAGCCATGGAGGATCCACCAAGACCATATCCAGTAATTGCCTCAAAAAGACCTTCCCAATCATCCCCATAGTAGATTTTGAACAGATTGATAGTTATATAAAGAACCAACAGGCCATTTGCAGCAAGGAGAAAACCCATAACTGCACCAGATCTAAATGCCACAATAAAAGCCTTCCCAACACCCTTTCTAGCTTCCAATGTGGTCCTTGCATTTGCATAGGTTGCAATCTTCATCCCAAGGAAACCAGAAACAACTGAAGTGACAGCACCAAGCATGAAGGACACAGTGCTGAAGATTGCAGTTGCAAGAGCAGGTTTGCACAACTTCTCCTTGTCATATGTGCAGGGTTGGCTCTTTGTGCTGAAACCCTCAACAGAACCCAGGAAAAGAAATATGAGGATTGCAAAAGCAACCATGAAAATCCCCACATACTGGTATTCAGTAAAAAGGAAAGATGTTGCACCTGTAAGCACGAAATAATATTACATCTCATTTGAAGAAAATCAATCATGTTAATTGATACAACTGTGAAGAACTCAGGTACCAATACATCAAAATATGAAAGCTAAAATATAAAATCAAATTCTCACAAATAGTCAAATCAATTATTAGGAGGAAACGTCTGTAAATTATCCCAGGCGTAATACCAAATGGTAACATTGGACGTCAAAGTTGAACCCGGACGGATATGCACCCGTAAGCGGCTTCATTTCCACACAGTGTGTCCGTCATGGGAGAGGATCTTTGCACGACAAAGTCACCTCATGTGGTTCAAAATGAGATGTAGTATTCTAATTATAAAAACAAGGGTATAAACTTCACCAACACAAGACAGCAATAAATCATCCACCTAATAATTCCTATGATATGGGCTAAAGTGGAGTAAAATACTACTACTACTACTACTAAATAATGGTGCCCTACTGCCTGCCCACATAATTATGAACTGACAAAAATAAGAACTGACACTGTTCCTCCGTGCAATCTCCTCTACTAATCACTAGATTCCAACAACATTATTCCAACATTCTTACTATCACCGCCATAAAACCTTAAAACCATTGTCTGCAATGAAAAATTCCGACAACAAAATTATGATAAATTAATATCAAATCATAACTAACAAAATTTATCAAAAAAATAAATAAACAAACAAAGAATCGTTCTCGTTGCTGGAGAGAAGCTGAAAACAAAATGAAACCCAGAAATAAAATTTCGAAATCTATTTGAGAAAACTCAAACCCATTAATATTATAGCAAACACGTATCATCATATCAGCTTAGAATTCACTTCAATAAAAAAGATATAAATAAACATTTTAAATTTTAAGAATGGATTAGATGAACACTCAGTTAGCATTTGGGACGGTAAGAAAAATTCAACGTCGAATCGAATATAATCTAAAAAATGAATAATATAAAAATTAAAAATATGGGATTTTATCTCTACTCTACCTAACCAAACCAGCAGCTAGAAAACAGTTTAAAGCTCATCTGCTTTAAACGGGCTCGGATCCTCTCCCGTACCGGGAGTCAATTTCCCTGAACAGTGATTTCACTGTTCATGTGAGGGGAACTTCCCTTCCAGTTACTGGAGAGGATCCCCATCCGCTTTAAACTTAAAATTCAATCTTTATTCAATCATTACAAGGCTTTTCGCTCTAAGTTATCAAATAGTAGAACTAAAATACACAAGCAAAAAACGGAACTTTCGGATACGAACGTAGACCACATTATAAAAATGAAAAGATGCAAACACGTGAACTACACAAATTAAGTAAAAAATCAGATCTAGAGATCTGGAAGTATTCTCACCCTCGGATATAGCGGTCTGGATCTCGGCGCACTTAACGACGACGTTATGGTCGTTAATGCCTTCCTCCTCCTCAATCAAGTACTCAGTGTAGCCATTCTTTCCGTTGCTTGCACCACCACGCTCCGGCGATACCTTGACTCTAGAGACGAGGTACCACTGCACTAAAGAGAAGAGGATTCCGATGACGGCGCAGACAGGTATGGCGATTTCCGCCCCGAGTTCCGGTAGCAATGCCATTCTCGCCGGAAACGGTAGTATAGCCGGGAGTTAAACAGTCAACAGTGGCTAAATGGAGGAGGTGAGTGAGAGTAGAGAGGCGATATTTATAGCATTAAATCGGAGTAAATTCGTAGAATGGAGAGGCGGGTAATTATTGCGTGCAACCAAGTCCACCGAAACTACCTGCGGGCCATATTTCGTGTCCCATATGCCCCGTTTAGTTAAAAAATCACAAGCCCTACTATTAATCGGATTTGATTCACGATGTTAACCTTAAGATATTTAAATGGTGTTTAAATCAAAAAAGATTGCATTTCCTTTTCCTTTTTTTATTAAAAGATTGCAAATATCCTATTGGATATTCAAAAGTAAAAAAATTAAAATAATATCATATAATATTTTAAAAAAAAAATAATCATGAGACTTTCTCTATATATTAAATTCTTAATGTAATATTTTTTCTTTAAAAAAATAGCAATCAATTAAAATAATTGATTAATAGTTAAAATAATTTTGAACTTTATTCCTATTATAAATTAATCAACTTTTTCGAAAAATTGTAAAAATGAAACACACCTTTAAGAATTGTTTCAAAGTGCACTCAACAAACAGCAGTCGGGCAAACATTTGCTTTATGTTGGGTGCATGTTGCAATAATATTAAATTGTGATATTCTCTTTTATAATTTTTCAAATTTGAAGATTAATTTAATTACCATATGAATAAATTTCATTGTTTTTCTTGTAAGGATAGATCTTGGATAAAATCGTCTCTCGAATCCCCATGTGAGTCGGATTATCCCTTAACCCAAGTAAATATATTTTATTTAGTATTAAATTAAAAAGGTATTTTAAACAAAAGAAAGAGTTTTTTTTTTTCGATTAATTAAAACAAAAAAGTCAGTTATAATCTCAAAATTTGGTCAGTAGACGACTTCACCACCGGAGAAGTGAGAACTCACGGCTCACCCCTACAACTAAAATTATTCCATAATCAATTTTTTTATATTAAATTAAAAATATTACTCCATATATGTAATATTATTTAGGCCGCGGCTATTCGCACACAGGATATTACTTCATACACCCAACTATATTTACACACACAATTATGATATATGCACACACTTGGAAAATACTACTTTATCCTTAATGAAATACACTCATATACACATATATTCTCTCCCAAAATCCCATATTTAATTACACACCCACCTCACTTGTTAACCTCTCCCACAATCCTATATTTACTCCCAACAACATTAAATTAAACACCTACACCCACCTCACTCACCTCACTTTACTTCTGCAGAAAAAAAGAGGAAAGAAGAGGAAGAAAAGAAGAAGGGAGGAAGAGGAGAAGAATAGAAGGGATCTACCACTACACCTTGTAAAATGGCGGGAGGAGTGCCATCGTTTCGTAGCAATGTTGTTAGTAAATGATTCCCCCTTCCAATTTGTGTTCTAAAATTCTAGGGTTTAGTAATATGTTTGAAATTATGTTAAATATTTGTAATTTTTATGTGGGTATTGTTGTGGGTAGCATGATATTTGTTGTAGCTGGGGAAATCAACATGGTTACTTCTTAAAATGGTGCAAAACGTTGATGGTGAACGAATGGAGCTGGTCGACCCTGGTTTGTCGCCATTTTAGGAGCTGTTCGACCATCAATGGTCGATGGAAACCTTAAATTTCGACCATAGATGGTCGACGGCCAGGGAAAATTTCGACCAGTCATGGTCGAAAAAAACTACAAATTTCGTCCACCCTTGGTCGAAAATTGTATGACATTTCGACCACTAGTGGTCGAATAGAATGATATTTTTCGTCCACTGGAGGTCGAAAATTTTGCCTAGTTTCATCCACTCATGGTCGAACAGTGTGTCTATTTTGAGTTTATAGTGTGTTTACTACGTTGTTGTTGATTGTTGTATATAGTGTAGTAGTTTAAGCATGCTAGTTTCATTAGGTATACCTTATCACATATATGTTGTTGAGCATCATTTTAATTTTTTTCGCAGATAGATATCGCCGACGTAATCCCCCTATCGCATCCAATAGACGAAGAGGGATGAGGGTTGATAATGATGCATTGGCTGAAGATGCTCCACAACCACAACCAATTCCAATTCCTCTACCCGAGCCAATGCATCACAACGAGCTAGAAGCACAACCTCAACACATTCATGACCCACAACTTAGTGAATATGAAAGTGATGATGGCGAAGATGAAAGCCAGGATGGTGAGAGTGGTGAGGCCTCTATTTTATATCAAGGTTTTATGGTTTTATAATTCAAGTTGTAATGATCATATCCATTCACTTTTAATGTCAGGCTTGGATATACGAGCATTTTCCACATTTGTACAGGCCTCCACCTAATGGGAACTACATGGAGAGTTACCCACTAGCCATGAGATGGGGACCTGAAGCTCACTCTGCTCCCTCAATTCAAATCATTAAAGCGTTGCGTGAGCGGATTGATCGCATGGATAAGAGTGAGGTAACATTTGTTAACTCTTTTGAACATTTAAAACGTATGTTTTATTTGTTTTATCAAGAATTGTGATTTTTATTAATTGCATTTAGGTCCTTATAAATATACATACCTTTACGTCCTTAGGTGTTTCTTTTTCCGTCATGATGATCGTATGAGCAAATGTGAGTATTTATAGATGGGGAGAAAATCTAGGATTTTTGAATGGTGGAGGAAGAAGAGATGTGGAAGAAGAAGTGAGTTGAGTGGGTGTGAGGTTTGTTTTGTTGTTTAAATATTTTATGTGAATGTGATGTGTGTGTATTATTGTTAAAGTGTTTGGTGTGTGTATGTAGTGTATTTATTGTTTTAGAAATATTATTGTATTAAATTAAGTGTGTATATCAAAAGGATACTTTAGTAATTTACTATATGTATTTATTAATTTAAAATTCAAGTGGGTGTATGGAAGCAATAACGTGTGTGCGAGAGAGGGAGTACTTTTTATTAAAGATGTTGTTACTTATTACTTTTTATTAAAGATGTTGTTACTTTTCTTTTAAAATATTATTACTTTTCATTTATATAATAAATTGTTTATGAAATAGTTCACTTCCCCGTTATCATTTTTTATCAGTTGTGTATCACATTTCTTTATAAATGTTATCACTTTTTACCATTTTCATGGAAGTCATTCGTAATAGACACTCACATAAGTCTTTAATATTATGAATTATTCATAATATAATTCAAATGAAAAGTTATCACTTTTATTTGATAAGTACTCCCTCCGTCCGCCCGAAAGGTCCACATTTTGCTATTTTGGGCATCCGCACCAAAGGTCCACATTTCCCTTTTTAAACACATGGGACCCACACACAACACTAATACAATAAATTTATGGGACTCATACACCATACTAATACAACTACCAACTACACCTTAAATAATAATATTCCTTAATCCACGTGCAAAAAACAAATGTCCACCTTTGAGGCGGACGGAGGGAGTACTTTTTTTATTAAAATTTTTTTTTTACTTTTTAAAAATATTATCACAATTTTATAAATTTATAATATTTAAATTAATAAAATAAATTAAATGAATAATAAATTTTAAGTTATTATATTTTTAAATAATAAAAAAACTATAAATTAAATAAGAAAAACGTAGAAAAAATATATACACATTTAAAGTCCAATTAATTTCTCTTTCATAATTAATTTTTAAAATTTTTAATTTGATATCAACCAAACAAGATCCTTTAAATTTATTTAGGCCAAATTAATTTTACTATACAATTAATTTTTCAATTTTTTAATTTTATAACAATCAAACTGGGCCCTTTAAAATTATTTAGTTGAATTAATGGATCATCTCTTTCATATAATATAAAATATCACCCAATTTTTTTGCCTTCTTACAATTAACCCGCGATTTTCTAGTGAATATTTTTTAATAAAAAAATATTGTAAGATTTTAAATACAAAATTAATGGTAAAATTGAATATAAAAAGTAATATATTTATTAAAAAATATATTATACATTATTGAATTAAGATTTATACCGTTTGAGGGAAAAAAAGGAACGGAATACATAAAGCTATATTCATACTAGAAAGATGCCCGATATACCAACTCAATGTGAAAATATCATTATAAGACTTGTGTTGCGCCGATCACATGCAATTAGGGGTGGGAATTCGTGCTAACGGGTTAAGTTTCGTATTAATACGATAGTGACACGATATGATAAGGGCAAATTCAAACACAACACGATAAGAATTCGTTCCAACATGACACGAACACGAAAAATAACGAGTTGACACGATAACAACACGATAAGAAAATTAAAAAATATATTAATTAAAAGTATTAATTTTTTTAAGTAAATATATTTTATAATTATTAATAAGTGTTTTTATTATATATTTACCTAATTTTATATTTATATTGGATTGTTAACAGGTTAATGTGTTGTTAATTGGTTAATGGGTTATCGGTTAATATTAATCGTGCTTAACGAGTTGATACGAACCCAACACTTGGATTGACACACTCGAACCATCAAATACTAACCCGCAATTATCGTGTCGTGCTATCATGTCGTGTCGGAATTGCCACCCCTACATGCAATCTCATGAATTAAGACTTCTTATCACAAAAAACTGATTTCCATTTCTCTCTCTTATTTTTAACATGACTTTTATCTGAAAAACTATGGATTTCTGTATTATTTTATTGTAAATTTATTTCCAATTAAAATTGGAAAATTCACGAATATGTCAACGCATGCAAATTAATATATCATTGTTAAATGATCATCTCATTTAAAAGGTTAAGTTATATCATTGTTAAATGATCACCTCATTTAAAAGCTTAAGTTAATAGAAAGATAATTCGTTTAATACTTAATCAAGTTTGCATGTGGAATTTTCTTATAAATGGGTGGTGGTGAGATTCGAACCCTAAACCTTTATTAGGTCATGATTTTAATACCATGTCAAATGACTACCTCATCTAAAAACTTAAACTTATAAAGAGGAGAGTTTAATATGGTATCAGAGCTCAAACCTAGCAAAGGTCCATGTTTGAACCTCACCGCCACTCATTTATGAGAAAATTTCACATACAAGGCTTGAGGCAAAAATTAACATCGTCTGCATGTGTGGGGGCATGTTAGAGTGTCTTGATTAAGTATTAAACGATTCACCTCTCTATTAATCAGACACTGTAGTTTAACTCCAGATTATGATAATCAAATTAAAATAAATTTGCGTAAATTCGTGTTTGTACGTACACATTCAAAATCTTATGAATCAATGTTAAACCGGAGCGATGAGTCAAATTTCATCTTAAGATTGTTGGGTATATTTGGGTTTCAATATAATATGTTGACTAAAAAATAGTAATAGAAAATTATAGAAATAGAATTTGAGTTGAGGCAAGAGTTACACTCTCTCCTTAAGACGAAATTGCCTCGCTCTGGTGCTTACGGTTTGATAGCAATCATCTTTAAGATACAACTCATATCTTGTGACAATAGCACTACAAATCATAAAATATGGTAAATCAAAACTGTATTATGAACTTACCTTAGAAGTAGAACAATTTATGAATGCACTATGAATTGCTTGGATAACTCGATCACACTCGACTTTATTATTTGAGATCAAGACTCTAAGTATGGAAATATTTTCAGAATGTATGTAGGAGTTGCTCAAGTGACATTCGAGTAAAGAATTATGGAAAATGAGGATCTATTTATAGATTTCAAAGTGTCTATCGTGAATTTTATGTTTTTTTTTGAGTGAATTTCAAATTTAAATTCAAATTTCTAGTTATGAATAGATGTCATTTATTTATAAATCACACCCTTTGGTCACATCTTTTTCACAGATACATTTCAATATATTATACAGCATTTTTAGGTTACTTTTCTATTTACCTTAATTAAATTTTAACATCTTTTTATATCCACTCACAATACTAATATATCTATCATCATATATTAAAATATTATATCATTCATCTCGTTATAAATTAAAATACTATTTATTGTGCAAAAGTCTTTTAAAGTAACATAGGGAATAAATATTTTAGTTGTATAAATTGAAGGTACAAACAAAGCACACAAAATTTAATGATAAAAAGAAAAAATAAACAGAGGGAATAAATAATTTTAATCGTATAAATTGAAGGTACAAACAAAGCACACAAATTTTAATGATAAAAAGAAAAAAAAATCCCAAAAAATCCAAGGTGCATAGAGCAGGAAGTAGGAGATAGAATCTAAAAGGTTGAGAATATCTATGTTCAAAGGTTGTTGAGATTATTATGCGTTGAATAGTGTGCATCCCCTTTTGCATTGGATAAAATTCATTTCCGCTTTTGTCCTCATCCTTATCTTTTCTTTCACTTTTCCAAAAATGAAATAAAATAAAACAATTTGTTCTTTTTAATATTCACGTTAGCGTTTTTCAAAATAGAAATATGCTTGATTCGTAAATTACTTGTTCACTTCCATGGAAAATCAGAGAACAAACTCAACGTGGCCTAACAATGTTATTACCTTTTTCTTTTAGGCCATTGATCTATTGGAGAGGCATGCATAAGTGCTAATAGATAAGCACATTTCATTTATATGTATAATAAAAGGAATTTATATTATAATCATGAGGTGTTCTCATATGGTTTGGGCACAAGACATTAAGTTTATAATATTTTGTTTTAAATGATATACATTTTAATTTATTACAGTTTAAATAGAAGAGTGAGTTGACATATGAATGATATTAATATTTGGATAAGAATTTTTTTTTGGAAAAATTTAAAGGTATAAAATTTTATACTATTAAAAAAGAGTATAACATTTAGTACTAAAAGGTACAACTTTTTGAGACAATTGGATTTGGGAACGGTGCGCTTGAGAGCATGTAAGTTTCATGTGATACTCCATCTGCCCACTTCAAGATATTTTATTTTATTTTTAAAAATTAAGAAGCATTATTATTTATATGTAACAAATATATAATCACTTCTTTCAAAATAATAATAATAATAATAATAATAATAATAATAATAATAAATGACAAAGACTTGTGTGAGACCGTCTCACATTAATCCCTTACGTGAAATGGATAAAAAATTATAATATCATTAATGAAAAGTGATAACATTTTATAGTGATAATGGTGCAGTGAATAATTTTATAAACAATTCATGATATAAATAAAAAGTAATAACATTTTATAACAATAATAATAACTAATTACAAAAACATAAAATGATCTCATCGTGAGACGCAAAACTTGTTGTAGTATAGTAAATACCAAAATATATATAAAAAATAAATTAAGTAGTAGTAAATACAAAAAAACATATAGTATATATTTTAAGGATGAATATAAAGAGTATTCAAAGACAAAGTCTCTTATGAGACTTTAATTTTGGGAGACACCTTGTGAGACGGGTTAAAGTATGTATATTATATTGATAATGTATGTTTAATTATTGTTAAAATATATTTTTTAAAGTATAATAAATTATGAATTAAAGTATGATTTTATGGTGTTATGATATGATTCATTATTGACATACTTTAATTACAAAAAACATACTTTAACTATATAATAAGCATACTTTAGTAATGGATTAATCCGTCTTATGACCGTCTCACAAAAAATCCGTTTCACACGAGAGTATCTCGTATTCAAATTAAGACGCGCTATTTCCAATTGAAACATTACCCAAACAATCGATTTTAAAAAATAATAATAGAAACAGTACTATTATATCCTAGGATTGTAAACGAATCGAATCGAATACTAAGGTATTTGAATGATATTGATTAAATATTCGAATATTCGTATTCGAATTCAATTATTAATCGAATTCGAAATCGGATTCGTATTCAATTCGAAGGTAATAAACGAACTGTTCGAATATATTCGAGTATTCGAATTTGAACATTCGAAATTTGAATTCGAATTCGATTCGAATTTATAAATTCATTATTTAAATAATAATTTCTTTCTTGTACTATTAATAAATTTAAGAAGAAATACTCACTAAATACATTAACCATTAAATTATTAAAAATTATAATTAAATAATTCACATTATATATAAAAAAATTAAAATATATCTTTTCCTTTTTATTTTAAGATAGTAATAAATTAGATAATATACATATTTATTTACATTTATAAAATAAAATATTATATTTAATATATAAAAATATATAATTAATTAATATTAATTATATATAATTAATATATATTATTATTCGAATATATTTGCGAATATTCGAATCGAATATCTTACGAATCATATTCGATTCGAATATTGTTCGAACTTAAATAGTTATTTAAATTCAAATTCGAATTTTTAGAATTCGAATACTGATATTCAAATTTGAATACCAAATCATATTCGAATTATTTGATTCGTTTACAACCCTATTATATCCTATCCCTAAACATACATTCACACCCATTATTATAGGCGAAGGGAGACAGGGGAGTATTGCCCCCCTGAAAAATATGTAGTTTATATACATGATGTACATAGTATTAAACAATTTCTCAAAATTTTAGTTCATAAAGAGCCTTCACATCTGATTTATTTCACCAAACAGTTTAGAAACTTATTTATTTTGATGAGACATTCAAAATAAGGCAAACACATATAAATAGAGTTCACGAGGTAAATACTAAAATCCACTCTTCCAATTTTATTATACCCTATACTCCCTCCGTCCCGGGGAGTATTTCACGTATTGGTGTGCGCGGAGTTTAAGAAAATTTTGTATTTTTATGTATAAAGTAAGAAAGAGAATATATATTTTAGTTGATTTAATGAAAAAGGTGTGTAAAGTTATTGAGAGATGTGGAAAAAGTGTGTAAAGTTTTTGGGAGATGTGAAAAAGCAAGTATTATATTGGGATATGTGTAAAAAGTGAGTATTAGTATAATGTATTTTTACCAAATTTAGTAAAAGTAAAGTGTGAAATACTTTGAGGGACGGATGAAAAAGGAAAGTGTGAAATACTTTGGGGGACGGAGGGAGTATATTATTAGAGTTTAAATTAAAGGGATCATAAGTTTTTATAGATGACTAACTCTAATGTCTCGTAAAATTCTATTCTATCTAAAATTTATATTTTGTAGTTGATCAGACATAGCTTCAAGTTTTTTTTTTCCTTTAATATTTATTTCTTCTGACTATAAATTTTCGTTTTCGTATTTTTTAAAATAAACGTCACCAAAAAATTAAAAAAAAATCTCAATTCTCTCAAAATACTCTTTAGTTTCAGAATTGTCATTCACATAGTATTAAATATCTTCATATTTTGTTCGTTATTTATCATTAAGATTACGCTATATAAAGAAAAATAAAAATAGTTGTTCATGTAGTACTTAACATATTCAAAAGTCTGTAACTAGAGTATGAATACCCTAAAATATGAGATTGATGGAGTCTATTTTTCATGTGGAACATATATAAATACATGTGTTGGTAACTTCCAATCAAACTTTCATTACAAGTGTAGATATATAATAGAAGAAGGTGTGAAAGGTAGACCAAACTTACATTAGTAAATGGATGATGCCCACCTATGGCACTGACTACTTACTTAACCACGTTAAGCTGTCAAAATATTAAACGTGTTTGGTACAAAAAAAAAAAAAAAAAAAAAAAAAAAAGCAAAAAACAAAAGTTGATTAGTCGTGTCATAGCAAAGTGTAGACACATATATTAAACTAACTTGACTACTATAATGTGAACTACTAATTAATCAATTTAATATTTGCATAAATATGAATAACAATGACGAAGAATGGACGTTGCTTATATTCATATATTTTTATCCTTTCTAAATATATTTACTCTTTTAAAATTAATTTAAATCAAATGTATTTATATATTTTAAATTCTAAAGCTTTTTATTTTTTATTTTTAATAAAGTTAGTTTTTATCTTTAACAAAATATCAATTAAATATTATGAAATGTTCCATCCTATATGAATTACATATTAAAAATATATGTAAATACTATAAAAGATTATAAGTAGAAAGAATTTGTGAGAATTGGTTTCGAAATTATAAATATAAAATAGATATGCATAACTTTGAAGAGTCCAACTGCAGTGCACCGGGTGCACCGGTGCACCTGGACGATCTCAACCGTTAGATTCATTTATAATCTAATATCAATCATTAAATAAATTAATATTATTAAATTTATTTTTAAAAATAACCACCCACTACCCTTTTTTAACTATTAATATGGGGGTGCACCGGTGCACCAGGTGCACCCCATAATAACCCAACTTTGAATGTTATTATAATTTTATCCTACCCATGTGTCAACAGTGGAGGGTTCTAGTAGGTAAGAAAATTAGAAATGTAGCAGGACATCATTTCAGATGTTTTTGATGATGTAATTGTTGAATAATAAAATTAAAAGAATGACTGAAACAGAGATTATATCAATATGTATGCAATCACTCCTTGAATTCGGGTCAGTTCATGAAATTTGAAAATACATCGCACTCATGCAATAAAACAGTTGGGAATTTTTTTCTTAAAAAAAAAAAAAATGTAGATGGTCTCGCATAATCTTTTGAGACGAATAAATCATGATAATATTTTTGATAAAAGTAATAAATAATCAATGAAAAATATTGAATTGTCAAATGAACAATTCACATAATAATATATGAAAGAGATATTTTCTTGTGTGACGGTTATATGTGAGATGGATTGTGAGACGGATCGATCGATTATTAAAATATAAATTAGACAATGATTTGTATACTACCTTCATTTTGGTACAACCCCAGTACAATTTCTTTCTTTCACCTTCAGTGTGTGTTTTTCTTTTTTTTTTAACTGTTGCTACTGTTTTTTTTTAAATTTAATTTTAGGGACATAATTGCAATATTACCCTTGTGGTTTAGGGTATAATTTATCCCTAAGATTTAGGGTTTATGGTATAATTGTAATTTTACCCTTGTGGTTTAGGGTATAATTTATTCCCTAGGGTTTAGGATTTAGGGTATAATTGTAATTTTACTCTTGTGGTTTATGGTATAATTTATCCTTAGGGTTTGAGGTATAATTGTAATTTTACCCTTATGATTTATGGTATAATTTATCTCTAGGGTTTATGGTATAATTGTAATTTTACCCTTGTGATTTAGGGTATAATTTATCTCTAGGGTTTAGGGTATAATAGTCATTTAAATAAAATAAATTTAAAAATAAAATAAAAAACAACATTAATGAGGGAGCAAGAATTAATTAAGAAGGGTGGGGACCAAGGTCCGGTTGTACTCTAGTCCCTCTCTATAAATTATTTTATAGTTAAAGCATGTCGTTGGATGTTAAAGTATGATTTACTAATGCATGATTAACAATGCATTAAAATATGATTTTAGGATGTTATAATATACCTTCAATGCCCAATAATTATATGAATTTATTACTACCTAGTACAAAATATATTAGGAAATTACTAGTAGATACATAATATATATTTTATTACTACCCACTACAAAAGTGTTCAATGAAAAATCTTAATTATCTCTTTACACGTGTTAATAAAATACATAAAAATTTACGGTTATCATCCATATCCTATATTTTAGTTCTCTTTCCACGGGAAAAATTCAATGTTTCTAAAGTATACAGAAAATTACAATATATTATTTCTGAAAATAACAATATCTCCAATATTTCTGTATAAATGGTGTGAAGACTACTGAACCCTTTTTCTGAATACTTTTTGAATATTTTTGAAAATTAATTATCAAGCCTAACATATTTTCTGAACACAAAAATTACAAAAACTAACAAACAATTTGAACATTTTTTAAAATGATAAAATATTAAAGTCTACATATTTTCTGAATACAAAAATTACCAAAACTACCAAATATTAAGGATAGTATATATTTTCTGAATACAATATATCGGAAAATTATCGAATATTAAGGTCTACAATTTTCTGAATACAAGCACCAGATAATTAAAATATCCACGATGTGCCTACATATTTTCTGAATACAAGGGAGATAATTTAAAAATCCAACGATGAGGGTGCTTTCTTCCCCGGCATCTATTACGTCTTGGGTGCTTTCTTCTCCGGCTTTCTCTCTCGTTCCAAAAGAAGAATCATCGGATAAGAGTGAGATTGAAACTGAATACAAGATTCTTAAACATATTTTTTAATATTTGACGTATTTTGGACAGATTGACTAATCTTCAACATATTTCCTATTTTTATGGATAAATTAGTGGGTAAATTAATTTTTGAATACATTAAAATAACAATAAGGTTAAAAGTGGCATTTGATGTATTCAATCTGTAATGATTAGTAATATAATTTACATGTTGTATCTAGTAGTAATATAGGTGCATAAAATGTACCTATGAGTAATGAACCCTAATTATATTTAATAAATTATACTATAATATTTTAAAATCATATTTCGATGCACCATTCATAAATATATTTTAACTATCCAATAACATATTTTATCTATACAATAATCATAATTTGATAATGAGCCGATCCATCCTACGTGAACACCATCTCATCTATTAAAAGTAATATTTGAAAAAAAAATTTGATATTACACAAAATTTTAATTATTTATTAATTTTTAAATCATAGTGGGAGAAGTTGAATGAACCTACTGAATTCTCAATCAATTGGCAAGTTAATAAAGAAAAAGTTTACATTGATAATGATGTGTTAAATGGACATATGCACTTGAGCGGAAGGACTCACTTCTCATTATTTTGGGTAGGAAAAAGAGGATGAGCCCATTACATGGGCCAAAAGGCTCAATTGATTTTGGGTCCAAAAGCCCAACAAATAGATACTTAATGATTTAGCTTAAATTCATTTAGACACCATCTATCTTTTTTTTTTTTTTTTTTTATCGGACAAAGTTAGTTGTTAGTATAGTTAGTAGTTAGTTCACCAAGTCTCCATACACCCTTATTCTCCAAGCCTCCTTATAACTTCCCTCCTATTCGTTCCCAATGGGAATCGAACCCGGGTCACTCACTTATTTGAGGAGCCCCGTGGCCAGGTGGGCTAGCCCACCTGGTTCGACACCATCTAACTTGACTTATGTCGAATATAACCTCACATTCACATCCTACTTTTCTAAGAGATTAGAGTGCACTAAGAAATGGATCCCTTTATCATTTAAATAAGAGATCCAAATTCGCGTTCACAAGTGCTGAGAATAATCCGTTACTCAACGATATAGGCTTTCGGATCGGAGATTCTCAGCAATCTCAGTTTCCCAACGATCACCGTTTTCTAATAGCTTCTCCTTGTCATACAGAAGTTCCTATTATAGATGTACGTAAGACTTTAAATGACTAGTTTGAACATCTTTGCAATAGATAACTGAGCAAAGTGCGGATATTAGGACATACCTCGTGTGTCTCAGTAGCGAATTCAAAGTTGGGACCCTCAACTATGGCATCGATAGGGCATGCTTCTTGGCAAAAACCACAGTATATGCACTTGGCCATGTCAATATCATACCTGTCGAATTTTAATAGGAAAGTGTAAAATGCCAGATGGGACCTTGATGAGGAGGGAGAGAGTAAGGTGATCGTCTGCTCCCATCTTCTCGCGCCTCAGCTTCTATGGTTATAGCTTGGGCAGGGCAAATCTGTTAGGGAAAGGCATATAAGATATACTTGCACTCCTCTGAGAAACCCATGTAAGACAGCAAGAAAGAGATCACCACTATGATATCTGAATATATAAGACGCATTAACACTAAATTTTGCCTGAATGAAGTGGTAAAGATAGGTTATGACAAAATATCATGCGAGAAAAAGATATTTAGGAGAAGTCCAACAAAGCAGTGCCAGGTTAATCAAGAAGCTGAGCATGCAGTCACCCAGAGGCTATGAATAACGTAAAATGTATGCTAGACTAGCCTTTTGCATGCACCTTATTGCTGCAGCAACTTGCAAGTTATAGTAACTTTAGAAGGAAAAAAATCAATAGCAAAGTAAAATCCAATTCTTACAGCTTCACACAGTTTACAAGAAATGCAACGTTCCTCTCCAGTTGGATAACGTCACAGAGCATGCTCTCCACGAAAGCGTGGACTTAGAGGACCTTTCTCAAAAGGATAGTTAATCTGCATAACAGTTAAATCTAATCAATTATTCACCCAGAAGCTAGAGAGAAACCAAAGGTTGGCTTAATTCTCCCCATTAACTAATACACACGAGATCCAACAGTCCACACCCTCAGCTTCTCCAAGACAAATAAGAGAGAGAAGAATGAGAAGAAAACCACGTACAGTCACTTTTGGGTCAAAGAAGTACTTGAGAGTAAGCATCAGACCTCGAACCATTTCAGTAAGGAATAAAGTGTTTATGCTCCGCTCAAAAACTACAATTAGGTTGAAAGAATCAGATGATAAGATAGAATACTTGAGTAAGCTTAAAATCCAATGAGAACATTAATTTGGAAAATCAGGTACCAGAATTCCAATCTTTTGATATCTCCTTCGCGAGCTTTTCTCTTTCTTCATCATCTAAAAGTAATCAAAGATCAGGATATTAATATCAAGAGGAAAGTAAACAAGTCTAACTCGCTGGAAGAGGATCTCATAAAAGAAGTCGTGTTAATTTACACTTGAATTCAGTTTGTGCACTGATAGACTTAAAAAATGGCTTGGTCATTATTGTCAAATAATAAAAAGAATATGTCTACAATGTCCCTTTATTAAAATTTCCCCATACTCCTGTATGGCTTTGGAAAGTGAAGGCACGTGGTCACTATAAAAAATGAGTGTGAGTAGTACAATAAAGAAATGAATGTGCATGGTTCTAAAAAAGGGCAGCCACCTTCAACCAGGTTCCCCCAAGTGCGCATCCCCACCCCCAGGAATTAAATTCATACTCTTAAGCAGGAATACTTCTAGAGTGCATTGCAAACCTATGACTGTTTAGTGGCAAACACGCGTTCACTGCAAACAATCCCAGTTCTGGCAGAAACCTGCACATTTTGCCCTGCCAAAGCCTGCATTTTTCAGTGGCAACACCAATCAAAAAATCAAACAAGGAGGAAAACAAGAAACAATTCGTTTACAATCCACCATATCAAGCATGTAAAGCTAGAGAAAATTTGAATCACAAAATATAGCATTAAGTATATTGCACAATCAAATAAAGTGTTACCAATTTAGTGAATAACAGTCATGAATAGAACAATGCACGCTTGATTGATAAATCCTAATCCCTAAACCACAACAACTCTTACAAAAGATAGCCGCGCACAAACAACCAGCTTTCCTAACTTGATCAATCAATAAAAAAATTTATTCTGATTGATAAATGAGATCCAAGGAGATAAGAAAACCCAGCCAACAAAAAATCATGGACAATTGACAGCTCCATCCTCACTGCTTTACTGGCACATTAATCTATAGTGATTAATGTTTTCCAAAATCTATAAAGTAAAAAATCTGAATAGTAATGAAATGTCGTATGAAAGATCAGATTCACAATTAAAATCTGATTTTAAAAAGTAAAAAAAGCAAAGAAATGTCTAATGATTTAAATTTAAAAAAAAAAAAAAAAAACTCTTAAGGCTTACCAGCTGACGAGCATGAATAGCTGAGATGGATTAGCGAGCTAAGATGGAAGCCATTTCAATGTAGCAGACGACTTAGCCTAATAGCTTCCCTATTCAAAATATGTGCGCAGGTTTACATTCTAAGTAAGTAATTATGGATGACAAAGACTGATGTATTAAGACAGAGTATAATGCAGCAATGTAGCTTGAAGAGATGGAAAACAATTTCATTAATTAGTCTTACTCATAGAGACAAAAAAGGCAAAACTCTTCTCACGTGTCAGAAAATAACAAACTAAGGACTGTAAAATTGTGCTAATGAGCTTAGTATTAATGCTTCTACAACAAAATCAAAACTACTCAAATGATTCAGGAGTGTATAAACTAATAGGAAAAAGTATTTCCAAGACCCAAAGAAGAATTGAATCAAATGATAAATCATTTCAGATCGGAAATCGTTATTATGGACATATAAAGATAGGGAAAATGAACCCCATCAAACAATGTTTTTAACCCTTGTTTTACCGTGACATAATAACAAATGGATAACAGAATGCAGCAAAAGAGAACCTGGACAGTAAGATGATCCAAATGCCGAGCATTATCAATATTTGAATATCGAACCATGTAAACTAGTATTTTATAATGGCAGCTAGTTGAATCAAAATATAAACCGCAGAATGACTAGGATGTCTCCGACCATAACTTCTACGTTATGGTACTCTATACAATAAAATACTCTATTTTAAAAAATTCTCAAATCATTAACCCTCAATTCAATCTTACTCTATTTTTCTTTTTTAATTCATTCTATTCATGTATCTATGCCAAATAAGATACCTAATCAAATACAAAAAATACACATCAACCTTCTTTTATTTTTAAATATTAATTGCATAAAATTAAAAATCACAATAAATTATTCAAAGCATAATGTCTAGTTATAAAATAATTGTAATCATGTTTTTGATTAGTTGTATAATTGCAGTTATAGTATTAACAATGATAAATATTGAGTAGAGTTTTGAATATTGACAATATGCTAAGTTAAACTCTACAAAATAGACTACTGTTGGAGAGGTTATGGTGGGGTACACCATAAGAATGACTGGAGATGGCTCTATAGTAAAAAAAATCAAGGAATCTACAACTGACGTTCAGAGTTATTCAGAGATTTAAAAAATGAAAATGAGGAATACCAGTAAAACAGTAATGTTAAGGCCATTTCCATCAAGACCTTTTTAAGTGAAACAGTGAATTAACGTAAGAAGGGTGCTGCAACAATCATTAAGAAAAAGGATATGGAAAGTTAATCAGTAGAATAACTGATCAATTTGACAACAACAATTGAATACATTTTTAGCATAGTAATCAAGGTATAAGTAATATCACAAGGAGACATCAGATTTACAATAAAAATAAGAGAGAAGTTGCCACGACAATGCGGTGGAGGTCAGAATACGCCGTGCAATCATATTATGGGGACGGATTCATCGTGAAGTAAATGTACCTATGGAGTAGGGGTAGCACCGCTGGAACGACGGCGGCCGTCGGAATCGACGTAAGGGGCGCGGCGGAGGTGCGCGGGATTCGGAAGAAGGAGAGATTATTTTCTTTATAACAGATTCCCTTTAATCAATTTTTATTTCAAGTTTGTTCGCGAAATCGTGTTTATTCTGATCTGAGAAAAGGCGCTTTTTATTTAATTAATATCAGTATATATATTTTTCAATTAAAACAAGCTTGAAATATAAAATACATTAATGATTGATTAATAAAATTATTATTTTTTTAAAAAATCAAAAGTAATAAATTTCAATATTAAAAATGTATTATGCAAAAATTGGGTCGGGTTTGGACGCACGAATCACCTTAATTATTTCCAAAACCGTCCCTCGAATAGAACTGCATTGCACTCTCTTTTTAATTAGTAACAATTAAAAGCTCTGGGTATCATGCTAGGGAGAGTCCATATCCGTCCAGGGAGTCGGGTCCACTCAATTCACTAGCATGATATTGTTCACTTCGGGCCGGGCCCACTCAATCCAATAGCATGATATTGTCCGCTTTGGGCCGCCCACTGGCCCGCACGGTTTTACCACTCTGGGTATCACACCCAAAAGACCTCATGCTAGGGAGAGTTCATCTCTCATTTATAAATCCGTTGACATCCCCACTTCTAACCGATGTGGGACTTTGGTTGACACCCAACCAACAAGCAGTTCTTGTACATTTTATTTTTCCTTCCCTTACTTATTTGTGAGATACTACTATGTTTTTCAAACCAGAATAATGATGAGTGAATTTTTTTTATTTTCTTAATGAGGATGGATCAAAGTGGTATAAATAGTCATTTGAATCTCAGAAGCTTATATCTGCTTGGCAAAATGCAGCACTTTTTTGCTGTGCTATAAGCAATGCAAGCTTTATGGAGATAAAAAGAATTTTGTCTTCGTGTTTTTTTTTTCTATGATTGGTGTTATTTCTTTAATACTTTTTTATGTCACATCTCTTTCTATAGTCTTTTTTATTAATCGAATAAATATATATTTTTTTAAAAACATTCATGTTCTTATTAGTTAATCCACACTGATTAGCATGTTATTGTTGTAATTATATAAAATTTTTCGGGCAATTTTGTAATTATATAAAGCATGTCATCTCTTCATTTCATGAAATTTTGGGTATAATTAGTGATTTAGAATTTGTTTAGTAATAAATTAAGTAATATATTTTTTTTGTGAAGGTATTTAAATCATATTAAGAATATTTTAATTTAAAATTTTGGGGGTATTGTCAGCAATTTTGGATATGAATTACTGCTTGCTTAATCTAAAAGGTTATTAATAGATTTTGAGGCTTGGCTTGTGTTTGTTAAAAAGATTAGTCTTAGAGTCATAAAAAAGCATTTTATATTGGGGGAATTGTGAGCAATTTATTTAATGTTAGGACGCATGCATGAATCAATTTAATGTTAGGATAGGATACCACACAGACGTGAATCCATTATTACTTTTTATTTATCATGTCTACTCATCTTCTCTATTATTAATGTAAATGAGGACCTTTGATCTATAGGATATTAATCTCAATTATTAATTTAATGTAAATGCGGACTTTTGATTTCTAGACTATTGATCTCAATTATAAATTAAACTGCACAGATCTGATCTTTACGCCATTTCTCTTTCTTAAAAAAAAAAACAAAGAATGAGTGATGCATATGATAAAAATGTATTTTTATTATGATTATGAGATGCATATGATAAAAATGTATTTTTATTATGATTATGATTCTTGGATTCTTGAATTTCAATGCATCTATCTTTTTTCAACTTCCAATTCTTGTGTTCTTGGATTCCAATGCATCTATATTTTTTCTAACTTTTGAATCTAAATATGAGACTCTATCATTCAGGATTCAGGAATGCATGCAGGATTCTGTGCTACCTAATACTCGCTATAAAGTGATTGTCCCAATAATTAATGTTCAGGTTGGTGTTGACAGATTGCACGTAGTATTCAAGTGTGATCTCACTTAATTAATGTTATTACAATTTTAGGGGTTCCGTTGGCAAGCTTGAGTTAACAATATTAAGGTTGTATTTGAAGGTAGATTCATCTTATACGGTTCATATGGTTGCACCTTCGGTGATTGAACTGCGCCCCACATCTATCGAGAAGGAGGTTTTAACATAAATGGCAGCAGAGAAGAAGCCAAGGGATTACATCATCGGCCTTAGACTATATCTCAACTCATCATCTCCTAAACTGGCCACTGGAACTCACCTTTGACAGGGATCATTCAATTTCTATTTCTGGATATAGTTTTTATTCCATTCCCTTGTGTATATTTGTTGATTGGAATCTTTGGGTCATCAGTTTCAGTCCTAAGAGACAAGATTAACGATGTCAAGGTACGCCCCAGTAGAAGAAAATTAATTAATTTATTTCTTTATAATTTGCATGCAGTGTTCAACTCATACAAGAAATGACCTTGTAGCAATTTTAATACATCTGATCTGATGAAAGTTTGACTAGCAATACAGTGTGAGTGTGAGACCAAGTGGAAACCAGGTTGTTCTGAGCATGCTGTAGAGTGTGTAATTAGTTTAGCTAGCCTAGCGGCATGAGCTAATCTCAAATTCCTATAGCATACCCTTTATCTAAATGTTAAGGCTAAGAACTTAGTAATCAGTATAAAAAGAGATTTGTGTTTCTTATGCATATCCTAGCTTGGTCCATTTTCGTTTCATGTGACATTTAACTTGTGGATATAATAATATGGAGTACGATATTATTTTGAAATATGCTAATCTTTCTCTTGCCTGCAATCTTTGCTGAAACAGTGACAATAGAAAAGAAAGAAAAGTTGTTGGTGCTGCGCTCTAATCAATTTCCTGCTCATTCCTGCCTCGTTTAAAGATAACTTTTATGGCAAAATTATTTGGAATATATTTTTTTCTCATTTTATTGATGAGCAGATTGTTTTTGATGAAACAGGTAAATTCTTGTGCAATTTTGATCCTTTTTTTGGCAGTGTTTCTGCGAGTGATTGTGCATTTGGTAGTTTATGAATTAAGATTTGAAATGAGATGAGTATCTTATTTTTTTGTTATAATTTCCCCCACGATACCATCCTCTCTTTGGTAGACGAAGTTGTAGTTGTTGTCATCAGCTGGTAACTTTCCCTCCCTCGATTGGACCTCCCCATGCGGAAGATGCAGTTGCACAGCAGCATGGAGCGGTCGTTGCCCAAGTACAAGTTGAGGGTTGAAAGAAGGAAACTAAAATGATGGGAATAGAATTAGTGAAGTGAGGAAGGGTGGAGAGAGTATGATTGGTGGAGGGGGTTTTGGAGTTGGGAGGGGGTCAAAGAGGAATGGGAATGATGATATGAAGGATCTTGAGGCTTTACTGAACAAGTCAAAAATTGGAGAGGAGCTTTTGGACCTCATTCACAGGCTTACTACAAGAGAAACTATGTGGCTGCTAAGGTGTGTACTTGTGGTGCTGAGTTTTTTTGTTGATTTAATGTTAACATATTCATTCATTTGTGATGGATTAGAATCAGCTAATATGCAAATAATTAACATCTTGTGATATTCTGGATTTTTATTCTTCATTTGTCATTAAGCACTCTCTAGCTTCCTCTTTAATATATGAGCTGTAATTTCTGCGTACAATTTTTTTTTTCTAGCTAATTTTGTGTTTCTTCCGTATACTGTTGTGAGCTTTTCTATTAAGCTTAGAAGTAAATAAGGAGTCTTGCACCTTGGACATCTCAACCTTTAGATAATTTTTTTATCAAATCCTCATCACTCAATAAAATAAAATAATTTTAAAAAATATTACTCCCTACCTCCCATAAACAAATTCACACTTTCTATTTTTGTTCGTCCCATAAACAAGTTCACACCCCCCAAATAAAGAAATGCAGACAAATCAATAACACCACAACACACTTTAATTTCAAAAATTGCCACCCCTTTATAACTCACATAACTTGCTTTATAATTTATTTATTACCTAAAAATACCAAACTACCCCTAAAAGTAAAGCAAAAAACAACTTTTCTTAAACTACGTATTTACAGTAACCGGGAACTTGTCTTTGGGACAGAGGGAGTAATAACTATCCACTACCATTTGATTTTACCCTATAAATCTGTAGGTGCACCGGTGCACCAAGTGCATTACAGAATAACCCATTAATAAGAGGTGTGTTTTGTGTGAATATTTTACTGCAATGATCAATTTATATGAATATTGTTTCTTAAAAAATCTAAAGATGTATATTAAAAACTATATATTAAGAGACGACGAAAGTATCACAAGGTAAAATGTGCTTGCGAGTGCAACACGCCTAAATTTCTACTAGTCATAAAAAAACCATTTTTTAAATAAGAGGCCATGCTTGGGTTTAAAGATCATACATGGGCTCTAAGACTTTTTTTTATGCAAAACTTAATTGGGCTCGGCCTATTTCTATTAACTAACGATGTGGATGTAGAGTTGCTCTAAGTAATAGGTTCCAATTTAATTAACGGCGTGGATCTAGAGTTGCTTTAAATAATTAGTTGTTCTCTTTTTGTGTCTTCACGCACACAAAGTATGTAATGATAACATTTTATTTTAAAGGATATATACTTTAATTAATAAAAATACAACATTTTATTTTAAAGGGTATATACTTTCATTAATTCTTTTTTTTTCTAATAAATAAAGAATATACATCCTTATAGTAAAGGATATATCATTTCATATTAAAGGGTTTTTGAGCGCAAGGTGACTCGGGATACACAAATTTTAGCCTTAAATAATAGGTTCCCATTTAGTGAAGTGGTTAATTTGAAAATGTTTTGTGAATTTAAAATTAGAAATTGAAAATTAAAATTTTGAAAAATGAAAGGTAAAACCTGAAAACAATAAATGTGAGGAGTTTGAAATTAAAGTGGAGGTTATTAATACCAGCAGCTGCAGCATGCATGTATCCGATCTCATACGCAATTAACTTCTAAATTCTGCTGCTGAATTTCTGTATTTATTACGAACTTGTGTCTTCTTCTTTACCGGAGGATAATTATATATTAAATGAAGATCGATGATTCAAAATTCCCACTTCCCTCTTCCCCTCCCGATCCCTCTCTACTAATACATACTCCCTCCCTCCGGCCACTTACAAGATATTCATTTGAATTAAAAAGAATTATTACTCTCTCCATTCCACCGAAAGATCTCCGTTTTATTATATTGAATGCCTCATTCAAAGAAAATTATATATATATATATATATATTTTTTTTTTTCTTTTTTTACCCCTCGTTCACACATGACATAATTAATTTATGTAAGAATTCATTCAACGATTATCAAATGGAAAACTAATAAATTCTCTTCTTATTTTATGAAAGAGTGAGACTCCTGTGCACCCGGGCGCATGGAGCACATTCCATGCGCCTTTACAATTTTTATGCTCATTTACAATTTAAACCCTTAGCAATACATAGATTTAAATAGGATTGGAGGGGAGGGTTGTGTTCACATGGGAACACAGAGCATCTTTTCGTGTCCCCGGACGCACGGGAGCTTTTGCCTTTATGAAAAAAAGGTAATATGAAATTTGTTAACAACTTTAATTTAAGATGCCAAAAGTAAGAATGTGCATCATAGATATTGATTACAACTTTTGCAAGATTGGAAAATAGACACTCAATGAGAAGCTAAAACCATGCACCATATATTCTACTCATTCTTGATATGATTATTAAGATATTTGTCTTTTCATAAATTTGGTATGTGAACATTTTCTTCCATTAATCATGGTCCAATTTGCATCTTTTATCATTACACATAGTTTCTAATTTTCCTTCAATACAAAATGTGCTTGTATTGTGCAGGTTTTGGATGCACATTGTCGAGTCAGATAATAATTATTTAAAGAGAGAAAAATAATCCAATTAATCATAATATATAATAATATTTTAAACATAGTAGAAAACAAAAACAAAAAAATAAGGGGGAAAATGCTTTTAATTATTCTTTATAAAATATAAGTATTGCAACATACACCCATCCGTCACATTGAAAATACATATACATTTTTTATTTTAATTTGTCTCCATAGAAATTAAGTAGAACTACTCTCTTATGAGACATGTAAACGTGAGACGGATTGTGAGACGGGTCAACCCACACAATAAGTTAAAGTATGTCATTTTAAATTACGATGAATAATGAATTAAAATATGCTTTTAGAGTATTATAATATGATTCACTACAAACATACTTTAACTATCAATAAACATAGTTTACTTATAAACAAACATAATTTACCTATATAACAATAACACTTTAACAATGATCAACTCGTCTCACATAATAACCATCTCATAAAAGACTTTGTCTAGAAAGCATACCCATTTTTTTTTATAAATAGATTCACCCTAAAAAAATAATTTTCCTACATGGGACTCATACAAAATGACTAAAACTTACACACTACATATTAAAATATATATTCCTTAATATACATCTAAAAAACAGAAGCATATGTTAAAATATATATTTCTTGATATACATTTAACAAACACAAGCATATGTTGTGCCAGGAATGAGGGAGTATTTCCTTGATCTCATTATATGACATCTATTCTTGCATGAGTTTTTATATCATCGGAGACAAATTAACCTTTAAGACAAATCAGAACAAATGGCACATTTAACTGGAAATATTGCCCTCCTTATTTCCTTGAATAACACTTTCTCCAATCAAATATACAATGTATTTATTGTAGGGTTAATTGCAAAAAAAAAACCCCACAAACTTTATATTTATTGTAAATTAATCATCACTTTTGAGAAATTGCAAAAAAAAAAAAACTCTAATTTTAGTTACAAATTGGGTTTATTTTGCAACAATACTTAAAGGTGATGGTTTTTTTTACAATTTCTCAAAAGTGAGGATTAATTTGCAATATGTGTAAAGTTCGTGGTTTTTTTTTTTGCAATTAACCCTTCATTATATTCAAAAGTATTAGTAATTTTTTTTGTTTGGTAAAAAGTTATACACACACGGCGAACTACGTTACCCTAATACAACTACTCAATATATATATATATATATAATAGTATAATAATAATATTTATTAAACTATTTAATAATATTATTAAAGGTAAATGAAAAAGAGAAAGGGGAGAGGTACAAAATTAAAAACAGTAAAAGATATTTAGAAAAGCCAAACACACGGCTTTAAAAGAAACCAAACAGACGGCCCATTAAAACTTAACCATTTTGTTCTTCTCTAAATTCCATGGTAACTGGTAAGTTCATGATGTTAACTGGTTTTAGCTCCGAAGTATTGACTTTAGCTTGAAGACGTGTGTTAGACTTAAAATAATACGGAGTAATATTTATTAATCCGTGCGTAAAAAGCAAATGAATACTCCCTCCGTCCCGCGTAAACCTTGGGTTGTCCCAAATTAAGGTTTACGTTTCATTTTTTGTGAAGTTGGGCCCACACAAAACAATTAATTATTTCATGTATGACCCACACACAACACTATTACAACTACCCACTTCATATTAAGTATTATTTCTCTCACTTCACTACACACTTAATATTATATCTTAATTTACGTGAAAAAAACGAATGTAAATGTGTAACGGAAGGAGTATCTTTTAACTGACCAGAAGAGTATAATTTAAGGTTGTGCTTATGGTAATCGAAGATCATCAAATCCATATTGAAAATCGAATAAAATGAATTTCGAATTGAGAATATTAGTTAACTTTTGACTTATTATGAATCGAACTGAATCAAAGTTCTTTTTTATTAAGAACTTGGACATTTTCTAATTATATGTACCAAACCGAATTTAACTGTACCGAACTGCAACTAATCGTACATAACCAAATAACCGTATAAAAATATGGAGTATATTACGGACTAAGTCAGCGATCGGGCAGGCTTCTCGCTGCTCGGTGGTTGTTTTTGCAAAATGACTTTAAAGTAAAATACTTATTTGCAAATTTCCAAAGATTTAGATTTATTCACAATTAAAGTAAAGGTTGAAACTTTATTTACAATTAACCCTAGTTTAATTTGGAGTATAGTGTTTCTCCCGTTACAGTTTACACATCATAAACTATGCTCTAATTATAATCCCTTCATAATGTATTTACTTACTTTTTGCATGTAAATTAAATAAATATTATTTAATATATATTGAATAGTTGTATCAATAAGGTGTATGGGTTCTATATTTTAATTATATCAATATTATATGTAAATCTCATATCCCAACAAGAAATTAATGAATACTTTGTAATGTGACATGTCAAAATGACAAAATAAATACATCCAGATTGGGCAAATGGAGTAATTTATATTATCAATATAAATAATAAATAAATAAAGTTTATGATAATTATATTGTGCTATTTATAAAATGCTACGAATAAATTTAAAGTCAAATTAGGGTGCATGTGGGGTACTGGTGCACCTAGTTAACATTAATCATTAGATCAAAAAATTATTTCATAACCACCTTTAAATTAAACAAAATAATTAAGAATTTAAAAATAAAAATAATTATACTTTAAAAAATTAGTCTATTAACTCTAAGTACACTCGCATAGCCAATGCACTATAGAATATCCCTTAAGATACAATGAGCATATCTTATTACTCATAGAGTTGATACCCGGTGCACCTGGGTGCAAGCGTGCATTGTATAAATTTTCATTCAACAGTGTATACATGTTTCTTAATAATTGTATATTTTTTTTACACTCAATTTTTCATTAAAAAAACTAGTACCCATATGTGTATAACTTTTTATTCAATAGTGTATACATGTTTCTTAATAATTGTATAATTTTTTACACTCAAATTTTCATTAAAAAACTAACAAAACTAACAGAAAATTCGATAACAAAGTGGGTGCATCGTAACTGAGGTACACCCTGATGCACAGGAGTATTAGCCTTACTCATAAGTCATAATTGAAAAAAGAAATTGAAACCCCAAATATACCATAAAAAAATGTTGTATGAAAGGGACTATTCCTACATTATATTTAGGAGACATATCCTATAAATAGCTAGTTTAAAATATTATTAAGACATAGATAAACTTATGAGTAGTTAAGATTGTAAGATGTGTTTTGGTTGGAGTAAGTGAATGATAGACAGTGTGTTCGATTTAAGTACTCAAATAATATATGATGCTTTCATATTGAAATACTAAAACAATTCAATATTATTCGGTTGTAGTAATTGAACACAACAAGACGATCAATTGAGATTGCAACGAAAGCAGAATATTCAAACTAACTTATAAAATTGATCTCTTTTGCTCTTGGGGACACATAAGTTTTTGCTTTCACTCTATTTCGACAAAGAATTCAATTAAAATTGCAGGAAATTTGGGCATATAAGGGGAAAATTAAAGTGTGTAAAAAAATAATGGAGGGGTGGGGGGGTTTGGTTGCAAATTGGAGGAAAATAATGATGGGAAGAAGACAAAATTGATAAGAGAGGAGGGGCCATGGGATAACAGGCCATCTGATGAAATGAAAGGGTTTCCTGTAAGTCTACTCCTCGTTTCCCGTTTCAGTGCCCCGCTGACCCCGCTAATCGCTTATCATTCATCCTCCACTGCTATTACTCTCGTCGTCACATATTGAAATTCACGTTTACGGTAGATACAAAATTTAATAGCATTAAACCATTTTAAGATAAAAAATGGTGAAAAATGTCACTTTTTTGATAGTTGATTTTAGAAAAAATGCTACCTAAAAATGGAATTTTTTTTTATCCTTTTTCATTATATAATTAATATATAATCGTACATGTAGTAGTTGTACATATGTTAATAAATAAAACATGTGAATGGTCACACATATAGTCGCTTGTAGTATCACACATTTAGTCGCGCCTAGGATAGTGTATCGGGTTGCTAGCGTAGTCACAGAAAAGATCCCAAATTATAATTATGTTTAAAATTAAAAAAAAAAAATCATTTTTTCGGAAAAAATATAGTGGATGGCATTTTTTCAAAATGAACTATTAAAAGTGACATTTTTCTGACCCTTTTTAGATTGAGTTTACTTTTTTACATTATTTAAGATAATAGTAACATCTTCCATTTTCTCTCCATGAATCCGCATCTTATTAGCGATTTGTCATGGTTCTTGCAAAGAATTCTGAAACTGACTCGCCTGTGCGTAAAGTCTCAAATTTAATCTGAAGGCCTTGAAGCAATGCCCGTTTTGCCCTCACATTTCCTTGATATTTGTTCTTCATTTCATCCCAAATTTGTTTTGAGGTATTTTTTTTTTAGGAGTATTTTAAAATTTTAGTTAAGGCTTAATTGAAAAAAAAAAACCACAAACTTTATTCATATTGCAAATTAATCTTAACTTTTTAAAAATTATAAAAAAAAAAAACTATTTTAAGTATTGTTGTAAAACATATCCAACTTTTCAAAAAGAACCCAATTTTAATCACAAATTGAATACGATTTAAAAGTTGTGTTCTTTTTAATATGAAGTGAGTAATTATATTAGAATTGTATATAGATACATGTTATAATATTAATTGTTTAGTGTTCACGTTAAAAAGAAAATGTAAATATTGGACCAACCAAAATAATAAAATTTAAACGTTAACTTGAAGGGAAGCATTTACTATAAATTTGAAAGATGGGAGAATATAATTTTTCCTCGACAAATATTCAAATTCTACAATTTATTGATATTTCCACGGGACCATCATAATTCAAAATCTTTTCTTTTCGCTGCACTTCATTAAATTACTTAATGGAGTACTTTTTAATTGACAACGATTCTCGTCAAACGTTGCTCATGTGAGATGATGAGAGCTATAATAAAGTATAATGGTTATATAAATAAAATATATTTAAAAATAGTTAAAGCATGGTGAATGATTTTTTAAAATATGATTTTAGGGTATAATAATATTATTATTTAATATAAATAAACTTTAACAATCAATAAGCATATTTTATTCATATATATAGAATATATTTTAATAATGGATCAAATCACTCTCAATCTATTTTATAAGAAAATGTCTCTTCTTTACTAATTAATTAATGAGAGAGTCCAAAAATTTAGAAAATGTATTTTTTTTTCTTTTTTTCATTTTCTCAAATCAATTAATATTTTTTACCTACATCACCACTCATATCTTACACACATTTATTTTAAAAAAATCATCAAAATTTCATGAGATGTTGGGGGAACCGCCCCGTACTGATACGGTCAGGGCACATGCATGTAATATAGGATCCAAGCGGATAACAGGACATGTTTGGGGCAAGTATAGGACAAGTTTGGTTAGTTAACTACCGCCTTAACCTGATGAGTTGACATCCCTATTACATATTATCTACGCAGTGATCTAAAGATTTGAGAAATTCTGTAATTCGAAATTCATATCCACCAGAGCTTCTAAAAATTAAGAATTTAAAAGGCAGAAAGTATTGATTATTCCCTTTTGTTTTCTCATTCATATAAACACAATAATATTTTATTTAGGAAATGAGTGTATTATTGTAGTTTAGAGAATTCTCTCTCTTGTTAGGAGAAGGTGATTATTTTTATGTACAATAAATTCTTGGGTAATTCTTGGGTGACCCGTGGTCACCCATGACCCTCTCACATGAGGGGGTGGGGGCAATAACTAGCCCATGCGGAGCTCCATATGATTCTTTCAACCTTTGCAGAAACCAGCACCACGACTCATTATTTTCAGTGTCACCTACACCAACGGCCAGGGGAAAAACATTGTGGTTGCCATCCTGAGTGACTGCAACGAACACGATCCCACGGTACTTCGCTCTTATGTGTGTACCATCAATGACAATCACGGGACGGCCCGCTCTGGCAAAACCCCGTATTGAAGCACCAAGTGCGTAGTAGACATACCTGCATCGACGTATTTAGTACACCTATACACCTAATAATATTGGAATATTCTGTATTGACTTACTTGAAACAGTTGTCATCTGCAGTAGCCATTGCTGTGTGCGTGCCTGGATTTTCCAGCTTCAGCTGATGCAAGTACGAGGGTAGGGAACTGAAGGAAGAACTATGGTCTCCGTACGTGTGTCCTACTGCAATATGTTTTGATTTGAGGGCCAAATTATAGGAGATGTTGAAACTAAATTCTTTACGTATCTCATCTGCCATTCCAGCAGGACACAATGCTGTGGTTTTATTGAACTGTCGAGCCGCGAACAATCTGCCCACAGTTTTCGAACCAACTTGCCTTGACGCATTAGTGTCTGGGTTCAAACGACATACATGTGGAGGTCCAAACTTGATTACCCTCCATACTCCACCTAGGCCACTAGAATGCATCTCAAACATACACCCCTGCTCCACTCAGTACTTGCAGACGACGTTGAGCCTGTACGGGTCAGATTTCTTGACCCGTGTCTCAAACTGATTCCGCAAGTTGTATATACCCAACGCATACTGGCAATCACCTTTTTTATCGAAGGCACTTTTTTCATGAATCTCAACTGAAGTATCAATCTTGTTGCTGTCTTCCACTTCGTTATCCGCATTACACTGTTCCAAGAAACCTACATCCATGGATTAGTTATTATTCATTTTATGGAGAATACAATAAGGTGATGTAAGGTACCGGACAATTTTTTTAACACATACCTGGAATGCTCCATGGACGGCTGCAAGACCTATCTGTTTCTTGACTAGGACGTATCGGTGTGGGCATCTCCATGTGTGTAGTAACGGGGTCCAGGAAACTCATTCCTCCATTGGCTCTGATGTAGGAACAGAACCTCTCGAATAGAGCAGTTTCAGGATCCTCATCTTCATTATTGAGTTGATCACCATCGCGCCCCTCATCTTGCGAAGCCTCAGCACCCTCAAGATCCTCACGCTGTGGACCCTCAAATGAATCATACCCATAGCCTTGCGATCCATCGGACCCATAGTCTTGACAACCAGCAAAACCATCACCCTCTGAACCCTCAATCCCATCAGAGGAGCACATCTCATCTCCGTTCTCCACCTCTTCTTCATCCTGTACTTCGCTAGTGTACTCACTGTTCAAATCAATATTTGTCGTACGACTAGACACGCCCACACCTGTACTCCTACTCGGTCCGGCCAAATCTACGGGACTAGGATTATTGACAGATGGAATCTGTGAACGAAGCAAGTCGGTCCAATAACTGCTCCCCACTGGCGCCGCAGTAGTGCAACAATTACCAACTGATTGCTGTGGTATGGCCTTAACTGTGACAAACAGCATCGGCTCATCAACCTGCTGATACAAGCCCCTAATATCCATATCATCCTTCACCTTATGTTTTGTTATACAACCACCGATGTCCACAAGTGTGTGTATAACATATTTACAATGATTCACATCGGCGCGAACTATATTGTGCACATGCCCTATAATAAATTCCAACGTCAACTGATCTGAATTTAAAACTAAGCTCGTCTGTTGGCCACGAACATACTCTAAACCTTGCCACCAGCCGCCCCACCATATATAAAATTTTCTCATTTCCAATCCAAGTCCTAAACCTTGCAACAAAAGGATAATTAATTGTTATATTGACACATGAATCATCAAAGTATTTTTCTGATACATAAATCGACAGACATGCCTTAAATAATGACTTACATGCATAATTCTGCTCAAAATTGACGGACATGCTCAATTTAGCCAAATATAATGGGAGGACATGATATAATATGCTTAAAACATGCTCAATTACGGTGAAAAAATCGGCGGACATGCTCAATTACGGTGAAAAAATCGGCGGACATGCTCAATTATGGTGAAAATATCGGCGGACATGATAAATTAGGGTGAAAAAATCGGCGGACATGCTCAATTACGATGAAAATATCGGCGGACATGATAAATTAGGGTCAAAACATCGGCGGACATGCTCAATTATGATGAAAACATCGGCGGACATGCTCAATTAAGGTGACAAAATCGGCGGACATGATCAATTAGGGTCAAACATCGGCGGACATGATAAATTAGGGTGAGAATATCGGCGGACATGCGCCAATAATGTCACATTGTCTGCGGACAAGCTCATTCATGGTGAAAACATCGGCGGACATGCTCATTTATCGGCAGACAGACTCATTTATGGTCAAATTAACGGCGGACATGCTCAATTTTCGGCGGACAGGCTGTACTGGGCAACTACTTTCGGCGGACACGCTAAAATGGGCTACTAATTTCGGCGGACAAGCTCATTTAGTGTCAAATAATAGGCGAACACACTTTATTAGGCCACAAAAATCGGCGAACATGTCCGATAAGTCTAAAATACTGGGGACATGCATTTTTAAAACCCTAAAGCCGTAAAAACCCTAAAATCGTATAAACCCTAAAACCTTTAAATAAAATAAATTAACAGCAACATTGAAAGAAACAAATAAATAAAATAGAACGCAAACAGTTTTCGTATCATACCTTTGGCTCTAACTATGGATCCGTCGAAAAAAACGGTGGTTAAATCAGGGAGCCGATGCTGTTTGTGGAGACAGAGGAATGAAGTTTGAATCCCCTTTGTTGTTTGTTGGTGGTGAAGTTATTTGGTTGGTGGGGATAGGTGAGAGTTTAATGTGACAAGAATTTACTACATAAATGAACTGATTGTGAACACAGTGCTTTAATTTTCACCCCATTTAATGAAGTGTGTTTGAGTGGCAGTGGTAGGTAGTTAATTTTGCATGTGTTTAATCACCTAATTACTGCATGTGTTAATTAATAATTAAGCCTATTATAATCTAACAATTTAAAATTTAAATTTTGTGAATTTTAAATAGTAGGTGTGCTCTTAAAATTTGGCTTCATTCAGCTTGTCCGCCGAATTGGGGGTGACTCCCTATTTTAATAGATTTATTTATTTTCCTTTTTACTTAATGTGTCATCCTAATCTACATATTCCCTGACACATTGAATTGCATGCAACTGTACTTGTCAACTCATTCCCAATATAAAAGGTGGGTCATCCTTGAGGGTAGTCATGGCATTGCATCTATTTTTAGGGCAAATTAGATGTATTACAAAAGGTAGGGCAAAATAGATGTTGACTTGCCCATATAGGGCAAGTTGTGGTATTTCCCAGTGAAATAACATAAAATTGTATAAATAAATAAGAGCATGAAAGCAAGCTCATTCATTTCATGCCAATTCTTCCCGCTTCCCTTCCTCTGCAACTCTCAACTCCTCTCCCATGGCGTCTGCCTCTTCCAACCCTACCCCTACCCCCCACCACCTCCCATTTCCACCCGCATTCCCAAACGGGTACGACCCGAACTCAATTCCAAACACCACATTCGTTCAAGCCGACCCGTCCACCTTCCGGGCCGTCGTCCAGCGCCTCACCGGCGCAACCCCGACCAAGACTGTCGGAAAAACCAGCTCCGGCGAGATGGGCCGCCGGAGATCCACCTTCAAGCTCCAAGAGAGGAGGCCAACTGCCAGGAAACTGGAGATCAAACTCGACGGAACTTCTCCTCCGGCGAAGAGCCACCGGAGCTTCGCCGGAGAAAACATGATGATGGTGTCGCCGGTTTCGCCTCTGGAGTACCTGGCGGCGGCGCGTGGGAGCCCAAAAACGCCGAGATCGCCGATGGAGGAAGAGGAGAGAGCCATTGAGGGGAAGGGGTTTTATTTGCACCCGAGCCCGTTAAGCACGCCGAGAGGATCCGACCCGCCGGAGCTCTTGCCGTTGTTTCCTTTGCATTCCCCCAGAGAGGATTACTACAGTTCGCCATCCTAATTAATTTCTAATGTTTTAATTATGTTATTAGTAGAGTTTAATTCTTTTTTTATTGTTTATTTTTCTTGGTTAATATTCTTAATTAGGATCAATTAACTAATTAAGTTTAATGCGTGTGTATGTTCCTTAAGTTATGTGTGTTTGCAAGGATTTTTGGACCAAAATTACTGCTTTCTTTACTGAAGTGTTTACGCACCGGATCATCTGCTTATGAAGCGACTTGTATATTAATGTTGCTTAATTTAATTATTTAGTACTTGATTATGAAATTAGTTAACTAGTTAACTATATTAGTTGCTAATTAACCACATTGAAATAATGGTTGGTTGTGGTTCCTCCCAACTTTTTCATTAAAATTTTTCGTTAGCAATTTCTCTCATCATCCCACATTAAGTTTACCCTTATTTTTTTTTCTTTTTTTTTTTTTTTTTAATTTTGATTTGTTTCAAATTAAGATTTAAATTTCTTTTTCTTTAAAATAGAATTCACCCAAAATAATTATTTATTTCACATAGGTCACACACAATATTAATACAAATACACACTACACATTAAATATTATATTTTTCAATACACTATTTATTAAAATATTATATCTTTTAATCCATATGCAAATACAAACGTAAATATTAACGCAAGATATGAGGCATTATCATTATTAAAAATGATGATATTATCGTAACATTAAAGGACAGTCTCACAAAATACTTGGAATAACACTTCCTTCGTTTCAAGACAAGGGAGTACATTTGTTTTCTTCAAGTAAATTAAGAAATATGATATGTAGTAGATAAGTTTTAATTGTACTTTTGCCCTCTTTCTACTCTAGCACCACCATCACTTTTTATCAACTTGAGCATCATTTTTCAATGGGGACAATCGTACGTGGGGTTTTTTACCAAAAAGGAAAAATAAGAATTTTTAAATGACGCAACCAATAATAAAATAAGGATCTTTTGGTGGGATGAAGGGAGTATCATTTTTTATCCGTTTCACTGAAGCCTTCTCTTGAGATGGTCCCACATATGTATTTATTTAACTCTTAACTTTAATTTGAAGGATGACAAATTACACCAGTATTAAAGACTTATTAGGAGTAATAATTTCATTTTTGTGTTGGGATTCACTTACTAAAAATAAAATATACGGACAGATGGAGTAATAATTATTATAATAAAAGAAAATTCTTCACTTTAAAAAGATGTTTATTTTGGATTTTTGTAAGGTTTGGAAATCAAATGTATAATACTATACTAGTACTATATATTCAAAGTGTCAAAAGTCATCTCAAAATTGCAATTTTAACATGTTTTTATTCCAGTGCGTTGTTTGAATTTTGTGGGTTAAAAATATATACAGAACATTAAAAAAAACAAATATTTGCATGAAACCATTTCACAAAAAGAATTTTGTGAGACAGAGAATGATAATATTTTAACAAATAAATGATAGGAGTACTTGATTGATGAAAAATGATAATTGTAAAATAAATTATTTCATGAATAATTTATAGTATAAATAAAAATATATTATTTTAAATAAAATAATAATATATTTATTAAAAGGTTATAATTAATTTAGAAAAAGATAAAATCTTGTGAGTATTGCTCCGACTAAGAGTGCTGGTGAAGTTTATATTTCATATAATTACATTTTAGTAAATTGATATTAAAAAGAAAAAAAAATGGTACCCATATATTTATTGATCATATTTACTCAAGAAGGCTTGTCTCTTGTAAACCCAGTACTTTTACTGTATTTATTTCATATAATTAAATGATTAGTAAATTGATATTTAAAATAAAACATGGGTACCCATATATTAATGGATCATATATACTAAGAGGGCTTCTCTTGTAACCCCAGTATTTTTACTGTGCATTTATGAAATTACTCCCTACATTCCATTATGAGATTCATAATTATTGTAGATATGAATTTTTGAAAAGTTATTTTTCACTTGTTTTTAAGGATAAATTTAATTTTTTTTGGTATCAAATAAATTATAAGTTATCAGAGTTATAATTAAAGGGTGTTAATTTTAAAACTAAAAGTGTGTTATGAGTAAGGTTGGGAAAGATCAGCATACCGAAAATATTGATACCGTACCGAAAATTTATGTATGAATTTTTCTATATCGATACACACATCGAATTTTCAGTATACTGATTTTCGGTATATCGAAAATTTGGTAAAATTTAATCTCATACCGATATCGTATCGATATTTATACCATATTGATTTTTCGATAAACACCTATTTATAACGAAAATTTGACATACCGTCTAGGGATGGTAGTTTCGCGGGTTTTTCCGGGTACTCGACCCGACCAAACCCTAATGGGATGGGTTTGGGTACCTATAATCGGGTTTGGGAAAAAATAAAACTCCCATTAGGGTTCGGATTCAACCCCTCGGATACCCGCTGTAGGCAATTAAAATTTATTGCCTAAATAAATAAAATACAGAGGAAGATATATTAAGTATTGATTAAATATTTATTTATTAAGGAATTTAAATAAAATAGTTCCTTAAAATAAATGAATAATTAATTAGTAATTAATATAATTATTTGAGCCCAAATCCAAGCCAAATGGGCTCAATTTAAATTAAATTGCCCAAATCCAAGCCAAATGGGCTCAATTTAAATTAAATTGCCCAAATCCAAGCCAAATGGGCTCAATTTAAATTAAATTGCCCAAATCCAAGCCAAATGGGCTCAATTTAAATTAAATTGGTCAAATCCAAGCCAGATGGGCTCAATTTAAATTAATTGGGTTTAATCCAAGGCAAGTGGGCCTGATTTAAGTCAACAAATCCAGCAAGTTAAATCCAGCAGGCTTATTAAATAGGCCCAAGTCAAATCCAGCAGGCTTATTAAATAGGCCCAAGTCAAATCCAGCAGGCTTATTTAAATTAAATAGGCCCGTATCCAGTCCAGCAGGCTTAATTAAAGGAAGAAGCCTAACATATCTTTGGAAGGAGAAAATATCTCTCAAGTGGTTATTTTCTCTACCTATAAATAAGGGCCTTCAGTCCTCATTCCAAACACATTCAAGCACCCGAAGACAAGACGTTCTTGAAGAAATCAAGAACACTCAAAGACCTTCGAATCTTCAAGCTCAAGACCTTCGAGGATCTTCAAATCTTCGAATCTTCAAGCTCAAGAACACTCAAAGACCTTCGAATCTTCAAGCTCAAGACCTTCGAGGATCTTCAAATCTTCGAATCTTCAAGCTCAAGAACACTCGAGGATCTTCAAATCTTCGAATCTTCAAGCTCAAGACCTTCGAGGATCTTCAAATCTTCGAATCTTCAAGCTCCAGATCTTCAAATCTTCAAAGCTTCAAATCGAAGACTTCAAGCTAGTCTTCAAGCAGCTTCAAAGTAACTTCAAGTCAAGAACTGCCTCCGATCAAGGATCAAGGTGCTAAACCTCTCCGATCCGGCGTTCTTCATCCAGTAAAAATCGTGGGGTCAACGGTGTTTTACCAAATTGAACGACGTTCTTCACAGCAAATCTTCAAGTCAACGTTCGATCCGAACAAAGGCTCGACGCCTCCGGATAAACGTTTTCAAGCTTCAAGCCCTGAACCCGAGCTCGGACAAGCTTTATCCAAAGATCCGACTCAGAAAGTTGATAAAGTCAAGAAAGTCAACTCAAGAGAGGAATCAGAGGATAAATAGAAGCTGTCTACTTCAATTTTCAAGTTTAATCCACATCGGATTTTCGTTGTAATTCCTTTTGTGTTTATTATTTAATAAATACAAATTTTGTTGTTACAAATTTTGGCACGCCCAGTGGGACCGTTTCTACCTCTCATCTCCTCTTCGAGCAAAGTAAGATGGTTCCGCTAAGGGTCAAAGTCAACAGATCAGCTTCTATCTTCAAGTCTTCAGAATTACAAGTGGAAGACGTTAATGTGACAACTAGAAGCATGTCAAAGATGGCACGATCTGAAGCCTCTTCAGAGATAAATTCTTCAGTTGGAGTTACCTCTGGAGTGATACCATATGATGATAAAGATGAGAAAAACGACTCAGCTAATTCAACCCCCATACTTGAAGAAAGCTCATCGTCTGATTCATCCATAGCCTCGACAATGGCAATAAACACTTCGTCTGTCGAAGAACAGTTGGCAAGCTTAACTGAATCCGTTGCTGCACTCGCCAAACAGAACCAAGAACAAAGTACTTTGATTTTCAAACTGATGGAAAAAATGGCTGGTGCTGAAACTAGCCATGCGAACGAAAAGCAAGAAGAAGATGCTGAAAATGAAGTAGATGAGTCTGCGAAGCGTCAGACGATGGGGAAAAGGGTGATTGAAGAAGAATTGAACATCTCCCATGATAGAATGGTTCCTATCAGCCAGTTAAAAAGCATTATACTTGGCACAATGAAGGACCAATTCGAAGAGAGCTCTAAACCTTCATTCGCTTATGCTAAGCCTTATACTAGGAGGGTTGGCAACTTGAGAATGCCACCTAACTATCAACCCCCCAAGTTCCAACAGTTTGATGGCAAAGGTAATCCAAGGCAACATATAGCACATTTCATAGAAACGTGCAATGATGCTGGCACTCACGGAGATCATATGGTGAGACAATTCGTTCGCTCTCTGAAGGGAAATGCTTTTGAATGGTACACTGACTTGGAGGCTGATTCTATAGACAGTTGGGATCAGATGGAATATCAATTCCTTAACCGTTTCTATAGTACTAGGAGGACGGTTAGCATGATAGAGTTGACGAACACCCGTCAGTTAAAAGAAGAGCCAGTAATTGAATACATTAATCGATGGAGAAATTTGAGCCTAAACTGTAAAGATCGATTGTCTGAAGTTTCTGGCATTGAGATGTGCACAGCAGGAATGCAATGGAACCTTCGTTACATACTTAAAGGGATTAAGCCTAAAACCTTTGAAGACTTGGCCACAAGAGCTCACGACATGGAGCTAAGTATGGGGATAAGTGGAGTTGTAGAACCACCGATTCCTGGATCCTACAAGTATAAAGAAAAGCAAGAGGCAAGGAAAGGGGGCAAACCCTACAATAAATCTTCCGAAAAAGGGTCTATGGTAACCAATGCATCAACTGTCAAGTTCCGAAGGAATGAGAATGAAAAAGATGATAAAGTGAAGAATGAGTCCCAAGAAAGGGGGCAAAGAAGATTGACCTTGAAAGAAATGCAAGAAAGGAAGTACCCATTCCTTGATTCGGATGTCCCAGGCATACTCGATGATCTGCTCAAAGATAAACTTATCGAGCTTCCTGAAATGAAGCGACCAGAAGAAGCGGGACAAACGGACAATCCGAAATACTGCAAGTATCATAGACTGGTGGGACATTCTATCAAAGATTGCTTTGTCTTTAAAGACAAAGTTATGCGATTGGTTGAGCAAGGGAAGATCTTTCTAGATGAAGATGCAACTGCAAACTCTACTTCTGCAGACGGTGGAAATAATTATTCATGCCATATGGCAGGCGAAGCTGTTGTGCCTAAAGTTGAAAGCAAGGCCCATGCTATGAAGATTACCTTCACTGAGGAAGACTTACTGCTCGGTTCACAATCTCACAACCGACCCTTGTTCGTAGCTGGTTGCACTCAAGAGCAAAGGGTGAATCGAATACTGATTGATGGAGGTTCAGCGGTCAATATCCTACCTCTAATAACGTTAAAAAAGTTAGGGATTTCAACAGATGAACTTGGCAGTAGCCGATTAACGATTCATGGGTTCAATCAAGAGGGCCAGAGAACACTTGGTACGATAGTCATGAACTTGATAATAGATGAGATGGCCTCAACAGTTCTGTTTCATGTCATTGATGCTAAAACATCATACAACATGCTCTTGGGGCGCCCATGGTTGCATGAAAATGGAGTAATTCCTTCTACGCTGCATCAGTGCTTCAAATACAGCGATGGAGGTAACATAAAAAAGGTACTCGGTGATGAAAAGCCATTTACAGAAGCAGAGTCATACTTCGCAGACGCTAGATATTTTCTGAAAAGTATCAAGGCCGATAAGCAGGAAGGAACTTCATCACAAGATAAAGGTGATGATAAACAAGAAAAAGAGAATGCAGATGATGTTTCATCCACACATTCTAATAAAAGTAAACAGTTGATCAAAACTGTAGAAGGGTTGACACTACCCCTGACTAAGGTCGACGCTGAGAGGCCCTATCCCCCTCCACTCAAAGGATTCACTCGCCCAACACAAGCGGCTAAAACTGAGCATGGAGATGTATTTGAGGCGGCAGTTTCCAAATCGTATAGCCCACAAGCTTACAAACTTCTTGTGAAAGCTGGTTATGACCCTCAAGAAAAATGTGCGGCAAATGAACTGTCTCATAAGATTCCTAGTGGAACCACCCAAGAGAAATTGAAGAGTAATGGCCGTACTTCCAAGTGTATTAGAACAGGCATAGGATATGTTCCGCAAAAACCTGTTCGCATTGCGATAAAGAGGGCAAACACAAACTACATCACTGAAGATGAAATTCTCTCTGAAGAAGAGGAGTCTCATGAGGAAGATAGAAAGACAGAAAGAATCTCAGTATTCGAGAGACTCAAACCAGCTGGAGCTAAAAGGACCACTAAGTTCCCAAGTTTCCCAAAGATACATAGTCGGATCCCATCTCGCATGAAAAGACGACATTTCCTGACTATATCATGTGGCACAATGTTGAAAGCTAAGAAACGAACAATAATCTTCACCCGAAGTGAAGAAGATGATCGTGAAAGTGTAGGCTCATCAGATGTTGTTCATTCCATCATCATGCAAACAGATCTACAAAGTGCAGAAAGAGATCTACAAAGCAAGATCGTCGAGATGAGGAGAGATGGCTATGAAGTGGGGAGCATTGTTAAAGTGGGAGAGAATGAACAAGTTAGGTCCAACCCACGTTTTCAAAGGCAAGAATTCTTGGAACAAGTTGCCACGGTGAATCATGTCACAATACGAGAGGAGACCTCAACCGAAGAGGAAGATGCTGATGATGCTCCTCCAGAATTTGAAGAGGGTATCAAATCTACTGTTGATCAATTGAAGGAGATTAATTTGGGTGGTGATAACGATCCACGGCCAACCTATATAAGTGCTTTATTGACAGCCAATGAAGAAAAAGTTTACATTGAGCTTCTTCAAGAATTTAGAGACGTGTTTGCCTGGTCATTCAAAGAAATGCCCGGATTAGATCCAAAGGTGGCAGTTCATCATTTAGCAATAAAAGAAGGAGCCAAGCCAGTTAAGCAGATGCAGCGTCGATTTCGACCAGAGCTGGTTCCCTTGATTGAGGCTGAAATTAATAAACTCCTTGAGACGAAAAAAATAAGAGAAGTGAAGTATCCCACTTGGCTCTCTAACATTGTGCCAGTAAGGAAGGCAAACGGACAGCTTAGAGTGTGTGTTGACTTCCGGGATTTGAACTTGGCATGCCCAAAAGATGACTTTCCATTGCCAATTACTGAGCTCATGATTGATGCAACAACTGGCCATGAAGTCCTTTCATTTATGGACGGATCGTCTGGTTATAATCAAATTAGCCTGGCCCCAGAAGACCAAGAGAAAACAGCCTTCCGCACTCCTAAAGGAATATATTGTTACAATGTTATGCCATTTGGCTTGAAGAATGCCGGTGCCACTTATCAACGAGCCATGCAAAAGATATTTGATGACATGCTCCATAAGAATGTCGAATGCTATGTTGATGACATCGTGGTGAAATCAAAGAAGAAAAAGGATCATCTCCAAGATTTAAGACAAATATTTGAGCGTCTTAGAAAATTCCAACTTAAGATGAATCCACTTAAATGCGCATTTGGAGTGTCTTCTGGAAAGTTCCTTGGATTCATTGTCCGACATCGTGGCATTGAAATTGACAGAGCAAAGATTGATGCAATTATAAAGATGCAGGTACCCCGAAACATACATGAGCTCAAGAGTTTGCAAGGTAAGCTGGCATACTTAAGAAGATTTATATCAAATTTGGCCGGCCGATGCCAACCATTCAGCCATCTTATGAAAAAGGGCAGCCCATTTGAATGGGATGAATCTTGCACTAATGCCTTTAACAGTATTAAATCATATTTGATGAAGCCGCCAGTATTGGTTGCTCCAATAGCCGGACGCCCATTGATTCTCTACATATCTGCTCAAGAAAGATCAGTTGGAGCCCTGCTTGCACAAAATAATGATGAAGGAAAGGAGTGTGCATTGTACTATTTGAGTAGAACAATGACCCCAAATGAGTTAAAATACTCACCAATTGAAAAGATTTGTCTGGCTCTCATCTTTGCAATTCAGAAGTTAAGACACTACTTTCAAGCTCATACTGTTTACTTGGTCTCAAAGGCCAACCCATTAAAATTCGTCATGTCGAAACCAGTGCTCTCTGATAGGCTTGCAAGGTGGTATCTTCAATTGCAGCAATTCGAGATTATATATGTCCCTCAAAAGGCAGTGAAAGGGCAAGTATTGGCGGATTTCTTAGCTGATCATCCCATGCCTGCAGAATGGGAGTTATCTGATGATCTCCCCGATGAAGATATATTGGCTATTGAAATCACTCCTCCTTGGAAGATGTATTTCGATGGAGCTGCTCACAGAGAAGGAGCCGGCGCAGGAGTGGTATTTGTGACCTCAGATGGAGAAGTTCTGCCATACTCCTTCAATCTAACTGAAAATTGCTCTAACAATGTAGCTGAATATCAAGCTCTTATACTTGGTCTGGAGATGGCAGTAGATGTAAAGCAACGACACCTGAAGGTATATGGAGATTCGTTGTTAATAATCAATCAACTGCTTGGTTTATATGAGGTTAAGAAACCCGAGCTACGTCCGTATTATGACTATGCTCAAAGGCTTATGAATTGGCTTGGAGATGTAGAGATTGAACATCTTCCAAGGAGCAAGAACAAACAAGCCGATGCTTTGGCAAAGCTAGCATCAACCATAGCAATGCCTGAAGCACATTTCCAAGTTCCGATCTGCAAAAGTTGGGTGGTACCTCCCTTCTTCGAAAAGGAAGATGATGAAGAAGTTGGGTATTGTGCCATAGAAGTGTTCGATATTGGGAAGGAAGATTGGCGACAACCGTTCATGGATTACTTGAAGTATGATAAGCTCCCCAATGATCCACACCTAAGGGTTGATGTCCGGCGTAGAGCACCGCGATTCTTCTATTACAAAGATATACTTTATAGAAGATCGTTTGATGGTATTCTCTTAAGATGCTTAAGTGATGAAGAAGCTCTACAAGCTATGGAGGAAGCTCATTCTGGAATATGTGGCGCCCATCAGTCTGGACCCAAGTTACATTTCAGAATCAAGAGGATGGGATATTACTGGCCTTCTATGGTAAAAGATTGCATAGACTATGCACAAAAGTGTCAGCCATGTCAGTTTCATGCAAATCTCATTCATCAGCCTCCGGAGCCATTACATCCAACCGTTTCTTCATGGCCATTTGATGCATGGGGCCTAGATGTGGTGGGGCCATTAACAAAGTCTTCTGGAGGCCATCTTTATATTCTGGCTGCCACTGATTACTTTTCCAAGTGGGCGGAAGTTGTACCCTTGAGAGAAGTGAAGAAGGAAAATGTTGCTGATTTCATCCGCATCAACATCATATATAGATATGGAGTGCCTCGATACATCATCACGGATAATGGGAGGCCGTTCAGTAATTCTTTGATTGATAGGCTTTGTGAGAAGTTTGACTTCAAGCAAAGGAAGTCTTCTATGTATAATGCAGCAGCTAATGGGCTTGCCGAAGCCTTCAACAAAACACTGTGTAATCTGTTGAAGAAGGTAGTCTCCAAGTCAAAGCGAGACTGGCATGAAAGGATTCATGAAGCTTTATGGGCGTATCGAACTACTTATAGAACGCCTACTCAAGCTACTCCATACTCCCTTGTGTATGGGGTTGAAGCTGTGGTGCCCCTTGAAAAGCAAATACCATCTTTGAGAATTGCCATACAAGAAGGTTTGACTGAAGAAGAGAACGCACGACTGCGTCTTGAAGAATTAGAGGCACTTGATGAAAAGAGGTTAGAAGCACAACAGAGACTTGAGTGCTATCAAGCTCGCCTCTCCAGAACGTTTAATAAAAAAGTGAAGATACGTTCCTTTCAAGTCGGAGACTTAGTCCTTGCTGTGAGAAGGCCTATTGTCATCACTCACCGAGTGGGAAATAAATTCTTGCCCAAGTGGGATGGCCCACATGTTGTGAAAGAAGTATATACAAATGGTGCATACAAGTTGATATCCGAAGATGGAGTGGGAATTGGCCCCATAAATGGCAAATTCCTGAAACGCTACTACGCGTAATCCAGTCAAACCTAAGGAACGCTCCATGACGTATGAGCCTAAACTACATGTTACTCCTGGTCCGCACGAGTATAAACTGTGTATGACAAACTCCTGGTCCGCATGAGTATAAACTGTGTACGACACCCACCAAAGGTAATTATACGTGGCTAAACTATTAATTCACCCCACTCAGGTATTTTAAGTGGTTAAAGCATTAAATACCCTACTTTGTCTAAAGTGGTTAAAGAATAGTCACTCCTGGCCCGCACGAGTATAAACTGTGTACGGCACCCCCCCCCATTCAAATCAAATTATGTTCTTTTGAACTACGTTATGACTTGATCCTCTATAAAGAGGTACGTAGGCAGCTTATCACTTTGTTAAGTTCAGTCATATCTTTGGTTTATCATATCAAGTTTATGAGACAAGCAATAAAGCGAAGTATGAAGGCAATATAAGTAAAGCGACAGTGACAGAAATGAACTTTATTGGTAATTAAATGTTCAAAGCATAGTAGGGAAAATAGACAAGTATGAGTAAAAAAAGAAGAAGCTCTACACTAAACAAAAAAGTTATCAGAAAGTATGCTTCGTAATTCAGCCTTCAGAGCTGCTTTCTCGTTCTCAGATGAATACTCCTTTAATGAGGTCACTGTATCAAGTGCAAAGATATTTTCCTCTATGAGGTCAATTTCCTTCTTAGCACGGTAAATGGTTTGTTTGAGTTGATCAGCTGCTTCACATAAAGTCTTCTCTTTCTTTAGGGTGGCCAACTCGTTGCTTATCAACTCCAATTCTTCCCAGGTTGTCTTTAGTTTTTGTATCTCCATTGTATGGGTGTTCTTATAACTTTGGAGACGATCTTTGAGGTCGGCTGAGACTTTTACATAATCTCCCTTGGAGGCCGCTTGATCAGACTTCGATTTTACAGCAGTATAAGCATCAGCTTTATCAAATAAAGGAGTTAAGGCTTCTTCTAATGTAGAGCAATCGATGTTAAGTACTTTCACTTCCCCTATCAGGTTGAAGACTCCTTCCCTTAGAGATGATAAATATTCGATAGGAGTCCGTTGGAGCTTATTTCTGATACGGCTCCAGGCTTTCTGGGCAAATTGCTCTTTGAGACTTCGAGCTTCTTTCTTGAATTTAAATTCTGTTACTGCTGGGCATGCTTTCAAAGAGGAATCCATTCCTGTGTTAGAAGCATCACTCTTGGTAGAACCGTCGCCCTCAGAGTCTGAAGAGAAGCCTGAGACCTAATTGAAAAAAATATTTAGAAAGAAAGATGATAAAAAATTTTAAAGACAAAAAAAGGGGGCAACCTCGTTGGCCAAGTCTTGTGAAGCGATAGCAGAAATTAATTCTTTTCCTTCATTGGCCTTAGGAGGGGAAGTTGGGTTAGAAATCCTCTGCGCAATCTAAAGTAGTAAAAAGAGCCTTGTAAAAAAAAAGGGAAACATAAAAAAAAAAAAAAAAGAAGAAGAGAATTGGGAGAGTGAAGGGAACCTCATCATCTTGCTTTTCAGTGGAGGCAGTAGACTTCTTCCTCTTCCAATGTTGATCCCTGGATGCGCTGCAATCCTCCACAGATTGACCTTTCTTTCTTTTATGCGCCATAGGTTTTACCATATCATGCACTGGAGAAATACCTTGGACGTCTTGGTGATTTTCATTAAGATCATCTATGATGTCCACTTCTTCCTCTATAGGGGCTGATACTGGGGTAATCAGGTCTTTAACATGATCAGATAAGTAAGTGCCATGAACATGCTTCCACCACTCCTTATATTCAGAAGTGGAGTAATTTCTAGGAGCTGAGGCTGCACCGGGAAAATAAGCTTCAGATTTGGAGTTACATGTAGTGGAATGACACCAGTAATCAAATCCTTCTTCTAAAGAGGCCTTGCGGAGGTTTGTTCTAAGCATGTTAGGAACATCTTGCAGAAAACCAAATTGACGAGCAAATCTATGAGGAGAATATGGCTCCATTATACAATGACCACCTTGCCTCAATGTAAGATAGCTGGTACGAAGAGCTACAAGATGGGTCCAACTAGTCCAGTCATTATTCCCGTCATCCACATAATAAACGGCTACATCTTTGGAAAAAATGTTGCAAGTCCACGAAGCATTATCAGCTGTTTGAATTCGTTTACGAGCCTCCTCAGGATTAAAGTATTTTGCACCTTGTTCACCAGAGTAAGTTACCATGCGAGGATAAGACAATTTGCTACCAATCGGAAAGTGAGTTTTGAAATAATGAGCTAACCAAGCATGAACAAAGTGAACGGGAAATGTTGATTTAACTTCAGATGGATTTGATGAATTTGAGATTTTGTTCAAACCACGATAGATGCTTGTCAGTACGGGAATTGCAAGGCCCACCTTTTTTCCTGCAGCCATTAAGCTCGCCGCTTTAAAAGTACTTGGCCGTATCAAGTTTACTTCGTTACTCGGAAGTACAAAAATGCAGAGCCAGCATGCTAAATAAGCAGCGAGATATGTCTCTTCTTGGTTTGTTGGCGCAATTCCCACTTTTCTGAATTGATTCAATTCAGCAGATGTCCAGGAACGGTGATTTGGGATGATGCCGGTTGGATTGTAAGTTTTTTTGGGGCGATTAGTTGATCTTTTCTCAACACGCATCGGAGGCGCAGGGTATGTTACAGTCTTTTTAGACCAAAAACTTACCCATTGATCAATCGTCACACCTTTCTTATTAGTATCCTTGCAGAGCAAGTGATAAGCACCAAGTAGATGTCTACAGCTGCGCGGAATACATGGCTCATTATTTGTGGAGAACAGTTCTGTTAGGCTCGTCACTGCTTCATCATATAGGTGACCAGCTATAGGCAACCCCATCAAGTTGTACAAGTCCCACAAAGAAATAGACATCTCCCCATGTTTCGTGAGTAAAGTATTGGTGGAAGGACACCAAGCCTCGCAAAAAGCTTTGATAATTTCACAGTTATAATCATAAGTAAAGAGAGACGCGAAGACAGCATCATATAGCTTGAGGCTTTTAAGAAGAGGTCGGCATCGACTTAGTACATCCTCAGTCCATTCCCAGTACCCTTTGGTGTAGCGGAAGTCTCCAAGAAATTTAATCGGCTCTCCCCAAGTCACTTTTCCTTTCCCTTCCAAGATGCGTCGCCCCAAGGAAGGTAGAGGTTCTAAGCTAGGATGTGACTCGATATCAGCTCCTTTCAAAGTCCAAGTTATGTTATTCTTCCCCAAAGTAAGCTCATGAGACCAACATTCAAGGTAGAAGTCGTTCTTAAGATTGGTAGGAACTACAGCATGATTCCCTAACAGAGATTTCTCGACTAAAAGGCGAGTCCCTTTATTCAAAGGTTGACGCTCGTCATCAAGGATTAGTAAGTAGTCTGAGCCAGATTGTCCTGTGATCTTTCTGAAGAAAACCATGCCGAGAAGTGGATAAGCTGCAAGACAAAAGAAGGAATGTTAGAAAAGTCGAAAATGGGCATGAAGATAATTGGAGTTTATGGATTTAATTAATTAAAGGACCAAAAATTATGGGGTCAATTAATTATTAAATTCGAAATTATAAATTAAAACACACATGACAAAGGAGGTCAAGATAAAGGTGGTGGATGATTAAATTAATATGTGAGTTTAATTAATTTAAACTTAAAATTAATTTGGGTCATAGAAGTAGAGGATATGTTGCTGGTGTAAGTAAATGGCCCAACAAATACTTATGATGGGCAAGGCCCGAAGCATGTTTTAATTGGATCTCAAAGTAGTGGGTCCAAATTGATATTGGAAATTTGATTAAGCCCACTTTGTGTATTTTGAAAATTAAAAATTGCTGGAGCCCATCATGTGAATTGAAATCCAAGCCAAACGTGAATCAAGTTGGAAAGGTCAAAATTGTGAATCAAGTTGAAAAGGTCAAAATTGATCTCCTTTTCCTAAGAAGTTTGTTGTCTTCTTCCCAGAATTTTCTCCACATTTTCCTTATTGCAGCCACACGACCTCAGCATCCGCCTGTCAGAATCGCTCTTCATCTTCAACCGCCGCACACGCCAGCAGCCGGAATCTGTTGTCTTCGCCGGTTCGCTGCACCGCCAATGCCGACGGGATCGCAAGCCTCGATGGAGTTCGGTTGTCGGAGTCTGTTCCTCGGCTTCAAGCTCATCACCGCTGTCCGACAACCACGCGTCGGAACCCACCGCTCCTCGCCGTCGGCATCCGCCACCATCGTCAGATCCTTCAAAACCGCTGGAAGAAACCACTCCGGCCGGATCTGTTTCTGACGAGTACCGAGGCCGCCCGGATTTTCCGCAACGCTCCACCACGTGAACCGGAGCCTGTCGCCACCACCGGATCTGCCACGACACTGCCGTCGCGCCACCAACCGTTGCTCAGCCATCGCAGACCGCCGAAGCATGCCGAGCACCAGCTTCTTCTCACCGCCTCCGCTGTACGCGACCACCGCCGCCACCGGGAGCAGACTGCGCCGCTGCAAATCCAGCCGCCTTCTCGCCCGATCCACCGCGCTGCCCACCTATCAACACCACCATCAGCGCCGCCGCCTTCAGCCGCTGGAGTTTGCCCCAATCCCCCTTCAGGAAACCGCGTGCTGCTTCCACTGCCAGTGACCGCCTCCATCGCTCGCCGTCCAACATCGCTGGCCGCAACCGCCGCATATTGCCAGAGGTTCCTAGACCTCCATCGCGACATCGAGTCCCGCTGCCGGAATCGCGAACAACCCAAAAGCCTCGCCGACGGGAACGATTGCAAATTAAGGGTACTATCAGGCGCGGGTTTGAAAGACGGGTCTGTAACTACCGCCTCAATCACCGAAGCGGGTCTGTAACTACCGCTATATTCGACCAGCACCGCTACTGTGGGCATCACTGTTGGGGATTCAAGGAGGAGCCAACCAAGAAGCGAAGAAACAGGTATGTGCAAAAAAAAAAAAAAAAGGAACATGTATATGCAGCAATAAAGAAACAAAAAGGAACATGTATATGCAAAGAGAAAATAAAAGCCTAATGAAAGGAGAGCAGTAAGGCTAAGTTAAGTGTTCATTACTTGTGACGAACGTGCTCGAACTCGTTGCCCTTGATGGAAGAAAGAGCCTGCAAAAGAAAGAAAGCCGTGAACTGATATGTGGAAAATTGAAGGCAAGAGCTCTCCTTATATAGTTGTTGTAATTCTTGTGGATAATCTTCTATGAATCTTCGTATGTGTTGATAAATATTGTGGAGAGATTTTAGTTTATCTTGTGAAATATTGATAAATATTGTGGAAAGATTTGAGTTCATCTTGTAAAATCCAAGCGTTATTTGCCTTAAAAAGTTGAGATAAAATCTTGCGAAGGACATCATATTAAATTCAGATTTATCTTCAACATTGGGGTAGAGTTATCACTTATGAAAAAGGCTGCATGCATACTTCAGATGGGCTAAAAGGAGGAAATCTCATGGTGACCCAAGTCAAAAGGAAAATAGGGCCCAAATTAATAAAAGAGAGAGGTTGTGGTAAACTCAAATTGGAAAATTAAAGGGCCAAGCGAAAGAAGATACAAGAATCAAGGAAAGGTGTTGCAATTTATTCACTTCAAAGTAAAATTTTAGTGAACAAAATGCAAGGGGGCATTTGTAGGCAATTAAAATTTATTGCCTAAATAAATAAAATACAGAGGAAGATATATTAAGTATTGATTAAATATTTATTTATTAAGGAATTTAAATAAAATAGTTCCTTAAAATAAATGAATAATTAATTAGTAATTAATATAATTATTTGAGCCCAAATCCAAGCCAAATGGGCTCAATTTAAATTAAATTGCCCAAATCCAAGCCAAATGGGCTCAATTTAAATTAAATTGCCCAAATCCAAGCCAAATGGGCTCAATTTAAATTAAATTGCCCAAATCCAAGCCAAATGGGCTCAATTTAAATTAAATTGGTCAAATCCAAGCCAGATGGGCTCAATTTAAATTAATTGGGTTTAATCCAAGGCAAGTGGGCCTGATTTAAGTCAACAAATCCAGCAAGTTAAATCCAGCAGGCTTATTAAATAGGCCCAAGTCAAATCCAGCAGGCTTATTAAATAGGCCCAAGTCAAATCCAGCAGGCTTATTTAAATTAAATAGGCCCGTATCCAGTCCAGCAGGCTTAATTAAAGGAAGAAGCCTAACATATCTTTGGAAGGAGAAAATATCTCTCAAGTGGTTATTTTCTCTACCTATAAATAAGGGCCTTCAGTCCTCATTCCAAACACATTCAAGCACCCGAAGACAAGACGTTCTTGAAGAAATCAAGAACACTCAAAGACCTTCGAATCTTCAAGCTCAAGACCTTCGAGGATCTTCAAATCTTCGAATCTTCAAGCTCAAGAACACTCAAAGACCTTCGAATCTTCAAGCTCAAGACCTTCGAGGATCTTCAAATCTTCGAATCTTCAAGCTCAAGAACACTCGAGGATCTTCAAATCTTCGAATCTTCAAGCTCAAGACCTTCGAGGATCTTCAAATCTTCGAATCTTCAAGCTCCAGATCTTCAAATCTTCAAAGCTTCAAATCGAAGACTTCAAGCCAGTCTTCAAGCAGCTTCAAAGTAACTTCAAGTCAAGAACTGCCTCCGATCAAGGATCAAGGTGCTAAACCTCTCCGATCCGGCGTTCTTCATCCAGTAAAAATCGTGGGGTCAACGGTGTTTTACCAAATTGAACGACGTTCTTCACAGCAAATCTTCAAGTCAACGTTCGATCCGAACAAAGGCTCGACGCCTCCGGATAAACGTTTTCAAGCTTCAAGCCCTGAACCCGAGCTCGGACAAGCTTTATCCAAAGATCCGACTCAGAAAGTTGATAAAGTCAAGAAAGTCAACTCAAGAGAGGAATCAGAGGATAAATAGAAGCTGTCTACTTCAATTTTCAAGTTTAATCCACATCGGATTTTCGTTGTAATTCCTTTTGTGTTTATTATTTAATAAATACAAATTTTGTTGTTACACCCGCTACCCGAATAAATAATCGGGTTTTTCCGGGTACTCGACCCGACCAAACCCTAATGGGATGGGTTTGGGTACCTATAATCGGGTTTGGAAAAAAATAAAACTCCCATTAGGGTTCGGGTTCAACCCCTCGGATACCCGCTACCCGAATAAATAATCGAATACGAATAGCAGGTAACCACATATACTCGTCTCATATAATACTTGTATGTATGCGCTTTATAGAGGATTCGAACACTTAGTCTTATATTAAAAAAATACCCCTTCACCGTTTAGACACACGTAATTCTTGTTACATGTTTCAATATTTATATAAATTTACAAATCATTAGTCTAACATATTATTTTATTTTATTTTATTTGTATGTTATTTGAAGTTTGAATTGAAGATCTTAAAACTTGTGTGGTGATTTTATGTCATGTTTTAATTATTGTTTAACGTTGAGACCAAGAATATTTAAAGTTGTAGACACATTTATTTAAATATTTGAGACTTGAAATTTAATACTACTATTTTAGGTTTAAAAAAACAGGTTTGACGGGTTCGAGTACCCACGGGTAGGAACAATCGGGTACGGGACGGATACGAGTATATTGCAAGTAGTATTTTAAACGGTAATGGGACGGATATGGGTAATAATATTTTTATCGGATACAGGTTCAGGTACCCCAAAAAATGCGGGTACCCTACCCGCTGCCATCCTTAATACCGTTACATACCGAAAAAAATAAATATACCGAGTTATACTGAAAAAATTAATTTTACTTAAAATAATAAAATGAAAATAAAATATTCTAACACATTTTAAATTACAATCAACGGGCATGATAATTATTTAGATGATATTTATATCAACTACTAATTTATTAAAAAATTATTATTATAAATTTATTTTTATTTATATATTTTAATATTAAGTGTAACGTATTTTTATTTATAAGTATTAGAATTATTTTTACTGTTAACAAAATTAGATATATAAATTTTAATAATAAGAAATATAATTAAAAGAATATATATATATAATTAATTTTTTTTAAAAAAATCGTTATTCACGGTATGGTATATCATACCGAATACCTAAATATCAAAATTATTTTCGGTACATCGAAATACTGAAAAAATTTTAAACATGTTATCGATACCATGCCGAAATTTTCAGTATGACAACCATATCGTACTGAAAATTTCAATATACCTAAAATTCGATATTTTTTTATAATTTTCGGTACGACAAACTCGGTATATCTAGTTATCGGCATTTTTCCTCAACCCTAGTTGTGAGGTTGTTAAATTGAGTGTTATTTTTTTATTTTGGAGTGTGAAATTATTTACGAGATGAGCATAAATAATAAGTATGAATTTGTTTATAAGATGAGCGGTGAGCAATTAATCTTCATGGAGTAATTAAAATAGTGGGGCATTCTTTTGTGAAATGAATTTTGGTGAGACGGGTCAATCAATTAGTAAAGTATGTTTGTTACATAGATAAAATATACTCTTTCTGTCCACCTTTAAGGGTGTCATTTGCTTTTTGCACGTGGATTAAGGAGTATTATTTAATGTGTAGTGTGTAGTTATATTAGTGGAGGTGTGAGTCCCATTTTTAGTCGTATTAGTGGGTGTCAGGGTGTGTGTGTGGGTCTCATATGTATAAAAAATGAAATGAAATCCTTTGGAGCTGACGCCAAAATGAAAAAATAATACCCTTAAAAGCGGACGGAGGAGGAAGTACGTATTTATAGTTAAAGTAAATGAACATCTAAAAGTGGTTGGAATACAAGATGGAATTCTTTTAAAATAGTGAATTTCATGTCGTGTTTAATATATTAGATATGTAATTAAACATGTTTTCTACCAAATCTGTCAACACGAATAAGCTTTAATTAATAAACTAACAAGAAGTTTTATTTAAAAATTTTGATGAGCTTAACTCGAACTTAATAAGAAGGTAATTTATTAATTATTCCTTAACAAATAAAATAAAGTCGAATACACCTCAAAAGTAATACGTTTGATTAATTTGAGGGTTATTCTGCAGTGCACCGGGTGCACGGTGCACCTACAGATTTATAGGGTAAATTGAAATAAATAGTGGGTGGTTATCACCATTAATTTAATTATTTTATTTTAATGAGTGGTGATGATTAGTTAAAAGATTGATCTAACGATAGAGATTATTTAGGTTCATCGGTGCACCCGGTGCGCCGCAGTTAGACTCTTAATTTAAATACATCAAAAAAGTGTTCAAACATTTTATGTTTTTAATAATTAGACGACTAGGAATTATAAGTTCCGTTCTTGAGTGTTGGGTAAATTGTTAGGAAAATATCTAATTTCTTCCCAAAATAAGGCGTTATAAGTTACAAGTTGTTTTCTGAAAAAGTAGGGGGAGGGGGCAAACTTGATTCTCAAACAATATACTCTCTCGTCTAAACTTAATCTTCACCATTACTATAAATACGAAGTTTAATAAAAATAATTTTATCAATTTTATTGATTTTTGAAATATTAAATATATAAAATAACTCATAATATAAACGGTATATTAGCAGATATTAAGACATTACTCATACACGTCCCAAACTCTAATGATATTTTTACAATTACTCAAACCCGTCCCAAATTCGTTTACAACTACTTGTATCCTTCCCATTAGGATTTGGGTAGGCCGAATACTCGAAAATACCCGCTCTACTATCAATCCTATATCGGTGCATTAAGTGCACCACAAAATTACCCACAAAATTGATACTGCCAATTATATATTTTAAAAATACAAATAAATTTTGAAAAATAATAAACAAAATGAAAAATTAAAAAAAAAAAGAAATAATAATTTTTTAACCATGCATGCACATAGCAGAGGATAGTGATTTGATAGTAGGACATAATTTTTGTCAGCTTAAAGAAGTCGGCACTGTGGCGCCTTCACTTATTCTTTACACCACAAAAACAATCATAATTTTTTAAATTAAAATGAAAATTACAATATATATATATATATATATATATATATATATATATATATATATATATATATATATATATATATATATATATATATAGATAAATTAGCCACCTAAAATATATAAATATTTATACTTTATTTATTATTTAAAAAAAAAAATCATTCCCAAAAAATTAATAAAGTTAGAAAAGGAATATCTTTTCTTAAATTTAATGTCTACATATTATCCCTAGATAGTGGAATTAGTTAGCAGCTTAATTAAATCTATTACACGAATTATAATTTTCACATGATCCGATATCTCATAGTGTAATTAGTTGATAGTTGAATTAATCTATAATTAGGATATGTGAGAGTCCTATAAATGGATGTCTTGTGAGACAGTCTCCACAGTCGAACAATTATTATGACATATACACCCCAACTTACAAGATAAAACAGCAAAGATTTTACATCAACCAAACACCCACCTAATGAATTTCATGTAATTTCTGCTTTATTTTCTCACGAGATGAAATCACACAAGGGAGAATTTAGTAGTAGCAATAAACATGTACTATTTACTTATTCATACTACATGAAAAAGAATATGCAATTAACACTGATAGCTTCATAGAAAAATAAACAAAGGCAATAAATCAATTAAATTTTTACATCATCCAACCAAAAATCTTGGGTGAGAAACTGAAGCCTCAATCACCTCCATCTCTAAAAAACAAACTCTCCAGGATGCTAGCTATTTGAAGCTGTATCAGATTGACTATTATTGAGCCCCTAGAGGGTTGTACCTAGTAAACTTCCACAGCTTCATCAGGACTGAAGTCCTCGGCCCCTTACGGAATTTTCACATGCCGGAAACGGCTTATTCTCGTGTATCCTCTCTTCAACGTACGGAAGCACAGATAGACTGTTGACTGTACAGCCCATTGACACCATTTGTGAATTGCTGCCTGTTTCTTCTCCGTTTCGTGACAAGAACAAAGCCTTCCCCGTCCCTCGTCTTATTCTTATTTACATCCACCGTCTTCTGCTTCTCACTACTGTTGGTTTCAGACATTGGCAGTGTTTTTTCATCATTGCCATATAGAATCTTAATTATTGCAGTGTCGTTTGCAATTGCTTCCGCAGAATTACCTGAATATTCGCGTGCCTTGTTTGTAACTGGAGGATCTGAAGTATTCTGCACTGATTTTACTATGAAACTGAGAAGTATCTGCCTTGCTAACTCTGCTTTCTCTGCGTCGGGACTGTGTTTTTTGGATCTTCCCCCTCTAGCATCAGTGGTGACTTTTTCATTTTCTTTCTCACCTCCAGAACCAGTACCATCCACAATACTAGAATCAGACTCAGCGGGGGGTCTCATATCTTCAGAAGCTGAATTAGTTTGCCATGCCTTCCTTGGGACGAATTCAGGTGCATGAGGGTTCATTATCTTTGGAGATTGATAACTGTTTCTTTCTATAGCAGGATTTTGGAAATTCAGAAACCCATGCCTTATCCGGAAACTGGGGCTTGTACGATAATACATATGTGATCTAGGACCACAAGGAACTGGAGCAGCAACTGATGGGAAACCTACTGGTTCGGTGAGCGTGCCTTGGCTAGCTAGAACGTCATAAACACTAGTGGCAGCAATTGAATTCAGTGGATGAGTCAGAGGGAAGGCACCTGGACTGAACGGCTGTGCAGCGGCTGAAAGTTTGCTTCCATTTGTCTCTCCAGGATTTGCCTGGTTATGAGAACATGGAATATCTTGAGTAACTTCAGGAGAATGTGCCAACTCAGACCCAGTTTCTTGAATTCCACCTTCATCGTCTCCTTTTGCATCTTCAGGATCTGGTGAAGAGCCATCTATTGAAACTCCATCGCTTCCATCCTGCTGTGCTGTGTCTTTCGGACTAAGGCATATCTCGTTGTCAGTTCTTTCTTCACTTAATTCTTCTACTTTCTCCAGTAAGGGCTTTAGAACCGTACCTGGTGCAGCCACTGCTACTTCTTTGTAAGACAACGACTTCGAAGCTAACGCTGTGAGTGCAGTAGGACGTGGAGATGCTTTGGAAGCTGAAACTGGAGAACTATTGATTACTGCAATCTTTGAAGGCACTTTAATAGAATCATCAGCCTTATTTGAGCTTATAGTGCCAGATTGTTTCGTCATAGACACTTCAGGTGAAATGGCCTTTACTGTAGCCTTATGACCCTGTGAAATAGCATCCTTTCTATAACTGAGGTCTTTATGGTGCGAGTATGTGGGATTAATCTTTAACTTGGCAAGATTTGGACGCTTTCTGTTGAACTTTCTCGTAGCAACATTTCCAGACTTTCCTTTGGAAGAAGCTTCCTGCCATCCTTCTTCTGACTTTAATTCCTGGATGAGTTGTTCAGAATGTGGATGATCATCCCTGATTTCAGTGACCTCGAACAGTTCTTCAGAGGATTCATTATCTGCCTTATACTCTTCTCCACTACTCATCTCCACTATAGTTTTGATTTCTACACTTCTGCTGTTAATGGAGTTATCAGTCTTCCCCTCTTGTTGCTCTGCGGGGGATCTATCAGCAACTGGAAGTACCTATCAATTGGAGTAAAATAGAAGGAGATATATCAGCAATATAGATCAAGATTAAAAATCTCTTTGTCCAACACACACGGAAAGAACAATAAACAACAGATTAGAGGAGTGTGAATTCGAACTGCCAGAGGTTGAATTGAGTATCCTGATCAAGATTTGAGTGTTTCAACACTGAACAGAAACTAGAGCACTAAACCGAACTAATATCTTCCTTTCTTCTGAGCCAGAGCAGGTGTAGATGATACACAAATAAAATCGATCATGTATCTCAAAATTTTTAAATAAAATATTGCTTACTGTGATTTTTCTCCAACCCCCCCACTCCCTGGGGAGATAAAGGGAAGAAAGAAAAATACAAGTTCTCATGCAAATAATATCGATCTATCTGATGTCGAGTCAATGCTTTTAATTGGATACGACAGTATAAACTCCATACATATGGAAAAGATTGCATCAAGCATAATTGCTGACAACATGCTAATCCTCATTATGAGAGTAAACTCCTAGTTTGTTCTTCTAAAGAGAAATTTCAGGGGTTCTGTCATTCCCCAACCTGATTATTTTAATTGTCTACGGTTGAATTTTAAAAAATAAAAACAGGGAAACAATAAGTTTTTCAGGTGTAGAGAAAACATAATTATTTCAAACACTTCCAATAGCACATATACTGAAGAAAATAGAATACGAGCCATTCATAAATATAAATGCACTCTTTAGTCCCAGGATGCTAAATAATATGGAATTATTACTATTAGAAACTACTAAATATAGTCTTGTTACTAATAGATACATTAATGGAAAACACCTTAAAATAGAAGACAATAAAAAAAAAAATGTATTTTTCAAAAAATTAATACCTTTGAACGTCGCCTTTTTTGAGCATCTACAGCCTTTGAATCCTGATCAGGACTGATATAATCAAGGAGATCCGACACACTGCACAACACATTTAAGAGTGTTTTTACGAGGGTGTAATAAAAGGTCCAAACCCAAGTAATATGTACCAGATCAATACCTTAGGTGACCTTTGCTGGCAATGGATGCATCTGGTTTTGGAGTTCCATTTCGTGCTGCTTCTTGCTGTTCCAAAGCTTTTGATTCAAAATATTCAAGCCACGCAGCAGCATCCTGCATGGACTCAGATTTAAATTCCATACTTCCTTAATCTTACAACTAATTACCAAATGAAAGTCTCCTGAAACTCAATTCCAGTTAGGATTATCTCTGTGTTTCACATTGAATGCAGTCTATCATAAAGTCAAATTGTAACTCTACCAAAGAAAAAAAAAAGGAAATAATGTTTTCTTATCTCTCAATATGATTAAAGAAAACATACGAGCAATAAGATTGTGGCCTCACAGAAGCAGCACTTATTTATAAGAGAAAAATGAGTTAAAAAAACCTGAGTACGGAGATCCTCTGCTCCAAGTTTACCCTGAAGAATTTGTAATGTAGTTTGTTCGTGCTGCACGCTGAGAGTATATGCTTCCATCAAGGACAGAGCTATGGCTATGGCATGATAACTAGCAGCAGTCTGGTAGATACAGCAAGCATCATATTAGGCCTTAGAGAGAGAGAGAGAGAGAGAGAGAGAGAGAGAGAGAGAGAGATCAAAAAGCATCATATAAACTTTAGGGTCTACGAGTTTTTGGTAACACGGACACACTATCTTACGCATGTAAATAAGCTGTTCAGTTGCGTTTATGTCAGTCTGGATATTTAAATGAGAAGAGTTTATGATGGTATGGTATCATGTTTGATTTTGAGATATATAAACGATGAAATAAACCTGTATATGATCTGCTCCTAAAAGTGTTTTGTTGCACTTAAGGGCTTCATGCAGATATCTAAGAGCGACGTGAACATTTCCCATGCCCTCTTCCATCATAGCTACATTTATATAAGTAGCGGCTGTGTTTGGGTGAGAGAGCCCACATGTGAAATGAAGAAGATACAATGCACGGTTGACATATCTGCCCAAGGTCATGAACAAATATTAGCCAAAAATTAAAGTTCAAAACTACAATGATGACAGAAGCTTTTCTTATAGAGGAACTGGAGAAAAGTAATAATGAGAGGAAAAACCCAATGAAAACAACTAAATACAGACATGTAAGAATTCATGTTTTATAGAAAAGGCAAAAGCGACTTCACATGAATGACAAGATCACTTTGAATACACATGTTCAGAAAAAGGACTGTAGATTAAGCAGAACAACACGAAATATATCATGGGCTATCTTAATATCTTTTCTTATATAATCTAAAATATCTTTTGGAAAACACTCGGACAACCATCAATTAGAAAAAAAATAAATATAACTCTAATCACCAAATTATTCAAGAAGTTCTGTTTTAAAACTGAGTTAAAAATATTTGTGAGATATACTTGTGATTCTGAACTAAAACGCAGCAGATCAAATGATAAGGATTATGTTTCAAATCAAAGAACGATCAACTCACTTCAGAGCCAATTCAATATGTTGAAGGCGATAATAGAACACTGATAGATCTCCATAACTCTTCATTGTATCTGGATGGTCAAGCCCCAGCTCTCTCTCATTGATATCTAATGCCTTCTGTTGATATATAGTCGCCTGTACAGGAGAATTTCAGATACATGTACTAGATCAATATATAACTTAATCCAAGTACACAAGTGACTTCATTGTAACATGTAGCCAGCTCTTGCGTAAATAAAAGCACCATGTATCAATTAAAATTTCAAAAACTCCGAATGATCTAGTCTATGGCATTTCAAGGGATATCTTAAAATTTGAACTTACATAAGGTACAGAATTATAGGGCAGTTATCAATTATGTGCATATTAAGAAAAGAGAAACTAAGGAAAGCTATTTATTAGATATTTCTACGTTCTTAAACTTCAGACCAAAATATGGGATGGTCCTCTTGCTTGTTGACCCCAACTAAAGGTTTTTTATATTTCAATGTTTCTCACTGGCAGCACCAATATACCAATGAATATTTGAATTTCCTATAATGTTTTTAGCACATCTAGACATAAAAATAAGGGTTCCAATTGTTTTCTCAAGGAAAAGATAGTATCTGATGTAGCATACGGGAATTATATATGTTAAACAGAAGCAGTAATCTTATGTCGTACCTGATTAAAATCTCCAGTGTGATATAGAACAACAGCAAGAAGACTATAAGCACTAGCAGTTGTACGATTGTAAGGACCACAAACAGCTATCATCTTTGCCAGAGCCTTCAGATTCAAATAAAACAGAACTTCAATATTGAGACAAAAACAGTAAATCATTCAAGATTTTGGACTGCCAGATTACAACCTTTGTTCCATGATTAACAGCATCTTCTAGCTTCCCCTTATCTAGTGCAATCTTGGATGATTCCAGAAGAGTTCGCCCATCGGCAGAGGAGCACCCTACATGCTGTTAGCAACAAGTACGAAAGAAACATTACTAAGAAGTTAAAAGAAGAAGAGAAATTAGGGGAAAACACTCATTATTCTGCTTGATCTTACCTTGCAGACTGGCACTAGGCTGATGATATCAGACTTCGTGAATGGCGTTGAGCTTTCCAGGTCGTAGTCCCTAGGGACCAACTCCAACCCAACCTATAGAAGACAGACTAATCAAATAAATATAGTTACAAGTATTTATGAAAGTTATTTTAGACAATACCTTGTGACAAAGGCCTCTAATAATAGATAACTTTCTCAAGTGTTGAAACTCATCTTTCAATCTCCAACCATATCTTTTCTCCAAATCTGCCCGCAACCATTGTAATTTAAGAATTTGGTCACTTAGGTTGGTGCTTTCAGCATTGCTAGATCCCAGCAAGAAATTTAAAGTTGTGGCTATAGAAGTGGACAAGTTTTCTGTGCTCCTAACTGAAGCAATAACAGCTCGAAGTGCATGCTTAAATGATCGAGTAACCATTTCATGAATACAAAGAGACTGTATATGTGGAAGCTTATCAGCAAGTTCAACCTGATTCAAGCAATTGAGTTAGTTTCCACTGGAAATTTGAAAAATTGAGGAGGGGGGAGGTGCTCAACCACACAGCGAGAGGATCAGAGATTATTCACCCACCACACGACCTAAAGAACGCATCTGTAGTCCTCTGAGATGCATGAAATCAGTCAGTGTACGACCATCAACAGGAGAAAGTTCAAGTGACGCAAAGTCTGTGACCTGAAAAAAGGACAGATAGCATATGTGGAATGAGCACACAACCAATATGAGATTCTAATAATTCACCATAATGAGCTACTATTGAAAGGATACCAATTTAGGTAAAGCAATTCCGTCATAATACTCAAGAGCCATCTTCACCAATTCCTCCACTGACTGCATGTTGAAGCAGCAAATCAATTAAATATATGTGCAATAGTTACATCTTAAAAATAATTATACCACATAGAAATTGAAAAAGATCTTCTAGAAATAAGTTAAACAGATCAAACAAATAGAGTTATTTTTACTCTGAAAGTGATCGAACCCACAAATATAAATTTGTCAATGACCAATGAGGCAGGATGCGGAATTTTGTTATTTACTGGAAGACAAATATTGTACTAATATGTAAGTGATGTAATGGCATCTGAAATTAAAAGAATGGGTTTTGACTATCATCCACCACCTTAAAGTTCACCCACATCACTCCTATATTCATAATTAGTCAAGATAGGAGTGAGATTGAGAATTAGCCAATATAATAGAACACACGTAAACATGAGGCTATTTTTTATCAGTCTCTCTTAATATTTACTGCCAATTATTCTAAACTAGCAATCTCAATTCAATTAGTTTACAGAGCCCACTCAGCTAATCTGGAGACCCAGAGTCCAGGGTAGAGTATTTTATCATATTTAGAAGAATATAATTAGCCAAGAGAGAGACAGACCGGTACATAGAAGTAACACTTAGAGGGAGTAAGGTGCCTCTTTCACTTACTATTGTATTTTTTTCTCTTTTACACATGTCTGAAGCCACTTCTTTATGTCTACAGTATGCCAGCAATTGATTTTTGGAAAAGCTAGAGGGAATAATTATATTTTGCACAAATTTAGTTAATTTTGATCAGAACTATACCTTTGTATGAAGTCCAGTCCCAGTATCCTTCAAGCGTGCAAAGGCATCTTCAGGAACATATTTCAGCACCTCACAGTTAGAATCAGGAATATTTCCATCTCCCATATTTTTATCCATGGTTACACTACTGGTTCCAGCCCTCTCTTCTTCATCATTGCCACTAGCACTGGGTGTTTTCTTGTCCCTCTTCTTTAACATTTTAAATTGTTTCCCAAGTCCTTTAACCACTGAATCAACCTTATCACCATCATTATGATTTGCAGGATTATTATCTGCTGGTGTTTCCTGCTTCTGTAGATGCTGCACCCAACAAGAACCAAGTTCCCATCTGATACAACTTTCTGCTGTTGCAAGATTATCATTTAGCTTTGTTAGACTATCTTTTATAACTTTCTGGACCAAACATCTTGAAGTTTCAACCTCCGTAACATCAGACTGAAGCCCTCTACCCGATGATTCAGCACATGGCACATTAAGCATTAATCTTAAACTGCAAAACATCCTTCCATCAGTATCATGTTTCATATGACGAGTTTACAGACAGAAAGCCCACGAAAAAACATTGATCATAAACTGCAAAACACCCCTGATCAGGTCATGTTGCACGTGACTATTTCGCCAACAGAACCCCACTTCCCTTATAATTTCAAGCAATAATGGCGTATGACATCCATTATTATAACCATAATACCATATATGCACAAACATAATTTTGGTCTGCTATAGAACATTTAAAAAAAGTATGAGCTGTAATTACGATGACTTCAAATGACAGGGATACAGAGATCTAAAGCAAGTTTTCAGCTGAGAAACTTCTTTCCAACATAAAAATACATGCTTACACAAAAGAAATCCAACAAGCAAGCCTGCTTAAAATATTTTACTTCACTTAATTGTTTTCAACAGCAAATAATAACCACATGTAAAAACACTAAAATTATAATAATATTATTCACTCATTTCTCATCCACTTTCATCAACACAGCAAACGCTTGCTAATTCAATTAAGACCTTACTCATGTTAGAACCACAAAAGTAACCATTTAGAATAAAAAGAACACTTAAAAGATCATCTAAAACATTTCACATTAAAGGATTCAGATCACTCTTAATTCAAGCATTACAAAAAAACTATCAGAACCTGTTAACGTTAAGTGCATTGGCCCCTCCATCGGGTTGATCCTCAATCTCAATGTCTTGTAAAAGGTTCTTTCCATTTTTTACATCACCAACAACCTTGACTGTCGCATTGTAGCCACAATGCCGTACAACTACGACACTTAAAGAAGAAGTATCCTGCATACATTGGCAAGCTGTGTCATACTCATAGGAATTAAAGTTGCACTACCTAAAGAAGAGAGTAAATTACAGTAGATTGTCTTAAATAAGAGTTCGCAGCAACATTCATAGGTTTAAATAGTAAGAGCAAAAAAAACAAGTATGATAATACATATCACTTCGAAAGCATTTATATTTTAATTTTATTGCAGAGAAAATTTAAGCTTCTTTAACATTTTTTCTATATTTATGGGGGTGAATTATTTATGCTTACAATTGTGTAGCATTGATTAGGAATGCATCACAAAATAGAACTCGAAAACTCAAATTATGGACCTAATTAATGATTGGCATTTCAGAAGATTAGTACGAATAAAAATTTACAGAATTACTAAGATGGAAGTCGAACGAAAACATATTTCTTAAGCCTTTAAATGAACACAGCAATACGGACTGGTTTTATTTTGATGTTGATAAAAAGTAGCATCAAATAAATAACTGATGCTCATAAAAATACCATCCAGTGTAATTTGTATTTTACAACATATATATGTGATCTCTTTTGCATAAATGACTCATTAGTACTAGATGACGCACTGTTACGTTCAAGGAAACTGCATGGTTACTGTTAAGACTTCTTAAAGTCATTATTCAATAATCTGATCCACATTCAACTTATTTAGCATCTAATATACCAAAGGTATATCCATTCTAATTGGCAATTTGCATGTAGGCCTTCTGTCTTTAGTTTTTGGCACTGACAAATACGATCATGCATCCAATCCAATCCCAACCCCCTCACCTCCTTTCAGTTTGGTAGGCATGAAGTCAGGATCTATCCACTAGCATATGTCCACAGACATGTTAAAGCTTTCATAGAATTCATTTTGATATAAATTTATTTAATAGGTAAAGTTGTGTTTTGAGAGTAAAATTACTCACCTGTACAACTACACTTTCATCAGCGGTTACTCCTTTAAGTAGGTTTCTCTGAGAAACTTCCTTGACAGAATCATTTGATATTTTGCTGTCAATGATCTTGAGTTCCCTTTTCAAGCTAGAATCTGTCTCGTCTCTTTTGACTGTAATAGAAAGATCTCCACAGCGGCTTTCGAGCAAAACTGTACCAGGAGGACATTCAGATCCAACCTTGGCAGCAGAATCTATCACTTCCTGTATGGATGAAACAGCTTTAAAAATGGAGACATCCAGAAAAAGATTATGAACAAAAAACGCCTTCCTATCTCGAACAACTCTCTCCTCCTCTGTTTTGCAAGGTAGACTTGCCAATATTGCAAAATCTGTTGCCCATGTTCTATGATCATACTCTCCCAATCTTCCCTGGCCCCCACCGTTCCCACCCCAGCTTTCATCCTCAGTTGGGAGGGGCACATAGTGAGATGCAGAATCAGCAATAGATGGAGGGGCAAGCCAAGTGTTGGCACGAAAACCATACGGAAGGTTACCAAACTGAAAAAAGCAGTATATAGTCACTCATTTGTCCTTTCGATTACCTTAAAATATTTACTTAAGCAAGACAGAAGATCACCTTATTGTGTTCAACAAAAGCTTTCATCAGCGATGCATATGCCTGCACATTAATACCATATATTTAGAAAGGATAGACTCGTTATCAATAATTTAGACAAAATTGTTAAACAAACGAAACCAGCATTTGTCAGTTTACTGTAGGATTCAAAACAAGCAGGACACGATGATATTCAGCAAAAATAGTAGAGTGACAATTTAAATATATATGGAAACCAAAAGGCGTTACAAAATGTGTGCCACTTTCAATGCAACAAACCATGTAATATCAGCAAGGAATTTTGGAGCAGGATTTTACACCAAATCACTCACATTGGCGAAAGCTTGACTTTGCTGTTGCAAAAGATCCACCAGAGAATGGCTCTGTAGGTATTGTTTTCCCAGAGTGTAGAATCCTTTCTCCGATGCCATCACTTGTACTATCTTACCATTGCATATCTTTATCTGCAAACACATCACATGATCATCAGAGGTTTACACTGAAATAATAGAATTGGATATAATGAGAAACCATTTTCCACTACTGAGCGTCGAAGTTTCATGAAAGTTCCAGTAAGGGATTGAAACTGCAATGCACACTTCCAAAATTAAAAAAATTAACCTGCATTTCGAAATAATCACCAACTCGCCGCGTTTCTCCGACTTCACCATCCACTCTTTTCAATTCTGCAAATGGCAAAAAAGCAATCAATTAGAAAATAAAATTATGATATACAACAGAGAGAAACAGAGAGAGCGCGGTTACAAAGGAAAACGCACGTAATATAGGTGGCGTGAGGTGAGCGAAAGAGAAGAACTCGTAGAAATCCGATAGCTTCGGAATCGGATGAATCGCCACCATGTCGTAACTTCCTGAAACCGCCGAAGGCGGAGTTTCCGGCGACCGTAATTCTCCATCTTGAGTCGCTGCCAACGTCGTAGTCTGCTGGGTTTTACTTTTCTTCAGACGAGATTCATTTCCGCCGGCGGCGCCCTTTGGTTTGGCGAAGCGCGTGGTGCACGCGATGATGTCGAGCAGCCTCCGCACGTGGGATACCGCACGTGACTCGTCTGTGTAGTCCTCTGCAATTAATTGGCAATGGCAATTCTGTTAATAACGAGAAATCATATTGGCGAAGTACGATGAGTTGACCAATGGGATATTTTGTGTAACACGTGTTTTGTTCCGTCGATGCGACGTCGCATTAATGCATTTATTGGAAGTTGAAAATTACTAAAATTAAACATCCTAACGAGGATCACGTGTTTGGCCAAATCACACAAATAAATAAGATAGTAAGATAAACTTGTCATTATTTTAACAGAAGATACGTTTAACCGAGAAAAATATAAAAATCGTTACATATTTTACATAAGGTCAGTTATTAAATTACTTGTATTATAATAATAAGAGGCAGATTTGTATAAGACACAATTTTGTAATTTTGAATTTAGTTACTATGTCTATTCCACTGTAACTTTTATTTATGTATTTTTATACATTTTCATAGTTGATGAGACCAGACAAAACTAATTAATACTTTATTCATCCCGTGATATGTATTGATTTTGCATTTTTATGATATGTATTGATTTTGCATGTTTAGTGCGCTTCATTACAAATTATTCTTTTTTTTTTTTTTTGATATGACGTACAAAAAATTATTATTATAGTCAACTTACTTAACATGACGTCCACACTCAATACTAATACAACTACTCATTATACATTAAAATATCATATCGTTTAATCCACTATACACGTAACTATACACGTATTTAGGGGACGAAGTGGGTATATCTTTATGGGGGCCACAAATAATACTAATACCACTACCCATAATACATTAAAAAAACATTATGCTATCTTTCAATTCACTATATATTAAAATAATATATTACTTAATCATCATGCAAAAAAAACAAACATAAACATTCGAACGAGACGAAAAGAATATCACTTTTTATTTATAATATAAAATATTCATAAAATATTTCACAATACCATTATTATACTCTTATTAATTAAAGTGTATACCTTTTAGAATAAAATGTTATATTCTTATACACCGGGGACACGAAAGAGTAACTCTTCAATACATGTTTCTTAATAAATGTAATACTTTTTTGTATTCAATTTCTCATTAAAAAATTAACAAAAAATTTGCTAAAAAATCACTAACAAACTCATAAGTTTTTCTTGAAAATTATTCCTATGATCTCATGTGTGCATACACCAAAATTTTACTCTTAACTAATACATAAAAAATTACTTTTTAAAGTAATAAATTAAAAAATATTTTTTAGAAAAAAACATACTCCCTCCGTCCAGCCGAAAGGTGGCTATTTACTTTTTGTGCGTATATTAAGGAGTATTATTATTTTATTTATAGTATATAGTTGTATTAGTAGTGAGTGATGGGCCACATGTGGAGCCTTTTTATTAAAAGTAGGAAATTGTAATATTTGAATAGGACGTTCAATATAATAAATATGGATCTTTCGTAGGGACGGATGAAGTATATATTAGTTCTAATCAAATTCTTTTATGTTGTTATTTTTTTTATTTTATTTTTATTTATTTATTATTATTATTTTTAGAATAAAAGGGGAAAAATCATTAAAAATAGTTCTGAATAATAATTTTTCAAATATAGTAAAAAATGATGTACACATGCAAAGATAAACTTTTTATTCTTCAAACTTGTGACTGTAGTCACTGTACATCAGAAAAGTTATTGTACATCGATTCAAATCCCCTATTTTAAAATGGTATTCACTCCATATTCTATTAACTATATTTTTTAAATAAAAGTACTATACCTTAATTAATTATCATTAAACCCTTATACATGTGATATTAGTTTTAATAATTGATTATAATACGTGGCATGCATCCAAATGGTTGTTTGTTACTTTGACACAGATTATTATGCGTAGGGTTTTAAAGTGATTGTCTTTTATTTCAATTTGAATTCATCAATCTGTTTCAAGTGCAGTGAACAATAGACTCAACTATATTAAAAATAAAAACAAACCTCTCCTAATTTGTTTGATATCTCATAAAGCATCTATGAATGAATAAGGCTAAGGAATAATCGGAAGTTGGACCACTAATAACGACACTCTATAAAACAATATAACACCATAGTTTGGTTCCATTATTATCAAATACTACTCTATCTGTATGCTTTGTTACACTTTTCATTTTTTATTGTTATATAAAAGTTTTTACCTACAAATAAAAAGTCAAACACAATCAACCTTCTTCATACACTTTTTCGGTTTTTTTTCATCTCACATTAAATTTCATCACCCATTAAATTAAATATCATATCAATTCACAATCTCAATAGTACAATTTTATGATTCTTTGCCCTTATGATTCATGATCTATTTTATTACTAAGTTTAATATTTTTCTTATGGTATAATATTAATTTTTGTAATATAATTATCTTTTCTTTTTAATTAAAAAGGTTTAATGTACTTTATAGAATAAATACTATATTCCCTTTATTCTCCTACAATGTATACATTTGTTCTTGACAAGTAAATTAGATAAAATTAATATTTAATGTTTAGTGAGTAAATTTTAATTAATTTATTTTTTAAAACTTTTTTGTCCCTAAAAGTTAATTTAAATTAATGGCATATACTAGTATTTTTCAATTTTCAAAGTAAATTGAAACTTTATAAAGGAATGAATTAAAATGACCGAATGAATTTTTTTTCAAGGGGAGTGAAATATATTCCCTTCAACCCATATCAACTCTTATTTAACAATTTTAAAAATTAGTTTTATTTAAAAAAAAAATATTCTTACCGAACAACACATAATTAATTATTTTACACATTATTTATCATTTAAAAATATTAAAATATTTACAGAATTTAATGCTACCTCCATTTCAAGAATACACATATATTTTTAAGAAAAGTAACTTTTTGTTATAATAATAATATAAGAAAGAGAATGAGTATATTAGGTAATTGAATAAAATAAAATATATGATGTATATAAAAAGAATGTGATATTTTTGTAATAATATTGTAATTTTGTAATAAAGTTATTAATATTGTGTATTGTTTTTTGTTTTATGGTTTACAAGTATTCTTGGAAAAGAATGAGTAAATTTTTTTTTTTTTAAAAAAAACAACATGAAATAATAGTAAATGTTAATCGAATGTGTAAAAATTAGTGTATGTTTGGCCCTTTGAGGGGGTTGGGAATACTAAAAAGAGCATGAAACGGGCCAACTTTTTTCTGAAGAATCGCTATCACCCCTATTCCGGGCAAAAAGCGTATTTAAGAGCAACACGCTATCGACAGTAACGATGTCGAATTACTGCTTCCTACCAAACTCGCATTTCTATTTTTCATGTGAATTAACCTAATTCTCTTGGTGTGAGTTTCTGTAAGAAATTAAATTAAATCGTGATTAATACTGTTAGTAATAGTATATATCAGGATTAGATTATCAATTACTCCCTCCGTCCCAACTTCAATTTCACACTTTCCGTTTTGGTTCGTCCCAAATTCAACTTCACACTTCCTTAAAAGGAAAAAGCAACAAACTAATATCCCTCTAACATACTTTAATTTCAAATTTGCCATCACCTTTTTAACACACATAACATACTTTATCATTTATTTATTACCCAAAAATACCATACTACCCTCAAAAGTAAGTCAAAAAGTGACTTTTCTTAAACTTCGTATCTACAGTAAACGTGAACTTGAATTTGGGACGGAGGGAGTATCATGAAATTAATGATGTATGAAATTGTACTGTCATCAACTGGCTGGAATCTATTGAGCCACCCTACGTGGGATATTCCCACCCACCTACCATTTTATGACCTTAATTAATCCTAATCCTATTAATATATAATATCAAAATAATGTTGGGAAATCCGTCTGCATTATTGGAAGTATACTACACATAATGAGTGTGCTTATATATCTTACATTATCATATTTGTATTTATATAAGATTGTCCAATAGCATAATATAACTAAGCACAGTTAGCATTTTAAAGGACACTTAACATTTACAGAATTAATAATTCATTTGGTGTTCCCTTGTTTAATTTAATAAACGTTATTGATCATATAAAAATAATGATTGGTGTTGAATAATTATAATTTTTTTATTACACATTTTGAAAAAAATAAAAACTAAAGAGGTGATAGAAACATATTTATATTTATTTTGTCACTTTCTTGTTGTCCTTATAATTTTATTACTTGATATAGTTTAGTGTAAGGATTTAAAGTCAATTAGTAGTTTTTTGAATTCTTTGGAATTTATCTCTACTTCCCCTAACTAGAATCTTTATCAAATGATGTCACTTAAGAAAACTAGTAATAACATATTCATATGTTTGCAAAACATACTTTGGGATTAAAAATTAAAAAAGCATTGGGATGAACTATGACTCTATGAAGAGAGTGAGTTTCATTTTTTTAATATTAAAAATTATGCTGCTTATTATAAGTATTAATGAGGAGTATTAATTAAGAAGTAGTACTAGTAGTGATTAATTTCCCCCCACCCTAACTTAGGGTTGTACCCATTGCTTCGAAAATGATACCTACCTTCAACCATTCTCAGCAAACATGGCTTCAGACCAACAACCTCTAATTTGTCATTCAATTTCTGTCCTTTTACCTGCCACATAGAATTCATTGCACCCTCATTTTGTTAATGCTTTATTAATATTTTCATTAAAAAAATTATTTAAAAAAAAAAAAAACTCTGGTAATAACGAAACAGCTGCCACCAACACGCAGGGACCCCGTGAGTGTGTGTGAGAGAGAGAAAGAATACCTCGTGAGAGAGAGAGAAGTTTGTGAGGTGGCATGTTTCGACATTAACCGCCAGCAGCTTCTTCACGTCCAGTATCTTGTCAGTTGATATACCCTTCATTTAAAAAAAATAAAATAAATTAATTCTTAAAAAAAAAAGTCATTTTTGATTAAATTTTTATATTAGATGAAGTATCAACTATTATGAATACTACACATATGTATTTAAAATTATACCTTGAGAACAACTTGAGTTTCATATGGTGTGACAACGGTTACGTCAAGAACACTAGGAACAACTGCAGAAATTAAATTAAATTAAAACAATAAAAAATAATTGGAAAAAAAAAATAGTATTGGTTGTATTGTAAATGTAATTTAATTAATCTCACTCACCTTTCTCTTCCTTCTTCTTCTTCTCATTCTTAGCTTTGCTTCCTTTGCCCCTACTTGATCTTGGAGCCATTTTCTCTCACTAACCTTCCTTTTTTTTTTTTTTTAATTTTTAAACTATAATAAAGGGATATAAATAAGATTAAGTTAAATATATATGTATAAAAACTCAAAATAACAAAAAAGAGACAGAAGTATCTAGTTTGTTCTTGTAATTAGAATGAAGAGTAGAGAAACAATGTTAGCCATGCAAAAGAGAAACTTTAGAGAGAGAGAGAGAGTGAAGTGTGTTTTGAGAAGATGGATAGATAGGATAAGGGGTTTGGGGGGTTTACCTTTGGGTGAGGATTTTGTTAAGTAAATCCTGGCCTCTCCTTCTACTTCTCCCCTGATTATCCAACCCCACACACCAAACACCACACTCTCTCTCTCTCTCTCCTCTAACACCTTTCTCTCTCTCTTTCTCTCTCTACACGATACATGTGATGTCCCTTTTTAAGAGCAAAGTCTAGCCCATGCATCCGGACCCAAACAAAATATTGGTGGGGTCAAGGAGATGACCGCTGGCTGCACGCCACGTGGCCTCTCAAGATGGGGTGGCCTGTTTCTTCACTTTTGTTCTCTTCTCACCTCTTAGTTTATTTCTATGCCCTCTCTCATTAACCTCTCTCCATTAATTCTTTTTCATTATTTATATTTATATCTTTATTATTACATATGAATAAAAATCTATATGTAAAATGAAATTATTGGGGGATAAACAAATTAGACAGCTGGAAAATGCTTCCAAGATGGTCAGAGTTTCCACAATATATGTTTACTGCCTTATTTCTCAATAATAAATGGGGTGGAATAAACGGGCAATAAGTAGAATAATGCCAATAAAGTTTAAAATCTTCTCTTTTTCTTAATTAAGAATCCTCACCCGCAGTCAGCAGAGCCGTTACAACTTACAAGGATTTATATTTACTCAGTTTTATGGAGTGATAAATATAAATAGGAGTAATAATAATAATAACTTCTTCAACTATAGTTTTTTTTTTCTTTTCTTTTTTTAAAAGCAAAATGGAATTAGAGTTGTATTAACTTGTTAATAAAATTTAGGCTAATTTTTTGCAGTTCGAATCATCTGTTACATTTGGTGTTACATCTCCTGTTACAAGCCGTTAGATGATTGACACGTAGGATAGACTAATCTATACCCTAACAATCAACCCTAAGGGGAAAGGTTGAGATTATTCTCTCCGCACATGTGTCACTCATCTAACGCGTGTAACAGGAGATGTAACACGAAAGTGTAACAGGACATCCTACGTGAATTCTTAGCGGCAATAGGACTCCACTTTTTAATAGTGTGCAGCAAATTGCGGGTAATAAGATTCACTTATACTATATCTTTAGCTAATACAAATTCCCATATTAAGCTTGTGAAAAAAATAATACTCCCTCCGTTTCGTCCTTATGATTATGTTTACTTTTTGCACGGGATTAGTGAATATACTCCCTCCATCCCAGTCAAAGTGTGTCATTTGTTTTTTGCACGTAGATTAAGAAGTATTATTATTCTATGTAAAGTGGATAGGTGTATTAGAGAGATGTGATAGGTAGTGGTGGGCCATTAGTGGACCCTTTTTATTAAAAGAGGAAAATGGTGCAATTTGGACGGGACGCCCAATATAGTAAAATGGTGCTATTTGGGCGGGACAGATGGAGTAGTATTTTAATGTGTATTGAAGTGAGATAAATAATAATTTAATGTAAAGTGGGTAGGTGTATTAGTGGGGATGTGTGGGCCCATGGAGAGAGAATTAATTAATTTGTGTGGGTCCCATATGCTAAAAAAAATATATAATCATTAGGATGAGACGTTGGGAGTATACATTTATACTAATAAAATTAGGTAAATTATCAATATCCCCATGAGTTTTGTCCAAATTACTAAATAAATCTCATAGTTTGAAAAACTACCGCCTTTTATTTACTCTCCGTCCCATCCAAAAAGAGTCCTTATTTTTCATTGAGCGTCCCACCCAAAGCTCTTTCATTTCTACACACATGAGACTCACACACACCCATTAATACAATTGAAATATGGGGTCCACAGTCCCACTAATACAACTACACTATACATTAAACAATAATACTTTTTAATTCACATGCAAAAAGTAAAAGCTAAGGGAGACGTGGGAGTATATTTTTATTTGAGCATTAAAAATAAATAAATGACATGAATATCCATATAACTTATGAATTAAAGTTTTAATCCTAATCAAATAGCATTTTTAATCAAACAATTCATTCTCGCAGCAATCTCGTATTAATCAAAACATGGGTTAGTGGAGAATGCTAGTGAAAATAGAATTAGTAGAGAATCTCAGTATATTCCAGTAACTTTTTGAATGACCCAAATAATTTTTTTTTGTGTTTTCAATTATTGAAATCTAATGATTCTTGGTTATCGAGTAATAATATATAGCAAGAAGTTGCATCCATAATGAAGTGTCTAACCACACGAGAAAAAGTTGTGTAAGGTCACAGGGGGCTGCGGATAATCTCGTATATAATTCTAGTTACATTTATCAAAAGAGTTGATTAATACAATAGTGCTGGTGAAAATAGAATTTAGTAGATAATGAATTGTTTAATTAGGAATATTTGATTAGGGAGTGAGGCTCCCGTGCACCCGGGCGTACGGAGCACATTCCGTGTGCCTTTACAATTTCCATACCCATTTACAATTTAAACTCCTAGCAATACATATGTTTAAATAGGATTGGAGGGGGAGGGTTGTGTTCACATGGGGACACGGAGTATCCCTCCGTATCCCTGGGTGCACATGAACTTTTGCCTTGATTAGGATTAAAAATTTAAGTCATAAATTAAATGGGTATTGATGTTATTTCCTTTTCTTTTTTTTTTTAAAAGAGATATTTTCGTCAATGCTTAAATCAAAATAAGAATTAAATGGGGGTAATGGGTAATTTTTCAAATCACGGAATTTATTTGGTAATTTGAACAAATTTCGAGAGAGGTATTAATAATTTACCAATAAAATATTAGGTATTGATTAAAAGAAGTAAAAAAAAGTTTATTGTAAAATAATTTTAAAATTGACATTTTATCAAAATAAAACTGTTATTTAATATATGCAGAAGAAAAAAATTATAATAAAACTAGTATACTCCATCCAGCCCTTTAAAGAGACCTTTTTTTTTTCACTTTGATGTCCCACCCAAGAGTCTCGTTTCTTTTTTTATACGCATAGGACCCACACACATTCACTAATACAATTAAAATATGAAACTCACACTTTTATTAATATAACTACCCACTACATATATTAAATAATAATGCTCATTAATCAACATGCAAAAAGCAAAATATCATTTTTGGATTGAGTATATACTATATTAATCAAAAGAAATTAAAAAAAATTATGAAACTAAGTAAAAAATATAATAATTTAAAAAAGAGAAAAATTAATGGGCAATCTTTTTTGAAATCGTCTCATGGTGAAATTATTTTACACTTTCGTAATTAGTTATATAACTTTTTATTAAAAACGTTATTACTTTTTTTAAAATTGTTATAATTTTTTTTATTTGCACTATAAACTTATCTATAAAATTTACTGCATTATTATCACTTTTTATTAATTAATTAGAGCATGGAATTAACAATAGAAATTTAAAAAAATAAAAAAGAAACGGATAAATTTTTTTAGAGGCAAACATTTGTGTGAGATTGTTTTACGTAATAGCTTATGCAAGACAGATAAAAAGTAATAACTTATATGATAAAAAAAAACAATGCTATTTCGTCAATTTATAGTATAAATGAAAAGTAATAGGAGTAATATTTTATAATATAAGTGATAATATTTTATAGAAAAAGTGATAATTAATTTAAAATTTGTAAAATAGTCTCAAACAATTCATCTAACCACGTTTCTTTACGTGTAATGTAATTAAGAAAAACTCTTAAAAATCCCAACCAAAATTAGAGAAAGCAAAAGAACTCCATCGATTCAATCCAATAACCTGCAACTGAAAAGGGAAGAGATTAGGAGTTGATTAAGGGAGATAAGTGAAACGGCCCTTTTATCTTCAATCCAATTGGCTTTCTCAATTTTAGGTAATCCGGCCCATTTACCCTTATTTCATCCAGCAATATTGATATTTGCTAATGTCATTAGATGTTGGCATATGGTGTCGTTGAGAAGTGAGTTGTGAGAGTTGGTAATCTGTTTGTCTAGGTTAAAAATGTCCATGGCCATAACAAATTTTCAGACAAATCGAGTTGCTTTGGTTGAGGCGGTGGACACCAAACCTAAATATTAGTTTTTTTATTGTATTTCGGTCTTACTGATTAAAATTTTATCAGGGAAAGTTTTCTGGTGAATTATGACTTCTTTCAGCGTTTACAAAGATTTAGGTTAGATTCCGTATGTCTGAATTCATAATGAACACGTTTTGTACATGTTGTTTTCATTTTGTTGGATTCTTACAGTAGAAGCTTGATCATGTATTATTTGCTTAAGGTGTTGATTGGCTGGATGAAAAATTGAAGTATGACATTAAAGTTGTCAGGTGACTTGTTCATATTGGAAAATGGTTAACACAGAGATTTTTTAGGACACTACCCTGGTGACAAATATCTAAAATGGAAGAGTTAGTCTCTTGTATATCGGGTTTACATCACAAACCCTTGTAAACCTTATTTTCCCCTTTAATTTAAACCCCTAGCAATACATAAAGTACAATAGGATTGGAAGGGGGAGGGCTTAGAATGATCAGGGTTTACATAGTAAGCTATGTAAACCGGGTTTATATGAGTGTTTGTGAAAATGGAGACTCTTTTGCAAAATTTCTCAGTGTTTCAAATCAGTGGGCTGTCATTTTGAACGAGTTATATAGTTGTCTAAAAGAGGTACTTTTGAGTTTATGTTAGTTACGACGTAGTAATGAATTATTCATACTGTGTTAGTTGATGAAATAAAAAAGTTTTGTTTTGTTTTTTTGGAATTGTTTTTAGTTAAATGCAAAAGAATCCCTTGAATGCAGAGTAACCTTTCCTATAACTGGATCTGTATGCAGTTTCCGGGACTGTGATGGCAAGATCACCAGATAATATTATTTGCGGAGGCATTACTGCATCTCCAGCTGCTTGTTCTACAGTAAGTTATTTTCTTATGTTTTTGTCATTCTGGATCATCAATTCTTCTGTAATTATGTGCATTTTCTATGTGATATTTTGTCAGTTCATTAAATGTGTTTATAGTTTGAGCAAAGGAAATTGTAGATTTTATCCTTCTGTGACCAACTTTGATCATCGTCCTCTCTTGATATCTGATACCAAGAGATGACTCCACTTATAACGGCATGTTCATCTAGTTGCGCCTCCGCCACTCCCCCCCAACACGCTGACACACGCACTGAATAAAAATTTATTTTACTAAAAGTGAGATTTCCTCTAGTTTCCTTGCTATATATGTGGATGTTATCTGTTGTACGTTAGAGATGCTACAAACGGGAACAAACAAAGTGGTTTCCATTTGATTTTCCTGAGGTCTCTACATCACCTGTGCATAGTGTATACTTCTTTTGCTATGTGGACTGCTGAATCTAGTCCCAGTGATTTGTTTGTTAATGCTCATTTATAGATCTTTATCTCACAAATTGCTTCAGTCTCTATTTTATATGTGCTGGCTTAAGATTCTAATTTTTTATATAGGAGGATGATATTAAGCGTGAACTTGCAGAGGTGACATTTGAGGAGCTGCAGAGGGCAATGTCTGATGGTTCAGAAATGGTTTTCAGGAAGCCCAACTCAGAAAAAAAAGGGAGTCGTGCAAATAAGAATAGGTTTCTATTCTTGCACTTTCTATTTTTATTTTTGCATATTTGCTATTGAGTGATATTTTGTGAGATTTGTTTAGGCCAATGGAGATGAGTAGCAAGAAGCCTGTTAGCAGATTTAGAGATGTTATTCAAGCTCCTAAGAAGGTTGGTATATATTCCCTTTCTTATGATTTATCTTCGAATAATTCTCCAAATTTTTTATTCATTTTCCCATTGTTATTTTCCCATATACGCTAATGTTTATTGGTTATTGTACATGAGATTTTATCATTTATTGTTCATTTCCTGTTATGATATAAAAGATTCATGTACTTCCTTCACGTGAAGGAAATTTTCCTGTGCTAACATTTGTTTTGTCATTAAAGAAACAAATTTCAAATCTTTTTGAAGAATCTAATTTAAATTAAATTGAGATATCAGATATACTAGGTATATTTGAAGAGGTCAAGAAGTTGTCTTCGGACTTGATTTGATTAGATACCAATGATGCTTGATATGCTTGTATTTCTAAGATGTATTTGGTGTATAAATTTTATGCATGGTGTGGCATAGCTTTTATCAGTTTCTTATGCGCATTGGATGGTCACGATTGAGTCTTTATATTACCTGATGATTTTGACGTGAGAATTCATGTAAAGTAAGCTATTCCCTCCAATACCGAATTGCGTCTCTTTTGCTCGAAGTGGTAACCATATTTTGGTCTTTCCTCCTGCTGCTTGCTCATTATCTAGTTACATTTTTGGAAACAATGTAGTTCTGCACTTTCTTAGTTTCTTTTCAGATTAATGTGATTAAAATTGTTTGAAACTTCATGTTTTAGATGGTGCGGGATCCTCGTTTTGAATCGTTGTGCGGTAACCTCAATGTGGATGGGTAAACTTTCTTTTCCAGCTATGATATCTGCTGTAGGCATGAGTTAATGTCATTGAGAAGATTGATTCATGCATGCTCTTGAAAATTTAGACACTAGTTGGTTGTAACCATTAGTGATATAATAGGCATCATACATAAGTTTTGATTTCTCATTAGTTCAATAGAGCGTAATCTCTCCTGATATGCATAATTGCTTTCTATAGTACGGATTCCTCGAGAAATTTTACCATTATGCTCTGGAACTGTAGGTTCAAGAAGAGATACAACTTTATTTATGAGAACACACTTCCTGCTGAGAAAGCGGTAATGATTCAATGTTAAGATTCCCCATTAACGTTGGCACTTCTGTTCAATCTTCTGCTTGCTGCTTTTGGGACCTGTAGGAATTTAATCTGCTTGCTTTTTTCGGACTGTAGGAACTTGAGAAACAGATGAAGAAAATAAATGATCCTGAAGCCAAAAATGAGCTAAAGGACCAAATGAGACGCATTGTAAGTGCTTATTCAAGTTTTTTGCTTTATTGTTCATTTACGACCTTTATGTTTGCACCTGCAAATTGTTGCTGCTATTCTAGGTCCCTTAATGTTTAGCCCGTTCCAGGATAGAGAATTGAAGTCTGCAGCATCAAAATATTCAGAGAAGGATATTTCGGCTGAGCATAAGAAGAAAGAGAGAGAAGCTGCAAAGAAAGGAAAACAACCCTATTATCTGAAAAAATGTAAGCTTCCTCTGTCCTCTTTGGTAACCTTTTGGTTGTAAAAAAATAGCTGGAGGAAAAACATGTACTCGGTATTCTTTTTATTTATTAATCGTTATGCAGTATATTCATTCTAACTTTTTCTTGTCATTTTAAAAGAGAGGCAAAAAAAGAAAAAAAAAACCAGTTTTGGGTCATTCAATCAACGTGTTGTCAAAGGAACAACTTACAAGGATTCAAGATTTAGGAAAAGAAAATGAGAGCTTTATGCTTTGCTTATTCCCTCCCAATCCTCTTAGACAGAAACATCTGTACCTTTCTATGCTTTAAAGTTGCTAATATGCCTTTGTATGGTGAGATGCTTCTTCATGCTCGCTATAATTGTCTCAATTGATTTTTCTTCTTCTCACCATCTATTCATGTCTAAATTTATTTACAATAAAGTGTATTAAACAAAATAGAAGAGAACAGAAGAGCCAAGGTCATGAAGATAATAAACAACTAACATCTTTATTTGCTTGCAGCGGAACTGCAAAGGCAAAAGATGTTGGAGAAATACAAGGAACTCAAGGTACGTAAACTATTACTTATAACATGTTCTCATTTATGCTTTTACTTTAATATTGCTAAGATTGATGACAATTCATTCTGATAACTTAATTAGGAGTCTGGCAAAGTGGAGTCGTTCATCGAGAAAAAGAGAAGGAAGAATGCTGCCAAGGACCGCAGATACATGCCATATCGACTCCCTACTCAACAAGAAAACAATTAGCAGCGCTCTCGTACCAAATACACGACTCAATGGTTAGTATGATTTACCATTCAAATCATCTTTCACATGGCAATATATGAGAGCTTTAGTGAAAGAAGGGAAAGGCGTCTTTGTGAGGCTTTCGACTTGAGTTGACCTCTTCCTTTCTATCTTTTCAAGTTACTATGACTGGTCTATATGAGATGACTGAGCCTTTTCGTTAGAACGATGTTGCCAATGGAATCAACAACTAACATCTTTTTAAATATTATTATTTTTTATTTATATTACAAATGATTTATAAAATAGTTCATTGGGCAGTACCATTGTCACTCTTTATCAATTAAGTAGTATATTTTTAATTAAAATATTATCATTTCTTATCCGTTTCCATAAATTGTATCGTAATTCGTGAGAGGGTCTTCTCACATAAATATGTCTTTAATTTATTTTGGGTAATAATTAAATTAAGTGTAATGTATGCTTGTATAGTAAAAATGTAAACGTATTAAGGGGGCAGATATTTTTATTAATTTTTGGTAGTGAATATTGGAGATTATATCAATTATAGTGCCGTATTGTTTGATAAAATTCAATTTTAATTCAAAATATCTTTAACTTTTTAAATTTTAGTTCTTTGTAAAATCTTTAATTTTTTATTTTTCAATTTGGGTTCTTTTGTCAGAAAAATTCAACTTAACTTGCACAGTCTTATAATTTCCTACAAGTTCGGTAAGTGTTACAAAATTTTTGTGGAAGAATTAAAAAGAGAAAAGTAATAGGATTAAAAAAAATTAAATGATTAAATTTAGATAGTATAAAATTACAGCCAAAATTGATATTTTCTAATGAAAATTGTAATGAATTAATATATAAGGCAATGTGAGTGTTGAATAAGATCGAGGGAGTAATAATTAAAAAGAAAAAAAAAACTTTCACAATCGGAATTTATTGAAATTGACACCAAGCTTTATTTAATTGTCGAGCCAATGTCGGTGTTTTGCAACTCCAATCGACCCATCCACAGGCTGGAGTCCAATCGCAATTGCATAGTAAAAATAAGCCCAATTTTGACTCCATGTAAACCTCGTGATGAGAGGATATTATTTTTGTACTTATTATGGGTGGATATAATTTGTGTGACAAAACTCACTAAAGATGAATAAGGAGTATTAATAATTTTAATAAAAATTGACATGTAATTGATAAAAAATAATCATTGAACTATATTATAAATAATTCATATAATATAAATTAACAAAAGGTGACTGTTGATAAAGAAAAATACAATCTGTAAGAGTAAGACTTGTTTGACTAAGCATTAATATTCTATTATGATTATCATAATACAAAAAGTTCAATAGAGTATAATATTTCATTCGTCCCATCTTTAACTTCATATTTATGCCTATATGGATGTTAATAAAAGCAATATTTTAATATACTTTTTAAGAATAATTTAATATTTTTAACTAATAAATAAATTATAAAGTATATTTCATGAGTTAAAAAGGAATTTCAATTTTGAATTTAGAATGTTTTATAAAAATACTCAATTAACCATTTTCTTCAACTTGATCTTGAGACGAAGTGTGAAGTTGTAATTTTATTTAATAAATACATATATTTTGAAAAATTACAAAATAACTTACTAAAAGAGTTTTTTAGTAATTAAAAATAATAATAATAAATGAGAAAGTCTCTTGTGAACATGATAAATTCCTATTTAAAAATTGTAAAGATAATTACACCCTAAATAGATAATAAAATTTAAAGGTATAATATATAGTTCTTCCGTACCATTCAAAGAGGGTCTTATACTTTTTGCACATGGATTAATGAAGAATATTATTTAATATATAGTGGATATATGTATTAATTGGAGTGTCCAATACTTTAATTATATTAGTGGGTGTGTGTGAGTCCCAAATATGTAAAAAAATGAAATGTACTCTTTGTGTGAGAAGAAAAAAAAAAAAACCTTATTTGAAAGGGATGGAGGGAGTAATAAGAGAGTAGTATTAAGTTTCGCATAAATAATGTGAACCCATTTCAAGAAAGAGAAACAATGTGAATTAAGTTTATCTTACACTTTAATTCAAAATTACTCTTTAATATATGCAAAAGTTATTTTTTAGAGAGATAAATTATTATATTTTTTTAATAAAAATAGATTCTAAAATTCTAATATTTTATATTTTTTTTTGTTGAGATGAGTAATATTTTTTATTAAGAAAAATAATAATCCATCTCCTAAGCAGAAAATTTTATATATTAAAGAATAATTTTATAATACGAGGATGCATGTTGAATCATGTTTATTAGACTCCCTTTTTAATAAATACTTGAAGAATAAAAAGAATTTTTTTTTTCTTGTGAAGTGAGGCTGCTTTCAGTTTTTTAAATAGTTATATTTTTTAATATAAAATATTAGTATAATTTTTTATTTATTTATACTATAAATTATTTATAAAATACTCCTTAATTATACTATTATTATTTTTAATTAATTTGAGTTTCATCTTTTATTAAAATATTATTATCACTTTACCCCATGAGAAAGCGTTTACGATTTCATACAACTCTTTAATAAAATTTTATTTATTTATTTATTTTGTTTACGTTTTGTGAATTTACATTAGCTGCCACTTGGTGGCGCAGATAAAAGAGCGCGCGGATTCTTCCGATACTTGCACTTTCACACCTACACATCTCCGCATTGGTGAACACAGCTTCTGCTACAGCACATTACGATGCCGGAACTTCCCGAGGTTGAGGCGGCGCGTCGAGCTGTAGAGGAGCATTGCATTGGGAAGAAGATCAGCAAATGCACCGTCGCCAGCGATGATAAGGTCATCGTCGGCGTCTCTTCTAAGGATTTCGAGGCCGCACTCGTCGGAAAAACGATTGTCGCTGCTCATCGCAAGGGAAAGAACATGTGGCTTCAGCTCGATTCCCCTCCTTTTCCCTCTTTCCAATTTGGTACCTTTTCGTTTTCCCCCTCTTCAACCCTAAAACTCCATGTGTTTCTGTCGCCTTTTTTTTTTTTTGACTTATTATTGGCATTGGAAATGTTGTTGTAGCCCTTACTTCTGATACTAGGCTTGTACGGACACATTTTACGAGATTGGACTTGGGCTTATTTGATAAACTAGAGATTTTGGCTTTGCATTCTAGTTATTTTGCATGTTTGATTAGTTGAATGACACCGCAACAATTGTTTAGGTTGCACTTTTTTGATATGTAATGAATAGAAGGTCATGAAACTTTCTTTTATATGAAAGAATGCTTAGGAATAATAGGAAAGAGATGGAAAGAAGCTTGCAAAATTATTGAAGTTTCACCCTTTCTGAAAGCTGTTGATTATTAGTAACAAGTTTTTATGGCTGCAGTTTTATGTCTTCGAATGAATAGAAGGTCAAAGAACTTCCTTTTACACGAAGGTCATTATTAAAAAAAAAAAAAAGTAGCATACGAGGAGGCTTTATGCGCGAAACTCTGATGCTTGATTACTAGTAGCACATTGTTAGTGATTTAGTTCATGCACGATTACATAATGTGCCTTACCAATACTGATAGAGATGCACACTTGAAAATGAGAAAATAAACAATACACACAGGAAAATAATCCCTAAAAGAGGGTCATAGAGAACATAATTCTCCGCCACAAGCCGGAAGGCTGCAATTCCCTCAAAGAGGGTCATAGAGATAAACTCTGCCACAAACCAAGGCTGCAAATAGATGTTTCTTATTGATGATTTAACCCTAGAGTAACATACAGTGTTTAAATAGGCTGAAGGCCTACAAAAAAAATCCTAACCCTAATTACTAACATGGCAGAAGTTGAAAACAGAAAATATGAAACTAAATAATCTAAAATAAGGAAATAATTGACTTGAAATCAAAATACTAAAATATCTAATGTGTCATTCTCTATCAAAACCATTACAATAAAATGATCAGTGATAACACACAATCTTAATATAAGTTTTGGGGTTTTCTTTTTCTTGATAAGGAAGCCCACTTCCAAGAGCCTTAATCATGGAAAAATGGAAGCAAATATGTTTTTGTAACTATGTATGTTTTTGTTCAAAATAGGTTAAGGACTTACTATATTTCTGTTCACATGTTTCTTTCAGGAATGGCTGGAGCTGTGTATATCAAGGGAGTAGCTGTCACTAAATATAAGAGGTAAGTGGCATGCTGTACATAGAGATATAGAAGATGGCTAGTAAAATGATAAGTCACCTGCATTTTAATAATATGTTATATATGTTTGATATGGCAATAAGTTTGAGTGGGATTTGAACTTGTTAGTGGTTTCTATTTTAGGTCCCATATAGAATAAAATACTCCATTCTTCATGATCTGAGTTTTCATGCTACCAAATTGCCTGTTAAGTACGAGTAATCTTAACCAGTATATATTTACTATTTACACTTGAAATGAACATGTAATTTAGCTTATGTCTCCTTACTCTTAAGTGTCATCCTAGAATTACCTAGATTACACCATGGGAAATTCTCAGTACTCTTCCATAGATTCTAGTGAATCAAAGACGTCATGAAAAACATTGAAAGAGGTGTGTGCATTATACCTTTTTCCTGATATGGCAGGTGAGATCAAATTGTTAGTCATATACGCTAGGGAGTCGTAAGTTCATTTAAATCCATTGTCGTTGGTAAAAAAGTTAACCCTTTCTTATATGCCCTTCCACACTTCTCTATGTGACAGTGACTGATGTGGGATATCATTATAACCCATCCCCTTTTGAACTGGACGTTTGCGGGAGACACACTTTGGGTGGAAACCCACTTAGGCCAACATTTGGGGTGGCAGCCCTTGGACGGTTGGACCCACCATCAGTTAACCTCCAGGGGCCCTAAAATAAGCCTAAAGCTAAAGGATTAACTTCCTACTTATTCGCTCATAATAATCCATCCCCCTTTGAATCAAATGTATATGGATGGCACACTTGGAAACCCACATACCAATGCCCACAATCTTGGGCAGCAACCCCCAAGGGCCCACCATCAGGTAGCCCCTTTCTGCGGCTCATTAGGATCCAGCAATTTGGACTAAATTGTTAGGCATATAACCTAGGAAGCCCTAATTTAGCTCAAAATCATGGTCAAAGGTAAAGGATTGAACCCCACTTATATGTCCTTCCACACTTTCATTTGGAACTAATGTGGGATATCATTACGCCTTGGATTTCTGAATCTCAACACTTTTTTCTGATATTCTTATTGCGTATGTTACTATTGACAGGTCAGCTGTAAAAGATACAGATGAATGGCCTTCCCAGTATTCCAAGTTATTTGTTGAAGTGAGAACCCCCTGATTCTTCTATAACATTGTTGAAACTTCTATTTTATTGAAAGTTTGTTTCCAGATAATGTTACTTGAAGAGATTACATGCAATACTATAATAAAGGGGATACATATACACACACATGCCAATATGCTTCTCCATAAGTATATGTATGTGTGTAGTTTGTATCAATATGCATAACAGTTTTATCAGGGTTTTGGAATTGCCATTTCCTTTGTGGTACATTCAGGTTCTGATGTTTCTATCTGCTGTATCCATGAAGATTTCTTTCTGCTCTTTCATAAACAAAGAGTAGCTACCATGGTTCTTACATTTGAAAAAATGTCCCTATTCTAGAACTGGTTTTAAAATTAACTAATGTTATTAAATTCATCCGTATTCAGCTAGCAGATGGTTTGGAGTTCTCCTTTACTGACAAAAGGCGGTTTGCTAGAGTTCGCTTGCTTGACAATGTAATGTGAATTACTATTCTGGAGCATTTCTGGTTTTTACCTTATCTAAATAAATATCAAATGCTCCATTGTTACACTTTTACAGCCTATGTCTGTGCCTCCAATATCTGAGCTTGGCCCTGATGTATTGACGGAGCCCATGACCGTAGATGAGTTTTACAACTCATTGAGCAAGAAGAAAATAGGAATTAAGACTCTTCTACTTGACCAGGTTTTAACGTTTTACTTTGTACAAGTGTGTTTAGAATTGAAGGCTATTAAAAATATTATTCCATAATATATATTCCCTTGTCCCATAAATGTTCACATTTTTTTTTGCACGTAGATTAAGAAAATTTTTACTTTTAGGGGTATTTTAGTATTTTTTGGTGATAAATAAATGATAAAGTAAATTAGTTGTGTTAGGTAGTGGTGTATGTTTGTAAATAAAGTGTAAGGGGGAGGTTAGTTGTTTTGATTTTTTACCATTTTAGGAATGTGAAATATTTTATGGGATGGAGGGAGTATTATCTAATGAGCTTTCCTTTTTCAGTGTTACATTACTGCTGCTTTAGATGTCAACAATAATTCTTTTTGCAGATTATGGTGCATTATACTAATGCACATGTGCTAAGTAGGTCCTTATTGAATAAACTCATTAGTTTTTGCTGCTTCTTATTCAACTTGGTTCACTCATCTATCTGCATGAAAATCAATCTTTAGCTTTTGCTATCTTTAGAGCCTACCATCATGAGGATGTTATAAAAAAGTATGAGAAGGTGAAAGCGATAACATACCAGTGGGTATGCTGAACTAGCAATCACATTTAACTTTCAAGTTTGGAGTGGCTTTTGGAACTTGGATGTTTTACATGAACGGACCTGGATCTGGTTCATATTGGGTTATCTATAGGATTTATGCAGCTTGCACCTATTACTTATGGATGTAGAGAATAGTGACAATCATAATAACTAGATGATTAGATCCAAAGCCAATCCCCTGAAGATGTGAAGATGTGACCAGAGTGGAGTGATAGAATATGTGTCATATCTTAATCAAGACTGTTTATATTTCTTGCAAGAGAGGATGGTGCTGAATTCCATTTCTCCATATCCCATGGTGATTAAAAGGCTTTACTCCTTAAATGATTAGTCACATGCTAGAGTTGTTTGCTTAATGTACCCAAGCTGTGCTGCTTACTAAAAGAACTGCGAACAGTCATCAATATTATGGATTATGGAAGACTGGAAGAGGGAACTGAATGTTTTTGCTACCAGGCTATGCTGTATCTTGTAATTAATCAGTTTTGAGTCTTCTTTGTGAGAGATTGCATAGCTTGTCTTTTGGTTGTTCATAAAACTCCTATAAGCTACTGCATTTGATGAGAAAGAATACCCTGTCAAATAGCACTAAATGCAAAACAGCTTAGAGGGCTGACTTCAAATGTGGTTGGTTAGGCATGAACGATAATATTCTTATTCTGATGAAAACTAATATATTATTTGTCAAGTTGCATGCTTCGCTTTAGATGCCTAATTAAGTTGACAAGTCCCTTAATAAGTGGTTGGGATACAAGATAAATAATTCCTTGGATAACATCAGTAGGAGAGTATTGGAGTTAAGATTTCTCCATGCAAGTCAATGCACTTCCTTGAAATAGTCAATTTAATTGAAGATTTTACCTAAGATTCCATTTTCTGAGTTTCTGCATCTTTATATCACATTATAATGAAATGTGTGATGTATTGACTTTTATGACTTAACACAATGCTTTGCTTAAAATGAACCAAGTAATTGAGCTTTCTTTCTTCTCCTTCTGTAAATGATATAGAGTTTGTAAATAGTCCAACTTTGGTATGATGATTTTGATTTACTCTAATTGTATCTTGGACTTGGCTCATTAAATATGTGGTTTTCTCTGCAGGGTTTTATTTCAGGCATTGGTAATTGGATGGCTGATGAAGTGCTATATCAAGTTAGTCTGGGAATATCTAAATTCTTCACTGCAATTTTACTATTTTTTTGTTCTCTCTCCAAACAAGCATGTGGCCATCTACGTTGAAAATTAAAACTCCTGTTTTGGGGCTTGTTTCTTTGATCTTCCGAACTTCACTTTATAACATTAAGAAGCCGCATTTGATTAAGTTTGTGCACTGTCTAATGTTATTATTTGTGGAATTTGGATAGGCTAGAATTCATCCACTGCAAACTGCTTCCAGCTTGTCCAAAGCAATTTGTTCAACCTTGCTCAAGTGCATTAATGAGGTATGTCAAGATACTGTTCATTGGCTTCATTTCTCTATATCATTAAGCCTGGAATCCGTAATGGCTGTTACTGGAGACGATACTTAGGTTACAAACTTTGCTGTTGAGGTTGACGCTGATAGCCTTCGCTTCCCTGTTGAATGGTTGTTTCATTTTCGCTGGGGCAAAAAGCCAGGAAAAGTTAATGGTAAGATTATATTAAAAATTGCTGATTAATTTTGACATTAATGATTTATTTTACAGGTAATTGAGGGGGCTAATGAAGTTGGGGCAGATAGTAGTCAGTTCCCTAGTGATTGGATTTTCCATTCCCGGGAAAAGAAGCCCGGCAAGGCTTTTGTTGATGGTTTGGCTCTTGACCTGTGCAATGCTCTTTCGGTGTTGCAGTTGCTTTTAAATAGCCCAGTATTGTTATTGATCAAATTGGGAGCTTGGTTATTTTCTATTTTCATGGTTCTTTAATGGGGAGTACTTCATTACTTGGCGTCCTTGGGCTGAGTCATTTGGCTTATTCCATCCCTGCTCGTTACTTCGCTTCATTGGGTTATATATCTTATCTATATATTTTTTATGTGCAAAATTCGTGGCATTCAAAATCAAGCTAGTGAAAATTGAAATGTGAATCATTCTTCTTTAATACATACTATTTTCTAGTGTTGGAAAGGAAATGGAAAGTAGGAGGTCTAGTCTTTTTCTAGCAATTGTATCGTTTCTCTTCTGTCTCTATTATTTCAATGAATGTCCAAAAGCTAACGGGATTCTGTCTTTTCCAGGGAAGAAAATTGAATTTATTAATGCTGGTGGCAGGGTATGTATATCTTCAGAACTTCATGTTCAAATTATGCGTTATTTCAAACTTCTGGTAAATTTCCCTGAAAATTCAGTTATATTTACTGTAGACAACAGCTTATGTCCCTGAGTTACAAGAGTTGACTGGTAACCAAACTGTGAAAGAAACGGGGACGAAATCAAGGGGCAAACCTGCAGGTAAAGGCAATAGTGTTGACGAGCCTGTAAAGGAGTATGAGGTCGAGAAGCCAAAAATTGTGAAAGGGAAAAAGACTTGGAAGCCCTCCTCGAAGAAAAAGTTGAGTGCTAATTCTAACGACTCTGATGAAGAAGAAGATGATAACAGTGGTGAGGATGTTTCTTCAAAGACAAAACGAGCGACTAAGAACCCTTTGGTGAAAAGCAAATCAAAAGGAGGTAAAGAAGATGAAGAAGCTGCGAGGAAAACAAGAGGAAAAGCTGGTCCTGCAAAAAGAAAGCAGGAGGGAAGTGATGATGAGGATGGAGAGGAAAATGAAGAGGGTCAGGAGGTAACGAACGGAAAGCAGGCGAACAGTTCCATCCAAACAAATTTCCAAGAGAAAGAAAACAGCTAAGTAATTTTACTTGCTTAAGTCGTCCAGATGCTGGGTACTGATTAGCTAGTTTGGTTTCTATTTAGTTTGTTAATATTCCCTCCTCATTAGCTTTTTGAACAGATTCCAAATGTTTTTGTTAATCATCTTATTTTAGATTACTGCATGTCGCTCCCTAAGTCTTACACGGATAAAGTCTGAATATATACCAGACAAAAGGGAGCATTTATTTCAATTTAGTCTCCTAATTACCTACATTGATCGATTATGACCCAAAAATCCCCAGACATCCCAAATTGAGCGGCATGATTCCAGAGAAAATTTGATTTTCCGGTTAATATGGGGACCAAGTAATCAGACTAAATTTTAAAAAGTACTCCTATTTTTTTTTAAAATAGAAAACAAAATATCTTATTGTTATGAGATGAAAAATGAGTTTATAACTCTCTAAAATTTCTACCTTATTTAGAAGTCGCTGCATTAGTAGTCAATCACCCTCCAAACCATCCATTTATGTAACTACAACTTCTATCAACTTACCTTTTCAATAAACTCATTTTCCTTATTTCTCTCTCTCACATCAATTAATACATTTTTATATATGCAATCATATATTTCTCACATATTAATTTGATATAAAATTAAAGTTTTATTTATAAAAAATCCAAAACAAACATATATCATTAATCACTAGTTTTCAAAAATTAGGTAAATCAAAAACAAACATTGTACACTCCATTTTGAGTCACACTTGCGAAAGATCACCTCACAATGAAATTATTTTGCTTTTTTAAATAATTAATTATATAAATTTTCATTAAAATTGGTATCACTCTTAATATGTCTCACTAAATATTTCTTTATTTTTAAAGATCCAGATCCGCCCTTTCTCTGACCATCAAACAATATAAAATGGATTATATCAAAATTGCAAAACAATAATAATATAAAATTTTAAAAAAAATCTAAACTAGATTAACATTAATAATCACTTTTAACATGCATCAGTAATTTGCATAATTTTGCAGAACAGCACGGCAGCACAAAAATGATGCAGAAATAGTAATTTATCTTCAACCGATTGCACTACTTTCTACACCAAAATATAAAATTAAAAAATCATTTTTTAAAAAAAAAAATTTCTATATAAATATTTTTACTATATGATATTTATTTTTAATATAATAAAAAATTAATATAACTTAAATATTTAAAAAGATATTTATTAAAAATTTGTTTACATTTAAATTTCATATTTATTATAATCTTAATTCATTTAAAATATAAGAATATAGGTTAAAATATAAGAATTCAAAACACAAATTTATACATTTAAAATTTATTTAAATATCTTTTACTCCAATTATCAAAAGAATTAAAAGATAGTAAAATATGTGTATATATTGTATCAAACAAATAAACATAAATAAAGTACAGTAAAAATAACTTTTAAAAAAGAATTAATTACTATTAGGTACATACTTTATTCCCCTAATTATTAGTAGGTACATTGATTTAAAATAATATTAATTATATATAAAATATTAAAGTAAAATAACAAATATACCCCTAAACCCATATACCTTTAAACCACAAACCCCAACCCCCACCCCCACCCACCACCAGACCACCTGCCGAACCTCCGCCGCCGGAAAAACTATTCGTCCGAAAAAAAAAAAACTGGTCGTCGGACCGCCGTCGCCGGAAAAAACTGTTCGTCCGAAAAAAAAAATGTTCGCCGGAAAAGTCACCGGAAAAGCTGCCGGACCGCCGCCGGACCACCACACTTTTTTGCTGCACACACATTTTTTTTGCTGCACACACTTTTTTTGCTGCACACACTTTGCTGCACATTAACTTTTGCTGCACACAATATTTATGTGCAGCACATTATAGGGGTAATATTGAAATATCACTATATATTTTTGTACCTAATAGTAATTCTTTTGTATGTTTGTATCTCATAGTAATTTAGGGTTTTTTTTGTGTACCTAGTAATAATCCTCCCTTTAAAAAATAATGAGGGGTGAAAGTTGCAGTATTTTTGTGCAAAAATGGTCAATAACACAAAAATAATATTGATAAGTGCACGGTTAAGCACATATTTTGCACAATAATACACTTCACATACAAAAATTATATTGTTAGAGAAGCCTTCACAAATCGAATTAAGTTTCTTCATTTGTAAATATAACTCTCTCCCACGACAAAAATGTAGCAGAATCACGAAAATTGTTAGACATATAAAATAATGAGGGGGTGAAAGTTGCAGCATTTTTGTGCATAAATGATCAATAACACAAAAATAATATAGATTTTAATGCACCATTGACGTATTTTGAATAATACATTTGACACAAAAATTATGTATTGCGTGAGAAGGCTTGGACAAACGAATTAAGGTTTCACTGATGAGGCTAAGTCTCTCCAAAGACACAAATAAATAATAATAATAATAATAATAATAATAATAATAATAATAATAATAATAATAATAATAATAATAATAAAATTGTCTCGAAAATTGTTAAGACATAAAAAATGCATTAAACGCATAGTTTTGAGGGCAATGGCCGGGCATCCGTAGAGCCATTGGGTCTTCACGTGCAATTTGCGGCTGCGCTCAGAGAGCATTCTAGTAGGGACCCACCTCAATTATGAAAGGTTAAACTTAATTAAATATTAATTTAATTATTCCAAATCCCAACATGCAGACACCATACTTAGTCGAGGCCTCGAGGGGTTGTGTGGCTACATTTTCATTTATTTATTTATTTATTTATTTATTTATTTATTTATTTATTTATTTATTTATCCTCTGACCCTTTATTAATTTGTTAATTTAATACTGAGCTTGGTAAATTTACTTTTTTACTGTCATATACTCCCTCCATGCGCCTGAAAGGTCCACATTTTGCCATTTTAGGCGTCTGCACCAAAGGTCCACATTTTCCTTTTTAAACACATGGGACCCACACACATCACTAATACAATAAATTTATGGGACTCATACACCACACTAATACAACTACCAACTACAACTTAAATAATAATACTCCTTAATCAACGTGGAAAAAGCAAATGTCCACATTTGTGGCGGACGGAGGGAGTATATTTGTTCAGTACTCCCTCCATCCCATATAAAGGATAACTTTTGCTTTTTGGCACGTGGATTAAGGAATATTATTATTTAATATGTAGTTGGTAGTTGTATTAGTGGGAGTGTGGGCCCCATATTTTAATTGTATTAGTGGGAGTGTGCGGGTTCGATATATTTAAAAAAGGAAAGGGAACCCTTTGGATGGAACGCCTAAAATGAAAAAAAATAAACCCTTTAAATGGAAGGAGGGAGTTAATATTACTCACATTAGTTTTCTAAACTTCCATAACGTTTATTTATATTATAATAGTAGTCAAATGAAATTTATCCCTTAAAGATAAAATATACTCTATCCGTCCCATTTCAATGTTTACATTTGCAAATGATTAAGGAGTATAGTATTTTAATAGATAGTGGGTGGAAAGATATATTAATATATAATGTAAAGTGGGTAGGTGTATTAGTGCTGGATGTGGAGACCATGATGATATATTAATTGTTTTAGGTGGGTCCCATATTTCAAAAAAAGAAATATAAACGTTGAAATAGAACGCCTAAAATAGAAATATGTAAACATTGAAATGAGACGGAGGGAGTATGAGATAATTAGTTATATACTGAATGTCATTCATTTATTAAGGAAATTAAATAATTTAATTTTTAAGAGAGAATACATGACATTGTCTCATGTAATATTATTTTTAAAATAAAATATTATACCCTTCCATACGTCATATAATTATTATAAAAAAAAAACTAATTCTTTCAAAATACTTAATTGATAATTAATACTACAACTTATTTCTTTTAATGTAAAGCACACATTTAAATCAAAGATGTCAAATTTCATATGATCAAATAAATCAAATTTGATTTTTATTGAAAATGATGAATGACAGTTCCATAATAAAGTTTTTTTTTTTTGTTGGAGGTCATTCTTTCTAGTTTCTACTACATGAAAGAGTTTTTATTTATATAAAAGAATAAGTTAATTTTTTTTCATGTAACATGGTGAATTTTGAAGGGATAATTATTTTTGCTTCTTGGACGGTGGATACATTGGACGGTTCATCCTCGATCTTCTTAACATCATGGTGCCCTCCAAGAACCTGTTCAGAGTTGGATCAGTCATCCTCGATCTTCTTAACATCATGGTGCCCTCCAGGAACCTGTTCAGAGTTGGATCAGTTCCTCTGAAATCATGAATAGTCACTGTAAACTGCAAATGACTTGAGATGAAACTCAGGGTTCGGGTTTGGGTTCTTCTCATCATGATTACGTGAGTTTTAAGGGGTATTAGTTTTTTTTGAAAGCCACTGTAGGATAGTATCTATATAAAATAGTTTGAGAGCCATATAATAGATATATAAATAAAATATATTATTGATAGTTAAACAATGTATTTTAAAATATGATGATTAATGCAGTAAAGTGTAATTCTATAGTTTTATAAAATGGAGTAATATCTATATGAAATAGTTTGCCAACCATATTAAAGTATAATAGTTATATAAATAAAATATATTTATTCGTAATTAAACAATGTATTTTAAAATAGGATGATTAATGCATTAAAGTGTAATTCTATAGTGTTATAAAACATTTTTTCAATTCATAGATATTGATATAGTATATATTTTCTTGATATAGTATATATTCATAAAAATAGGTAAGGGTTGTGATTATTCAGATGCACTATAGTTAAACTCTTAATTTTTTTTTTCTAACTAAGGCACTAATAACAAGTTACAACCACTTATACGAAAAAGTGTGTATTTCTTTTCGGTACCTTTTTAAAAAAATATAATAGTTTTCACCCTTTTTCTTAAATTTATAAATTACTCCTACTATTTATTTTTAAATAAAAAAAATTTGTGTGTGATATGGTGAGTATAGGAGAGTAACTCAAGTTTGTACGGTCCTATCCAATAAACATCGGTAATCAGTACAGCCCAATAAACATGGGATATGAGTTGACGACAATTTATCTGTCCAAGCCCAATAAACACTCAATATGAAACATTGGATATGTGTTCAGGTTACGCTTAAATTTCTTAATTCGGAGTTACGACAGTTAATCAGTCTAGCCCAATGTTCAATTCAATTTTCCTGTTACATCCCATATTACATGGGGTGGGATGGGTGACAAGTGTCCCATTTTACACACAATTGGTGTAAAATGAGACATTTGTCACCCATCCCACCCAATTGTGTGTAAAATGAGACCCTTGTCACCCATCACACCCCATATAACATGAGATGTAACATGTGGTGTAATAGAGGATCTCACTTGGCCAATGTTACTGGCTACAGTACAATAAACAGTCGAACTTATTCTTGGCTACAGTCCAATAAACAGTCGAACTTATTCTTTTTATAAATATTCACTAATTCTAATTTATATATTGACCTATTTGAAAATTCACTAATTCTAATTTATATATTGACCTATTTGAAACTCATAGGATTACTGTTTTTATATCTATTTGAAACTTATTATGACTAAAGACCGCTTACTCTTTTCGATTGATCGAGTTGCCATGAAATTCACAAATTACACTATAAAAAATACGTTATAAAAATTTAAAACAGAAGTTTGTGTTTCATAAAGTTGTGTTTCATATTTTATTGTTTATATATTTGTATCTTGTATTTTATTGATTTTATTTATCTAATTTTCTCGGTCAAGTATTCATTTCATTATGTAGTTGGCCTAGGAATGGTTTTGTTTGATGATATCTGTTGGAATTTTGTCAAATAAAAGGAGGGTCGGTTTCTATCCCACATCGGGTGGGAGAGAAAGGGGGAGGGGCTCCTTATCCTATTTAAGGAGGCCCCTAGTCTCAAAATTAAATGCACCAATCAATTACACTTTAATCTTTGTATTTGATTTTAGTTAAATTCCTTTCTTTGATTTTCGGTTATGAGAATGGGAAGAAATGTGAGAATTAATCAAAGATTTGTAAGGGTGTAGGGATTGGGGTCGGGAGAGAGAAATTCTGTTTGATTATTTCACATAATGGTATTTTCTCGGTCCGTGGTTTTTCTCCGATTTTGGAGTTTTCCACATAAATTCTTGTGTTGTGCTTTTTATGTTCTTCTTTATTTGTCCCTTAGGAATGAATGGGGATCTGCCTTATCCCAACACTATCTTCCTTCCAGATTTATTCTTTCCCTTCTATCCTTTGTATCTCTTCCTTCCACGGCCCTTTTTCCCTATTGGGGAAAAAATTGATGCCATGTATTTATCAATAATAATTTTTTAGTAATAATAAATTATCTTGTGCACCCAATTTCACTGTGCACCTATTTTATAAATTTATACACTTATAAAAAAAATTTACACTAATGACAAAATGTATACACTAAAAATTGAACGAGAAAAAACCTAAACACAACTTACCCATAAAATTTACATTTTTCTCTAATGCATGATTTAAATTTTACCTCTAAATTAACGAACATTTAAACGGACAGTAAACAAGTATGGCCTACGAAGATGAATATAAATAAATAAAAAATGTTGTTACGTACCCCTTTAGGTCTTCAACAATGTCAGAACAATTGATGCCAGCTTATAAAAAATAAATAAAATTTAATAAAAGATAAAATAAAAATGGAGAAAATAATAAATTATGGTACCTCTTAGACGGTCTGATCCCTTGTTCCACAATCGTGCTACAGTGTATTTCACGACTTATTTTCTATGAGGCTATACTTACTCTAATTAATGCATTAAGCCCAGTTCCAAAATCGTGTTCAGTGTATTTCATAACTTATTTTATATCAAACTACACGTGACGAGTAGTAAGTATTTGATAAATGAAACAGGGGATGAAACACAAAAATGGAATAGGTGATCCCAATCACCTCCAAATTAAGTGTAGCATTTTGCTATATTTCATAACTTATTTTCTATCGGAATAATACAACTTAATTAATGACTATGTCACCTTTATAGTTTGTACACATGACGAGCGGCAAGTATATTTTGATAGGTAGAATAGGAGATGAAACAAGACCGCCCCTCATTTACTTCTATAAATTGAAGACCAATCTCACAAAATTTATTTTTCTTTCACACCAAAATCCATCATCTATAAGCCTCTCTAAAAAAAACAAAATGAGTGATAAAAAACCAGAAAACTTGCCAAGTGATTACACTGTTACTCGCATGCCGGAAAAACTCAGAGCATGGCTACGACAGTTGCCACTTGATGCCATCATCACCCTGGAGGATTTTCTGAAACATGTTGAACCTGATGATGATGATCAGTCAGTGGAAGAGAACGCAAAACCGACTGACATCCCCTGTTCCGACAAGATTCCACCTGTGGAGGAGAAGAAGGTTCGTATGGTGTTATGTTATGAAATACGAAGTTAAATGGTGTTTTAAGTTTAATATTTTAATTTCGTGCGTTGTTGTTCCCAGGAACTCTGCGAGAAAGGGGAGGTTTCGGAAGGAAAGCAGGTTAAAACAAAACGTTCTCCTAGTGCTGAAGAACAGGTGCACAGTGATCACAGCGATGGGAAGAATTAATATGTTTAAGCACAAGTTGTAAGCTTATTAGATAGAATAAAAGTTTCCAAGTTGCCTTTTAATTTCTTCAATACTATCATAATGAACATGAGTTTGGTTGATTGTAAGAGGTTATTACATAGTATTATATTTTATTTTCTTCAAAGTCATGAAGTCGTCTGAACTGCCTCTACTGTCTCAGTAACACTCTGACTCTCACTTCAGAGTGGAGATGGTCTATTAATTGCACCCAACTATTGAAACACAAGGTCGAATAGTTGGGTGGAATTGGAGACCAAAATCCTCACTTCATCAGTAGTTTGATTTCTTAAGCTTTAATTTTCCATATATGTGCTCGCTTTATCCCGATGCAATGTACGCGTTTTGTTATTTTTGATCCGTTCGATCATAAAGTGTGCATTTTTTTGGTAGACGAGATATTGAGACCCATCCAATTCAAGTCATATATTTTTATGAGTTCATACACAATACTAAGTATAAACTATTAGCTAAGCATTAAAATATATTTCAATAAAATCGAGATATAAGATGAACCCAAATCAATTCATATATTTTCATGAGTTTATATACAATACTAATACAACTAACTATACATTAGAATACACTCTATTAGTTTCATGCTTAACTGCACTTATACTGTAGATATGTAATGTAAGTAATTTAAGAAAAATTATTTTATGACCAATTTTATTGACTTTTTAGGTATATTGTTGTATTTTTAGAATAATAAATAAAATACAAAAATATGTTATGTATATTAGGTGAGGGTGATACTTTAATTATTAAGATGAATTTCTGAAATTATAAATTAATGTAAATGTAAAATATAAAAATAAATATCACGAGGAGTATTATCTCTCAAACCACAGCAAATTATGGAGTCACACTGCGGTGCACCGGGTGCACCGGTGTACCTAGATAATATAAGCCGTTAGATTAAAATCTTGTTTAATCTTAATCACTAAATAAATAAAATAATTAATAAAAAATTAAATAACTACCTACTACTTTTTAAAATTTAACCTTTAAATCCTTAGGTGCACCGGTGCATCCTAGAATAATCCCAAATATTATGTTATCATCATACTTACTTTATTTACAATTAAAAAGTTAAAGGGTTATTCTTTGGTGTATTGGTATATCTGTGTACTTGTAGGTTTATAGGATAAAATTAAGGGATAATGAGTAGTTATTAAATTTAATTTTAATTATTATATTTTATTAAGTGGTAAGAATTGAATAAAAAATCAATCTAATGGTTGATATTATTTAGGTGCACGTGCCCTGGTGCACTGCAGTTAAACGTATACTATATTAACTCTATAAGTAAGTTAATAATGTTGGTGCTTCATTTCACCCACGCACATGGTGTAGACACGTGTCACTAGGCGTACATGCGGCGTACCACATAAGTGTCAATATTTTATTCATTATTTTTTACTACGTTATTATCCTTGTAAAATATACCATTTTTTAATAGTACTAAGTTTTTTGAGATGCTCTGCGTCACATACGTGTTATATTTTGTGATGTGCATTCTAGCTTTTTTTAATTTATTTATTATTATTTTGTTAATATGAAAATTATATTTCCAATATAACAGTACAATTTAAGTAAATTATGAAATAATTTCAAAATGGAATTTTTGTAATCATTCATCAAATGAATTACCAAATTCTTTGTTAATATACATAGTGGATAAAAAAAAAAAAAAACTAATTAAAGGATAGGAAAATATCTCACAAGAATACATATGCTAGGCGATTGATGATGCATTCACAAAGTGTTACTAGTCCACAAACAAATGAAACACATGAAGGTTTTTGAAAATGAATGGCTGCAATTCTAACGCTTGATGTCTTTCATAACCTATTCAGTTGTAATCATACAAAAACAACCAAATATTAACCCTTTGTTTAGTCTTTTTAAACTGCTTCTTACTTATCATTTTCGACGAATCTTGTTTAATTTCCTACAAAGTTATTTCTTTTCCATTCTTTCAATATTTCACTTGATGTTTATTAAAATTGAAAATAACAGGACCTAATCGTCAAAGTAAATCCACCTCAATTATCATGTCACAACCCCCGGTTAAGAATGCTGAAGTTACACTTTCCCATATGCCATTCTAACTTTGGGGGCGATTTATGCTTTATCGACTGATTTCATATCATGATTTGGGCTTTAAAATAAAAATAGGCAAAGTTTCCCCTTCCTTACTACTAAAAGGAAGGAATTTCGAATCCTAAGATAATAATAATAGATGTAGCAAGTTGGGTGTTATATTACATACAATATATGTAATTAATATACACACATGATATGTATGATAGAAAGAGAATATTGTAGATTAATCTATAGAAACTTAAGCATTTATCTTTATTCTAGATTACAACTTTATATACTAAGTTTATAGATTAAGAGATAGATAGTATGGTAGTGCATCTTTCTACCATACTATCTATCTTTTAGAAAACTGCTGATTATAGTGTGCTCATTTCATTTAAGTTAAGACGTGAACTTTTCATTCTTGATGATCTTGAATCGGATCAATATCATAAATAACAATATCTGATCTATCAAATCAACCCGTTGTCAAGACTTGACTAGTATAACATAGGAAGTTCTTTTATCCATACCGAATCCAAATTTGGGTTCCTGACTCAATCAATCTAAAATTCCTTTATTTATAATTCCTTTCCTTGTTTTTTCTATAACCTACCTTGCGTCTTCCTTGGACAATCATCAACTTCCTGAAGGTTTGAGGATTTACAAGAATGGAATAAAGAGATCCATATTAAATGCACCTATAACGGTATTGTTGGATTGTATACTAAAAGTCTAGCATTTTGTATGAACAATGTTATAACAATTAATTTGAAATGAGAATCATATGATCAAATGATTGCGTCTTATAATTTATTTATATGTTCGATGCAATAGTCCACTTACTTTATACTATGATAATATGTTGTGCGACAACACGCGGAAGATCATATTATCAGTTTCCTTATAAAGTATAAACAGATGCTCACAACCGAGATAGACGGGGACTCTCTATCGGGATGGTTGTAGTGTGGTTGGTGTTAGCTTGTCTTGGCTATAGAATCACACTAGTGCACTTGTGTGTATTGAGCAGGACCGCTTGAGATCGTTCGACTTATACTGACTTATAGAAGAACTTGATCTCTGTTATTATGGATGTTCCTGCTCTTAATCCCTATACAATAACCTCGACACGTAGGGCAGTATGTATTTCTTTGATTCATCAATGGGTGAGATTTAGATGCAATTAAATCAACAAACTCGGTGAGTTGGGAAATAGTGATGTCTCTATGGTGTGCTATTGATTGTAGAAGGAATCTGTGTCCGTCATAGGTTGATGATGTCCCCTTGAGGAGCTCATAAGGATTATCATGTAAACCCTGCAGGTGGAATTTATTCCGGCATGATAATGAGGTTGAGTGGTACTACTCTCGGATGAGATATTAATTAATTGAGTTGTCAGTAACTTAATTAATTAATGGACATTGTATATCTTAAACATGGGGAGACTAACGGGCTCATAATAAGAAGGAGCCCAAAACGTAATTTTGGGATTGGTACGGTAGTGCAATAATAATATTTTAGTGGAATATATTATTATTATTGGACTTAAGTATAAGCTTTGGGCTAAGCTTGGATACTTAAGCCCAATGGAGGCCCAACCCAATTTCTCCTCCTGGTCCCTGCTGTAGCCCATGTATATAAGTCACCTCAACTTGTTCTAAACCTAACTCTGTGCCTAACATACGAGAGAAAGAGAGTGAACAGCAGATTGAGGAGATCTCGTAGATCGTCGCCCACACGACGTCGAGATCAGACTTGGGTCATACAGCAGAAGACCGGGAGGTCGTTTGCTGTTTCTGTCCGTCACCTTGTAAAAATCCTATAAAATTGTACAGATGTCTGAATTCAATGATTAATATACTGACGGAAAGCTGTCGAAGAGAGGATCGTCTGAACATAAAGATCTCTAAATTACGACATCATACGAGGAAGTTATGACCATTATCGTGGGACTGCGCAGGCTGTCGGCGAGAATCCTTCGTCTTCAACATACCCTGGTGAACGGTAGACGTTTCTATAATCTATTGCTTCCGCTGCTTGATAGAAACGCATGGAACCCTAATGGGTCACGTTAACCAAATGATTGAATGCCAACAATTGGTATCAGAGCTTCGGTTTCGTGGTGAAGCGTGACACGTTAGGCTAGGGTTTATGTGATTAATTTTTTGAAATTAGGATCGCATGTTACGAATTTTAGTTTTACTGCGCAAACCATGAATATCCCTATGTGATATATACCCTATATCATATCTGTTCATCGATGGTTGTGTGTGAGAGGATTCGACGAAAACTGTTCGTCAATTTCACATGGAAGAAAAAAAAAGTTAGAATCACGTTTTTGAGAGAAAATCCAGCGCAGTGATATTGTAGAGGCAATAACCAAACTTTCAACCATCGGATCGATCTGAATTTTGGTCAGCACGTTCGAACCTTGTGGATGTACATTCTGAACGGTGGAGATTGTATTTGGTGCTTTTTCTTGACAGGAATACGCTGAAAACAGAAGCAGGTTTTTGGGCGAATCTGTTTTGCGCAGTCGAGGGAAAAGAGCTATTTTTCACAAACTAACCGTTGGATTGACCTTTACTTTGGACATCATGTTCAGTACTTACAGTAGTAGATTCTGGACGGTGGAGATTGGATTCTAAGGTTCCTATGGTTTCAAACTACGAACGACAATTGGTGTAGTTTGGTGTTGCGCGTTGGGCTGAACTTGGTTCCGTGCAAGTAGGCCCTTGGACGATCGACAGTCCGGGCGAGGGGCGCTCGTCAAGGCACTTGGAGCGCTCCCTGACACGAATGGCAGCGGGATGTGACGATGGATGTCTTGGGGCACAAGCAATCCTGCTTGTTGCGTAAGGCATTGATTCCAATAGGAGTGTCGGACAAGACATTCAAATTTAGAGGCGATTTTATTCCTAATATATATAACTGTCATAATTGATTTAATTGTCTATTATTGTTATATATATATATATGGATGCATGATCTCTATGATTTATTGTCTTATATAGAAGCATGCTAGATTGCGTATTATATTTGGTATATTATACGCATGCATTGCCAGAGTGTTGGATAAGACATCCAATTTTAGGAAAATTAATTCCTAATATATAACTGCCATAATAGATTGTATATTATTATTATATATGGATGTCGAATTAATTCCTAATATATGACTGCTATAATTGATTTAATAATCTATTATTGTCATAAATGGATGTCGAATTAATTCCTAATATATAACTGCTATAATTGATTGTCTATTATTGTTATATATGGATGTTGAATTAATTCCTAATATATAACTGACATAATTTATTTAATTATCTATTATTGTTATATATGGTTGCTCGTCAATATCGATGATTTCGATAATCATGACGATATCGACGATCGATATCGATAGTTTCGGAATTTTGATAATCTTGATGTTTTTCGAATATTGATAATCTAGTCGATATCGATGATTTTGATAATCTGGACGACATCGACGGTCGATATCGATGGTTTCAAAAATTGGGCAATCTGAAAATTTCAAAAATTTGATAGTCTAGAAGTCTTTGCTGATATTCGTGCCTGGTGGCAAACAATTGAATTCGCTGTTATATAACTTTTATAATTGATTTATTAATTGATTATTGTTATGTATGTATGCATGCTTTCTGTGATTTATTGCCTTATGTGCCGTAATAGGAGCATGCTAGGTTTCGTATTTTATTATGAATATTATATGCATGTAAAAACCCTCGGTGTTAAATAACTAAGTGGGAGAGGGGATTGGTAAAAATTCCCGCGGCCTCCATTATTGGTTTGTAAGTGATGTGAGTAAACTTGCGTGTTGGCAATAGACCTTCCTCCCTAACGGATGAGTTTATTCACGGATCACTGGCACAGACTTCATTAAATAATTATCGTTTGTAATGTGGCACATGAACTTGCGTGTTGGCAATAGGCCTTCCTCCCTAACGGATGAGTTTATGTGTGGTTCACATGGTACAAACTTATAATTGATGATTGTAGGAAGCTATCCGAGCACGTGTGTACTTCTCCAACTGTAAGGCACACAAGCTTGCGCAGCGGACTTGGGATCAAATAATGGTGTACACTTAGGTGTAAATAATTAGTATCCTCCCCAACGGAGTCACTGCTATTATTTGCATGACTGAAGAGGAACCGACTATTAATTATTTGTCATGAGGTTAGGTTGACAAATGAAATTAATGGGTAAAACCTTCTCTTGTAAATGCTCGGGTTTGTAAACGTCCACACTAACGTGACTTGCAGACTCACAGTGCTTGAGATGTCGGTGAATTTATATTTTATGTTGTTTTGAGGTAATCAATATAAATGGATAAATTCGAAGATTTGATCAGTATATTTATTTATGATTCTCTGAGTTTTCAAATGGTTTATCTCGCTTATTGTTTACTAAAAGAAATTATATTTACTGGTCCTAATTAGATGGTTAGAATATAATCTTGGTTTCGAATTTTACTGCTTTGAAAAATAAATATGTATTCTCACCAAGGATGTCACATGATGCCTATTAAAATCTCTAGTGAAGAGGTGAGATGTTCATAGAAATATGATGGTCTCATGGAACTCTTCGGATACTTGAGTGAGGTTAAAAGGCAAGAAGTCATGGTTGACTTGATGAATAAATTGAAAAGCTTGGAGTAGAAATTGAAGGGGAAACCTAGATCAATTTATTCTCCATTATTTGCCTAGGTGTTTTGAGCAAGTTATACCTGAAATACAAGAGGTTGTATATGGTGGGGAATTTCTGACAAAACATGTGGCGAAAGAAATTCATTTTCATCAAGATGTGAACAAGGTGAATATCTCATTCACTAGACGTTGAAGCATGATTAGTAATGACATCTACTGACACACTGTGTGTAGATACCGGAATTACTAAAACCGTGTAACTAAGTGATGATGAGATTTTATGGACATGGGTAATGCTATGAAAGTAGTGGCTGTTACAGTGGGAGTTGTTTATTTATCTTACTATATGAATGAACATTTGATTTTGAGAAATTGTCTTCACGTACGTTTTCATAAAAAGAATTTCATTTCAGTTTCTATGCATTTACGGATGGATACTCCATTTCATTTAAATGACATGGTCATAGTAATGAAGGATGGAGTTATAATCTGTTATGGTACGTTAATGACAATTTATTCTCTTAAATCATGTTTATACCACAGATGCAACAAATAGTAATTAATAATGCGTCTTCTAATCCTAATAAGAGAAAGACTCTTATAGAAATGATTAGATAGATGATGAATTATTTGGAATTACTAAATTCATTTTATGGGTATGCCCTAGAAACAGCATGTCGTATAACGTTTGCCTGTTTGTGGGATATTCTAGAAAAATGAAGAGTGATGATTTACTTAGTCCAAAAGATCGAAGAGTGATTGTTAACACAAACACTAGATTTTTGGAAAATGACTATGTAATAAATCACAAACCCATGTATAAGTTATTCTAAAGAAAGTGAGAGGAAAACACAAAGTACAAATACCAAGTGTACAAGAGGATATACCACAAGGTAAACTGTAACGCGTGTCACGTCTGATACACAATTACATGTAGTGCCTTGTTATAGTGGGAGGGTTGTCTGACAACCCATAAGATATATATTTTGGGAGATTCGTAAGATTTAGGCCCTAGTAAACATGGTATAGGCCCACGAGTATGACAAAGCACTACAAGATGAAAATGCAGAATCTTAGTAAGTTGCAGTGAATGTTGAAATAGGATCTATGGATTCTAAATTAGATCTGGCTGCTTGTAGAACCACTATATGGTGTAAAAGCCATTGGAAGTGGTCATATGAAATAAAAGAGGATCATAGAATAAGGAGAAAACCTTGGAAGCAAGCTTGTTGCGAAAAGGTATACTCAGAAAGAAATGGTTCGATTATGAGAAAACCTGTTCGCCGGTAGCTATGCCTAAGTTGATCCAGACTCTTTTATCTGTTGCTACTCATATGAAATATGAGGGATAGCAAATAGATGTCGAGACAGCTTTCCTGATTGGAAGTCTTAAGGGAAACATCTATATGAAGCAACCAGAATGATTCATTGCAAAGAACTAAGAGCATTGTGAAAGTAAGCTTAAAAGTGTCCATTCATGGACTAAAGCAAGCTTCAAGATCATGAAACATCCGTTTTGATGAGGTAATCCAGTGACATGGATCTAATCAATGATCGGATGGGTCTTGTGTATTGAAAAGAGTGATGGAAATGTGGTGGTATTTCTTGTACTATACGTAGATAGTATCTTGCTCATTGGAGACAATGAAAGAGTATTGTCGGGCGTATGGGTATGGTTGATAAAGCGGTATGAGATGAAGGACTTAAGAGGAGCAAAAATATCCTTTTGATCACGGTAATACAGATCACAAGAAAGGATGTTATGCTTATCTCAAGCTTCATGAGATGATACAATCCTTACTTATTTTAGCATGTGATTTTATCTAAAGAAATGTGTCTTGTGACACAAAAGTAGATAAAGAAGATGAAAGCGGCTCCTTATGCTTCGGCAAATGAGGAAGCTCAGTCTAAGGATGCTATGCACGAGATTGAATATCTGTTTTGCCGATGGCATGAACAGTGGGTATCAATGTAACCCGAAACAAGAATGATGAACTGTGGTAAGACATATATGAAGTACCTGAGAAGGACTGGAAATTATATGTAGGCTTACAGGGCAGATACACTGCTTCTTGTGGATTGCCTAGATTCGGATTTTTTAGTCAGATTGGACGGCAGTAAATCCACCTCAAGGTTATGTGTTTAATTTTAAGAAGTTGAGTCATAGTGTGGAGGAGTGTTATATAGAAATATATTTCAGACTCCGGATTCCATCATGTAAAGATGATAAATTGCAGCCTATGAGGCAGCCAAAGTATCTGTATGACTCTAGAAACTTCATGATGGACTTTGATGTGATTCTAAGTTTGCCCAAGGTTATCACAATTTATATTGATGATATTGGTGCATTTGCAAACTTGAAGGAATCACAAGTCCATAAGGCAATTAAACACATGGAGTGCGAGTACCACCTGTTACGAGAAATCGTATGATGAGGGGAAGGTTTTTGTCGCCTAGATTGCATCGGATGATAACCTAGTAAATCCATTTACAAGGACGTTAAGGCGAGAGCTTTTGATGGTCGTGTAGTGGGAGTGGAAATCAGATGTATGGCAGAAGACATGACAGCATAGTCTTTTAGTATAAGTGGGAGATTGTTGGATTGTATACTAAAAGTCTAGCATTTTGTATGAACAATGTTATAACAATTAATTTGAAATGAGAATCATATGATCAAATGATTGCGTCTTATAATTTATTTATATGTTCGATGCAATAGTCCACTTACTTTATACTATGATAATATGTTGTGCGACAACACGCGGAAGATCATATTATCGGTTTCCTTATAAAGTATAAACAGATGCTCATAACCGAGATAGACGGGGACTCTCTATCGGGATGGTTGTAGTGTGGTTGGTGTTAGCTTGTCTTGACTATAGAATCACACTAGTGCACTTGTGTGTATTGAGCAGGACCGCTTGAGATCGTTCGACTTATACTGACTTATAGAAGAACTTGATCTCTGTTATTATGGATGTTCCTGCTCTTAATCCCTATACAATAACCTCGACACATAGGGCAGTATGTATTTATTTGATTCATGAATGGGTGAGATTTAGATGCAATTAAATCAACAAACTCGGTGAGTTGGGAAATAGTGCTGTATCTATGGTGTGCTATTGATTGTAGAAGGAATCTGTGTCCGTCATAGGTTGATGATGTCCCCTTGAGGAGCTCATAAGGATTATCATGTAAACCCTGCAGGTGGAATTTATTCCGGCATGATAATGAGGTTGAGTGGTACTACTCTCGGATGATATATTAATTAATTGAGTTGTCAGTAACTTAATTAATTAATGGACATTGTATATCTTAAACATGGGGAGACTAACGGGCTCATAATAAGAAGGAGCCCAAAACGTAATTTTGGGATTGGTACGGTAGTGCAATAATAATATTTTAGTGGAATATATTATTATTATTGGACTTAAGTATAAGCTTTGGGCTAAGCTTGGATACTTAAGCCCAATGGAGACCCAACCCAATTTCTCCTCCTGGTCCCTGCTGTAGCCCATGTATATAAGTCACCTCAGCTTGTTCTAAACCTAACTCTGTGCGTAACATACGAGAGAAAGAGAGTGAACAGCAGATTGAGGAGATCTCGTAGATCGTCGCCCACACGACGTCGAGATCAGACTTGGGTCATACAGCAGAAGACCGGGAGGTCGTTTGCTGTTTCTGTCCGTCACCTTGTAAAAATCCTATAAAATCGTACAGATGTCTGAATTCAATGATTAATATACTGACGGAAAGCTGTCGAAGAGAGGATCGTCTGAACATAAAGATCTCTAAATTACGACATCATACGAGGAAGTTATGGTCATTATCGTGGGACTGCGCAGGCTGTCGGCGAGAATCCTTCGTCTTCAACATACCCTGGTGAACGGTAATCATTTTTATAATCTATTGCTTCCGCTGCTTGATAGAAACGCATGGAACCCTAACGGGTCACGTTAACCAAACGATCGAATGCCAACAGGTATTCCATTATCCGAAAGAGAATTTCCAAAAAAATGGTTGACAGACGGTATTCAAATAAAAATATTATTTCCCTTCTGTCTGAAACCTTGGCACAAATCGAAATTACGATCCTCTCAAAAAGATCTAATGAAAAAGAAAAAAGATGATTTTAGTTTTTTAACAGCACCTAGTGTTACATTCTAACTTCCCACCTCAGCCATTATAACCAACAAGGGATTTGTACATTTGTGCAAAAAGGTGGAACCGCCCACCCCAGTCGCCCCCGCATGTCGGCTCGACAGCATGTGAAGGAGGTTAATCAGGGTAACTCAACCGATCAACAAGGATTAGACCTTTAACCACCACACAAGGAGCCCCCTAATAAGAGGTTGCTCCCACATTGCGGGTGGAATTCGACCATTGGTCATTGTGCAAGTTGTTCTCTTGCTTGACCAGTTGAGCTGCCTATGTAGGTCAAAGGATTTGTACATTCTAAAACACATCCTAGCCTTCTAGCAGTTGAACCATCTAAGAAGGTGTGGGTGCTTCCGATATCAATTGGTATAGTGATCTCATGCTTCCCTACGTTCCCCAAGAATATAATATTATTTGGGGTGACTAGTCTTGCTAAAGATGAACTAAAATATGATAATCCCTAAGTTATGTGATTTGCTGGCTTTTAGTGTCTTTAAACCCCTTATTTGATTCATAGTTATCTTTCTTCCACTTTTTCCCCATGCCAATGATGTTCTTAATAAAGTTCTTGGGGACCTTTTTTCTCAGAACTGAGTGTTCCCGGGAATACCGTGCTCCCAAATCTCGTATTTTTTTTAAAGTTATACCTTTATTATTAAATAATATACACTTTAATATAAGAACGTGTACCATTTATTTTTTGAAAAAAAATAATTTTTTTAATCAAACATTTATACTATTCATATTTCTGCCGATATTTTCAATGAAAAAATTATAATTATTTAATTAATTAAAGTGTACACCTATAAAACAAAATGTTATACCATAACATTCCTTATGTACTGAGAACAAAAGAGACCAACCCTCGACAAAACTAGAAGATAGTGATAACTTTGAAAATATTGAATAAATGGTGTTTTGAATTGATGAAAAAAATAATTATGATAAATTTGAAAATTCTAAAATATTATTTATTTATTATTATTTTTTTGAAATTTATAGGGGTGCAAACAAGTGGAGTACATATATTATTAAATTCTAAAATGATTAACGGAAATGAAAAGGTCCCGCGGAATATAAAAACAGAGATTCAACATCTGGAGTAAGTGGTGGTCGTTTAAATTCCAACTTCCTCCACTTGTTCGCACCTTTCCTCCTCCGCCTATTCGCAGCCCTCCACCTCCATGCCTTTTTCTCTCCTCTCCCCTCCTCCGCCGCCGCCACCTTGCATCTCCTCACCCACTTCTTCCTCCTCCTTCAATAGATTGTTCAGTCAGAAAAGATTAAACCGTACTACTGTTAGGGCCTCCGACGACGACGATGATAAACCAGCTTTCAATCCTTTCGGCTTCGTCACCGACAATCCGTCGAGCCGCAGCGCCATTCAGCTCCCGGAATCCCCCGCCGAGGACGGGAATGTCGGACAAATGCTCAATGTAATTACCAATTACTCTTAATCTTCTGTTGTTACTTGCAGTTTTGTTATCTTGATGTTTTTTGCCCTAATTTTTTGAAATTTGAAACTCTTGTGTGGATAATTTTGTGATGGTTGGAATTGATGGTATTATGCTTTTTATCCATTGCATTTGCTCCCTTTAGAGTATCCAATCTTGTGATTTTCGAAGATAGAGGCTTATACTTCGTCGTATTTTATTGAAGAGAATAGAAGACAAGGGGAAGGACTTTGGGCGTTATGTAAAATCTGGAGGCTTTCGCTGGTTTGTAAGAGAAACAGGTAAATCTCAGTGTCAGTATGTGTTCTGCTCTACATTGAAATATAATGTCTTTCATTTGCAGGATCACCTAAGAGTAGGCGGGGAACCATTGTCTTTCTCCATGGAGCTCCAACCCAGTCTTACAGCTATCGAGTTGTTATGTCTCAGGTATTGTTGGTGATGTCCTTGGATTGAAACGATTAATGCTCATATATTTGTCTGGTTACTGTTGTTACAAGATGAGTCTGCAGACTGTATGCTTCGTTTTTACTAATGGATGTTGACCTAAGTTATAGTAGAATGTTGTTAACAAAATTCTCTTCTATTTTGTTGATTTATGAGGATCTCTTTCTTTCATAGATGTCAGATGCTGGCTTCCACTGCCTTGCGCCTGATTGGATAGGATTTGGTTTTAGTGACAAGCCACAGGCTGGATACGGATTCGACTATGCAGGTTTGGGACTTCAGATCATAACTTTCATTATGTTATCATATCTTACAATTATGTAAAAATTTCCTGTGAAACTTCTGAATTTATAAATTTACCAACAGAGAAAGAATTTCATGAAGTATTTGACAAATTACTGGACACTCTTGGGGTTACTTCTCCTTTCTTCTTAGTAGTTCAGGTTTGAACGCTTCTCTTCTAAGTTGTTTCTGTGACTGAGTTAGCAGCGTGTGTCTAAGTTTAAAAGAAATAAAAAAAGAAGTTTCAGTTTCTCCTTTGTCTTGCTTTATGAAACTATGCAGTTGTGAACAACCACATTGCATTCAGAAATTTAAAGCCAATGTTAGGCCTTAATTTGTTTGTACATTGCTATTCGTTTTTCTTTTTGTAGGGATTTCTGGTGGGATCATATGGATTGACTTGGGCTTTGAACAACCAAAGCAGAATATCAAAACTCGCAATCCTGAACACTCCATTGACAGCCTCCTCACCACTTCCTGGACTATTTCAACAACTCAGGTTTCAATTTTTACCGTGTAACTTAATGTAAATTGTTTTTGTTAAATTTGTCTTCTTAGTCTTGTAGTTAGCAATTATGTTGGTAGCTTAGTCTAATTAATTTCATACAGTTAATGACATCTATCTTTACTCATTACCAGGATTCCACTTTTTGGTGAATTTACATGTCAGAATGCAGTTATGGCTGAGCGTTTTATTGAAGCAGGTAGCGCGTACGTATCAAGAGTTTGTTCTTCCATTCTAAGAAACCTCTACTTTCAACAAGAGCTTTCAACTCTGTTTGGAGATTACTTTTCTAAGTTTTGCTTTTTTCATGTTCAAACTAGTTTGGATAGCAACATAATTGTTTTCAAGAATTTCACTGAACATATACTTGCAAACTTTTTACTGGTCAGACTTGAAGAACCCGAAAGTATCAATTTTGGTCACTTGATTTTGCAGAGAGAAATGGCCAATAGATTTCAGTGTTGAGAGGATTCATTACTCTGCCTTGGATCTTTGTTTGAAAGATTTTGGATAGGGGAAAGGAAATGATAGTTTTTGTTAGTATACTATAGGTTTGATTCCCAGTTTTTGAGGAATCAGACCCATTACATTATATTCTTTTCATTCCCATATTTTATCCATTTCTAATTAATTTACGAAGCACCCAATAATTCTTTTACTGTGTTAGTGCTGATAAGTGAAAATACTTTCCATGTCAGCTATGTCTTGAAGCTGGAAAAGGCAGATGTATATCGGTTACCGTACTTGGCAAGCAGTGGACCTGGATTTGGTTTGTAATGCTATCATATCTTGAATTAGTCTCTTGCATATTATAAAGCATGTTACGAAACATTTATTGGAATAAATATGACATCATATTCATCAAATTCATTAATCATTATTTTACAAACTAAACTGGGTAGGTTACTGCTTATATTTAACCGTTTGAGATGCCAAGTAGATTGGGAGTCAAATCTTCATGCTAGTAACTTTTCACCAAATTCAAATTCCCAGCATCTAGTTATCTTCCATGTCTGGGTGAAGTCAATTTGAGGGAGCTCAGAGCTGTATATGTAATATGCATGGTCTGAATGATTCTAACCCTTTTGTTTGTTACAGCTCTGCTTGAGGCTGCCAAAAAAGCTAACTTCAAGGAAATCAACAGCCGAGTATCAGCTGGATTTGCATTTGGAAGGTACCATTAGTATCAAGAAATCTGAAAACCTTGTGAACTACTCCTACACTGGCATAATACATGTTTCATGTTGGCTGTTGTGCATGAGTTTGGTTTTCGGGATTGAGCTAAGCAATCATATGACCTATTTAATGTACACAATGGATTACAGTTCACTAGAAAATATTTCAATTACTAGTCTTGACTAATTATGGGAGCTTGTTTCAGATGGGATAAACCGATTCTGGTTGCGTGGGGGATATCTGACAAGTATCTACCTGTAGCAGTGGCGGAAGAATTCCAGAAAGGAAACCCGGAAACAGTAAAGCTTAAGATGATTGAAGGTGCCGGGCACATGCCTCAGGAGGACTGGTAACAATCTACCGGATGCTTGTTAGTTACTGTTGTTCATCCTACACAAAGTATGTTTGTCTTTCTAACACTAACCGATTTTGTGTATCTACAGGCCGGAAAAAGTTGTTGACGCCTTGAAAGTATTTTTCTGATGGTGGGTAGATAATCAGTTTGCATACAAATGCAAGTCTGTAAATACTCCATGTTGCAAATGAAGATGTGCAATTTCAGGAAAGTGTAAATGGAAGCTGTTCTTTGTTTAAGCAAATATATAGATCTGCAATCTGGATTTCTTAGTTGGTTTACATACGTTGTGATGAATCAAACGTAAAAATTACCACGAAAAATGATGTAGTAAGCTTCGATCACCATGACTCCGAGTTTTAGTGTACGGTTTTTAGGACTGTAATAATGTGAGATTCAAGTGTCTGCAAAAATAGACAGGAGAAAATTTTATCTGCGCTCAAGTAATGTTAAGAAGTAGAATAATACCTATGTTATTCTTAAAACAATATATGAATAACTTTAATATTACATCTCTTTATTCTTCCCTCATTTTCTATTCTGTATCGTGTGTATATATATTATGTTCTCTCAATTAATATTTTCTCTTTTATTTCCTTATCTATTTTTTCTTCCACCACAAGTTGCTTTTGTGATAATTTTTTCCTTCAAAAGTGTTTGATGAAATGTCATGGCTTTGTTTCCCCATGATGTGTTCCTAATCTGATGCATTGAAGTGATCCTAATTTGATTCTAATCAGATTGAGAGTTTTTATCATATTTTTCACTTTCGTGTTTAAAATGTGTTAATATCGTGAGTTTTAATGTTTATTTTATCATAGAAGTGCTCTTTTGGTTACTTTTAGAAAATAAAGAGATAATATGATCCTATTAAGAATGAATACTTTGTATGTACAAAATAAAATTTAAGTGCTTACTTGTTTTATTAAGAATGATACAATTTAAGAGTTTCTTGTTCCATGTAATAAGATTAGAGGTTCATATGAACATCTCCTATAAATTTATGAAAAAGTCTCATGTGATAACGATATTTACATGACACATGTTAAAATATGATTGTTATACAATTAAAGTATGCTTATATGTAGTTATAGTTATAATATGTTTTTTTAAAGTATGGTAAATAATGTAATAAAACTTATAAATAGTTATAATATGTTTTTTTAAAGTATGGTAAATAATGTATATTAGGTGTTATAATATGTTGATACTATCAACCTACTTTAATTACCCATAACCATACTTTAACTATACTATACTCCATATTATAAGTTTAATAATAGGTTGACTTATCTTATAACCCTCTTAATGAGTTATAAGTGATTCTCCTTTAATTTAAACTCGTAGCAATATATATAATATATAATAGGATTGGGAGGGGACCTATTTAGGATAAGAAAAGATGCGGATTCATATACTAAACTATGTAAATCGGGTTTATAAGAGTATTTATGTTTATATATACCTGTCTCATAAAAGAATGTGTATTTATTATTCTAAATTATAGCATACTAATTTTTTAAAAATAAGTATAGAATTATTATATTTGAAATGATTATAAACAAAAATAAAAAGGTTCGGAATATAAAATTAAGAACTCAACGTCACCCTATTTTATTTACATTACAGCTTGTTTAAATTATTATCGTTTGAGTTATTTTATTCGTACAACTCAAATTATTACCGAAAATACTTATTTACATTACAACTTGTTTAAATTATTATCGTTTAGTTATTTTATTCAATACATACAACTCAAATTATTACCGAAAATACAAAAAAGTTTTATGATATACCCATATATCCTTAATTTTATTGGGACAATTCAAAAAATTTCCCAAATTTGAAGTATTTTTCCAGATTTAGCAATTTTTTGAGTTATTTTATTCAATACATACCACTCAAATTATTACCGAAAATACAAAAAAGTTTTATGATATATCTAATATATCCTTAATTTTAATGGGACAATTCAAATAGAATTTTCCCAAATTTGAAGAATTTTTCCAGATTTAGCAATTTTTTTGCGCAAATTTAAATTTGAAGGATTTCATAAATTTTGGAAGATTTTAGCAGTTTTGTACATTAATTGAATGCAGTTTTACCAAGGAATGAAAATAAGAAAATTCTTGCTCCTTATAATGTGAACATTAACATCTTGGTTTTAATGTATTGGCTTATTCAACTTAAAGGCAGTCTTCTGTTCACTGCTGAAATTAACCTTTATTACAACTGTTTGGAGTATTTGGTACCACATAAACTATTAGCCTCCTCCTCACTTTCCCTCTTCATTCTTCCTTCCCCGGTATTCATCCAACAGAATCACAACCTCACTTGAGGTTGTGTATCCCTGATTCTCACCCGCCCTCTCGTAGGCCTTCTTGTATACCGAGGATATCTTGTATTTATCCACACAGTGCCAGCACACATCCACACAGTACCAGCACACATACTTGTGTGCCCTTGCCTTTTGGATAAGGGGTGATCCCTTTGATCCCAACCACTTGCCTTTTGGATAGGGTGATCCCTTTGATCCCAACCAATTGTGAACTACAAGACATGAGAAGGGAAGAACAATTTGCATTCAGCAATATGATCAAAATTAAAACCTGAGTTGTTGAGAAATATCTTAAAAGTAAAAAAAAATAATGTCAAATTTTATAAAAATGAATTTTTGAACATTTAATTACTCAAGAAAATTAGAAAATATTTTATTTATTGAATTTGAGTATAATATGATATGTTTGGATAATAAATAATGTATAAAGTATGTTCGCGAAATTATCTTAAATAATTTAATAAAAACTTAAGAGAATTTACCAGTTTTAACATTAACTATGATCTTGGTTTTAATATGCATTGCTTTAGCATTTGTTACAACTGTTTGGAGTATTGGTAACACAAAAACTTTTTGCCTCCTCCCAACTTATACCTATAACTAAACCATACAAAAACTGTAATTTATTATGCAGTATTAAGATTATCAAGTGTTTAACCAACAACCCCATTCAAACTAATAATTATTCAAACTAATAATTATCATTCATGATACAGACGTTCGACCTTGACAAGGTGCCTTCATTAGGGAAAGCATTGATTTGCATGTAGATTTAGGAGATTTGCATGTAGACCTAGGAGGCAGGTGCCTTCATCAGGGGAAGCTTTGGTTTGCATGTAGACCTAGGAGGCTGTTGCACTTTGGCCGGAAGCCTATTAGCATTCTGAAAGAGAAATATGGAGAATTCGTTACATTGAGAAATATGGGGAGGTGGTGTTGTATCGGGGATTGCAATTAGAACCTTAGGAAAGAAGATCAAAATCTAAATATAAGATTAATAATAAATACCGATATGTCATAAAATATATATTATGCATATAATAATTACATAAGGCAAAAACTCCTGTGCACCCGGGGCGCACGGATCACATTCCGTGCGCCTTTAGAATTTTAGTATACAGATGTGTACCCTTTATTTTCTAAAGAAAATTATTGTGTATATCTGGGCGCATGAACAACATTCCGTGGGCCTTTAGAATTTTGTGTTAAATTGTCTACCATTTAGTATAAAAATGTGTACCCTTTATTTTCTAAAGAAAAAAAAATTAATGATAAGTGTATACCATTTAGAACAAAATGGTGTACGTTTTATCTTAATATATTAAAAGTGTGAAGAGAATGAGAAACTTTTTTAGACAAAAATATCCCTACTCAATTTATTTATTTTCCTAATTACCATCTACTATCATTTTTCATGATTATTAGTATAGATTAATTAATTATTGACATTTATAATATTTGACTATTATAAAGATTACATGTACTTTATTTATTTTTTGAATGTATCATGTATCTAATTAATTTTTTTATTAATTATAATGTCTTTTCACTCCCTATTATTAAATAACACTCTCATATATAAAATGCATGTCATCAATCTCAAATTGGACATCATAGAACCATTGGTGTAAATTACAAAGGTAAAGCTTGTAATTGATTTATAATTTTTTTAATATTTCTAATTTACTACTCTGCTCATATTTTTAATAAACTTATGTTCTCTTACAATCTTACTTATGCACTTGGATATTATGGATGGAGGGAAAATTATGCACTTGGATATTATCGATGGAGGGACAAGTGCTTGTAACTTTTTGCTTGGAATATCAAGATTGGCTTCTGGCAGGAGTGATGTTGTCATCCGTTATAAGGAGAAAAGAAAGGCCCACAGAAGTAAGATTTCAAATTTTGAGTTATTTTTTTAAGGAGGCGCATTTAAGTTTTAAAAAATTCAATTATCCATACATTATTTGCTGAAGAATAAATAGACTAAAATATCAGAATTAGTTTATAACTTTTTGAATCTTTCATCCTTTACTCAATGCTCTGAATGGTAATAGAAAATGGCAGATACAAGAAAAAATTAAGGTATGCAACTCGCAAGGCAAGAGCAGAGGGAAGGAGCAGCGTGTGAAAGAACGTTTTGTGAAGGCTTGACAAAATTAATTGAAGTGATTTTCAGCGGGCCTTGACAAGTTGTTTGAAAATTATATTGCAGTGAGTGAATTGACGTAGACACATAAAACTGAACGAAAGGATCTGCAAGTTGTATGTTGTCTCATCTGGAGGATACTGTAGGAGAAAATGATCGTCACACTATTAATTTCGTTGTCTTAATTAGTTATTCAGTAATTTAGTTGGTTTCATTTCATGAACTCATCTAAAATAAACTTTGCTTCATAAGATCTTTAATCTTAATCTTAATTTTATTATATTAAAAGTGTAATGGAATTGAGATTTTTTTTTCCAATTATATTCCTATCTATTTTTTAAAATTACAAAATAACATTTTATAACTTAATTTATATTTATTATATTAAATAATAATCAAACAATGGAGGAACCTTTTCATTTTCATGAAAATTAATTTTGAGAAATTTGAATATTTTATTAATATGAAATTTTATATATAAATAGTAATTATTTTTGTATTTTTTCATCTTAAGTTTAATTTAATATTTTATTATAATCATAATAAAGATAATTATAATATACATATACATAATATATAAAAGTAGAAAGAGCTTAAAAAATATTTTTTAATAATTATCATGTCCTTTATATATTTTATTATTTATAATGTCACACGAAACATTAATTAATTAATTAATTAATCAGTAATCTTTATTAATTTATTAATATAATTTATGATTTTGTGAATGATATTTAATTAATACACTCAACCTTCTAACCTCAATTCATTTGAAGAGGCAAATCAAGAGTACTTAATGTAGGGTGACTTTATGTAATTAGATATTAAATATATGAGCGTTTTATATAGTTACTATAATAATTAATTATGAAAAATCTATATTTTATTAATATTAAATTATTAAATAATTAAATAAATTTTAAATTTCTCATTATTAATTTTAACTCATTACAAAATAATCATAATAATCACGTACTAATTGACTATTGTTGATTATTTTTCATAAAAATTAAATACAAGTATTATTATTTCATAATAAATAAACAAACCTTATAGTTTCCTATAAATAATTTTAGGATACTATTCATTGAATGGAGTATTTAAAAAGCCTTTAATTTGAAGTACAAATAATCAAGCCATCTAAAATCACATCTTCATTTTCATACAATCTACTTGAAAACCTCAGTGATTGAGTTTTAGTAATAAAGTATTTAAGGTGAGTAATTATATAAAGATGCATGTCTTCCGACTAACTAATTTCTTCTTTGTGTATTGCAGGTTGTCATATCAATTTTGAGAGTATTTACAAATGTTATTTATCTTTAATTAAGATGTGTAGAGATAAAGTTTAATCTTTACTTTATAAATAGCATTGCAGTGATCAGTGATATTGCCAAACATTTATTATTTCCATTTGAAGTTTTCAGATTTTTTTTAGTTGCATCATTATTCATTATCAATTAAATTCGTATTTGATGTGATGTGACGATTGTTTATATTTTAAAGTATATATATTTTGTTTTATTATTTATTATTATCAATGTCTTTAATATATATTTTTTTAACATACAATATATTTTGGTTTTACGAATAATATAATATTGAATGATTTGATTAATTATATAATGGTATGAATATTTATATTTTAAGATTATAGATTTTTGAAAGGGCCAGCTATTTGCACCCCCGGAATTGTTGAACGTACTCCAAAAATATTTAAATTGACATAATTACCCTTAAAAAATTTATATATGTTCGGTTGCAACAACCGAACAGTCATATAACAAACTGTTCAGTTGCAGAAACCGAACAGAACAAAGAATTCATTCTATCTTATGTGTTCGTTGCAGCAACCGAACAGAACAAAGAACCGAACAGAACAAAGAATTCATTTTATATTAATTGATCTTTATTTAAAGATCAATTACACATATAAATTTTTTAAGGGTAATTATGTCAATTTAAATATTTTTGGGGTACGTTCAGTAATTCTGGGGGTGCAAATTGCTGGCCCCTTTTTGAAATCATCCACTGATCACTAAATGTTTATAATTAATTTATTTAGTGAAAATTATATGATTGATCGAATTACTAGATATATTACTAATACTTGACTTTATTTTTTAAAAATACTTATTAATATAATGACATACATGTAAATAAAAAGAATATCATACTAAATAGTCATAACAAAATTTGTCGTTAGATTAGATGATTATGGTAAGATAAAAGAAAAATACTTAAGGAAGTTTTACTTTAATTAATAAATATATAATTTAATTAAAAAATTTATTATTATGTTAAAAATAACATTTTCAGGAAAAAAAAAACAACGGAAAGAAAAAATAAATAACATTACAAAGTAAGATGTCATAAATGTAACGTGCAATGCACGTCAGTTATATGATAATATTTTTCATAAAAGTGATATTAAGGAAAAGTAATTACCAATCAAACTATTTCATAAATAAATAATTAGAAAGACGGATAAATAATACTCCCTCCGTCCCGGGTATTTTTACCCATTTGTACGGGCACGGAGATTAAGACGTTTTATTTTTTTAATATACTATAATGTAAGAGAAAGTAGGGATAAATTAGTAATTTAAAAAGAAAAAGTGAATAAAGTTATTAGAAATGATGAATAAAGTGTAAAAAAGTAATTAAAGTTGTTGGGATTATAAAAAGTAAGTAATAAAATATTATGTATTTTTGCCAAAAATGGAATGGGTAAAAATACGTGGGACACCCCAAAATGGAAAGTGAGTAAAAATACGTGGGACGGAGGGAGTAATAATATTTTTAATAGAAAATGATATTTGATCAATGAAAAGTGATAACCGACCAATTACACTATTTTGTAAATTTTAAATCATTAATGATTTCACAATATTATTCAATTAATGAATGAATTGAAGAGGCTAATCAAATATTATAAATTGGCTTCTTGTAATCAAACCATTTGAAAAAATGTTTTTGCATTTTCCCAGCTTCGATTTTGGGTTTTCGCTCAATGTTATTCAAAAATAAGGTTTCAAAGTATAAGTATTCAAGCAAATTTTTTAATTTTTTTTTAAACAACGTGAAAGATTTAGTATAAAAGATCAATAAAATGAAGGGGGTAACATGTAACGTGCAACGCACGTTGTTATATCTAGTTAATTAAAGTGTATACCCTTTAGACCAAAGCGATGTACCCTTACCCATAATACTAAATTTTTAAAGGCGCACGAAATGTGTTACCGTGCGCCCTGGCGCACGCAAGCCTCACTCATTACATAAATATTCTTGAGAAATAGTGAGATATCATGTGGGGTTTATTTTGAAAATATATATCTCTTTTCACAAATTTAATTTTGACAAACTATAAATCAATAATGTAAATATTTATACATTTAGAAAAATCATATGAAATTCCAATCTATAAAATATAGATAAGAAAACTTTACCATAATATGTGTGATGATATTTTAAATATATATAATTTGGTATTATATAATTCCTCCGTCCCTTCCAAATAGCACCATTTTACTATATTGGGGTCTCATTCAAATTATAATTGAAAGAAAGAAGATATCTCTATAATAAAACATGTCACTAATTTTAATCATTTATAAATGTCCATGTATAAAATATAGGGCCCGGCTATTAACAATCCCACTTTTACTGTACACACTTCGATAGTTAAATACACCCAAATTAATTATTATAATTTTCGTTTTCCTCTTTATACACCTCATAAAATACAATTTTACCATTCTTAATATCCATTTTGGAACCCTAACCTCCAATTTTCACTTCATAAAATACGTACCATTTCTTACTTCTTAAATAAGAGAAAAATTATATATATATAAATTTAAGGTAAATTGCATTAAAATACATGACATTTTCCTCAATTTTCAATTTATTACAAACTTAGTATTTTTTTATCAAAAAAAAAAAAGACGATCTTTCTATCATTTCTTAATTTAATCACGAATTTTTTTAATCAATTAAAAACATATTCTTTTTATATTTTCTCAATTTAATCATAAATATTTTTTTTAAAAAATATATATAATTTAAAAATTTTAGAATTTAATCACAAATTATTTATTAAAAAAGTATAACTATCTTACTTAATAAAAATCAAGATACATTAAATATTTAAAAAATAATATATAAATCTACATAATATAAGTATTAAAAAATTATACAACAATTCATAAAAATTCATTTTGCTTTAAAATTAAAGCAACTTTATTATAATAATTGTTTTAATTTTAAAATTAATAATTCTACATCGCAACACGGTGTAGTTTAAATAAATTCATAATAATTAAAATAATAATAAATTCTAAAAAAAAATAAAAATTGAACACACTATAAGTTTAACCTTTAACTTATTTCATATAATTAAATTGCGTAACGCATTGCTAAAACAATTTTAATGAATTTTTTTTAATATTTATATTGTAGTATTTTAAATATTCTTTATTTAATAAGTCTTAATTTTTATTAATTAAAATATTTATATATTTTATTTATAAAAAATTTTAATTAATTAAAGAGTACAAGTTAACCCTTTAATTTATTATTACATAATATATATGTAAGGTTAAATTTGTCTTTTTGTCTAGGAATAACTTAGTTCATATTATTATTGAGGTGTGTATAGTGAAATCGGGAGTATTAATAGCCGGGACTTTAAATATATGACAAATTTGTAAAAAGTCAAACAACATTTTATTTTGTACATTAATAACGAGGTTATTACAATAAAACATGCCTTTTGATATTTCATTATTAAAAATTATGCTTTTTTGAAAATATTTAAAATACAATTAAACTAACTATTAAATGCAGAATATGACATAGCAATTAAACTAACGATTAGAGACATAGCGATTAAACTAACGATTAGAGGTGCGAACCATTTTTTTCCAAAGCAAATCCCACGAAATTTGAGATCATCCAACCATCTTAATATTTGGTAACCGCCAATTTGATATTTTATTTTTTGAAAACCATTTGTATATGTGTGTATAAATAAGAATGGCGGTGCTAGCAACAAACTATAGTTTGTGAATAAGTGATTAATCCAATTAATTAAATAAATTGGTTAATTTAAATAACAAATTTAAAAAATAGTTTGTGAATATTGAAAAAAAGAATATAAATAATAACCATGCATAATTAGAATTGAAATGATGATTGCCATGCATAATAACCATATTGATTATAAATTAATTTAGGTGATATAAATTGAGGATTTAATAAAGCATTAATTGCAAGAGGTTAGACATTATTATATGTAAATTAGATTAGGTTATTCTAAATTGAAAAATTGGCAAAGATTTATGTGAGAAAACCTTTATTTATATATATATATTCTTATTACGATAAATTATTAAAATCATCCTCGAAGTTTGTCCAAATTATCAAATAAACTCCTTGGTTTAAAAAATTACTAATTACCCTCCTTTAAAAAATATATTTTTTTTTTAAAAATAGTGAAATTTAAAAATACAATGTTAAATATATGGGTCTTGATATCATTTCCATCCTTCTTTATTTTAAGAAAAAATGTATTTTTATTAATGTTCAAATAAAAAATAAGTTAAAGACGGTAATTGATAATTTTTCAAACCACGAGTCACGAGATTTATTTGGTAATTTGGAGAAATCTCGAGGGGGGTTTTTTGGTAATTTACTTTTTTTTTAATAGAATAAGCATTGTGATGCTACATACTTACTCAAAAACTTAAAATAATTCTATATTTTATTAATATTTTTTTTATTAATTAAATTGTAAAACATAATAAAAAATCATGTATTTAAAAAGAAAAATGTTTTATGAAAAAATTGAAAAAAAAAAGGTTGTATTTTTAATTGATAAAAGAAAGTTCCTGATTAAATTGAGAAAAGATTAGAAGATCGTATTCCCTCCGTCCTACAATAACGTTTACGCATTTTCATTTTGTGCGTTTCATAACAAAATTTATATTTTTCTTTATAGTAAATGAGACTTACACAAAATATTTAAATATTTTGATGGAGTCCACAACACTATACTAATACAACTTCACATTATATATTAAAATATTATATCTCTCACATTATTATACATTAAAATATTAGAGTGTATATTAGATGCACCCATATGTGTATAAATTTTTATTCTATTTTGTATACATGTTATTCTATTTTGTATACGTATTTTGTAATAATTGTATACTTTTTTCACACTAAATTTTTTTATTAAAAAATTAACATTCATATGTGTATAACTTTTTATTCAATAGTGTATACATATTTTTTAATAATTGTATATTTTTTTACACTCAAATTTTCATTAAAAAAATTAACAATTAAATTGTATACATTTTTACTTATAATTGTATATATTTTTATTTTTATTTGGGTGCACCCTATCTTAAGGTGCACCCGAGTGCACACTATAATTACCCAAAATATTATCAATCTAATATATTATATCCCTAACTTCAATACATATTAAAATAATACTATACTCTTAATTTCATGCATAAAACAAATATAAACATTTTAATGAAATAGAAAGGATATATATATTTTTTTTTTGATAGAAAATATATTTAGTAATTAAGTTGAGAACCGAGAACAAGTTCATATGTTTTAAATTGATAATCTCATATATATATATATATATATATATATATATATATATATATATATAATGATAACACTCCTATTTTAATAGTAATAAAAAATACTCTTTCTATCTTATTTTAATCTTTATATATATTTTTTAATTTGGGTGTCCCATTTTAATATTTACATTTTGGCAAAGACTTGTATGAGACCGTCTCACGTAAACCCTTACGTGAGATGGCCAAAAAGTGACAACTTTTATACAAAAAAGTGATAATAAATTCATAAAAAGTGATGATGCTATTTCATGAACAATTTATAGGAGTAAATAAAAAGTGATGACATTTTATAGTGAAAGTGATAACGTTTTATACCGAAAGTGATAACTATTTTAAAAAGTGAAAAATTGTCTCACGTGAGACGTTTTCACGCAAGACCTACCCTTACATTTTTTAGAAACCCTCACAAAACGGAGTAATATATTTTAATGGGATCCACGTACAATACTAATACAACTATCACTTTATATTAAATATTACTTTTATCCACTATATATTAAAATATTATACTTTTTAATTTTTTTAACATTGAAATAGCATAGATGGAGTGAGTAATTAATTAGAAAAAATAGCACACACGTAAATAAAGATTAAAAAACATTTTCCACATTGACGATCCCCAAGTTCATTTTGAACCGAATGCAAGTCACTCTTCTTCTCGCCACAATTTTGCCAACTCTTCTCTTCTCGCAGGTAATTTTCTCCATAGCTCTTTCTCTACTGTATTCTATGTTCTGAACCCTTTTTAAATTTTAAATCATGTCAATTGATTGCAACTAGAGCTAGTGGAATTAATGTAGAAACCTCATTCTGTAATATTCTCTGTTTCCAAGTATTAGCATTTTTTAGTTTTCTTGAGGCCAGATATAAGATTGTAATCATCGGAGTGGTTTCGAATTTTCTGTATGCTTAATTTCATTTCAATGATAATGGGATGTTCCTTTTTTTTTCTTTCCTGTAATTTCTGGTCTAATAAAAAGGTCAACTACTTTTTGCAATGTAGCTGCAAGGAGATACTTAAAGGTCAACCACTTTTTTCTTCTTTTCGTACTCAAGTTGTTAAACCCATTTTCTTAATCGCATCCCAGAAAGGGCTGATGTATTTAGACATCATATGCTCACCCATTATCCTGTAAATAAGTATTCTCAGAATGGTATCACATTCCAACTTTATGTTGTATGGTTTAAAAGCAGATGGTCTAAAGCCTTGCCTGTAATCCACAGATATCTCAATGCACATATCATCTTGGGCTCTGTTCATGGATGCATCTGTATAACCCAGAAATTATCTTTTTGTGGGCTTGAAAAGTTCGAGTGATTTTATTGGTTATTTAAATTGGTCTTATATAATATAGGGAGGATGTATGTGCATCATCTTTTTACTTTCTTGACGTTTGAATTTGTTTGGTTTCCCATTGTGAGTGATATATCCATCAAGATTCAAGCAAGGAAAGCCTTCTAGTAAAATTTCAATGATATATTGGTTGTGAAGTTCTCTTGTTTTTTTCTCTCTGATGGTTTGGAGGGATAATAGGGTGGTTGGCTGAGGTTGATAACTCGATAGCTTGATTGCAACTTTCCTTACTCATGGGTAATAGGAAATCAGGATTAAAGCTAGAAGAAATCTCTTTTATGCTACTGGATACTTTTGAAACTAGATAAAGGAAGTAGTCCTGCTACATTGAAATTGCAAAAAATAGCCTTGTGTGGCATCTACCGTCTGAGTTAGGTAAAGAATGTTGTTTTAGGTTTGATTCATTTTTCAGAAGATTCTTCTATCTTATTTTTGATTAATCATAGGCTTATTTTGGTCGACCATTGACAAATTCATCCTTTTATTCTTTTCTTAAATTATTGGGCATTCCACAACGTTTTCACTAGAGTACCCATTTGGAGCATTAATTAAACCAAAAATACAGAATCAGACTATAAACAGATCATATAATTTGGTTATAAAAAAAGGTGGGAAAAAATCTTTGTCGTAAAGTCGCATTCTTGGTAGGGTGTGTGCTTTTTTGTTTATATTGCCTTCTGCTTGATTTGTATTTTTTTGTTGATTTTGATTGCCAAATTCCTATCATCAATGATTGTTGGTGGTGTGTGAGTGTTCTGTTGAGTGAGTGCATGCAAGGTGGCGAGCATGTTGTATGTGCATTTGCTGCGGTAGCATGAATTGAAGAAAAGTAAAATTGAGAAGTCAATTAACTGTTTGGCAGTAGAGAGAATTTGCTTGCTGTAATTACCATTGTAATACAGTTCATCAAGCCCCAAAATGAAACACTATAAATAGTCCATCCTCTTTGTCTGCCAAAACCTTGAGCCAAAAAAAAAGAAATTGAATCTTGCAACTACATAGGGTGATCTTATATTGCAGATAAAGTTCTGAAGCATGACTTCTATTTTGTCATTGAATTTGTCAACTATTACTTTCTCTTATGAGATTTTAAATCTCCAAAGTTATCTTCTGAAAGAGAATTACGATTATGGTTGTATGTGGATAATTTCAATTTCATTAGTTTTCCTAGTTATTGCGCCCCAGACATAATCGGGAAGCATAAATTTGCTTTTTAATGCTTAAATTGATATAATTTATATGTATGTGCCTTTTTTCTCCCTTGGTTTATGTTGACCTTGTAATATCTGGCTCTATATTTCATTTTATCTTAGTAGTTTCCTGTAATTGGTTTTGCCCAAGTAGCAGCAGATGCCATAAGCATTTTTTGTGTCAAGTGGCTTTATCCCCTGCTGATTGTCTGGTTGTTTACGCGGACTTAGAACTCTATAGTTTCAGCAGGTTTAAACTTCCAGTCTTTCTTATAAGTGGAATTCTTTTTATATCAGAATTTCTATCTCCTTTTTTTGGTTATGCCAACAAATTCATTTTTTTAGGTATGCTGATGTATTCTGATTTCATGAACTTGATTGGGCATCATTTTTTAGTTGTGTAAATATGATGAGCACAAAGATTCTTGTTGTTATTCTTAATGGATCATTGAAGTCTTGTAGATTTGGTTCATTAGAATATCATGAGCAAACTCCTTTTGTTATTACAGGAAAACTACATGCATTTTGAGAACTACATGCATAGTCGTCATATCCATAAAATCTGGTATCTCGTAGTTCGTTGTGTTAAGACTAGTCTCGTTTCATGTCAAATCTTGCATGAGCTGATCCAGTCATATCCATAAAATCTGGTATCTCGTATTTCGTTGTGTTAAGACTAGTCTCATTTGTCAAATCTTGCATGAGCTGATCCAGACATTGTGTACATGCACATAGTCAGCGAAAAGATAAAATTATATTATGAGATAACACTCAATATAAAAACGAGATGTTGCTGAAATAAGTTTTACCTACTATGAGATGTACTGAAATAAGAAAAACAGTCCTCCATGAGCAAAGATGTTTTCTAGGATACTCATACATATGAGCTGTAAATCCTTCTGTTCTCTTTGTCGGAGAAATCAATAGTTTTAACAAGTCTCAATGACCAACACTGTTTCTGTGAATTCTGAATTGTTTTGTTTTTCACTCTGCAGTCCTTGGGCATGTTCAGGAGTCTAAGACAGACCGTGATGATTTGAAATCTTTATACCATCTCTATAATTTTGCAGTGTATTAAAAAGGGTTTTATTTGAAAGAAAAAGCAGGTTTTTGTGGGAAAATATATCAAGCAAGTACCATGCTTAAAGTTCCAGAGCATCAGGTTGCAGGACACCAAGCTATTGGTGGATGCCTTGGGCCGCTTGTTGATGAGTCGGGACGTTTTTACAAGCCTCTCCAGGGAGATGAGCGTGGATCTAATGAAGTTTCCTTCTATACATCATTCTCCTCAAACACAAAAGTTCCGGACCACATAACTAGATTCTTCCCCAAGTTTTATGGTACTCAGATCGTAGAAGCATCAGATGGATCTGGCATGCAACCTCATCTAGTTTTGGAAGACCTTACATTTGGTCGAGTCAATCCATCAGTAATGGACATTAAGATTGGTTCAAGAACTTGGGCTCCACAGTCCCCCGAGGACTACATCCACAAGTGTCTGAAGAAGGATAGAGAAACTTCAAGCCTTCCATTAGGATTTAGGCTATCTGGTGTGCAAATCTTTGAAAGCATGGATTCAAAATTCTGGAAGCCTGAGAAGAGGTCATTGGTTCAGTCTCTTTCAGCTGACGAAGTTAGGTCTCTTCTGAGAAAGTTTGTTTCCTCTAAAGTCTTTGATCCGAAGCCAGATTCTGCTTTTGCATCAGTTGTATATGGTGGCTCCACGGGTATCTTGTCACAATTACTAGAGTTGAAGGCTTGGTTTGAGGATCAAACGATGTATCATTTCTATTCTTGCTCGATTCTGATGATGTTTGAAAAGGAGCGCGCATTGAATGGAAACAGCCCCCGTGCAGAGATCAAACTTGTGGATTTCGCTCATGTTTATGAAGGCAGGGGTGTCGTCGATCACAACTTCTTAGGTGGGCTCTGCTCTTTGATAAAGTTTGTGTCCGAGATCCTTACCACTCCAGAACACTCAACGACTGATGTTTTATCAGATGATGGTCAGAGAATCCCCGTCTATCTTGAAAATGGTTCGGTTTGAATCTGAACTATGCTGAACCACTGACCCTATTTTCTTTTTCCAATCGCATAAATTTTGACACTTAGAATCTATCACTGCTGCTCTGATGACATGTTATAACCTTTGTTTTTGTTAAATTTCATGATCTGTATGGGCAGAAGTTGATCATTCTGAAGCATGTAATTTTTTTGGTGATAATAATGCATGTTGTGCCTCATCATCAAAAGCTTTGTTGCATCATTTGTCACAAGAACTCTATTTTGATCAATATTCAGGAGGTGTTTGTTTGGAGGGATGGAATGAGTATGATTTGAAATTTGGAAGTTTGTTTCATTGTTATCATTACTATCGTAGTAATTTAATAACTACAAATCATCCATTAATTAAGTGGAACGACTTTCATTCCACCCCCATAATTTAAATCACTGATCTGAGAACTGGTCCGGACCGGCCGGTTTGACCTGTTGAACCGGGAACCGGCCCGAAAAGGTCTATAAACCGTTTGGGGCATCAAACCGGGAAAAATCGGGTAGAACAGGTTCGGACCGGAAAAATTGGATGAACCGGTTGACCCGGAAATCGTCGGTTTTTTTTATTTCTGAATTTTTTTAAGCGTTGACAGGTAGGGGTGTGCATCAGTCGGTTCGGTTAACCAAACCGACCGAACTACGAAAATCGAACTTTTTTCGAACTTGTTTTGGAAAATAAAACCGAACCAAAGTAAGCTAAAATCGGATTGAACCGAAATATTTCGGTCGGTTTAATCGGTTAATCGAACCGATCCCTATTTTTTTTATAAAAAAAATAATAATATAAAAATCAATTTTCACATTATTTCTCACATCCACACCTAAAACTTGTAACATTACAACATTTACAACTTACTAAATTCACAAACCCCATCGTTAAAACATTATTCATAAGAAATCCTAATATAATAATTCAAGTTCCAAACATATCAAGTCTACAATAATTCCCAAAGACATAAAATTTAACAAAATACATAATAAATAGAGAAAATTAGAAAGGGGGCTAAGGTTTTTAACTTATATATGTCATTACTTCGTTTCGGTTCGGTTAACCGAAATTTCAATTTTGGAAAGCCGAACACCGAAATTACTAATTTCAAAAATCAGTAACTGAACCGTAAAAAAAAACAGAACCAAATTGTCTAATTCGGTTCGATTTGGTCGGTTATTTCGGTTTTGACCATACTTTGTACACCCCTATTGACAGGTTCTCACGTTTATGATATGATAACTAGAATGATAGTATCGTATAGAAGTATAGAATTTTGGTGCTATTTTGAAATTTTTTGAAATATATTTAACCTTTTCAAAAATATTTGATGATTTTTTTATTATTTAATTAATTTATTTTTATTTAAATGTGTTTATTTATATTATATGTAGATTTAAGTATATTAATGTAACATTATATATAAAATAATAAATATAATTAAAAATATGTAATTTTTAGTTTTCCGGTTGAACAGCCCGGTCCGACCGATCCGATCTTGAATCATTAGGGTCACCGATTTGACCTCCGGTCCGATTTTCTAATCACTGATTTAAATGCTCTTTTGTGTTTATTGTTTTTTTAAGATAGAAATCAATTTTGAAGTTTTTTTTTTTAAATTGTATATGTACAATAAATCAGTTACTAATATTAGTCTCTTAATTTTTTTTCTATGAAAAATAAATGTCATTTCATTCTTAAAAGAAAATGCGTTTACATTTCAAATAATATAATTTATAGTATAAATTTAAAAATAATATTGAATTGGGTATACATTTGTATTCAACTTAATATTTGGGGTACAAATTTATTTTTACACAATATATATATTATAAGGTACTTACTTCTATTTCTATGTCAAAAAAAAAAAAACCTTTCACATTTTTCACTAAACACAGAAATTAAGAAATCTGTAACTTTTTGGGATGTATTTTTTTAATAAGTAAATGACGAAGTATGTTAGACTTATGTGTGTTAGAAATTTGTAATTTTTTAAAAATAAAGTGTATGAAAGTAGTTGTTTTAATTTTTTTTAGATGTCAATTTTTTTTGTGGGACAAATCAAAATAAAAAACATAAAAATTCTCACAAGATAAAATATCACTTTTTATTTATCTTAAAATGATTCCCAAAAATAATTTGTTGATAAAATAATTTATTGGACAATCATAACTTTCATTAATCAAGTATTACTTTTATTAAATAATACTCCATCTATCCTACTTTAGTTTGTATCTCACTGTTGAGAGTGAAATTTCACGTATTTGAGGTCTCACATTACATCGTTTTTTTATAGAATATGGCCATGATTTTGTGTAAATTTATGTGGTTTTCATATCTTACATAATTAAGATGCTACTAAAGTGTTTTATTGAGTTTTGAAGGGTATAACATGATCAAAAGTTCAAAGTTGGAATGAAGAGTGAAAGTGTGAAGGAATGCTGAAAAACACACGTCCACATTGCATAATTTTTCTGTATTTGCTTAGAAGTCTAAATTGATCATGTGATATATGGTTGGAATGACACGGAAGAGAGGATCGTTTTGGTGCAAAAATCACTCAAATTGGAATCCGTATGAGGAAGTTATGCTTGAAACGGTGAGATCGTGCAGTGCAGTCTCTGCAGCTCGGTAGACAGCTCGGTTCGAGCTGTACCCAGGTCGTGCGAGTTTTTAGTCGAGTTGGGGTCCTACGTAGCCTACACGACGTCTTCGATTTACCCATATACAGCTCGGCAACTTCCAGTTACAGCTCGGCTCGAGATGGGTGCCGAGCGGAGTCTGTTTCGGCCCAATTGCGGCCTGTTCGATCCAGTAATGTATTTTCGACTTCCAGAACGTGTTTTAGCATAATTTTATCGTGAAAAAGCCCTGAAGACAGCCCAAGACATTAAAAGAGGGATCACAACACACACAAAGGGGAACCAACTCACATCCACACTACACCCATCGTGAATTACCACACACGTCAGATTCACATCTGATTTCATCTTCCATCCATCTTCAAGGGGGTTCCAAGTAATAATTGAGGGAGATCGGACGATCGGAGAGACGGAGAAGGAATGTGGGACTACGCTTACGCTAGGATTTCGTGTTTCTTATCTTTCCCTTTCTTTTGTCTTGATTTGTGATATGAATTGCATAGTCATGAGTGTTGATTGTAATCTTATGGGCTAATTTCTTATACAGTTCTAAGTTTGATGGTTTGATTTGGGAACTTAGACCAAAGATTGGGTTTTATGCAGTTGATATTCTGATTTTACTTAATTTAATCAGACTTGCTTATCTGCTTCGTAACTTCTTCATAATAATTTCATGACATCCGCTATAATGCTTGATTTATTATGTTAGCTTGTGTGCATGATTGGTATTGTCTATCTGTTAGGGATTGAAGTAGTTCCGCTATAAACACTTTAATTCCATGAACTGGTAAATCAGATACTTGAATTGTTTAGTGGAACAATGCAATTAGACATTCAAGTAGGAAGTGGATAAAACCTTGTAGTAATTTCAGAGAATATTTTGTTAGTCGAACTTACCTTCCGGAGGTATTGTTGTTTGCTTTGATTAGCATCTAGGAATACGGCTAGGTAATATTCGCACACATTAGGGAATAAATCAGAATATACTGTTAGCTTAAAATCGGATCATATCTGGTGGGTTAACAGGATTAAGTGGTGTATTTTCATTGACGCTGCATGGATGACAATTGGAAGTCTAGAAACCCAAATTATTGGAAGTCTAGAAACCCAAATTAATTGGTCTATACCTGATACCTTAGAACTTTTGTTTATCTCTTGATTAAAACTTGATTTAATTTTATCGCTTTTAATTATTCAGTAATTTATTATTTAAGTAATTTAGTTAATTAATTTACAACATCTTGGAAAATTGGTTACACAATTCTTATTAAATAGTAATCTAAAATAACTAAATAATTAACTGTCTCAGTGAGATCGATAATTTAACTTGGATACTTATCGCTACAATTGACATTCTTATACTTTAAATAAATAATAAAGTATATTAAGTGTGTTAGTTAATGATAATTTTTTTATAAATAAAGTATATTATGGACTAATAATAATTATTTTGACTTTTTGTATTCAAGAAAAATGTAAATTTTCGTGGTAAAAAAAAAAAAAGAAAAGAAAAGTTAATAAGAAAAGAGTTGGGGAAGTATTACTTTTTTCATGAATTAAGCATTACTAAATGTTATGCCGGTTTGCCAGGGTGTTGACTGTTGAGTGAGATATTCTTATGCAAACTTTTAAAATAAAATTCCAATAATTTTCCTATTCTCGTTCTCGGCTTGCTTCTCCCTTGCCTCTTCTGTAAGCTCCTCGCAATCTCCCTTATTCACTCATCATTTCTTCGTTTTGATTTTGAATCACTCCTGAGTTTTATTGTTACTTCTGCTTTGCAATAGTAAATTATTTGTAAAGATCCAGATTCTAGCGCTAATTAGAGACTTTCTCGTAGCCTTCTACTGTCCGATTTAGGTAAAGAACTTGCTTCGTTTGATTTGGGTTCGACTCACCTTTCAGGATATTGTTGTGTATTTTTTTCTGATTAATCGGAGTTTTTTCTTAATTTGGTCGACAGTTGATGAATTCTACTTTTATTCTTTTCTTGAATTTGTGGGCAGTCCACAAAAATTTCACCAACTTCTAGCTATAGTTTAAAAAAATACTGTGCATTTAATTTAGTGGTGTTGATGTTGTCCTTCTGCCTGGTATGCTCTTTGGTGGTTTTGAATGACAAATTCGTATATTAATGAGTGCTGGTGGTGTGTGAGTTTTGAGTGATTGTATGCAATCTGAGTTGGTGGATTCTGTGGAGTCCCTTTCTGCTGAAAACATAATTGCGTGGATAGATTTTGGTTTTGCTCTACAGAGTTGCTACATCCTTGTGTGATGTGTCTACTCTAATCCTCGATCACTTTTCCTTATCTTCACTTCTTATACATTCCTGTGCTGTATTTCCTTATAGATGGAAGAAATTTCTGAAAACAGTGAAGAATTGCTGGATGATGAAGGGGAGGAAGACTTCGAGATTGAGGCCAATGACCTTGAGGATGAAGACAACCCAATGCTTAAAGTTGAAAGCAATGATCTCGAGAATGCCTTTCAGCAAGCTCTGGGAATTGAAAAGGTTGACCTTGAGATTGATGGTGATCAAGTGCATGGAAATCTTGAAGATAATAGTAAGCATGTGATACTTGAGAGCAATGGTCATGAGAAGCAAATGCCTGATGTTCTTGTTAATGATAATGAAAATGCAAAAGATGCCAGTAGTCTAGACGCGAATGATCAAATTGAACATACTCAAGGGACCTCTTATATCCTGCCTTTTGAGGGAATGGAGTTTGATTCATACGATGATGCCTATAACTATTACAACTGCTATGCCAAGGAGCTTGGATTTGGTATTAGGGTAAAATCTTCGTGGACAAAGCGGAACAGCAAGGAAAAGCGTGGGGCAGTACTCTGTTGCAACTGTGAGGGCTTTAAAACAATGAAAGAAGCAAGTACTCGAAGAAAGGAAACAAGGACTGGTTGTCTAGCAATGATAAGGTTGAGGTTGGTGGAATCTAACAGATGGAGGTTGGATGAAGTTAAACTTGATCACAACCATTTATTTGATCACCAAAAGGCTCAAAACTCCAGGTCACATAAAAAGATGGAAGCAGGGAGCAAAAGAAAGTTGGATCCAGCTGTTGGCATAGAAGTTCAGACAATTAAGCTATACCGTACTCCAGCTGTCGATGCAGTGAGTTATGGAAGCTCAAGTGAAAGAGAACTCAGCCACCATGTAGAACTTTTGAAGCGTTTGAAATTTAGAAACGGTGACATAGAAGCTCTTCATAATTATTTTCGTCAAGCACAGCTTCTTGACCCTAACTTTTTCTATACTATAGATCTTAATGATGAAGGGTATGCACGGAATGTGTTTTGGATTGATTCTAGGTCAAGGGCTGCCTATGGTTATTTTGGCGATGTGGTGGTTGTTGACACATCATGCTTTTCACATAAGCATGATATTCCGCTTTTGTCATTCAGTGGACTGAATCATCATGGTCAATCTGTGTTGTTGGGTTGTGGATTGCTTGTTGACGAGACCATTGAGACTTATATTTGGGTGATGAGGGCATGGCTTACATGCATGTTGGGCCATCCTCCACAAACTGTAATTACCGACCATTGCAAGGCTTTGCAGGGTGCAATTGCTGAGGTTTTCCCCAGGGCTCATCATCATCTTTATCTACCCCTTGTCATGCAGAATATTCATGAAAGATTAGAAGTTAATGAGTCTGAATCATTTCAGAAAATATTAAACAGAACAGTTTACAACTCGATGAAAGTAGAAGAATTCGAAATGCGTTGGGAGGAGATGATTCAACACTTTGGAATTAGGGATAATGAATGGCTTCAAAGCTTGTATGAAGACCGAGAAAGATGGGCACCGGCTTACTTGAAAAACACCTTTCTTGCTGGAGTGTTTACTTCTCAACCAGCTGAATACATGAATACGTTCTTTCATGGCTGTCTTCATCATCAAATGACCTGCAATGAATTTTTCAAGATTTATGAATCGCTTCAACAAAAAATGATACAGAGAGAAGCTCTTGATGATATTGAGTCCAGAGAGTTTACACCTGCGTTGAGAACTAGGTGCAATTACGAACTGCTGGTTTCTGATTTGTATACTAAAGAAATATTCCTAAAGTTCCAAGAACAAGTGGTGCTGATGTCTAGCTGCTTCAGCATAGCTCAAATTCATGCCAACGGACCAATGATCACCTATATTGTCAAAGAACGAGACAAGGAGGGAGATGCAAGGGAAGCATCTTGCTTTGAAGTTGTATATGATAAAGTAGGAATGGAGGTTCGTTGTATTTGCAGTTGCTTCAGTTTTCGAGGATACTTGTGTAGTCATGCATTAAGTGTCCTCAACTACAATGGGGTTGAGGAAATCCCTAACCAGTACATCCTGACTCGCTGGAGGAAGGATGTCAAACGGTTGTACATTCCTGATCTTGGTTCAAACAATATTGACATTAGCAACCCCGTTCAATGGTATGACCATCTGTACAGACGAGCGATGCAAGTTGTTATGGAAGGAATGGCGTCGCAAGAACATCACATGGTTGCTTGGCAAGCATTCAAGGAATCACTCAATAAGGTGCGTCTTGCTTCAGAAAAACCTTTGTAGAAGAACTTATCATTCTTATTTTTACTCTTAATACGGAAAAACCTTTGTAGAAGAACTTATCATTCTTATTTTTACTCTTAATACGGATTGTTTAGAGACAATAATCTTCCTAACTGTAAGCATGTTAACTGAGTTTCTTCTTGTTAAGTACAAAGAACTGCAACGTTATGGCGTTGATTTAGAGAAAATTTCATATTTCTTCAAGTAAATATGCCCGAATCCAACTTTAGTTCATTATAATTTACATTCTAAATTTTGATCATATTTTGTCCTTTTCTTCTCCTTTATGTTCAATTTTGGTCTTTTTGTATGGAAAATAAATTTAAAAAAGTAATTGGAAATTTGCACGTACCATGCACGTGATTCCAGAAATTTTAGATGTCCGGGAATAATTCAATTTTAGTCCTTTATCAATCTAATTTATTAATTTTAGTCTTTTATCTATTTACTTAATCAATTTTATCTATTTAGACATCATATGCTCTCTCATTATCCTGTAAAGAAGTGTTTTCAGAATGGTATCACAGTCCACATTATATTATATATTTAAAAGCAGATGATCTAAAGACCACAGATATCTCAATGCACGTGGCATCTTGGGCTCTATTCGTGGATGCATCTTTATAGCCCAGAAATGATCTTTTTATGGGATTGGAAAGTTGAGTGATTTTATATTGGTTATTTAAATTGGTCTATATATAATAGGGAGGATATATATATTCATCATCTTTTTATTTTCTTGTCGTTTGAATTTGTTTGGTTTCCCATTGTACATGTTTCTTGGTGGACAATCAAATAGTTTGGGGTTTCCATCAAGCAAGTACAGTCTTCTAGTAAAATTTCTGTAATTTATTGTTTGTGAAGTTCTCTGTTATTTTTTCTCTGATGGTTTGGAGGGATGATAGGGTGGTTGGGTGAGGTTAATAACTTGATAGCTCGATTGCAACTTCCCTTCCTCATGGATAATAGGAAATCAGGATTAACGCCCAAATAAATCACTTTTTTGCTCCTGGATACTTGTAAACTAGATAAAGGAGTAATCCTGTGGACGTTAAAATTGTAAAGAATAGCCTTAGCCCTTATGTGGCATCTACCATCCAAGTTTGGTAAAGAATGTGCTTTGTTTGTTTTGGGTTCGACTCATTTTTCAGGAGATTCTTGTATATCTTTTATCTGATTAATCAAGGGCTTAATTTGGTCGAGCATTGACAAATTCAACCTTTTATTCTTTTCTTAAATTAGTATGTGGTCCACAATATTTTCACTAGGTTCTAGCACCCATCTGGAGGATTAATTAAACCAAAAATACGGAATCAGACTATAATATAATTCGGCAAAAAAAAAAAAGAAGAAGGTGAAAACAAACTTTGTAATGATGTCACATTCTTGGTAGGGTTTGTGCTTTTTGTTCATATTGCCTTCTGCTTGATTTGTTTTTTTTTGTTGATTTTGAAAGCCACATTCCTATCATCAATGATTGTTGATTGTTTGCGAATGTTCTGTTGAGTGAGTGCATGCAAGGTGGACAGTTTGTTGTAGCGCTTGCTGCGGCAGCATTAATTAATTGAAGAAAGTAAACTTGAGAAGTCAAATAACTGTTTGATGGCGGTAGAGAGACATTTGGTTGCTGTAATTAGTTTTGTAATACAGTTCATTGAACCCAAACACAAGCACCATGAGTATTCCATCCTCTTTGTTTGCTCAAAACCTTGAGCCAACAAAAAGAAATTGAACGTTGCAACTATATAGGCTATCTGGTGTGCAATATGAAAGCATGGGTTCGAAATTCTGGAAGCCTGAGAAGAGGTCATTGATTCAGTCTCTTTAAGCTGAAGAAGTTAGGTCTCTTCTGAGACAACTGGTTTCCTCTAAAGTCTTCGATTTGAAGCCAGATTCTGCTTTTGCATCAATTGTATATGGTGGCTCCAGGGTATGTTGTCAGAATTACTAGAGTTGAAGGCATGGTTTGAGGATCAAACGATGTACCATTTCTATTCTTTCTCAATTCTGATGAAGTAGCGCACATTGAATGGAAATGGGCCCGTGCTGAGACCAAGCTCGTGGATTTTGCTCATGTTTATGAAGGCGGGGATGTTGCCGTTCACAATTCTTAGGTGGGCTTTGCTCTTCAATGAAGCTTGTATGGAGATCCTTACCACTCCCGAACACTCAAACGACTGATATTTTAGCAGAAGATGATCAGAGAATCCCCATCTTTTTGAAAATGTTCTGTTTGAAATTGAAATTTACTGATTCGCTCACTCTACTGTCTTTTTCCCCTCTCATGAAGTTGACACTTAGAATCTATTACTGATGTTCTGATGAAATGTTTTCACATTTTTTTTAATCTCATGATATTCTGTATTGGCAGAAGTTGATCATTCTGAAGCATGTAATTGCCAGTTCTTTTGGTAATAATTATGTATGTTGTGCCTCATCATCAAAAGCCTTGTATAGTTTGTCACAGCCACAGGAATTTGTTTTTGGTCAAAAAAATACTCTCTCTTGTATCATAAAAATTAATAAATATTCTCAATATGAAGTGATAATTAATTATAGAAAGTAGTATTTCTCATGCAAAGCTTGTTATTATTATAAAGTAAAGATGTGATTTTATGAGTTAATTAATTGTAAAAAATAACCAAAATGAGAAGTGGAAAATCATTGTCAATCATGAAGATAATTGTTTTAACACTTCCATACTCAATTGTTCATTTTTGGATCAAAATACCACCACCCTGTCGGAATGCTATGTCGGGATTCCGACACCGAATTCGACATCCGCGATTCCAACACATCATCGAATCTTGGATTCGGTGTCGGAATTCCGACATAGCATTCCGACGATTCGGTGTCGGAATCCCAACATAGCATTCCGATATAATTTTATATGGAAATTATAGTAACTTATTTTATGGATGTCAATGCTTTCCAACTTAAAATTTTGATTAAATGGCTATTCTCCCTGATTTTATTTATTTTTAATTAGTCTTCATTTCTCAGTAAATATATAGTAATTTTCATTAAAGATGATGTACTTCTCATCTCCCCCATCCCACATTTGTTCACATTTTTCAACAAAAGTTTCACATTTAGGTGAAAAAGTTAAAAGTAATTAACTCTTCTTTAACATATTATCGATTTTCAAAACATATGTTTGAATTTATTTTATAAAGCAATCGAATTGAATTTGAATGCGTTTTAATCAAGTCGAACACAAGTCGAGCTTGAGTAGGTGGATAATACTACACTTTATCTGTTTGAATTTATTTTATAAAGCAATCGAGTCGAGTTTGAATGTGTTTTAATCGAGTCAAACACGAGATGAACTTCAACAGTTCGATAATATTATATTTTATCTATTTTTATGTATCAAGCTTGAGTCAAACTTTTAATTTTATCGATTACAAAAGTTTATTCAAACTTGTTTGATATTTACAATATCAAATCGAGCTACAACAAATTTTTACCTAACAATCTTGAATCAAGTATCCAAATAAATTAATTTGATTTTACATCTATAATAGTACTTCCAATGTACTCTCGCCCTCAAGAGAAGTTCACGGTTAAGGTTAATATAGATTAAGAGTTCAAGAAATTTTTTATTTATTTTTAGGTAGTTTGATATTTTTAGATAATAAATAAATTATAAAATAAGTTATGTAAGTTGTAAATGAATGACAATTTTGAAATGAAAGTGTGTTCTTTATTTTGGAGGTTGAACTTATTTATGGAACTAAAAATATAAAGTGTGAATTTTTTTATGGAATAGATGTAGTATCAACTTTCTTAATATTCTTAAAAAATAAAAATAAAAATAGAGACGCTCTAAGTAGTTAGAGAATTGTTTATGAACATCAACATGAGTATCAGTTGTCATTTGTAGGAAGACCTCCCGCAAGTTTTCACAAAAATCCAATTATTTTCCTATTCTCCTGCTTCTACATTGGCACTGTGTAAGCTCCTCCTCCTCATCTCTCTGATTTCTCGCTCATCATATCACTGTTTTGGTCACTTCAAAGCTTTTTTTTGTTACTTTTTCTAAATTTTTGTAAAGATCCAGATTCTACCGCTAATTAGAGACTTTCGCATAGCCTTCTATCGTCCGATTTAGGTAAAAAACATGTTTAGTTTGATTTGGGTTCGACTCACTTTTCAGGATATTCTTGTGTTTTTTTTTTTCCTGATTAATTGGTGGTTTATCTTAATTTGGTCGAGCGTTGATAAATTCTTGCCTTATTCTTCTCTTGAATTAGTGGGCAGTCCATAAAATTTCACCTCACCAAAAAAAAAATACAGCTTTTGTGGTTTTTGTTGATATTGCCCTTCTGCCTGGTTTTACTTTTTGTTGATTTTGAATACCAAATTCGTATTATTAATGAGTTTGTTGGTGTGTGAGTTTTGAGTGAATGTATGCTAGAATTGAAGGAAGTAAAATTGAGATTTGCTTGCCGAAATTAGCTTTTAATAAGGTTCATCAAGAGTGTAGACAATTATCATACTGTTGATTTTTCTGCATTTACGTCTCTACCTGGAATTATCTATAATGTGTCTTATAAAATCTTTAATGAATCCGGTTTTATCTTGATCTTTGTTTTTATTTCTTTGCTGAAATCACCAACGGAAGAATCAGTTAATATACTTGTTTTCTTGCGATTTTTATCTGTTTTTATTATTTTTTTTTCTTCTCTCTCTCTCAGCTATGTGCTTGTATTCTTATCTGGTTTGTGCCTTTCCAGTGTACATCTATTCATTGGAGATCATTTCTGATTTGTATGGAAGAAATACCCTTGCACTCTAAGGAAAACACAGATAGACTTGGCTGTGCTACGCCACGGGAAACCAATTGTCAAAGTGGTATTCTTGAAGAGAAACCTTCTGATGGAAGGAGAAATTTTGTTTCTCCTGCTGTGGGAATGGAGTTTGAGTGCTATGATGATGCATATAACTATTATAATTGTTACGCTAGAGAGGCAGGGTTTAGTGTAAGAGTGAAAAACTCTTGGTTCAAGAGAAATAGCAGAGAGAAATATGGTGCGGTCTTATGTTGTAGTAGTCAAGGATTTAAAAGAGTTAAGGACGTAAACCGGCTACGAAAAGAAACGAGAACGGGTTGTCCTGCTATGATGAGGATGAGGCTTGTGGATTCTAAAAGGTGGAGAATACTGGAAGTTACTCTGGAGCACAACCATCTATTGGGAGGCAAAATTCACAAGGGTATTAAGAGTGGAATCAACAGAAAGTTGCTTTCTAACTCTGATTCAGAAGTACAATCAGTCAAACTATACCGTACGCTTGTGATAGACGGGGGCAGTGAGGAGGCCTCCAATTTTAATCAGAAGCAGGCCAAAATCCTAGCCGATGAGGCCAATCAGTTGAATATGAGAAAAGGTGAGTCACAGGCAATGTATAACTACCTCTGCCGTCTGCAGCTGACAAACCCGAATTTCTTTTACTTAATGGATTTAAATGATGAAGGGCGTCCAAGGAATGTTTTTTGGGTGGATGCTAGGTCTAGGGCTGCAAATTGTTACTTTGGTGATGTGATTTTCTTTGACACAACATGTTTGACTAATAAGTATGAGGTTCCCCTTGTTTCATTTGTCGGCATTAATCACCACGGGCAATCGGTTTTACTTGGGTGTGGGCTGCTTTCAGGTGAGACACTGCAATCATACATTTGGCTATTCAAAGCATGGCTTACTTGTACCTCTGGACATTCCCCAGAAACCATTATTACTGACAGATGTAAGGTTTTGCAGAGTGCTGTTGCTGAAGTATTACCAAAGTCTCACCATAGATTTTGCTTGGCACACATCATGAGGAAAGTTCCTGAAAAATTGGGAGGATTGCAATGTTATGATGCCTTAAGAAAGGCACTGCTTAAAGGGGTTTATGAGACTCTAAAATCATTTGATTTTGAAGCAGCATGGGGGTTTATGATCCAATGTTTCGGAGTTGCTAATAATGAGTGGCTCAGATCATTATACGATGACCGAGCACAATGGGCTCCTGTTTACATAAAGGACACCTTGTTCATGGGAATGTCTGCAACTAGGCCTGGTGATACTCTGAATCCGTTTTTCGACAAGTATTTACACAAGCAAACCCCACTGAAAGAATTTCTTGACAAGTATGAATTAGTCTTGCAGAAAAAACTTAAGGAAGAAGTGGTTGCAGATATGGAGTCGAGAAACTTTAGCCCAGAACTGAAAACTCGTTGTTCGTTTGAGCTACAAATGTCCAAGGTGTATACTAGGGCAATATTCAAGAGATTCCAGTTAGAGGTGGAGGAGATGTACTCATGTTTCAGTACAACGCAGATACACACGGATGGGCCAGTTACGATATTTCTAGTCAAGGAAAGGGTTCTACACGAGGGAAACAGGAGAGAGATCAGAGATTTTGAAGTTCTCTACAATAGAGATGCAGCTGAGGTTCGTTGCATCTGGAGCTGCTTCAACTTCTTCGGTTATCTATGTAGGCACGCACTGTGTGTTCTGAACTTTAATGGAGTGGAGGAGATCCCATCAAAATACATTTTAGCTCGATGGAAGAAGGATTATAAACGGTTATTCATTCAGGACAACGCGGGCGACAATGTTGATACTTGTGAAGGGGTGAGGTTGTTCAACCAGTTGTATAGAAGTGCATTGCAAGTTGTGGAGGAGGGAGTGCTTTCACTAGACCACTATCGGGTTGCGTTGCGAGCACTTGAAGAGTCGTTTGATCGAGTTCATGCTACGCTTCTCTTGCCATCTTCTGTAACGTAGTGTATACCTTTAGATTTTTTTCGTCTGTTCAACAATAATGAGCTTCCAAATTATGTATCATATGCATTTCTACAGAAGCTATAGCTTTTTGAAGTTTGAAATCCAGCTGTTTTTCATGTTTTCACTGTACAATCTTTTTTAGCCTTCATTGCATTTTTTCAGTTAAACTTCATGTTTATTTGAGGTTTACTGTGTTTAAAATTCATGAGCAGTGACAATTTAAGTTTGTTTTATGTTCTTGGTAAGTAAAATTTTAGTTATCAATTTTTTTTTAGTAAAAGGGATGAGAAAGTATTGAGAGTAATTAATTGACGTGAAAGAAGGTTAAAGAGTTGGAGGGAAAAAAAAACTTTCCCCACCAGATAAATTCGAACAATACCTTATAAAAATATTAGGCAACTCATTTAATCAAATGGGTGGACTCGAGTGAGAGACGTCTTATGCATTCCCTGCATTTCATGTTCCGAAACTACTCAATTTTTAGGATTTGGGGAAATTCTCTTTCTTGCTAGAAATTTAATTATCAAAGATTTCTCGCTGGGTGATGCCGCTTTTGTTATCTGTGTCTGTGCCTTTGCAGTAAAGTTGGATATTGATTATCCATCTACGTGCATTCAAATCCTTCGAGATGTTAATACTCTTCTTCTAGCATCAACCAAGAGAGTTTTATGTCATCCTCCAACAATTATGTTGCTCATTCCCTAACATCTCATGTTAAATGTAATATTTCTTTTGAAACACATTAGTCCGTTATACCGGATTTCCTATATTAATCAATGTTGACGGTTTTTCAATAATTTCAATGGAGTTTGTTTTGTTTAAAAGTAAATAAATAAATTAAAGTAAAAATAATTAGCAAGAAAAATGGCCATGCTTAATTGTTAACTAATTAACTAATTTAAAAGTATTTATTTTACAAGATTCTAAAATAATTATAAATTATTTTATATTATTATTAAAAATAATATTCCTTTCGTCCCAACTTATTCTGCGTCGTTACGTTGACGGAGTTTAAGAAAAATTGTTATTTGATCAATCTTATTAACTTTTGGAGAGTAATGTAAAATATTTTTAAATAATAATAAATCATAAAATATGTTATGTTTGTTTGGTGAGAATAATAAATTTATAATTAAGATATACTTTTAAGGTTGATGATTGATGCGATGTTTTCTTTCTTGGATGGTGAAGTTTAATGTGAAACGGACAAAAATGAAAAATGTGAAATTTAACTTGAGACGGATGAAATACACTTTTGTAATTATGTATTTTTTTTTATTAAATATATGTTATTACTTTTATTTTAGAATGACGTCACTTTTCATTTATACTACTCCATCTGTCCCAAGAATACTTGCACACTTTTTTATTTTAGTTCGTCCCAATAATATTTGCATACTTTAAAAATGAAATAATATATAATAACAATAATCTTATAATACACAATATTACAAAAATGTCACCTCCTTTTTACACCAAATTTAGTCAAAGTTAACTATAGTATATATCATACATTTTATTTTATTTAATTACCAAAAACACCTTTTCTCTTTTTTATATCATTACAATAAAAAACTACTTTTCTTAAACTCCGTGCAATACAAAGTGTACAGTTTTTTTATTTTTTTATTTTTATAAAAAGCACCACACAAATTAATCATTTATCTACCATGAACCCAAAAATCTACTACATTCAATCATTTTTCAAAAAATTATTGGGCGAATTTGACATGCAAATTTTGGTGTGAAATTACGCATTCTACTTTTCATTCAGAGGTGAATAAAGAGGGGTAAATCTGGCAATTCCACTGGTGGCGATGCGGTTATGAAACCCAGGGACACGCTGACCCACTCATACTTGGGGCCGGGGACTCCCCTCCAAACCACCGCCGTTAACCGGGCAGCGCCGCTGATCAAATACCATCGTTAATCAATAGTAAGCACCACTTCCACATATTTTCCTGATTCTGTGTACATGTATTTATTTTTTTATTTACAAGATAAATCAATTTTTAATATTAGGTATATAGTTGCTCTCTGTTGAATGTAATTGGTTCTGGAATTTAGATTTTTCAAGATTTTTGACTGTGATGAACTATTTCTCGAGTTGGCAAGTGGTTTTAGATGATCACCTGATTAAGTTATTAAACTTTCCATGGGAAGAAATTTGAAGTTGGTGCTGGAGTTTAGCTTTTGTAATAAATGAAGACAGTAATGAGAATGTATTTTCACGGGTTTATATTGTGATTCAAAGCCAATCAAATTTGGATTTAATTAGCTATATATGTGTGTAAGACCGTCTCACGAAATCTTTACAGTGTAGAGTAAAACTTTTCTTCCAACATGGGATGAACGCATTCCCAGAAAATCAATAACTGAAGCATGCTTGTGCTATTTCTATTGGCATTTATTGTAAATAATGCCTGATGTTTCGTATACTTGAGTTTGAGATAAGAATTTTGTGTCAAAGCTATGATGTTAATTATGCCCTTCTTCTCTTTTCCACCCTTAAAGAAATGCAAGTTTGATCAATAGCTTATTCTGAATACATGACACTTGTTTGGACATTTACCTACTCGAACTTATTGTTTTCCTCGATTGCTGGTTTGTATATTGATTCACTTGATATTTAATATCTACTTTCTTTGTTTACAAATCCTTAGCTCCCAGAGTATTTCGTATATTGATTTTTGGCTTCACTAGATGGAAGAAGTTTCTCTCAATAGCGAACCAGCATGTGATGACGAGACAGAGGATTATGAGATTGATGGAGATTGCACGATGACTGAGTATGTTGGTCAAGCTGGTAACATCTTACAAGGTGACAATCCTCTGCCTCCAGCTGTTGGGATGGAGTTCGAGTCCTACGATGATGTTTATTATTTTTATAATTGTTATGCTAAACAACAAGGATTTGGAGTAAGAGTGAGTAATACTTGGTATCGAAAGAGCAAGGAGAGGTATAGAGGGAAATTAAGCTGTAGTAGTGCAGGGTTCAAGAAGAAAACTGAAGCCAACCGACCGAGGCCTGAAACACGGACTGGGTGTCCAGCAATGATCAAATTTAGGCTGATGGAGAACAAGCGGTGGAGAATTATAGAGATCGAACTTGATCACAATCATTTAACCACCCCATGTAGTGGTAGCATTTATAAATCTCATAGAACAAAGGATCTTGGAAGTAAGAGGCCTTTGCCAATTGATGGTGCTGACGAAGTTCATAAAATCAAGTTGTTTAGAACAGTGGTCATTGATGCAGATGACGGGCAGATTCCAAAATTTGATGAAGGCGAGTGTATTAACCATATTGACCAGGGTGATTACAAATTGAAACTCAAACAGGGGGATGCCCGGGAACTGCTCAACTTTTTTACGAGGATGCAGTTAAACAGTCCTGGTTTTTTTTACATTATAGATATTAATGAGAAAGGGTGTTTACGCAATTTATTCTGGGCCGACTCAAGGTGGAGGGGTTCCTATAGATATTTTGGGGATGTTGTATTGATTGACACCACAGCTTTGCTAGAAAAATACGAGGTTCCACTTGTGATATTTACTGGAGTCAACCATCACGGACAGGTTGTGCCGCTGGGCTGTGGCTTGGTGTCTGGTGAGAATGTAGAGTCATTTATATGGCTGTTTAGAGCATGGCTTACATATATGATTGGACGTCCTCCCCAAACTGTAATTACAAGCCAGTGTAAAGCCTTGCAAACTGCTGTTATTGAGGTTTTTCCTAGAGCTTTTCATTGTCTTTCTTTGACGAATATTATGAACATTGTTTCCAACGAACTAGTGGTGGTGGAGCAATGCGATACTATCAGAAAGACTCTTGCTAAAGCAGTTTATCGCTCGCTAAGAGTAGATGAGTTTGAAGCAGCTTGGGAGAGCATGGTGCAGAGCCATGGACTTAAGGATTTTAAATGGCTTCAAGAATTATATGAAGATCGTAAGCGATGGGCTCCCGTCTATCTCAAGGATGTCTTCTTGGCTGGAATGCTTCCTGTTAAAGAGAACGAGAGATTAATATCACCTTTTAAGGAATACTTGAGCCCACATACTTCTCTTGGAGAGTTTCTTCACAGATATGATCTAGCTTTGCTGGAAATTGAACAAAGAGAAGCATTGGCTGATTTAGAATCTAGGAAACCTACTTTTGTGCTAAAGTCAAGATTCTTTCTGGAGATGCAGCTCTCAAAAGTATACACAAATTACATATTCAAGAAATTTCAAGATGAAGTAGAGGGCATGTACTTGTGTTTCAGTGTAAGGCAGATCAACATTGAGGGCTCAGTCGTGACTTTCGTAGTCAAGGAAGATGTCCAAGTTGAGGACAACTGCAAGGAAACGAAAGACTTTGAGGTGATATACAACACTTGTGATGCTGAGGTTGTTTGTGTATGTGCACTGTTCAATTTCAGGGGTTACTTGTGTAGACATGCAATGAGTGTTATAAACCAAATAGGTTTGGAGGAAACTCCACCTCAATATGTCCTTGCAAGGTGGAGGAAGGACGTGGAGCGCGATTATTCTTTCAGTTATGGATGTGAGGGTATCGATGTCAATAACCCTATGCACAGATATGACAACTTGTACAAGACCGTTCTGAAGGCTGTGGAGGAAGGTAGGAAATCACATGATCGATACAAGTTCACTTTACACTCGTTGAATGAAATTCTGAATAAGGTTCGTATCTAGAGGATAATCTCGACGTAACTTGTTCCTTGTATCTTAAAATCTTGTGGCAATCGCATGTGGTTGATCATTGTTGTGTTGCGTTTCTTCGTATATGGATTTTGTATATATGCAGTTGAGTGTACAGAATGGTAAAATTCAGCATTGTTTATGTATTCCTCTCAGCACATGTGATTTTACGTGTTCTATTTTTACCTTTGTTGTACAAGTCATCAAAATATATTATGACATGAAAATTTCAAAATAAAATTCACATTATAAAATATTTGAAGAAAACCTCTTCTTGATTTGATCCCATTTATCTCTCCTTCCCTCCCCTCTTAACTAAAGAATGCTAATCAGATGAGAGACAAATCTGAATGTGAAATACTACAAGTCTATCTACTACTCTCAAGATTTTCAGTATTGAATATTACTGATATCATAATAAATTTTTACATCACATCTAAGGTTGAGCATTTGATGAATAGTTCATAGCCGATAAGAATTTGTTTATGTGCGTTTAATTAATCAAATGAACACTAACGAAATTCTTTTTTAAGCTCGTTTTATAAATGATCAGAGCTTGAACATTACATACCTCGTTTCTAAAAACTCGTGAACAAGCTCGTTAAGAGCTCGATTATTTCTTAATAAACGAGATTCAAACAGGCCAAAGTTCGGCTTAACACCCTTTAAATTCACATCAACAACAATATTCCACAATTGAAAATGGAATGCTTATATACAACCAACCAAGCCATTCCCTGTCCTTCATTTTCATATTAAGAAAGTTCATCCTATTCTGATTCTGTTCTTAGTTACATAATGCAAATGGAAGTGTGGATTTGAATTGATAAGAGACATGCAACTCAAATCTTGCATTACCATTAAACAAAGAAAAATCAGAGAAGATGCTACCTACATAGAATCCATTAAAAAATGTAGAGAAGGGCTTCAGTTAGAACCCGGATCAAGAACAGGCAATCTGCAATGCATACTGAAGGATTTATCCGTCTGCCTCGTCCCCGGAACGAAGAACTGGAAAATGACAATCAACGAAGCCCCCTGGGGAGCAATCCCATAGAAGGCGCAATCCGGCTTAGCCGCACTATACTGCAGGCACTTGAAGAAATGCTTCACGCTCACCTGCACCCTCATCGCATCTCCTTTCAGCACTGCTCTCTCCATCCTACTCTGGGCGCTCACCCCCTCCTCCTCCACCTCCGGCGGATCCACCCTCTCCCCCAACACCATCAGCTTCCTGAACTCGCTCCCCAATGTCATCAACGTAGTCGACATCTGCAAATGCAGCTCCCCCTGTTTGCTCACAGAAACCCCCAACACATCTCCCACGTGCTTCATTCGATCCACCAGGATGTGCAGCAGGCTCAGCTCCGGCGCCCTCACGAGCGTAGCCGGCATCTCCTGGCTGCTCTCGAGAGCTGACTGGAGCTCGTGGACGTCGGCGCGTGAGAGCGGCTTGGAAATGGGGACGTCCTGCACCACGGCGGATTTGTAGCCCTTGGCTTCGAGGGTGAGAAACGGCGTCGCTTGGGTGGAGTGAGGCGGCAGCTTCTTGACGAGCTTGATTAGGACGGCGTTGGAGTGGAGGTGGGGGATGGCGAGGACGGAGCGGAGGGCGCGGTGGAGGAGGGAGAGGTCGAGAGAGAAGGCGATGTTGTTGTCGTTTTGGCTGGAGATGCGGTAGTCGTGGAAGAGGGAGTCGACGTTGAACTGGGCGATGGAGTGGACGCCATGGGAGTTGAGGAGGTTGTGGAGGAAGAAGGCGTGGGTGGGGGTCAGGTAGAGATGGCAGATCTTCCCCACCTTGTCCAGAGCCGGCAGGATTCGTTTCTCCAGCAGGTTGATTCCGTTGTCCGTCAGGAATGCTTTGAACTTCATGCTCGATCACTGTGCTTGATTGATGAACCAGAAATCAGGGTTTTGGAATTTGGGGAAGAAATACAATTGAAATGGAGGGAAACTGAGCGGGCCGGCTTTTATTGTGGGCCTGTCGATGGGCTTTTACCTGTTATAGTTTTTGGCGGCCCTGTTACACTCGTGTTTATTACTAGAGGCACCAAAATCATGCACAAAATTTATATGAAAATCCTATAATACTTTATATTTATATTTTAAATTCACTAATTTAAATTACTATGCAAATCTAACTCTCATCGTTTTAAATTAATTTGCACACCTAGTTCCATCTAAACCCAAACAATTAACAAAGAACAATAACATTAAAATCAACTATTAATTGGGACATTTTTCACGATTTCTCTGAGTAATATGTATGCTAACATAAGGAAGTGATATAATAAATGAGTTTCTTAAATAGAATAAGGGTAGTATAATATTCTATAATTTGATAATTATTACTAGTGTTATGTATAAAATGTAATAGTATTACTTTTATATTCTTATGTAACTTGTAGTATATATTAGGGTAAATTATCCATACTTCCTTGAAGTTTGTCAAACTATCAAATAAATAAATTATGTGGTTTGAAAAACTACCGATTACCCTTTTGATTTGTATTTAATTTGAATATTAACAAAAAAAATTATTTTCTTAAAATAAAAAGAGATGAAAATCACGTCAATAACTATTTTATTTAACGTCTGAATTTAAGATTTAACCCTAAAAATTTTTCTAATCAAATTTTACTTAATCTAATACTCCCTTCGTCCCAAGGAGTGCATTTTACCATTTTCGTTCGTCCCAACACGAGGTGCTTTTTTTTAAGTAAATGAGACTCACACAAAACCATTAATATATCTCAATGGGACCCACACGACATACTAATACATCTTATCACTATACATTAAAATATTATTTCTCTCACCTCAACTACCCTCAACTACTCATTAAATATTATATCCTTAATCTACGTGCGAAAAAGTTTCGCCACCCTTGTGGTGGGACTGAGGGAGTAGTTTACAGTGAATTTCGCTAAAACATCAACTCGTCTAGTTAACATGTTAGTTTCTCTGACCTTTGCTCCTTTGTGACTTAAATGTTTTGGATCCTATTATTAAAATAAACTAGTTCATAGTTTTTATGTATTTATTTTAATTTTAATTAGTGTGAGATATCAAATAAACAACATTTAAACCAAAAGTTGGGGTAGCTAAAGTTGGTATAGCATGCTGATTCCGAGTAGAATGACACCGATAGCACTGTCACGAACTCTTGAGGTTGGCATGTTTGCCATTACATTTTTAAGCCATGGATAATTGGGCATTCTGTTGATATAAAAATAAGAAACATGGAATCCGATTAAGGTTAAATCTTTTAAGTCACACATAAAATATATTGTTATTGATGTCCTTTCTATCATTCTTTATTTTAAAAAAATGGTATTTTATTAATGTTCAAATCAAATACAAGTCAAATATGATAATTCATAGTTTTTTAAGTTTATTTGTAGTTTGGACAAATTTCGAGGGATGTATTGGTAATTTACCATATATTTTAATTGTATCTTCTTTAAATAATTTTATATTTTTAAATTTAATTTGATATCATCAAGTACAATATATAATAATTGGCAAAGACTTGTGTGAGACCGTCTCACGTAAGGGTTTACGTGAGACTGTCAAAAAGTGATAACTTTTATGAAGGAAAGTGATAATAAATTAATGAAAAGTGATAATATTCTTTCATGAATAATTTATTGTATAAATAAAAAGTGATAATATTTTATAACGAAAGTAATAACTATTTTAAAAAGTGAAAAATGATCTCACGTAAGACGGTCTCACGCAAGACCTTCCCTATACTATAATTTTATAAATTACTATATTTTTTTAAATTAAAAATATCAATTGATGATATTTTAAAATCACTTATATTTAATGATATATTTTTAATTATTCTTTTAAATTTATTTAATTAATATAATTATTTCATTATTCACTAAAAATTTATATATTATAAAAATATAATTAAAAATAAATCTGCATTTTTAGTTTGAATATGCACTTCTATATTTTATGTTATTATTAAAATTACTAGTATATTCATCCATACAAATACCTATATATCTTTATTTTTTTCATTATAAAAATTATAACTTTTTATTCCTATACTAAAATATTTCAGTGAGACGCTACAAATCTTAAAAAAGTAAATAAAAAAGTAGGAATGTTTGTGCGTGCACGTGAGTAAGTGTACATCATAGAGATTTTCGTTTTTCCTTAAATTTTCTTGAATATTTTTGTAAGGTTTTATTAAAACTAATTAATAAATTTGAAGGGATTTTCATTTTAACTTGGCATTTCATATCAAAATTAGTCATGTAAGTATAGTGTTTTCCAACTTTAATACTTTCTTTTGCAATTTTTAATTTTGGTCATTTTTTATTCACTTTTAGTCATTTTGGTCCTTTTTTCAAAATTTGGTATTTTTTTGGTCCACTTTTAGTTCTTTATGTATACACTTTAAGACCATTTTGGACTTTTTTTAACATAAATGACTAAATTTGGATAAAAAAGACTAAATTTGGACTAAAATGACTAAAAGTAGACAAAAAATAACCAAAATTGAGAATTACAAAAGAAAAATGATTAAAATTGAAAAACGTTATACTTACAGGATCAATTTTGATATTTACCCTTTTCCGAAACAAATATAACATGATAAAAAGTGAAAGGATGAAATAATTCAACACTCTCCCCAAAACACGATAACATGGTAAAGAGTGAAAGAATCACGGTCGACTTAAATATACACTTGACGTAAGCGTCAAAATCGATTGTATGTATTCACTCGCCACTAAAACGTATCATTTTGTTATTTTGTATGTACCACTGCAAAATACTACATTTATTTTATGACAAATTATTACGTGCACTCATTTTAAAAAAAAATTATACATTTTTAATAAAAATATATTCCCATTAATGAATAAAAATGTATATTTTATTAGCAAATTTTCTATTAATTTTTTAATAAAAATTAAATGTGAAAAACTAAATATAAAAAATTATATAATTATTAAGAAATATATATAAATATTTAATAAAAATTTATACAGATAAGTGCACGCGTGCACAGGGTATCAACTCTTATTTTATTTAAACGTAAATCCTACATCTTAACAAAACTCCAAAAAAATTACTACAAAATTACATAATATATCATCACTTTAAATTAAGGGCAAAAATGTAAAGAACATCCAAAATTTATCTGTACACATTATATATTATATTTTTTAGAGAGTTTTTAATTTATCAAAATTATTAGATACACTAAAAAAACTGTTTTTTTACAAATGGAATATTCCGTTGGTAAAAGTTTTAATTCCATTGTTAAATTGGCTTACCAGTGGATTAGCAACGGAATCCGTTGGTAAAATTCCGTTGGTAAAGTGGTGGTTGATAAATTTTTAGCAACGAAAAATCAATTCCGTTGGTAATCTGTTGCTAATAATTCCGTTGGTAATTTATATAATGATTCCCTTAGTAATCCATTGGTAATTACCAACGGATTGAATTTCGTTGGTAAATTCGGTTGCTAAAAAATACTTTTTTGTAGTGATAAATTTATAAAGCTTGAAAATATCATAAATAAGGAACAAGCATGAGAATTGTTTTAATTCATTATTAGTTTCATGACTTAGTGTAACTCACATACCCCTTAGATTATAATTCATTGGTCCTCTTGCTTTTAACTAACGGATCTAGAAAGAAATTAAGCCCACTTTAATTTAATAAATAAATTTTAAAGCCCATAGAATATTATTAATTTAATGTGAATCAAACACTCCCTTAATCTACGTGTAACAAGCAAGCGAATACTGAGTATATATTTTTTAATTATGACTAGATTTACTCTTGTAATTCATAATTAATTTAATCCCTCGATTATGAAACTTTATGATGATCATGTGCTATTTTATTCCTAGGAAGATCTTTAAAGTTTAATGCAAATTTTAAGGGCATAAATTTGTTCATATAATACTACTCCTCCCTTTTATTTTTATCTTTGTAGATACGTAAATTAAAAAATAAAATAAAATCACTTTTTAGAATAATATAGTATTTTGAGTAATTATAACTAAATTGTAAGATACGTTACGAAGAAAAAAGGAGATGTCAATTTTAAAAATAATGTGTTTTATGTATTATTTCTATTTATGAAAACATGAAATTTGGCACACAATAGATGCACATTTATGTGTAAGCATAGTTCTTGTTTATTGCACTAGAAATGTGATTAATAGTCTGTTGTTTAAAAAAAAAAAATTACCGAAAAAAAAATAAAATAAAAAATATCCTGCATGTACCACTGCCGTAAGAGATATCATGTGTCCAAACCAATTACACGACGTCGCATTTCACCCAGTAATTTGAAGTTGCACAATGAATTGTGACTTTGTCAATAAGGATTTTATTACCATTCCACCTAGTACATATTCATAATTCAATATGTATTCTTTTTAATCGAAAAATAAAAATAAAAATAAAAATTCAAAGCCGGTACAAGCGAGGTAAATATGAATGAAGTACAAATAACAGGCAGGAAACAATGCGTGTGTTATATATATTCCATCTATCCTACGAATATTGTTATAATATGTACTAAAATGTTGCTGCATTTTTTTTGGTGCATTATATCCATAAAAAAACAATTAATATATCTATATGAATTCACACACAACACTAATACATTATACATTAAAATATTATATCTCGGAATCTATTACACATTAAAAAACAATACTATTCCATAATCTCCGTATAAACTGTAAATATAACATTATTTGCGGACGGAGGGAGCATTTAATTAGTCAGTACGTACTTATAAATAAAATAATAGGAATTAGAAGAAATGGGCGATAGAGCCCAACAATTTATTAGAAGAATTCTTTTAGATATTTGTTTAAATACCCAATTTTACATTAATAGTATTCATTAAATTTTTTACTTGATTAAAATAAATGATTCAATTATAAATATTTTATATGATTCGATTACAACATTTTAATCGATTATTTTTTGTTATACTTTGAGTATTTAAACACTTATTGGGGCATTAATGAAATTTACTAAATCTTTTAAGTGACAGTGAAATCTAACCCACAAAATTATACATAAAATTGATAATGGGTTTGCAGGGAGGTATGTGGTAGAGAGAAAGATGTGCAGAAAGCTGGGTATGGAAAAGTATAGGTTTTCTGAAAATTATTACAGGTACTAGGGATCCGTAGACAATGGCGATACATACGTACATATATACGTACATGTGTGTGCGTGTATGAGTGAGAGAGAGAGAGAGACGATGATGTGTTGGGTGCGTCCTGGTGGGCAGTGTGTTGTGACGCCAGACCAAACAATTTTAGCTATTTTGGTGATACAAACCAAACTCCTGAAATGGCATTCTTCACCCACTCTTGTTAGTTTCACTCCAACTCCTACCCCACCCCCACTCGTGCATGCTGTAATAATTCTTTCTTTTCATCTGAATAAGATTAAAAAAAATGAAAAAAATAGAACCACAGATCCTCCATAAACGTACTTGTAAGATGTTACGTTTCACTCCATCATCAATGTAAAGCCCTAATCACTCAGGTTATATATATTTTGATATTATTTCTCTTGCTCGCTATGTCCGCCAATGTGTACATTTTGTCATTTTTGAGCATTTATACCAAAGGTTCACATTTTTCTTTTTAAATACATGAGACTTACACACATCACTAATATAATTAATGGCTAATTATACTGTGCACCCGGGTGCACCCACTTTAAAAAACGTATACAAATATAAACAAAAATTATTATACAATTTAATTGTAAGTTTTTTTAATGAAAAATTGAGTGTAAAAAAATACTCCATACAATTATTAAAAAACATGTATACACTATTGAATAAAAAGTTATACACATATGAATGCTAGTTTTTTTAATGAAAAACTTAGTGTGGAAAAAGTATACTTACAATTATTAAGAAATACATATACAAAATAGAATAAAAAGTTATATACATATGAGTGCACACTACCCAGGTGCACCTAATATCAACTCATAATTAATATATGAGATAAAACCAAAATGGAAAATGTAAATTTTAACTTGGTACGAGGAGAGAGTACTTTTATTTTAGGACATGGAATAGGAAATGCAGTATCGAAATGTAAAGCCCTGACCACTAAAGAAAAAAATCTACTTCCTCCGTCCTCATTTTCCCCTTTTAGTAAAAGGGATCCACATATTGTCCACCACTCACTACTAATACAACTATCTACTGCACATAAAATAACAATACTTCTTAGTTCACGTAAAAAAGCAAATGAGGACTTAGCTATTGCTGGAAGGTGGGAGTAATACTTATTTGCAACCTTTTGTATTATAAAGTTAATGTAGGGTATAATAATGACTAAGGCGTTCAGAAGTATTGTACATGCATTCGTGTATTTAATTGGATAGGCATATATCACTATACAAAAATAATTAACAACCTATTATAACAAATAATCCCACAGTCCATCTTACTTATAATTTAAAATGACAAAATCAAATTCCATGTAGCTAGATTACATACTAGTATATATGAAGAGAGTTTTTCCTGTGTAATTGAGTACAAGTGGCTCATTTTAAAAAGTATTACTCTTGAAATAACTAGTATCTATATATATTACTATTCAAAATATCTGAATGTTATTCATTTCAATAAGTTATATATTATTATACAATCTATTATAATGAAGAGTAACATTAGTATAAAAGGAGCACGGTAATTAACTTACTATGCCCTGAAGGACATACAAGTATTTTTTGTACTATAAGGATTAATTTTTTTTTTCAAGCAAATGAATTTATTAAAGAGATAAAATTTAGCATCAATTGTGCTTTAATACATTCATGATCACTTTGAAGGCATTACACGCCCGTTTGAGCAGAACAACACTTATATGAGACTGTCTCACCGTTTGATATTTTTATATAATATTTTTCGTTTTTCATAAAATATATTCATACTTATCAATTGTTTATGCTTATCAATTGTTTATGTGGCGATTGCTAAAAAATAAAATAAAATATACATGTATGAGGCACAAAATTTTCCATATAATGTACGCAATTTCAAAGCAAAGCATAATCGAATCTGTTTTTAGTCTCTAAATTATACTCATAATTCTCACCATCAACCATCAACGTAAATCAAGCTGCAAATAAAGAGTTAGTCTCCTAGAGTTGACAATGTAAATCATATGCCATATGGTTCCCTTTGGCTATAATAAAATTGGAAATGAAACCATAAGATTTACACCGTGAACTCGGTTTACACAAATATTTGCCTGAAATAAATGCTTTATTTTTATAAATTAAATTTATGAATTAATTTTGGACAAGTGCAATATTTTATCTAGCTAAAATTTAAAATATTCATAAATATATAGAAGGGAATAATTCAAATTAAGTATAGTTATTAAAGTAATTAATAATTGGTTGACATGAGACATATATCATGATTAAAATAAAAAAATTCAAATGTATACAAATTAAAATGCTACCAAACTCATTAAATTATGGAATAATACTAAATTCTAGACAAGATATTGAGTAATATTTCGTGACAATTATGGATTACAGTTGAAATAATTGAACATGCATCTCAACTACTTAAGTGAAAGCATTTGGTTTTGGTGAAAAATAAAAATAAAAGCTTAAAATGACATATATAGATGAATACACTGGTTTAGATAAAAGAAAAAAAAAAATCTCAAACGTTTTTTACTAAATTATACTCCCTCCGTCCCACGTATTTTTACCCACTTTCCATTTTGGGGTGTCCCACGTATTTTTACCCATTCCATTTTTGGCAAAAATACATAATATTTTATTACCTACTTTTTACAATCCCAACAACTTTAACTACTTTTTTACACTTTATTCATCATTCCCAACAACTTTATTCACTTTTTCTTTTTAAATTACTAATTTATCCCTACTTTCTCTTACATTATATATTAAAAAAATAAAACGTCTTAATCTCCGTGCCCGTACAAACGGGTAAAAATATCCGGGACGGAGGGAGTATATAAATTGGATTCCTATTTTTCTCAAATTAAGATAGAGCAAATGACATAAATTAATTGCAAAGTATTGTGTGATCAAAGAAGTCCAAAATTTACTACCCATTTAATAAATGAAATTCAAATTCTCTTAGAAACCAACTGCGTTCAAAAAAAAAAAAAAATCTAAATATGAAGAAAAACAAAAATTATAGTTTCATTATAGTCTTACAGAACGACATTTACTTAAATACATTCGTATTGTTGAAAAAGCTAAGGGGTCAACGGGTCGAGTTTTACTACAATTACTTGAAATGCAAGTGTTAAATAAAAATAAATTTAATAATATGTGATGGGTATTCTCTCATAAAACAGTACTCGTGAGATGGGTCAGCCCATTATTAAAATATAGTAATTATTATATAAATAAAATATGAAGTATTTATTATTCCCTCTGTCCCATAATTGTTGTTGTAGTTACTATAGACACGGAGTTTAAAAAAAGTTGATTTTTGACCAACTTTATTGACTTTTTAGGAGTGTTGTGGTATTTTTAAGTAATAAATAAATTATAAAGTATGTTATGTGTGTTAGGTAGGAGTGATATTTTTGAAATTAATATAACTTTTGAGGTTGTTGGTTAGTGAAATTTTCATTTTTTGGGTGTGACACTTATTGTGGGACGGACGAAAACGGAAAGTAAGACAATTATTATGGTACGAATGGAGTAATAATTAAATATGATATTAATTTATAGTGAATCATCATCATCCTATAATACCACGTAATTATAATTTATCATGCATTTTAGTATCAATATAAGAACACAAGCCGTTACAATTGACTTTGCGACCAATAATATTCTCTGAATCAAAAAAATGGGCAAACTTTATTGTGGCATGAGATCCAGACTTTATATAGAGGCTCCAAGTAAAAATTATAATTCGAAACTCATATTCTCATTAAAAAATAAGAATTAATTGATGATCATGTAAATCACATTTTACAAAACACAAGCACAAGTAATAAACATATAATAATTAATTAGCAGATTATTTAGAATTATGAGTAAATAAATATAATTAATACAAAATTAAACTATATATATAAAGAAAGAGGGAGATAAATTCATAAAGGAAAACTAGCTGCAAGAAGATCTATGCTTCAAATTAAATTCTTCTCCCTGATTTAAAAAAGTGTGTTTAAATTCACAGGACATAGACTAACAAATAATTACCAATGTCTAACCTAAAATTAGAAAATAAATAAATAAGTAAAATATAAAATTACCATGTATACAGAGTAGCGTTGGAGTATGGCATCAGAGGGTAGGCTGTTCTTCATTCCCATGAAACAAGAATTCAAGAAAATAAAAACACACAAAAATTAATTAATCCGAATTTGCCATGTCTTCCCACAGCGTTCTTGAACTTCTCAATCATTTCTTGAAATACATACATACAGCATATATATACGTATTTTAAACATATTACAGATACATTCAAAAGAAGTTCAAGAAAGCTGTGGAAAAGCATGACAGGGATTTATCTCACTCCACTGTGTGTGTGTCTTCTGTAAGATTTTTTTTCAGGAAATTGTTGGAAAAAAATAAAGCATTATCAACTTATAATTAATATATATATATATATATATATATATATTTATATATATATATAAATGTACGTGTAATTAATTATACCTACAAATTAAAAAGTGATCTTCCACAAACTGCAAGAGGAAGAAAAAGTGAACATAAAAAGAGGGAGAAAAAAAAGAAAGAAATCAAAACCCTCATCAAAGAATTAGTTCTTGAATTTTTTGAAAATTTAAAAAAGAATTTAAAGATTCAAAGAATTCCAAGAAAGGGGTCTCATTTCTTTACGTGTGTGTGTGCGTGCGCCCAAAATATATGGAGGGAGAAACAATGGATATCCTGCGAAGCAAAAGAAGGCAAATGATGGTATTTATAAAAGAACTCAAGAAAATAAATAATGAAGTCATGATTATGATTATTATTAAGTGAGTAATTCACACGTGTGACTCTTTTATAGATTTCATTCATATATTTTGTGTGAAAATATTCAAACCCTATTTAGAATGCAAGAATCATCGATTGTGACAGGATTTTAATCTCCCAAAAAATAAAAAATAAACTCAAATTCTATTTCAAATAATAAATGATCTTTTTACCATTACCGTGGCAAGACGTTTTTACATGAATCATCCCTTATCATTATTTTTTAAGAGAAAAAAAAGTTGGGAAAAAAATAAAATAAGAATAAAGAGAGAGAATATATATATATATATATATATATATATATATATATATATATATATATATATATATAGATAGATATTGGAGATGAGTTTGGAGGCAGGACCACTCTATATAATTCAGCAAACAATGATCGATCTGTTTTGTTTAAAAAAATGCAGCTTTAGCAGAGCGTGGGGAGAAAGGTAGGGTTACCCTTCACGTTCTTCCTCATATACTTACAAATTAGTGAGTGCGCAGGTGGGGTACCCCAATACCATTCATATCATCCTACACTGCTCTTTCGACTGAATTCCGTGAGACGAAATATATTTAATAAAAAATAATACTTGATCGATGAAAAACACAATTCAATGTGACCATGTCACAAAATTGATCAGTTTGAAAAGTAATAATCATTCAATTAAATTATTTTATGAAAATTTTATAGAATAGATTAAACGTGACGAAGAAAATGTAAAATTATCTCACCACGACAACCTATTTTATTTAAATTATTAGTACTTCATTTTTCTAAACATGAATTAGAAAGTACTATTTGTTCATAATTTTTGACATCCCATCACATGTCAACATTACATTTCATTTTTATTGTACTTCCAAATATGACTTTGTGAAGCAACTGTATATATTCTCTGACCCAATTTTTATGATTTTTCACTTCATATCTCTCTTTCATTTTTTTATTTTCATCTTTTTCCCACTTTATTACCTTTATATTTTCTCCTCCTAAATCTGAATTTGTTCCACATCATTTTCTTGTTTCATGCAATATTCCATGGACAATTTTGTTCAATTTTTATTTTATTTTTTTTCATTTTCTAGTCCTTTTTTTTACGTTATCATATTAACCTTATGTACTTTCCTGTATTCCGATGTTTTCTTCACATGACTTACTAGTGTAGATATTATTATAGTACTATCTAGAAGAATACTCATTCCGTAACAATAGAGTATTCATATCCCTTTGTAATTTACAAAAAAAAATATATGAAAATTGTATCGGGAGAGGGAGTAACTTTTTTATTTAATTTATAGAATTTTTGAGTTTTAATAAATTAAAGGTTGAGTCAGGATAAATATGATATTTTAAATTAGAGTAATAAATTTCATTTCAAAAAAAAATTGAAATAGATAAAAATGGAAAATATAAAAAATATTAAAATGGGAAGTATTTAAAGGATATAATTGTTTTCAAATTTAGACGGTCTCACGTGAGACTATTTTTATATTTTTTAAACACTACCTTCGTCTGTTTTAAAGGGATTCATTTGTTTTTTTAAAATGGATTAAAGAGTATATATTATTATATTCGTATGTCCCATAGAGATCTATTTATTTTTACACGTGAATTAAAGAGTTATTATTTAATGTGTAGTAGGTAGTTGTATCAATGGGTGTGTAAACCTCATATTTTAATTATACTAGTGGGTGTGCGCGGGTCCATGTGTATAAAATGGGAAATAAGATCCTTGGGGTGGATGCCTAAAATGGAAAAATGTGACTATTTGGGGACGGATGAGGGAGTAGTTATTATTTCCTCCGTCCTAAGTTAAATTTCACACTTTTCATTTTCATCCGTCCCACATTAAATTTCACCACAAAAAAAGAAAACGTCACATCAATCTCAAATCCTAAATACATCTTAATTGCAAATTTATCATATTCACCTAACACACAACTTACTTTATAATTACTATATTACCTAGAAATATATTACTCTCAAAAGTCAATAAAGTTGATCAAAAATAAATTTTTCTTAAATTCAATTTCTACAGTAACAATGCAGAATTAGTTGGGACGGGAGGAGTACTTTTTATCAAAATATTATCACTTTTCAAAAAAAAAATGTTATCACATTATTTATACTATGAATTTTTCATGAAATAATTCTCTGCATCACTGTCGCTTTCATTAATTTAGGTATCATTTTTTATTAAAATGTTATCACTTCTTATGCGTATCACGAAAAATTTTCCGTGTGACGACACAATACTTTGTAAATCTAAAGAATTTAAAATATTTATCCAAAAATCCTACTCTCAACATGAATGACATTTTTCACAATTTGTAACTTTACTATAGCACTTTCCAAAATTCTAGAACGTATTAATTTACTTTATACAAATAATAATTTATATAATAAATAAATAAATATATGTATAATTTAGCTTCGTTAATTTACTACGCTTTCGTACTTCAATTGGATTATTAGGAGCAAGATTTGAGTTCGGTTATGATATGATTGTGCTTCAAATGTAGGGATAAAACTCAAATATTAGCTTAGTTTTGATATTATACGTACACTTTACGTGCATGATCGATAAAATACTTTAATGAGATTTGCCTGTTTGTGAATTTTAATTGTTGACAAGCTAGGAGAATTGATGGTTGATAAGGTATTTTGATTTGAATTGAATTATGCAAATGTATGAATTGTAGGATTCAGATAAGGTAGGAGAATTAGTTATTGACAAGCTAGGAGAATTAATTGTTGATAAGTATCGTTTTTTATATCAAAGTATAAAGTTGAAATTGAAATAGATTAAGATAAAAAGGTGAAATGACATTAGACGGAGGAGGAGGAGTTTGTAATGATCAAACTAATCACTCAAAACAAAATCATTAATAATTGGAGAGGGATAGAAGGGGTGGGGCGGTGGGCACTTCACTTGATTAGTAAAGGTGACAATTTGAACATTTGTGATATAAATCTTAAGTGTGTGCATGGTGAAGTACCACATGGAGGGTTGTTATTAGTGCAGCGTGTGTGTGTTTGCATGAAATGTGCATGGGAGTGAGCTAGAAGAAAGGAGGAAGCTCATTGGTAGCACAAGTCTGTCCATCCGGTGCATGGTGAGTAGGGTATGTTCGGCTGATATTTTGGGGAGTTTAAGTGATCGGTTTGTGTCAGTTATCAACGTGAATCAATAGCCTAATGATCAAGCAAGAAGCCAGGGTTTGTTACGTTCAGTTTTGACAGCTGGCATGAGCTGGAGAGATTCCCAAAGTCCAGCCAATCAAGTGATCCCGTAACCGCCATGCATGTGATCACAGTGTATTTAAGCTTGATTTTCAGCTTGATTCAGCTGTATTCTCTCATTGTAAACTCATCAATAAAGCATGTTCTCCCTCTACAGTGGATGCAGGTTCTTTAGGAACCGAACCACTTAAATCCATCATCTCAAAAAGCTTCTAGTTTACACACACTACACACACCACAAGCAATCTGCAAGTATTCAGTTTCTTTAAGTTTGAGTTCTTAATCCTTGTGTTTTGAATCTATCATATGCGTTGAGTGCTTCAGTGTGTATACGTGAGAAGTGCCACCGTCTGTGAGAAACGCAGGTCATTATCAAAGAAGAAACAGGAAGCAACAAGAAGCAGTTTGAAGGAAAAGGAAGATAGGATGGTGTCAACCAAGTTTGACATCGAGAGATTCACAGAAAAATCCAATTTCGGATTATGGAAGATTAAGATGAAAGCCATTCTGGTTCAACAAGGATTGGTGAAGGCTATTCAACCAGTTCCTGCAAACGAAGCAGTAGCCATGGATGCACAAGCACAGTTGCAGATGATGAGATGCAGGAGAAGGCATTGAGTGCTATAGTTCTGTGCCTTGGTGACAAAACACTAAGGGAAGTTTAGAGAGAAACAACCGCCAGAGGATTATGGAAGAAACTTGATGATCTCTACATGGTAATATCTCTGGCCAACCGTTTATATCTGAAGCAGAAACTATACTCTTTCAAAATGGTTGAACATAGATCTATTCTGAGTCAGCTTGATGAGTTTTCTAAGGTGTTAGATGATCTAGAAAATGTAGATGTGAAATTAAATGATGAAGATAAGGCTGTGATTCTCTTATCTGCACTTCCAAAATCTTTTGAAAATCTGAAAGATACCCTGTCATTTGGAAGTAAAGAAACTATAACTTCAGAAGAAGTTGTATTAGCCTTGAAGACAAAGAACTTCAGAAAGTTTCAGAGGGTGGTAATGGTTCAGGTGAGGGATTAGTGATCAAGAAAAATGATCATGGTAAAAGAAACAATAAGAAGCCTGGATCTGATAAGAAACATGACAATAAAAGGGATGATCAGTCCAACACAGACAAGGATGGAAGAAAGTGTTTCCACTGCCATGAGCCAGGACATTACAAGAAGAATTGCTATAAGTTTAAAGCATTGAAGGCAAAGAAGGCTAATGCAGAAAGACAAGGGCAAAGAAATCAAGTAAATCAGGTTGCTGGAGCTCAAAATAGAAATAATCAGAACTTCATTGAAGTACTAGCCATCAGTTCATTAAGAATTGCAGAAGAGTGGGTACTTGATTCAGGTTGTACATTCCACATGTCACCAATGAAACACTGGTTTGCTGATTTGAAGCTTCAGAATGATGGTTCTGTCCTGCTTGGAAATGACTATACCTGTCAGATTAGGGGAGTTGGTTCTATCTGTTGGATTGTATACTAAAAGTCTAGCTTTTTGTATGAACAATATTGTAACAATTAATTTGAAATGAGAATCATATGATCAAATAATTGCATCTTATAATTTATTTATATGTTTGATGCAATAGTCCACTTACTTTATACTGTAGATAATATGTTGTGCGACAACACGCGGAAGATCATATTATCGGTTTCCTTATAAAGTATAAACAGATGCTCACAACCGAGATAAATGGGGACTCTCTATCGGGATGGTTGTAGTGTGGTTTGGTATTAGATTGTCTTGGCTATAGAATCATATTAGTGCACTTGTGTGTATTAAGCAGGACCGCTTGAGATCGTTTGAATTATACTGACTTATAGGAGAACTTGATCTCAGTTATTATGGAAGTTCGTGCTCTTAATCCCTATACAATAACCTCGACACGTAGGGCAGTATGTATTTCTTTGATTCATCAATGGGTGAGATTTACATGTAATTAAATCAACAAACTCGATGAGTTGGGAAGTAGTGCTGTCTCTATGGTGTGCTGTTGATTGTAGAAGGAATCCGTGTCCGTCATAGGTTGATGATGTCCCCTTGAGGAGCTCATAAGGATTATCATGTAAACCCTGCAGGTGGAATTTATTCCGGCATGATAATGAGGTTGAGTGGTACTACTCTTGGATGAGATATTAATTAATTGAGTTGTCAGTAACTTAAATTAATTAATGGACATTGTATATTTTAAACATGGGGAGACTAACGGGCTCATAATAAGAAGGAGCCCAAAACGTAATTTTGGGATTGGAAAGGCAGTGCAGTAATAATATTTTAGTGGAATATATTATTATTATTAGACTTAAGTATAAGCTTTGGGCTAAACTTGTATACTTAAGCCCAATGGAGGCCCAACCCAATTTCTCCTCCTGGTCCCTGCTGTAGCCCATGTATATAAGTCACCTCAGCTTATCTGGAACCCTAATATAATCTAATCTAATTTAATCTAATTGATTATTCACGTGTGATGAGGGTTGAGAGCAGATTGAGGAGGTCTCGTAGATCGTCGCCCACACGACGTCGAGATCGGACTTGGGACATACAGCAGAAGATCAGAAGGTAGTTTGCTGCTGCTGTCCATGACCTTGCGAAATTTGTATAAATTCGTAAAATACTCATAATTTGATGATCAATATACTGACGGAAAGCCGTAGAAAAGAGGATCGTCTGAACATAAAGATCACTCAATTCCGACATCAGACGTAGAAGTTATGGCCATTCTCGTGGGACTGCGCAGGCTGCCTGCGAGAATCAATCTTCATCAACATACCCTGGTGAACGGTAATCGTTTCTATGATTTATTGCTTCCGCTGTGATATTAGAAACGCATGGTATGCTAACGGTTTACGTTAACCAAACGATCGAACGCCAACAATTGGTATCAGAGCTTCGGTTTCGTGGTGAAGCGTGACACGTTAGACTAGGGTTTATGTGATTAATTTTTCGAAATTAGGATCGCATGTTTAGGGTTTTGGTTTTACTGCGCAAACCATGAATATCCCTATGTAAAATATACCCTATATCATATCTGTTCGTTGATGGTTGTGTGTGAGAGGATTCGACGAAAACTGTTCGTCAATTTCACATGGAAGGAAGAAATTGAGAGAAAATCCAGCACAGTGATATTGCAGAGGCAATAACCGGAGTTTCAACCGTCGGATCAGGCTGATTTTTGGTCAGCACGTTTGGATTTTGTGGATGTACATTCTGAACGGTGAAGATCGTATTTGGAGCTTTGTGTTGTCAGGAATATGCCAAAAACAGAAGCAGTTTTTTGGGCGATTCTGTTCTGCGCAGTCGAGGAAAAAGAGCTGTTTCTCACAATCTAACCGTTGGATCGACCTGTAATTTGAACATCATGTTCAAAACTCACAGGCGTAGATTTTGGACGGTGGAGATTGGATTTCCAGGTTCCTACGGTTGCGAACCCCTGAACGACAGTTGGTGTAGTTTGATGTTGCGCGTTGGGCTGAACTTGATTCCGTGCAAGTAGGCACTTGGACGAGCGACAGTTCGAGCGGATTTGCATCAGGTTCGATTGGTCTACATCAGGTTCGATCGATGCTGTACCAGGTTTGAGCGGATTTGTATCAGTTTCGATTGGTCTGCATCAGGTTCGATTGATGCTACACCAGGTTCGAGCGGATTTGCATCAGGTTCGGTTGGTCTGCATCAGGTTCGATCAATGATGCACCAGGTTCAAGCAGATTCACATCAGGTTCGATTGGTCTGCATCATGTTCGATCGACTCTGCACTAGGTTCGAGCGGGTTTGCATCAAGTTCGACTAGTCTGCATCAGGTTCCGCGTGAGTCTTCACAATATGATCGGGCAGGGTGCCAGAGTGGTGCAGCAGGCTGCAGGGAGGTCGATCCCCATCGCAGTTGTCCGCATTCGTGATTGGTGGCGAACAATCGAATTCGCTGTTATATAACTGTTATAATTGATTTATTAATTGATTATTGTTATATATGTATGCATGATTCTCTATGATTTATTGTCTTAAATAGAAGCATGCTAGATTGCGTATTATATTTGGTATATTATATGCATGTATGTTGGAGTGTTGATCAAGTCAACTTATTTTTGGCAATTTATTTCCTTATATATAACTACTATAATTGTTTTATTGGTCAATTATTGTTATATATTTGGAAGTATGAGCATGCTAGGTTGCATATTTTATTCTGAAATATTATATGCATGTAAAAACCCTCGGTCTTGAATAACTAAGTGGGAGAGGGGATTGGTAAAAATTTCCGCGGCCTCCATTATTGGTTTGTTAGCAATGTGAATAAACTTGCGCGTCGGCATTAGAGCCTTCCTCCCCATCGGATGAGTTTATTCATGGATTGCTGGGACAGACTTCTTTAAATAATTATGTTTGTAATGTGATGCATATGAACTTGCGCGTTGGCATAGACCTTCCTCTCTATCGGATGAGTTCATGTGCGGATCACTGTACAGACTTATAATTGATGACTGTAGGAAGTTATCCGAGCGCGTGTGTACTTCTCCATCTGTAAGGCACATAAGCTTGGGCCGCGGACTTGGAGTCAAATAATAGTGTACACTTAGGTGTAAATAATAAGTATCCTCCCCATCGGAGTCACTGCTTTTATTTGCATGGCTAAAGAGGAACCGACTATTAATTATTTTGTCATAAAGTTAGGTTGACAAATGAAATTAATGGGTAAAACCTTTTCTTGTAAATGTTCGGGTTTGTAAACGTCCACACTATCGTGGCTTGCAGATTCACGGTGCTTGAGATGTCGGTGAATTTTATTTTTATATTGTTTTGAGGGAATCAATATAAAAGGATAAAATTCGAAGTTTTGATCGGTATATTTATTTGTGATTCTCTGATTTTCAAATGGTTTTATTTCACTTATTATTAACTAAAAGAAATTATATTTACTTGTCCAAATTAGATGATTAGAAAAGAATCTTGGTTTTGAATTTTACTGCTTAAGAAAATACATGTGTGTTCTCACAAAGGACGTCTCATGATGCCTATTAAAGTCTCTAGTGAAGAGATGAGAGGTTCATAGAAATATGATGGTCTCATGTAACTCTTCGGATACTTGAGTAATTTAAAAGGCGGTAGGTCATGATTGAATTTGATGAATGAATTGGAAATAAATGGAATAGAAGTTGAAGGGGAAACCTAAGTCAATTTTATTCTTCATAATTGCCTAGATGTTTTGAGTAAGTTTCTCATGAATTACAAGAGGTTGTATATGGTGGGAAACTTCTGACAAAACATGTGGTAAAGGAAATTCAATTTCATAAAAGGAGTGAACAAGGATAGAATCTTACTTACTAGTTGTTTAAACATGATTAGTGATGGCATCTACTGACACGAAGTGTGTAGATACTGGAATCACTGAATGTTCATTACTAAGTGAGGATAAGATTGTTATGACATGGGTAAAACTACAAGACTAGTGGCTATTGCAGTGGGAGTTGTTTATTTATCTTACGATATGAATAAATGTTTGATTTTGTGAAATTGTCTTTACATACGTTATCATAGAAAGAATTTGATTTCAGTTTCTATGCATTAATAGATGGATACTCCATTTCATTTAAATGACATGGTCATTATAATAAAGGATAGAGTTGTAATCTGTTATGGTACGTTGATGGACAATTTGTATACTCTTAAATCGTGTATATTCCACAGATGCAACAAATAGTAATTAATAATGCATCTTCTGATCTTAGTAAGAGAAAGTAACCTTCGGAGATGAACTAAACATGCATTTGGCGTCTAAGACTAGATCATTTTACTTGAGTAGGATTCAAAATTTGATAGCAGATGGACCGTAAGGTTTATCTGAAGTGGAAACTATCGGACTTGCGAGTCTTACTTGGAAGTAAAAATGATTAATTACCTTTTCAAGGTAAAGGAGTGTAGAGCCAAAGATATATATGTTGGAATTGATTCATTCTGATTCAAGCGGGCCTAATATTATCTAGGCGAGAGGTGGTTATGAATAATCGAAGATTATTCTAGATACCGATATATTTATTTGATGCACTGCATGTCTAAATTCTTTGATTTATTCAAGAATTATAAGGTTGGTACAGTAAAGCATCATGGAAAATATATCAAGTAATGACGATTTAATCGTCATTACGAGTACCTCTTAGGATAATTATGAACTATTAATCAGAGGTTGAGATTAAATCTCAAGTGGTCTACACCGGGCATGCCCCAGCTGAATGGTGTGGTGGATAGAAGGAATAAGACTTTTATGGTAATGATTAGATAGATGATGAATTATTTGAAATTACTTAATTCATTTTATGGATAAGCCCTAGAAACAGTAATTCATTTGAATGTTTGTCTGTTTGTGGGATATGCTATAAAAATGAAGGTGATTTATTTAGTCTAAAAGATCGAAGGGTGATTGTTAACACAAACACTAGATTTTTGGAAAGGGACTATGTAATAAATCACAAACCCATGTATGAGTTGTTCTAAAGGTAGTGAGAAGAAAACACAAAGTATAAGTACCAAGTGTACAAGAGGATATACCACAAGGTAAACTGCAATGCGTGTCACGTCTGATACACAATTACATGTAGTGCCTTGTCGCAGTGGGAGGATTATTCGACAACCCGTGAGATACATGTTTTGGGAAAGTCGTAAGACTTGATCCCTAGTAAACATGGTATTATCCCAGGGATACGACGTTGCACTACAAAATTAAAATGCGGAATCTTAGTAAGTGCAATGAATACTAAAATAGAATCGATGGATTTTAAATTAGGTCTGGATGCTTATTAAACAGCTAAATGGCGTAAAAGCCATTGGAAGCGGGCATACAAGAATAAAAGAGGATCATAGAATAAGGTGAAAATCTTGGAAGCAAGCTTGTTGCGAAAAGGTATACTCAGAAAGAAAGGGTTCGATTATGAGAAAACCTGTTCGCCGGTAGCTATACCTAAGTTGATCCGGACTCTTTTATTTGTTGCTACTCATATGAAATATGAGGAATAGCAAATAGATGTCGAGACAGCTTTCCTGATTGGAAGTCTTAAGGGAAACATCTATGTGAAGCAACCAGAGTGATTCATTGCAAAAAGCTAAGAGCATTGTGATAGTAAGCTTAAAAGTGTCCATTCATGGACTAAAGCAAGCTTCAAGATCATGAAACATCCGTTTTGATGAGGTAATCCAGTGACATGGATCTAATCAATGATCGGATGGGTCTTGTGTATTGAAAAGAGTGATGGAAACGTGGTGGTATTTCTTATACTATACGTAGATAGTATCTTGCTCATTGGAGACAATGAAAGAGTATTGTCGGGCGTATGGGTATGGTTGATAAAGCGGTATGAGATGAAGGACTTAAGAAGAGTAAAAAATATCCTTTTGATCACGGTAATACGGATCACAAGAAAAGATGTTATGCTTATCTAAAGTTTCATATAATGATACGATCCTTACTCGTTTAGCATGTGAATTTATCTAAGTGAATATGTCTTGTGACACAAAAGTAGATAAAGAAGATGAAAGCGGTTCCTTATGCTTCGGCAAATGAGGAAGCTTAATCTAAGGAATGCTATGCACGAGATTGGATATCTGTTTTGCCGATGGCATGAACAGTAGGTATCAAGGTAACCCAAAATAAGAATTTTGAACTGTGGTAAGACATATACTTATGTACCTGAAAAGGACTAGAAACTATATGTGGGCTTACCGAACAGATTCACTGATTCTTATGGGTTACATAGATTCAGATTTTTCAAATCAGATAGGGACGGCAGTAAATCCACCTCAAAGGTTATGCGTTTAATTTTAGGAAGTTGAGTCATAATGTGGAGGAGTGTTATATAGAAATATATTTCAGACTCCGGACTCCATCATGGAAAGATGATAAATTGGAGCCTATGAGGCAGCCAAAGTATCTGCATGATTCTAGAAACTTCAAGATGGACTTCGAAGTGTTTCTAAGTTTGCCCAATGATATCACAATTTATATTGATGATATTGGTGCAGTTGCAAACTTGAAGGAATCACGAGCCCATAAGGAAATTAAACACATGGAGTGCAAGTACCACCTATTACGAGGAATCGTATGATGAGGGGAAGGTTGTTGTCGCCTAGATTGCATCGGATGATGACCTAGTAAATCCATTTACAAGGACCTTAAGGCGAGAGCTTTTGATGGTCGTGTAGTGGGAGTGGAAATCAGATGTATGGCAGAAGACATGACAGCATAGTCTTTTAGTATAAGTGGGAGATTGTTGGATTGTATACTAAAAGTCTAGCTTTTTGTATGAACAATATTGTAACAATTAATTTGAAATGAGAATCATATGATCAAATGATTGCATCTTATAATTTATTTATATGTTTGATGCAATAGTCCACTTACTTTATACTGTAGATAATATGTTGTGCGACAACACGTGGAAGATCATATTATCGGTTTCCTTATAAAGTATAAACAGATGCTCACAACCGAGATAAACGGGGACTCTCTATCGGGATGGTTGTAGTGTGGTTTGGTATTAGCTTGTCTTGGCTATAGAATCATATTAGTGCTGTCTCTATGGTGTGCTGTTGATTGTAGAAGGAATCCGTGTCCGTCATAGGTTGATGATGTCCCCTTGAGGAGCTCATAAGGATTATCATGTAAACCCTGCAGGTGGAATTTATTCCGGCATGATAATGAGGTTGAGTGGTACTACTCTTGGATGAGATATTAATTAATTGAGTTGTCAGTAACTTAAATTAATTAATGAACATTGTATATTTTAAACATGGGGAGACTAACGGGCTCATAATAAGAAGGAGCCCAAAACGTAATTTTGGGATTGGAAAGGCAGTGCAGTAATAATATTTTAGTGGAATATATTATTATTATTGGACTTAAGTATAAGCTTTGGGCTAAGCTTGGATACTTAAGCCCAATGGAGGCCCAACCCAATTTCTCCTCCTGGTCCCTGCTGTAGCCCATGTATATAAGTCACCTCAGCTTATCTGGAACCCTAATCTAATCTAATCTAATCTAATCTAATTGATTATTCACGTGTGATGAGGGTTGAGAGAAGATTGAGGAGGTCTCGTAGATCGTCGCCCACACGACGTCGAGATCGGACTTGGGACATACAGCAGAAGATCAGAAGGTAGTTTGCTGCTACTGTCCGTGACCTTGCGAAATTTGTATAAATTTGTAAAGTGCTCAGAATTTGATGATCAATATATTGACGGAAAGCCGTAGAAAAGAGAATCGTCTGAACGCAAAGATCACTCAATTCTAACATCAGACGTGGAAGTTATGGCCATTCTCGTGGGACTGCGCAGGCTGCCAGCGAGAATCAATCTTCATCAACATACCCTGGTGAACGGTAATCGTTTCTATGATTTATTGCTTCCGCTGTGATATTAGAAACGCATGGTATGCTAACAGTTCACATTAACCAAATGATCGAACGCCAACACCATCAACTTAAAATTGCATGATGGAAGTATTAGGGTGCTCTCTGAAGTGACATATGTTCCTGAATTAAAAAGGAATTTGATCTCATTAGGAGTGCTTGCTGACATTGGATATGTTTGTGAATTAAGGAAAGAAGTTCTTACAGTAATGAAAGGAAAATCAGAAGTGATGAGAGGCATCAGGAGAAGGGATTTATATCTTCTGGAAGGGAGCACATTTGTTGGTCAAAACAATGTAGCAACAGAAAGGGAGGATATAAATCTATGGCATAAAAGACTTGCTCACATAAGTGAGAAGGGCCTCCAAGAGTTAGCAAGACAAAAGGTTATCAGTGCTGGTGCATCAGAGAGATTGAATCAGTGTGAAGATTGCATAATTGGTAAAGCTAAGAGATTAAAATTTGGAGTTGGTGATCACAATAGCAAAGGAAAGCTAAATTACATCCATTCAGACTTGTGGGGGCCTTCAAAACATTAACCAAAGGTGGAGGCAGGTACTATATCTCTTTTATTGATGATTATAGTAGGAAAGTATGGGTATATATCTTAAAGTCCAAAGATGAAGCATACAATACCTTCAAGAATTGGTTAATGGAAGTAGAAAGCAGTTCAAACTGTAAGCTTAAAACATTTAGAACTGATAATGGATTAGAGTATTGTTCTGATGAGTTTAATAGATATTGCAAAGAAAGGGGAATAGTCAGACATAGGACTGTCCCTGGTACACCACAACAAAATGGTGTGGCTGAAAGGTTAAATCAGACAATTCTTGAAAGGGTAAGATGTATTCTTAGCAGCTTAGGCTTTTCAAAGAGTTTTTGGGGTGAGATAGTTGCAATTGTAGTTTTTCTCATCAACAGAAGCTCCTTAACTGCTCTGAAATTCAAAACACCACAGGAAGTATGGAGTGGAAGGGCTGCAGATTACAGTATGCTCAAGGTTATAGGGTGCTTAGCTTATGCACATGTGAAGCAGGATAAGCTAGCACCAAGAGCTGTCAAATGCATCATGATTGGCTATCCAAAAGGAGTAAAAGCTTGTAAGCTATGGTGCATGGAAACTAACAAGTTTCTGATCAGCAGAGATGTTATATTCAATGAGAGGGTAATGCCACTTAAAATTCAGGATAATGTAAATGGATCTGAGTTTGAAGTGGAGCCAATCAGGGCTGATCAAAATGTGACAGATCAAGGTTCTTCAAGATATGATCAGCTTCAAATTGTTGATGCTGATGGTGAAGACAAGGATGAATCAGGGAATGATGAAAACATGCTGAATAATTATCAATTAGCAAGGGATAAGGAAAGAAGGAATATCAAGCCTCCTGTAAGATTTGCTGAGGCTGATATAACCTCCTTTGCTTTATATACAGCTATGGACATAGATGCTTATGAGCCTAGGAACTACAATGAGGCTGTTACTTGCAAAGAAAAGGACAGTTGGATTATTGCCATGGAAGAGGAATTGCTTTCTTTGGAAAAGAATGAAACATGGAAGATTGTTAGGAGACCTAGGGATCATAAGTTGGTCAGCTGCAAATGGATATTCAAGAAGAAGGTTTCAACAGATAGCACAGTTGGGATCAGATTTAAAGCAAGACTAGTTGCAAGAGGTTTTTCACAAAGAGAGGGGAAAGACTACACTGAAATATTCTCTCCAGTTGTGAAGCATTGTTCTATAAGAATTGTACTAGCCTTGGTAGCTCTGTTTGATCTAGAACTACACCAAATGGATGTCACAACTGCTTTTCTACATGGGAAACTAGAGGAGCAAATTTATATGGAAGTTCCAGAAGGGGTTGCTGTTCATGAACCAAATACTAAGGCATGTTTGCTTCTGAAATCTTTATATGGACTTAAACAAAGTCCAAGAAGGTGGTATTTGAGGTTTGATGAGTATGTTATCAGATGTGGGTTCAAAAGAAGCACATATGATAGTTGTGTGTACTTTAAACATGATAATGAGTATCATGTATACTTGTTATTGTATGTTGATGATATTCTCATTGCCTGCAAGTCCATGGAGGGAGTTTTAGCAGTAAAGGACATGCTAAAGTCTGAATTTGATATGAAGGACTTAGAGGAGGCAAAGGTGATCCTAGGGATGCAGATTGTTAGGGACAGATCAGTTGGTACAGTTGTGTTGCATCAGGGTTCTTATTTGGAGAAGGTCTTAAAGAGATACAACATGGACTTGTGTAGGTCAGTCTCTACTCCAGTGAAGAAAGGGATCAGTTTATCTTCAGAAAATGCTGCTAAAACCAGTGAGAAAATTGAAGATATGAAGAAGGTTCCCTATGCAAATGCTGTTGGAAGTCTCATGTACTCAATGGTATGTTGTAGACCTGATCTAGCTTATGCTATGAGCATAGTTAGTAGGTTCATGAGTAATCCAGGGAGAGAACACTGGGAAGCTGTCAAATGGATTCAGAAGTACATCAGAGGCTCAACAACAACAGGTTTGAAATTCAATAAGTTTAATACTAACAATGACTTTCTTGCAGGTTTTGTTGATGCTGATTATGCAGCAAATTTAGATACAAAGAAATATCTTTCAGGCTATGTGTTTTGCTTGTTTGGTACTGCCATTAGTTGGAGGGCAACACACCAATCAGTGGTGGCTCTATCTACAACAGAGGCTGAATTCATTGCACTTACAGAGGCTGTGAAGGAGGGTATGTGGCTGGTTGGGATTCTGAAAGAATTTGGCATTGAACAGAAGTCTGTGGTCATCAGTTGTGATAATCAGAGTGCCATACACTTGTCAAGACATCAGGGATACCATGAAAGAACAAAACACATTGATGTGAGAATGTATTTTGTAAGAGACATGATTGAAGGTGGAGAAGTTGTGATCTGCAAGGTTGATACTACAAGAAATCCAGCAGACTTTCTTACTAAAGCTCTTGCTACCTCAAAATTTGAGCTATGCAAGAGTTTGATCAATGTGTATTGATAAGTGAAAGAGTTAGCTGCTCTCACTAAAAGCAGTGGAAGGAGTTAGCTGCTCTCATTCAAAGGCAGTGGAGTAAGAGGGTGAGGTTTGATGGTTTCAAATAAGATTTAAGGTGGAGATTTGTGATATAAATCTTAAGTGTGTGCATGGTGAAGTACCACATGGAGGGTTGTTATTAGTGCAGCGTGTGTGTGTTTGCATGAAACGTGCATGTGAGTGAGCTGGAAGAAAGGAGGCAGCTCATTGGTAGCACAAGTCTGTCCATCCGGTGCATGGTGAGTAGGGTGTGTTCGGCTGATATTTTGGGGAGTTTAAGTGATCGATTTGTGTCAGTTATCAACGTGAATCAATAGCCTAATGATCAAGCAAGAAGCCAGGGTTTGTTACGTTCAGTTTTGACAGCTGGCATGAGCTGGAGAGATTCCCAAAGTCCAGCCAATCAAGTGATCCCGTAACCGCCATGCATGTGATCACAGTGTATTTAAGCTTGATTTTTAGCTTGATTCAGTTGTATTCTCTCATTGTAAACTCATCAATAAAGCATGTTCTCCCTCTACAGTAGATGTAGGTTCTTTAGGAACCGAACCACTTAAATCCATCGTCTCCAAAACCTTCTGGTTTACACACACTACACACACCACAAGTAATCTGCAAGTTTTCAGTTTCTTTAAGTTTGAGTTCTTAATCCTTGTGTTTTGAATCTATCATACGCGTTGAGTGCTTCAGTGTGTATACATGAGAAGAACATTGATCAAGAATTGAATATATCTTGTTTTAGGGTCAGAGCAACCTCTTAAAATAAGGGATTGAATACCTCTTGTGTTAGTAGTCTAACCCTATTGACCAGTCACCACAATTTACCCTTTCACCACTCTGTCGGATCGGGGTGTGAGGGCGTTTGGAGTGAGCATATCAACTTTTTGAACAGGATTGAATACCTCTTGTCGCAGGGTGAAAGCAACCTCTCAAAATGGGAGCTCCTTATGTACAATGAGTAGCGGTCTAACTCTATTGATCAGTTGAGTTACTATAATTTACCTCCATCACTCTATCGGATTAGGGTGTGGGGGCATCCTACCACTCTGTCGGGTCGAGATGTGGGAGCGTTTGAAGTGAGTGTATCCAACTTTTTTCACAATGATGAGATAAAACGTGAGAGTTCGTCCGTGCAAGGTTGGGTATGTGTGGTGCGTGGTGTGGGTGCCCCCACATTACAATAGCAATTGCAATGTGTTTACGCTCTCTGCATTTCCTGACAACCCCCATCCTTGCTTCCGTTATCATGCACTTGTATTCATTTTACTCCATGCTTTTGCCCTTTCCCATATTCCATATATCCTCATTTCTTACTTCCTTTGTATTCAGCTAAGCTTTATTTTTTACTGTTTTATTTATAGTATGCGAATAGTAAAAAAAGTTAATTTGAATTTTAAAATATGTTTGGAACATAGAGCTTAGAGTTATGTGGAATATGATTTTAAAAAGATGATGATATTCTAATATGGAGTACTCCTTCCGTCCTCTTTAAAGAGGGTATTTTTTTTTATTTTTGGCGTCTCACTCAAAGAGTATTTTTTCTTTTTTACACACATGGAACCCACATACCCCTACTAATATAATTAAAATATGAGACTCACACTCTCACTAATACAACTACCCACTATACATTAAATAATAATACTCCTTAATTCACATGTCAAAAAGTAAAAGAGAGGGAAGGAGGGAGTATATTGTTTTGGTAATAATTGAATAATTGAGAAGTAAAAAGAGAGAAAATGAAAGGTATTAAGGATAATGTTTGTTGAAATTATAGAATATACTTTAAAATGAGTATTATAGGTAGGGATGGCAACGGTAGTGTACCGCTTATTTTGGGAAATCTATACCCGTATTCGATTAAAAAAATTATTCGTATCTGTATCCGTCCCATTTAAAAAATATATTATGATATCTGTATCCGTTCCATACCATTTATTAATACCCGCGGGTACCAATACCCGATTAATATTAATTTATTTTTTATATATTTATATTTTTTTATTGTTAAATATATATAATAATAATAATTACATTATTATTAATTAAATATGATATAAATTATATTATTTTAATAAAATATTTAATATATATGGTTAAATAAAGGGTTAATTGCGTAAAAAACCCTAAACTTTCATCACATTGCAAAATAATCCTCATTTTTGTGAAATAGAAAAAAAAAACACGACCTTTAATGTTTGTGCGTATCACACCCAACGGGCAGGCTTGGGCTGTCGACTGCAGACGTGGCATTTTAATTCCAAGACAAGCATCCATGTCATGTTGAAACGACATCGTGTTGATCAAACTTTGATATGCCCTTTCCTAGTTTTCAATCTCCAACATTGGATCTTCAATCTCCAGCAATTTCATCTACGCCATTTTTACATCCTTATGATCTCCTTTATTCCTCAAATTCATCTCCTAAAATTCTCAAATTCCCCCTTTCCACTTTCACATTTTTCATTCATCACCACGGACGACTGCTTTAGAAACGCCGTCGAGTTCGAGATCTCGTCGAATAGGAAATTCGACAACGTCATCGTCACTTTAAGTCTTCGTTAACGGTTTTCATCAGCTCCGCCACCTCATTGTATGATGCTCCCGCCGCCATTGGAGAAACATGGGATGATGATATCTCGATCGAGGCAAGATTCGACGATAATTTTTGGATTCCCTTGGCGATGTTGTTCAGATTCTTCGCATGCGCTGTAATTCTTTTTTATCATCCTTTCTTCTAACGTCAATCTGCATCGCGAGAACTCTTCCTTTTAATTGCAGAACCAGACTCTGAAACCCAGAAATGAAATGGAGAGGAGAAGCCCAGAAAAGGAAATGGAGAGAAGAATTAGGGGAGGTTTGACTTTCAATTAAATTAAGAATTCATACAGAAAACGATGTCGTTTTGGTATGACATGAATGCTTGATCTGAATTAAAATGCCATGTCAGCAGTCGGGCAGACCGATTGGTGCGATATGCACAAATGTTAAAGGTCGTGATTTTTTTTTGCTATTTTACAAAAGTCAGGATTAATTTGCAATGCGATGAAAGTTCGGGATTTTTTACGTAATTAACCTTAAATAAAATTTATAATTATAAAAATATATAAAATATTTCATAATATATAAATTAAATCTTATACTCCCTCCGTCCCATAGAAGTTGATATAATTTTTTTTGGGCACGGAGATTAAGGAGTATAATAATTTAATGTAAAGTGGAGTAAAGTGAAGTGAGAGAAATAATATTTAATGCGTAATAGGTAGTTGTATTAGAGGTGATATGTAGGGCCCATGAGAATAGATTAATTGTTTTTTGTATGGGTCCATGTATTAAAAAGGAAATGTGTCAACTTTAGTGGGACAAACCAAAAAAGAAAGTGTGTCAACTTTTATGGGACGAAGGGAGTTATATATAAGCGAGTATTCACGGTTATTGAGGCGTTGAGGCGTTACCCGTACCTGTCTCAAATTCTAATGAGATTTTTTTATAACTACTCATACTCGTCCCAAATTCATTTACAATCACCCATACCCTCTGCGTTAGGATTTGAAATTAATAGGCCGTGTACCCAAAAATACACGTAAGTTGCCATCCCTAATTATATGGTACCATAGTGGAGGATTTAAGGATATCAAATTCAGTTTTACAATTCGATCAAAACAACCAGGCTTTTGAATTATAAAGTAAAATTCGAATTAATGAGCTCAAAATAAACATTGCTTTTTAATTCCAACTTAAGTTTCAAGCTTTTCGTCTTCATAAGTTTTCTCATTTGATTACATCACCAAAAGGAATATTACATCAATCTCCATTCTTAATTATAAATTTATTACTATTACTTAACACATAATTTATTTTACTATAATTTACTATTTATTATCTACAAATACTACATTACCTTCCAAAATTCAATAAAGTTAATAAAAAAAACTTTTTTTAAATTCCATATCTGCTGTAACTGTGAAGAATAAACTGGGACAGATGGAGTATTTTTTTTTTAATTTTACTTGTACAGTTTCATTTTGTTTAAAAAAATTTATTTTTTTGATAAATTTGACTTTCGAGAATATTTTAGTATTTTTAATTTTGTTTAAGAAAAATATTTATTTATTTTAAGCAATGAATAAAATTTTAAGTAATGTTATGTTTTATGTAAGAGTAAAAAGTTTAAATTAGAGTTAATATCCTGTTTATTTGAGTGGACACATGTATCTATATGTGTATAATTTTTTATTTAATAGTGTATATATTTTTTAATAATTGTATAATTTTTTTATATTCAATTTTTCATTAAAAAAATTAACAGAAATTCGCTAACAAAGTGTATACATTTTTATTCATTAATGTATATATTTTTATTCATAAGTGTATACATTTTTGAAAATAATACACATGATAATTTGCCTTAAAATTAAAGTAAAAATGTATTTTTTTTGGGTGAGAAAGGCTAGACAAAGTCTATTATGAGACGTTACTTATGTGAGGCGGTTCATCTAAGTATGTTTAATGGTTGTTAAGTATGTTTTGAAAAGTATGTTGTATTATGCATTAAAGTATGATTTTAGCGTGTTATAATATGATTTATTATTGACATACTTTAACTACAAATAAACATACTTAATTTATCTTTATAATAAATACTCTCTCCGTCCGCCACAAACTAATGTGTACTAGCTAGTTGTATTAGTGGAGTGTGTGAGTCCCATATATTAAATGTATTAGTGATGTGTGTGGGTTACATATGTTTAAAAAGAAAAATGTATACCTTTGGTCCGGATGCTCAAAATAGCAAAATGTATAGTTGTATACCTTTTCGACAAATGGAGGGAGTATACTTTAGTGATGAATCAGCTAATTTCACACCTATTTCACAAGAAAGTGTCTCGAAAAGTTATTATCAAATGAACTAATGAGAGAAGTGAGAACTCTTTTGTTGGGCAAATGAAATATTAATTATTATTATTAAAATAATCGACTCAGACAAGTTAATAAAATGAGTATAAGGTGAGCTCGAATTCAAATTCTAATAATCACGGATCGTGCCAAGCTCGAAATTTATCGAATTGTAGTGACTCCTCGAATAGCTTGCTAAACTTAACGCGACACATTTTTTGCAATGGTTGGGTAGTTGGAAAAACTTTCCACTGTTGCTCTTCTATGCCCGTCTTCACCAACACTGAAATTCACGCAAAATTACTCACAAACAATTCATCGAGTATCTTCCGATCATGAATCTATACGGCTTCAATAACTCACTCTTCGACCTTGGTTTCTCCGATGCCTCCCTCATTGAATCCATTTCCAGCTCTCATCCGATGCTCGCCGACAGAAAATACATGGAAAGAGAGGAAGATAAATTACTCAAAATTTCGAATTCTATCTTGAAGAGTATTGAGAGGCACAGCAGTCCGCCCAAGCGTCGACACGATGGCACTTCGCCGCTGCCTCTCGGAATGGACTGGAGCCCTCCTCCTCGAAATTGGGTATGTTTTATCACTTGGGTTTCGATTTCTGTTTAAATATTTATTTCATGCTCCAGTTATTTGCATGTTTGTATCACGGTTTCGTTTTGTTGGAAGAATTTCAATCATTATAGTTGAATAATTGAGATAATCATCAGTATCGTAGCTGCTTTTTTTTCAAAAAAAAAAATTATTTACAACTATTTAAATCGATTGTGTTGCTATTTTTTAATTTTAAATTTTGGATTCATTTCCTCCATCTTTTGTTGTTCACCGCCTACTTAATTCCTCTGTATAAGGCGTGGCCATCGTAATGTAATGATAAGAGAAATTAGAGTATTATTTTTCGATTTATGTTTTGCCGGTAATGATGTTAAGATTATCTTCACTCCTTTAGTGCTGCACTTCTGATTCACTGAAAGTTAAACGTAAACTTTAGAATTAAAGCATAGCCAGACTTGGCAATTTCTCATCTATAAACCCACCCAACACACCTAAAAATACACTACATAAGTGGTCAAGTAGGCATCCAATTCCAAGTGTTGCTGCATTCAAAGCTTCAACTGAGCTTCATATGATCCAAGGAAAGAGGAGGCTGTGGTTCTGTGGATCATATCAAGGTGTCTCATTTTTAATACACACTTTAATTTCTCACTACAATATTCTCATCGGATATATCTACTTATGTTTGTTCACCATTTTTGTTTCAAGGCTATGGTTTAGCGGAGGATGGAGTTAAGGTATTTTAAACATTGTCATTATAAGTAGTTCATGTAAATGAGTCGAGCGTTTGTGCTTCAGTCTCAACCCTATGTAGCACTGATTATATGTAACTTTGAATACTAAGTACTCTGCTTCCTTGATAATATAGCAGCTTTTGGCCTGTGGGATGTGAGTGACTTGAAATCAATATTTATTAGTTTTTATTTCTTTCAACACATGGTTTAGTTTTGATAGCAATGGCAATTTTATTGGCACCCATTCACAAACACATTACACATTTGCATCAAACAGTTTCAACACTCCCGCTGTTTAATAAATTCTAAAACATTCAGAATCATGGACAAATTTTAAGTTTTTAACTATTTAACAGCCTCCGGTACATGAAAAAATGATTAACCACTATTTTCTTTCTCTTTTTCTCTTAAGAAGAACTTTTGGATTTACCAACTCTAACCTCCCTTTCCACAGCATCTGAACCCCTTCACGCTCTAGACCATCTATGACTTCCCTTACCGTTCTTGCTATCTTTAACCACACTTCCAACTGCTCAGATGTTCCTTATCCCAGACATCATCACCTTAACACCTTCTTTCACTACTCCATACACCTTTAATCTGAAAAACTCCATCAAAACACTTCCAAAAAAACCCCTTCAAACTCCAATTCCTTCCATCGACTGCCCACCACCCCTAACATCCCCAAATCCATGGAGTTCATAATTTTAAAATGGAGAGGACTCTCAGCAATTTACCTTGAGTCAATGATGAGATTAATTGATTGCACTCAATTTGTTATGAATATTTGGAGTTTGTTGAATTACCATAGTAAGGATTGATGCTTGTTTTCTCTAGAATCATGAAATGATGCACATGGTGAATCTTAACCTGAAGTCAAATGCTTACCCTTGCAGAGTTGCAATAAATTTGTGCTCATCATCATCTTTGTTTAGATGAATTATACTAAAAATATATTGTTCTGTGATTTTTGGACTACATAAGTAAAGTGTTTAAATATCTTATACTTTTGGTGTAGGATGGACCAAACACAATCTGGCCTCATGATTTCCACACAGGATGGAGTTATTGTGTAACAGTTCCTTCTTGGAACCTCTTTGCTGAATCAAGAGGTTCTGAGCCTGTAGTGGTATACATTTTGTTATTTTTCTTAATTTATTATGTGTATATCATTCTTTGAACTTCAACCTGTTGCTTTTGTGCTTTGAAATGTATATTAGTGCTTCATATATTAGCTGTTATTGTCCCTTCTATTGCTTTATAAAAATATAAAAATGTTTTTCAAAATTTGAAGTCTCTAAAACTATTTTTGTTCGTTCTTTTTGTGTTTCCTTGATTCTCCTTAATTTATCTTATTATGCTTAATTTCCCATCGTCACCCCACCTCCTAGTAATTCCACCCCAATCACAACAAAGTAAATGAATACATTAAATAAAAGGAGAAAAAGATGCAGCTTGATTAGGCAGATTAGGACTTTTATTTATAGAGGCTGTAAGCTAGATCTTATATCTAATAAATACAACCCCTTTTCTATGCAAAAAAGGATCATGCATGGCAGAAGCTGGACTTTTTTTTATCTGTTTTAACGTTTTTATACCACAGTTTTACAGGGTACAAATTGGTTTGCAGTCGCCGGAAGGGGTTACCATCACACATGAAGTGTTAAAAAGATTTAGTGATTTCCTGAAGCTGTCCTCTGATGTGAGTTTCATTTTCTCAAGAACATCTATGAGGCAGTTCATTAGTATCTAATAATTAGACTATAAAATTCATCATATCTCACTCCTGAAATATTTTGCATGAAGTGTTTTCTTTAGTGATTCTTCTGATGAGAACTTAATGAACTTTGGTGCTGTTCATTTGTTTTGCAGCTTAAGCAGTCCTTTCACAATAAAAAGTTGCCACCTGCTCCTCCAAAGGGGCTTCTGAGAATGAAAAGCAGAACACTTTTGGAGGAAGTTTGTAACTTTTTTTATTCTGTCCTTGCTTCTCTTTTACAGTTTATCATTTATCTTATGGCAATAAAAACCAACTGCCACTGTTTAATTTAATTGTGAAAATTACTAAGGTTATGTGAATTGACGTATCTACACACTTGGTGTACATAATTATAGAGAGTTTCGTCCCATTTAGTAGGAACATCACTTTAACTAGCTAACAACTTCCAACAACATAGATCAAACTAGTTCTGTTACTCATAACTTTCTTACTCTGCATTCACAGTTGTGGGGTTTCTGTGTTTACATTTCAGAATCATGCATTTTACATTCTCATTGAAACTTTTTCCAGGTACTAATAAGCAAAACATGATCATCTAGTCCATTATTGTTTATTGGCTAGCATACAGTGTGAGGCACAGTGGCAACAAATCATTTAAGTGAAATGTAGTGTTTGACATAGTCTTACAAAAATATTTTGATACGTAATGATAGCCTTTATGAATTTGACTCTAGGCATCAAATTTCCTTCTTAGAATAGCTGATAATAAATTATGTAAGAAATTCTCACGTGAGAAGCTTCATAATTAAAAACAAAGCTTAATAATATATTTGCTTGCATCATATTCAGCTTATGTTTTTTCTTATGCACCGATATCATATACAGCTAATATTAAATCAATAAAAAGTTCTTCACAGTTAATTCACTACCTTCAGCTTCCCTATATAACGTGGCCTTTGTGAGAATGATATCTGAGTCGCAATGAAATTTCCATGAGATCATTTGTTATTTTCTTTTCTCCTCTATGTGAAAATAACTTATGTTCAAATAAGTATAAAACCAGTGGAATCATAATCTGAGCAATATGAGTATTCCAAAGTTTGGGTGCCCCACTTTTTGTGAAGTCCTGCTTTCATTTAGTTAAAACTGACTTAGATTTCATTCTTCTTCCCGTTGCTTCTACTAAACCCATGGCTTGTATTTCTTAAACTTTGATTCTTGATCTGCAATAAAAATTTGGTTATGTGATGATGTCATTAATGGATTCCAGAGTTGGATTAAGTACATAGTTAAAACCTTTACTTGCTATATGACTGGGTTTTCTCTGGGAATTAAGATCTGGGTTAGCAATATTTAATTTAACGAATAAGGGAACTTAAATATTGTTTTAGAGTATTAGTTGTTTCACTATAAACTATTACTCATTCACTAAAAAGTATTATTTAATTTTGTGAAACAGCTCGTATTTTATAGTTAAAAACTAGTATTCTTAATATCAACTTAATGTTTGGTGTAAATGGAAAATACCAGTATGTGGTGTAAAAATGTGCACTGCTTCTTGAGTGTACATGTTAGTTATTTAACTACACTCATTGTTGTGATCTGAAACAACATTTGTGGTAGCTAGTAGTTTTATCACTTGATCACATTGATCTGTTTCAATATTGTCATAAACTAGCAATATTTATCACAGCGTAGGTGTTCTTTGGAGGCTTGGATAACAAAGGTACTTTCAGATATTGATTTCTCAAGAAGTGCTCCTGTTGCATGCTTTCTTGAATTAGAAGCTGCTGCCAGGTCATGTATGTATCTCCTTCCTCATCAAATTAATGGGTGACCTGCATTTTACTTGGATTAAGGCATTTGAAATTCTAGTATTTGGAATGAATGGATTCATGTCCAACGAAACACTCAAGAAATAGTTCAAAATGAATGAAAAATTTCGAATCCTCTAGAGAATGATCTATTTAAACAACTACTAATGTTTTTGCTTTTATGTATTTCACATTTTAATTTTTGTCTTCTTATTATGCCATCCAAGTGCAACCTAAGATTCTCATGTTGTAGCTCATACAATTTTACTTGCCTTTCAGCATTCCGTGAGTCAAGTCATCACTTACCAAATGCATATTTGAGTTGCAACAACAACAGTTCATTAGATCAGCTTTCAAGCCAATCTGATGTTTCTATGGTCTCTGGCCCTTCAGCTTTAACATCAATTGAACCCTGTTCTGATAAACCAAGTGAAATATCAACCTCTTGTGAGATTTGTCAGGATGGCGGTCTTGAAAGTGCTGAAACTTCAGAAGTCCAACAACCATTAGTCACATCAAAATCGGATATTGAAGATCTTATATCAAGGTTAAACACTGTTAGACAGTATCTTCCTAGCAAGGTACGTTTAATATTTTCACACGCAATCCCTAATCTATTAAATTGTAATTGAAATATTGGTCAATGCATTGATATCAATATTGTTTAAAAAAATGAAAATTATCGAATTTTACTGAACTTTTGAAATTTTTACATGAAATTTGAGAAAATATTATGACAGGCTTAAATACACAATTTTAACTCATGTTTATAAAGTGATATGTTTATGAAAAATAAATAGATAAAATCATATAAAAGTTCTTCAATTTTACAATAATGATTCATGATTACTGGACATGTAGTCTATTATATATTTCTGTAGAATTATGCACAATAAAAATTTATTTTCAAAGTTATCTATATGCACACCAATGAAAATGAAACCCAGGCCATTCATGATACATCCTTGAATGTTTATGAGCGCCAGAAAACAAAGTTCAGATAATTTTATGATATATCCTTGAATGTGCATGAGCGCCAGAAAACGAAACCCAGGCAATTTCATGATACATCCTGGAATGTGCAGAGCGCACGGGTCCCCAGATAGAGTTTGAGTGCTAAGTATATAATCTGTTAATGCTTTTTTTTCTGCAGGACACAGATTTGGAAACTGAATTTGAATCTATGATGCAGATTAGTAAAAAAAATCTGGAGCAGGCAATTTCAGTTGAAAGGGGAAGATTTACTCAAATGGAATGGGATATGGAGGAACTCAGAAGAAAGTGTACGGAGATGGAAATTAGATTTAAAGCTGAGCAGGTTTGAATTATTTCTTATTTGAATTTTTTTCCCATATCTCAATTAAGGAAGTTAATAAAATTTGTGCTTTTCTTTTTTCACTATTCTCTGAATGAAAAGGCTAATGCTGAAGCAACAAAAACTTCAATCATTGAAGAGAATGAAGCATTGCTGCAAGAGTTGGATTCTACTGGAGAGCAACTTAAAAACTTGCATAGATGTCATGAAGAGGCTGATTTGAAATCAAAATCAGATGCTAAACTGGAGGTTAAATCAGTTCGACGTTCTCAATCTGAGTTGTTGGAGGAGCTTGACAGAGTTTCAAAAGAGAAGATGGATTTCGAGGTAACATCATTAATTTGTGCTCACAAATTTCTTCTGGCCATGTTGGTAAAATCCTACTGTTGGATTAAAAAATTCTGTAGTTTGTTGCAGTGAGTAGACATTGAGAAAAATTAAAAAATCTTGAATTTATTGAGTAGGTGTAAAGCATAGATTTTTCACCACACTTTCAGTTTTTCCGAGTAATTAGAGTTCTCCCCATGCTCTAACCCCTTCCCCGACCACCTATGCACTTGTTTCACTGTGCGAAACATAATGATGTCCGATTCGAAAGTTAGAGATGTTTTCTTTCCGTTCTGGTAATCGGTGTAATAACGTTGTTTGCTTTTATCCACTTTGACCTTGATCTTGTTTTTCCTTTCGCTAAGCATAGTACAAATAATAGATCATTCATCTTGATGTTCTTCTCTACAGATGAGACTACAAGAGGAAAGAACAAAAAGAGAATCTGTTGATGCTGCCAACAGAAAGTTGCTGCATGAGTGTGAAATTTTCCGTGGTCGGCTTGAAGAGTGCAGTGTGAATTTCCTGAGTATGCAAGAAAATAACCTAAAGCTGGAATTTCCACCAGATGCTCTTGATATATTAGCAACTTCTGATGACTGCATTGGTCTTCTTCTGGAAGAGGTACTCTCATGACCAACTACCGTCTTTTTCGTGTAACTACCTGGTCTATAAATGAATTATAGTCACTAGATTCAATATGCATACATGCATTACTGACTTGAGGTTTCATGGGTCAGGCATAAGCAATATAAGATTTCTCTGACTTTAGCAATCTTGTGTTAGGATGCACGAGAAATTACTGTCAAATTTACATGTTCTCCACTTCACCTTCCTTGTTATTAGGTTGCATGCTCCAATTCTTGATCTAAATTGTAGTGTTTGGAGTGTTGGTTGTCTCCTGATGGACATTGGGACTGTGGCTGATAGCAACCATCTCATTCATGTAGTTAGAGAAACAAATATATGTTTGCAGCATCGGCTGCTCAGGAGAAGTAGGCTTAAGCTTGTGCAAGTAGTACATTTGTATTTTATCATATCAACCCAATTTGTAGCCAACCATTTTTCTTTTCCCATTTTGAGCAGACGATCACTTTTTGTTGTGATCATAATTTTGTTTCAATCTTCAACACAAACAGGCAAAACTCCTTGAACAAGACATTGCAGCTCGGCCAGCAAGCTCAAGCATTGGAAGTGACGAGTCAGTTACAACAGACAATGAGTTGAGGAAGATGCTAGTGAATGTTTTGATTGACAATGCCATTTTGAGGAAACAAGCAAATTCTGCTTTCAGGAGTGCTTTAGACAATAAACAGCTCTGAAACAACTAATGACGTTCCTCCATTGTACGGTTGTCAAGTTATCCGAAAGTTTATGTTGTTTGATAGGTTTTCATTGAAAAATGTATGTTTTAAGGTGAAAACTCATGTTATAGCATTAATAAGGTTATCAACAATTGCCCTATGTATGAAAAATAAAGGTGGGAAAAAAATATAACACAAAAGATTCTCCCAAGAAGTTAATAAATTGCCTTTTCTGAGACTCGTTTTCCATTTTAAAGAAACAACATGAAAAAGATCTGTACCAGCTACTAGTTAACAACAGTTATAGAAGATAGGTGGCTGCATACTCAAATTAACAACGATCCCATGAAGCTCAAACATGCTTAGCAAAAAACCACCACCAAGCAATCGAAATTGTTAGCCAGATCGTTTAGGCCAACTATCCCAACCTGCTCGAATGTGCTTTTCGTACATTACATTCACTTTTCACCACCACCAAACATACCACTCAACATATCCTTACCACCACCAGAACCCATTTGCTTCATCAGATTTTGCAAGCCACCCATTCCACCAATCTGCTTCAGCATCTGGGGCGGAAGGACTTTGCTCATGTGCTGGGCGTTCATGTTTCGCGACAATGCACTCATATCTCCCTTCTTTGGGATCTTGAGACCCTTCATCTTGCTCCAAATCTTCGCCAACCGCTTGTACTCTTCCAACATTTCCATTACATCCCTTATTGGCCGACCACACCCTCTTGCTACCCTCATGATACGGGATTCATTCATGAGCTTCGGATTTGTACTATCCAACTCTGTAATACTTGTTTGTAAGTTGATGCAATATTAAATATACACATCTTTGATGTAATATATTGTATGTTTTAAACTTCCGAATATTCATAGAACTTGCCTTCGTTGGTCATTGAGTCCATCATTGTCATATATCGTTTAATCTTTGCCTGACTTTCCTTTTCACGCCCTTTGGGCATCAACTCTTGGCTAAATCCTGGAAGCATGGAGAATACCTACAATCGAGAAACATGTCTTGGTGAATTCTATTAGCTCCCAAGTACAAATACAAAAGCGCAGATCAATATACAGATAAAAGTAAGAGTGTATTTCGAACAAAAGATTTCACATCAAATCATTGACATTGCCATGGACATAGCAAATCAATTGTAATAATAATAATTTTTTCAAACATCATCCTCTACTATTTATCTTACACACCTTACAATAACTTTCATCATTATTTTTATGATAAAATAGAAAATAAGAAATATCTCACAACCAAAAAATCCGAGAACCATGGCAGTTGAAAACTTCTATGGCAATGAGATATGTCCATTCAAAATAGTGAAGCCATGCCAATATTTAGCAAAAATTTAACCAAAGAATTGGTGTAAGCTAAATATCTGGTATCTATGAGAAGAAAGAAGCGAATCATTCTCCATTAATTACAGGTGTATTGACAGGCCATAAAAATTGGACTTCTTTGGGTGGTATCATCAATGTACAAATTAAGGCATTTTACTTAAGTATGAATGGAAAATATACAGTAAGAAGCTTGGATGTGAAAAAGTCAGGAAACTAGGGAGAACGAAGTTAACTGACAACCATCAACGGACAAATAGAATAATAGAGCAAGCAATTAGATAGGAATGAAATTGACTTACCTGACCAATAGGACCCATCTTTAGTATATTCTGAAATTGCTCATACATGATCCTTAATGAAAAGGTGCCTTCTGTGAGTTTCTGGAGAAGCTCAGGCTGTTGATCCATTGGAACAACTTCATGAATTTTGTCCATGAACCCAGACAGGTCACCCATACCTATGGAAATGGGGATTTGCCAAAGCTTGTTTCAGCAGAACCAGCAGCAACTATTACAAGTATAATTAGGGATGCAAACCTAAAAGACGGCTGACGAAAGGTTTCACATCAAATACTTCAAACTCATCCATATGTTCACCCGTTCCAATAAATATGACTGGACTTTTTGTTGCTGCAACACTGTAGATAAAGTAGGACAATCAAGATATTTTCCAAAATATAGCATATCACTATACTTATGTCAATGAGAGCAGTCAGATTGTATTTATTCTAAACATCAATGAAACCCATATGCATCGGGAAAGTCCAAGTACAAACTTAAATATACACTCAAAATTACAAGGTAAAAATCCCATCAACTACATGTGAAACTAACAGTGAGACGTAACTGATAAACATTTCCTTATAGCTAGAAACTAATTCAGTAATAACCTAGACATCATTAATTGAACCACAGACTGAACTGAATAACACCATATTTGAAATACTGTATGATCAAAATTACAATACTATATATCTCGTCCAATGCCATGAGACACTTGCTAATATAATTAATTGTGCTAGTGATCCACCATAAAAAAACTGTTTACAATCTTTACCAGAGTTGATATTGAGGAGGACCACTCTAACCCTGCCATAGAAGATGCAAGGGCACTAGGATAAGAAGATCCAAAGAGAAGCCAATAGCAATATATTACTCCCTCCATCCCGAAATAGTTTGCTCCAGTAATGTAGAGACGAAGTTAGAGAAAAGTTTCTTTTTGACTAACTTTGGTAATTTAGTCTTTTTAGGTAATAAATAAAATGTTAAGTATGACATGCGTGTTAGGTGGGAGTAACATTTTTCTAATTAAAGTATACTTTGAGATTATTGAATTGAGGCGTTGTTTCCTTTTTTTGGTGATGCAAGTTAGAGTGGAAGATAATTGTGGGACGAAGGGAGTAATATTAAGTAAAACATGTAGCCCTTCCAAGAAAGATTCCAGTGCACCAGCATGTCACAAAATAATGTGTAACTGCTACTCCTTTCAAATTCAGATATTAAAACTATACATACGTTATATGTATGCATATATATATATCAACTTACGCACTAAGAGCACCCCCTCCCTTAGCATGCCCATCCATCTTAGTGACAATCACAGCTCCAACTGCAACACTTTGCTTAAATGCTTGAGCTTGATCAAAGGCAGCTTGACCAATACTGCTATCCATGACAAATATAACAAGATCTGGTTTCTGAGATTTTCAAATGATGAAGTAATTATAATAAATTTGGAACATCAAAAACCATTTTTTACTGTTATAATAGAAGAAAGAAAAGATAGAGGAGATATTTCAGAAAGTAATACCGTCGCTTCAGAAACTTGACGCATTTCTTCAAAAAGTGCTGCTTCCTGCTTGTGGCGTCCACTGGTATCAACAATTATAAGATCACAATTTTCCTTCTTAAATCTTTCAACACCTTCAACTGCAATGCTTACAGGATCAGACTCTGTATAGCTGTTACAAGATATATCAATTTATATCCAAAAGGGAAAAAAGAGGGGAATGAAAATGAACAACAAAAACTATTCACGTATATAATAGCAAATCCACATTTACTTTTGAAGTGAATAGCATCTGGAATCATATAGGAAACAGAACGAGAAAATTAATGAGAGTGCAGGAATCAGTCACTCGTTTAAAGTTAACGATGTTATCTTCTTTTATATTTTCTCGATTTCTCAATCAACTAAACATTATCATATGCATTCTGCACAATCTCATCCCAACCACCACCAGGTCCACCACCACCCCTAACAAACAGAGAATAATAGGTTTTCATTTCTTTTCATTTAGATAATACAGACATCCAATTTTTCCGACAACCGAACAATAATAAACTGTATTCAATTTTTCATTTTGGCAGGTATATAACAGGGGTACTTCATGGTCCTGACAGCAATTTTAAACCAGAAAAAGAAAATAATTACCAATTACTAAATAAAAGCATTACCTTCCATAAAAAGGAATTCTAGCTTTAGTGGCATTCTGCTTCAGCTGGTCAAAAGCACCCGCTCTGAAGGTATCTGCACAAACCAGAGCAGGTTTCCAGCCCTTCTTTTGGTGGTAGTATGCATACTTTGTGCAGGTTGTTGTTTTCCCAGATCCTGGAATAAAAGTGATGCCAAAAGTTATTTTCTTTATATGAGAGAGTTCAGAAGCAATGGACTAAATTAATGCGAATATAACACACAACACGTAATATCTCATATTCAATCAGTTAACAAGTAATTACAAAATAAATGGACTTCTCATTTGAAGTAGAGCTAAACTAATATATTCAATCACATAAACATTAGCATGAATACGAAACTGAAACAGCAGCATACCTTGCAAACCAACAAACATAACAACACTGGTTTTCCCTTTTTTGGGAGTAAAAGAAGGTTTCCCTGGATCCAATATCTTGCATAGCTCATTAAAAATAGCCTATATAAAAAAAGAAGAAGAAACTTTAGCAAGAGGAATGCTGCAAGATAAAGCAGGACAATTCTTGATCTACATCTGATTACAGCAATTATGAATATATATTCCACGTGGTTATAAACAGAAAGACCTTAAAAAAGACAACTAGCCCGAAAGAATCTAGTACAAACAACTTACACACCGTTTTCAGAGAGACCTATATGAAATTTGGACTAAGATTTCAGTGTTCTGATATTCTAAACCAACACCACTGGGGATAATAATTCAAAAATACTATTGTTCTTTCTGGCAAGTATCAATTAGCATCACTGTAGACTGAAGAAGTAATAGAGAGTTTTGAAGTTAATGTCTGTTGGAAATTCTTTTTCAATCAACTTTTGGAAGCTCAACTAAGCTTTTGAACAAATGATGTGATGTCTACATTACACAATGATATAGAATCAACTTAAATCGGTGATAATCCACACGCCAATAACCTTTCAAAACAAAATTCAGTTGAGTTCTAGTTTTCTCCTACATTTTCTTGGGCAGTAGCATATCAATGTTGCCAAGTCATGAAGATTGAGAGACTTCTATTTGATATCATATTTAATATGTAGAGCATATGTGCAGAGCACAAAGTAGCCAGAGTTTCCATTTGCCACTATCAACAACGAAGCAATCTGAAATTTATTAATCAGAACAGAGAACATAAATAAAGAACTAGAAATCAACCAGAGCATATTGCTACACAGGAAATAAATAAATCAAAATATTTTTATAAATAAATGATAAATCCCCAATCCAACTCTTATCTTATTTCTTCAAGTGTAACATAATGATTTAGACAAATTTCAGTCAGAAGCGCATCTTCTTGCACATTACTCAACAAAGCCATCCATCTGTGACCCAGAAAATGAAACCTGGAAGTATTATGATCCAAATTCATTCTAACCTTTACCCCACCCCAAAAAATTTTCCCAAGTTGTCCAAATATTAAAACTTTTCAACTACCAAATTACATAAAAGCCAAAAATCTTGTCTTATAACCCTTGTCCATTCTACAATTCACCAGAAAATAGCAACACAAAAAAAGATAACCCGGCCATCGATTTTCAATAACAAAGTTCAAACTCTCAAATTAAAACTTCCTTCCAAACCTTCAAACCATAAATATAAATTCAAAAGACTATTGCATTAGGAAAGATCAGTTGCCCGAAAAGAGGGGGAAAAAAACAGAAAACCTGTTGAATTATTTTGCGCTTATTGTGTCCAGCAGCGAGATCATCAAGATTGACAATCTTTTTTATATTTTTCTGCATATCCCGAACAAGGTTGAACTGCACATCTGCTTGGAGAAGTGCACGTGTAATCTCGTTGAGGCAATCATTCAGCACTTTTTCGTCGATGATCGTCGCATTGCTCATCTGCTGAAGAGCGCGCGAAATGCTTCCTCCTAACTGGGCGAGCACCATCTTCACTAATTTTTGTTGATCCTAGCTGAATCACTGAAATGGAATTAATGTTTGTGGGTGATAATTTTGGTTTGACAGGGGGTCTCCAATGAAGAGAGAGATGCAGCAGTTAAATCTAATCGTTCCTGTTTTTGGCGATATATTATTAGTATTTTATATATGAAAACTGTGATGATTATTAAAGTGGGCTGTGGTAATCGAGCCTGACCAAGCCCAAATAAATTTGGGCCAAAATTGCACTTTGATCAAAATAATGGGTAGGAAAGCCCGTCGTCACCTCGCACGCACACAAATTTCTATGTGCACGTTATTCTCTAATTAAAGACAATTTCCATGTCCATATATTATATAGTTTTTTGTCGCTAACGTGTCGTGAAGTGACTATAATTTTTAAATATTTACTCCCTCCATTCCATTAAAATTATAATAATATTATTTTTTGGAGGCATATAGATCTATATATATATATATATATATATATATATATATATATATATATATATATATATATATATATATACTGTATTTATTATATATAAAAGCACACGTGGTCAACCTCTTTTTTCAGCTTAAACGTTTTAGTCAAAATCTCTTCCCTATTTCTAATATCTCTCAATTTCTCTTTAATTTCTCGTATTTACGTTAGATATTGAGTTTCATATTTTATATGAGCGACATATATGGTAATATTTTTCAAGAGTAAATTGAGGTATGAATCATTTTCTTTATTTCTTTTTATAAGATGATGATAATATTTCAACAGATTATCTAATATATATATATATATATATATATATATATATATATATATATATATATATATATATATATATATATTATATTGAGATGTATGTGTATATTTTCTATTATATAGGTGTAGAGTGATTGCTATTTTTAATTTAGGTAACAATATTAATTTTTATTTTTTATTTTTTATTTAAATACTAAAGAGAAGCAATGTGATTTTATCGCAATTGATTTCATTCTGTTGGTCAGTGAAAAAACATAATTTTCTTATTTATCTTCGATTTTGATTTTATTTTTGTATGCTTTTTTTTATATCAATTAACATGTTTAAATTTGTTTCAATTTAGTTATCACAACAACATTGATTTTTGTCTTTTTTCCATAGTCTATTTGGGTAAAATAATTTCAAATTGCATAGGATGTAGATTAGCAACAAAATACCAAAGTACTTTGGCTTATTGTTTCTTATGCAATGACGATTAATGAAAGTAAGAGTTAATTATTTGAAAATTTTGGATTTTATTTGAAAATAATGTTAAATAATTAATACATTATTTGGAATTATTTATAACATATGATTACGTAATTAAATATAAATATTAATTAATAAAAATTTTAAAATTATTGATTTTTATAATTACATTAATTTATTATACATGAAAAACGAATATGGGTCGTATAATGTCGATTCAACTAAAATTACATTAATTAATTCATTACACATAAAGAACTAAACTAAATATACACAATATAAACCCTCATACATATGTATTCACTTCGTCCCATTCTAATAATAATTATATTTGCTTTTTGCACGGAAATTAAAAAATTTAGTATTTTAATGTATATTGAAATAAGAAAAATAATATTTTAATGTATAGTAGATGGTTGTATTAATGTGGCGGATATGTCTCATTGAGATATTTTAATTATTTAATTGTGTGGGTCACATACACAAAGAGAAAATGTAACCAATTAGAATGAAATACCCCAATTTAAAAATATGTAATTATTAGGACGAGACGAAGGGAGTATGTAATTATATGAGTGTTTATGTGTCCACTACACACACACATATATATATATTATTACAAAAGATCTATATTTATATAATTTTATTTTTTTTAAATCTATTCCCATTCAACGCACGGGTTAAAATGCTTGCTAAGAAGTATAATAATTTAATGGATAATAGGAAATTTTGAAGACAAGAAGATTAAGAAGTATAATAATTTAATGGATAATGAGAAGGATATAATATTTTAACGTACAGTGAGTAGTTGTATTAGTGGTGTATATAGCCTCATATGAGTATATTAATTGTTTTATGTGGATCCCTAAAATGGAACTGTATCAACTTCTATGGGACAATCTAGAAAGGAAAGCATCACAGCTTCTTCAAAACGGAAGAAGTAATAAATACAAAGCATCACATAACATCCTGTGCCCATTCGAATTAATTTTTCACTCTTTCCACATTAATTTGCCCAAATACACTTTTCACCACCTAAAATAGTAAATATTTAAAATAAATAACCTCTTAATACATTATATATTTTCAAAATGCAGCTTTTACTAACTCACATGAATTACTTTATTATTTTATTTATTACTTAAAAATACCATATTACCCCATAATTGATCGAAAAAACAAACCTCTGTATTTAAAGTAATGGTAAAGAGTAAGCTGGGACGAGGGAGTATTATGTTAATGTGAAAAAAAAAAAAAAAGGGACAATTCTAAGTAAAACAATGCCACCCAACATTCAGTGCCAAGTTTTCAACCCTTACACCAAACAGTTTACCAGAGATGAAATAATTTACACTGCACACACTAATCAATCAATATAAACAGTTTTAAAATCAACAAATACAAGAATATGCTCTGATTAAGCACCTATGGGATTAATACAATAAACAACACATTTTTTCCAATACAAAAGCATAACTGACATACTAAACTATACCTATTCGTCGAGGAAAGAAGCTGGTGGCTCAGATCTATTCAGAAACACTTGGTAATATCACAGTTAAAAAATGATGATTCTAAATATACATACATGTACATAAACAACATGCTAATGTACCTTCAATCTATGTCACACTCGCACACCACAATGGAGAGGTTCTCACCGGCACAGACGAACTGCACAACACCTCTAACCTCCCCCGGAACCGTGCCTCTGAGGATTTCAACATTGTAGGCAATGCCAACCAAAGGCCGTTCTCCACGCACATTTTGTGCCTCGGTTTTATCCTATTGTCTAAGCTAAAAGAGAAATATTGTGGGAACGCTATCAGTTCCTTCAACTCCCTTCTCATTTCAATTACAAAATAATCAAACTTGGGCTCAAAATTATCCTTAATACTGTAACAGAACAAAGACGGGAACCTCCTAAACATTATAATGGTATCCCTGTACGAAAACCCAAGTTTCTGCACGTAGTCAATCCGGGGAATGAACTTTGATTCAACCGAGCATGATAGAAGAGAGGCCCACTTGCTGACACTGTCAATCCCTATGGTGCCCTGGAGAAAGTAGAGAGTGGGGCGGAGCTGGCGCTCAACACTGCATATGAGGAGGCGGGGACGACGGTGGATGACATGGCGAAGGCCTGCGGCTTCCACATGAGCCTCACGGAGGAGAAAAGTGGTCGCTGGAATTATGGTCCTGGAGGTTGAGGAAGTTAATAGCTCCGGGCACATGGGGAACATGCGACGAAGATCCTGACTAGTGATGCCTAGAGAGAGAAGGAAGTCTACGGTGGCTTTGACCTGGGAGACAGGGGTGGAAATTAGGCTAGGGTGGGAATGAAGGCAATAAAGGGAGTCAACGCCAAGGGAATCCAAGTAGAGAAGGGTTTCTTGAATTTGAGAGTTCTCGGAAGTGGCTGGAGAAATTACCTCAGCCGGAGAAATTACCTCAGGGATTTTATGTTCTGGGAATTTTGGTGGAGGAGGGAGGGATATGGTCATGGATTTGGAGAAAGAATGGGATGGGAAATGAAGGTGTTTGAGGCGTAGAACAGAAAGGAAATTGGGGTTGTGCATCGTTGCTACATAGTTTGGAGGGGGAGAGAGGGAGAGGAGAGAGTAGTAGTTGAGTGTCATTTTTTAGTCTTTGCATAGAAGGTGATTACCACACAAGAATGCGAAAGAGTCAAGCTAGATGCGAGTGAAACGCAGATCTTTAAGTAACAATGGAGAACTTCCAAAAACTGAGGACACCGTATTGTATTGTCAAGCCAATAGAACCTAATCTGAAGGTGTCTGAATCAAGGGCTCCATAATACAGCAATGGACGGGCTTTCAGAGGTCTGAGACCTCGAATTGAATCACCCTTGGCAGTTTGAAACAAAGCCTGGTTATGAAACAGCACAAGTCAAAGCTTCATCATCATAATGACTAAATACAATCATCACCATGCTAATAAAAGAGAATAGTTCCGAACTCCCACTTAATTCATATAACATAGGCATAAATGAGAACATTATTAAGAATAAAAAGAATTCCATCAAAACATTGTTTTTATAAACAAATCCACGTGTCAGTGGACCATGTCTAAGCAGTTCATATGAGAGTGATAATTTGAGCCCACTAGCAGAAAAACAACAAACCAAGAATAAATTTTAACTATTTCGCGGATAGTGCATAACTGGAACATCATAAAGCCAAAACAAAGTTTGTCCCGCAAATTCAATTGCTACATTTTGAAACTTAAACTGTCACGACTTGGATGTCAATTCAATATATTTATTCTCAATGGAGCCATGAAGTTCTCAAGAATGATAGCTCATCTCCCACATTAAGTGCAGAGGGTCATTTAAGTAAATAAACATTAACATACACTAATCCAAGGTGAAAGCAAAAGGTTGCAGCAGCACAGAACCCTTTCGAAGTGCCACAAATGACAGAAGGAAAATATGCATAACAGTATACAATTTCCCCTAACTAGACATTTCTTTAAATAATCAACATATTGAAGCAACAACAATAATAATAGATTAAAAACAATGAAAGCATGGTGGCCCTAATTGTGGATAACAATCTTCAGGAGAATTGGATATAATCTAGTAACCCAGTGACTGTAAAGATTGTAAATTCGAAATATCTTGATTAAGAAATTATATACGATTATAATACTTGATTAAATAGGTTCTTTTATTCATATGATGCAAACAAACCCTTCCTAAAATTCTAGTTATCCATAGAAAATTAAAATTACTGTGATTACACTACTTGCCTAGTACAGAAATCTGAATTTCTGAAAGATACAAATTCAATTCCACAAGCTAAATTGTACACAAGCAGATTAGCTAAAAAAATTAGAGTGCACATATACTTCCATTAACAACATTTATATACTTGCAAATTGCTTTAAACAAATTGAGCAAATAATATGATACATTGCCTTTGTTTGAAGCATAAAAAGTTATTTATACGTCATTAACTCATTATAATGATTTGGAAATGCATTAGTGATAATAGATCTTACAATAGTGAAAAGTACTATGAGAAGACATCTAGAAACACGAAACACAAAGAAAACTAGAGTCGTATACATCTTAAATTTCCGGCAGCCAAGATAATCTCTCAGATAGACATATATTACATGCAAACAGATGTATAATCGCAACCAATGTGTTCATGTTGCCAATCCCTGGTAACGGTGATAATAGGGTATGTGAGGTTGGAAAGAGCTTATAGAATGTGCATGTGGGTGTAGAAACAAAACATTGTGTAGCATAAAAAATAAAGATAACAAAAAATGCACAACATTCGTTGAAAGATCAGATTTCTATGAGGAAAACATATTGTCTAAAAGTATATATCAACCCCACAAATACCATGAGGTCCATGACAAAAGCAAACAAAAACTCCCAACATAGATGAAAATTTTGGAAACAAAGTTTCCAATCCAAAGAAAAACAGGATATGTCCAAATATGAATTCTATATAATAGTTTATATCACACAACAAGACACAAAACTGAGGAATCAGTATTTGGCATCAATAATTTCAGGTGGGCAAGAAAATCATAAGAAAATGTAGCAAATAAGAATAAAACTGGAAATCAAACATCCATAAACTCAAATCCTCTCAATAAATACAATACATATTTTTACACTGATGAGCTACGCAAACACTAGTTCCAACTAAAAAACAAAACGACAGCATAAACAAACTATGTTTAACAAATGCCAAACAATTAAGAGGTTCAATGTTTTAGTAAAAGCCCTAAAATCACTTATCTCTGCATCAATCCATAAACCCCGACAATGTTTCCCCGAATGTGAGGCTAATACACAGCAAGGTTCAATAAAAATCGAAAAAATCCAACAACAAAAAGTAACCAATTATAAGTATTTCACTAATTCCACCTGCAGAGATTGAGAGAGAGAGATAATTTGCGCAAGAGGGAAAAGAAAAAGGTAAACAGGGCTGTACACTTGACAAGAACACTGAAATGAATTATAGTACGCAACAAGCATTATATGATATCAGACAGATCTGCGCCACAGGGTCTTAAAGTCGAAAAACCCATCATAGATCAAGGATTTGCTCAGACTAAACCCAATCACACTCCCTAGCTATGTACAATAAAGATTAAAAAAAAATATACAACGCAAGTCTAAAACAGCTGTATTATTCCAAAGAGATTGTTTGAGGGAAGAAATAAAAAAATGCTTACAATTAATCCGAAAGCGGCGGCAGCGGCGCAACGTGCGGCGGCGGGCGACACGAGCGGATGAGAACTTTTAGTTGTATTCTGAAAGTGGAAATCGCCGAACAGGATTACAGTTACAGGTGGATGGTTTATGTTTTAAGTTATTATATATATATATATATTATTTTTATTTTACTTCTTTAAATGTTTATGTCTTTTTTTAATTTTTTTAAAATATAGTATTATTTTATATTTTACTCCTTATTTATAAAAAATATTTATTAGATAGCTTTAGTTTTAGTTTTGAACCGAGCATCTTTTAAAAACTCTTTAAACGAAAAAAAGTTAAATTTTAAAGAGTCAAATGTAAAAAGTATCCAGACTTTTTAAAATAATAACAAAATATTTAACATAATGATTTTATCTCTCTAAATTTGAAGAGCCAAAATACCTCTTTAAAATTTATTGCATTTACTTTTTTCATTACTTCCAACATACCAAAAAATTAATTACTTAACATCCATGATAAAATAAAGGGTTAATTGCAAAATAAACCACGAAATTTACTCCTATTACAAATTAATCTTCACTTTTGAGAAATTACAAAAAAAAAACATAACATTTAAGTATTGTTGCAAAACGCACCCATTTTCTAATTAAAAGTATGGTTTTTTTGGGATTTTTTTGCAACAATACTTAAAGGTGGTGGTTTTTTTTGCAATTTCTTAAAAGTGGGGATTAATTTGCAATAGGGGTAAAGTTCGTGATTTTTTTTGCAATTAACCCTAAAATAAATTAAGAATGAAAAATATAATATTAAAAAAATATAAATATAATAAATGGACATTGGGAAGATGATAAATTAAATGAAATATAGAAAGAGTGTTGGAGGAGATAAAAAAAAAATTAAAATATTCTTTATTTTACATCAAATACTCTTCAAATTATAAATATACTCTTGGAGATGCTCTAAAATCATGATTATCTAAATATTTGTTATAATAATTGTAATTGTTTTTATAATTAAACATTTGAATGAAACCGTTTCACAATTCGTGAGACATATAAGATGTGATAATTAATAATATTTTAATAAAAAGTTATATTAAACTTGAGGATTGGCCCAATGATGAGACTCTAAGGTGTCTTTGAGTGTTTGATGAAAAGTAATAGTTATTCAATAAACTATTTCATAAACAATTCATATTATAAATTAGGCTTATTATTCTCAGATACACTTTTAAGCATATTTACTATTAGATACATGTAATTTAAATAATTACTCTCACATACAAAATATTAAAGTAAAATACCAAATATAACCTTGTACTCCATACACTTTTAAATCAACAACCCTACCCCTCACTCACCCACCAGCGTTGACTGGCCGTTGACCGACCGTTGACCGGCGTTGACCCCGTTGACCGCCGCTAGCCGCCACCGCCTGTTGCCGGAATTTAAAATGTTCAAAAATAAAATTGTGCAGAACCAAATTGTGCAGAACAATTGTGCAAATACATAGGGGTATTTATGGTATCACCATCATAATTGTGTAGTTATGAGTAATAGTGCTTTGAGTCATGTAGTTTATAGCAATTATGCATTTTTTGTGTACCTCCTAGTAAGTGACCCTTATAAATTATGTGCAAAAATTATGTTGTGCATAATTATACACTAATTGTGCAAAATTATTCATATCAAGTTCACTGAAAAATATATAAAGAAATTATATTGTGTAAAATTATTTACTAGTTATGCATAATTATACACTAAATGTGCAAAATTATTCTCCTCAGATTCCGTTAAAAAAATATATAAAGAAATTATATTATACAAAATTATTTACAAGTTTTGTATAATTATACATTAATTGTACAAAATTATTCACTTCAAACTCGAGGAAAAAACATAGTGTAAATAAATTATTTTGTGCAGAATTATTCACTAGTTATGCATAATTGCAGTGCAAAATTAAAATATACTATTATTATTATAATAGAATGAAGTGAAAGGGCAATATTGAAATTGCATCATATATTTTGTAATTACAATAATAATTTAAAGTTCATGTATCAAGTAGTAATAATAGAAAATGTATTATACCTAATAGTAAATGTCTCATTATTATTACTAATTATTATTATATCCTTATAATTAATACTAGTTCTGTATCAAGATTAAGTTCATTTTTTCTTTATCCGAGAAGAAATATGAACATGGAGAGTACAATTGTTAAAATAATTGTATATTCTGATATCAATGTAATATCACAAGACAAATATATATATACAACTAAGGGATCTAATTAATCCTAAAAATCTATTGTGTGGAAATGAATGAAAAAATAAATAAATTCTAATTCCTATATAATACAGTAAGACATACTATATAAAATAGTGTGAATAAAAAATGAATTCCTTCAACAAGGTTTATCTATCCTTGCTAATATCCGTGGTATTCTTGAAGACTTCATTAACCCATGCAATTTTTGGATAAATAATTCAGAGAACATCACTGCTCATAAATTTGATTTTTATACTAAGAATGCTCCCTCTTGTAATTATTCTTGGTCGTTCCACCGAACTTTATATTGTCAATCATTGTCGATTGATTCCAACTTTCTAATACAATTTATTTTAAATGTAAAAAAAAGTTTATCTTCTAAAAAAGAAATAACAATTCAATTCAAAATTTCAAAAATACATTTTAAGTTCAAAATTACCATTACCTTTTAACCCACATAACATATTTATCAATCCAAGCCTGAAAAATGAGTAAACTATTAATTCGGGACCTGAAATATATATAACTATCGATTCGAGGTCTGAATTTATCAAATATTATCTCTCATTTTATCAATTTAGGGCCTAAATTCAGCCCTTGATAATTAAACATGGAGATTTATGCATGTCATCTCGTACTCGAATTAAAATAATTGTCTCATACTCTGATAAGGCTAAGAGAGAAACTTGGACAAATCAGTAACATAAATTGTCAATTCATTATCAATTAAGGGTCGTTTACTTTTATTGTTAGGGATACTAAACCTTGAGTGAAGGTTTAGAGTAGGTTGAGTTAAAACTAACCATGGTAAAGGTTATCAAAGTTGTTTACTTTAAAGGTTTATTTATAAGAATTTTACTATAATATCCTTGTGTAAGTATATTAAATTAAATATATAATTTTATTTTATATTCTGTGAGTTCTTGAGCTTGAACAGCAGCCGTTCTTGAAGAGCCAAAGAAGATCCACATTCAATTCCTGATTCGTTTCAACAATCATCATTCGAATCTTGCTGATATTTAATCTTATTATTCTCCAACACTTTTCCAATCTTAACCACATTTTTAATTTAGAAACAAAATTTTAAGAGATCTCCAATATTTAAGACAGGGATTTAAAAGCCATCAATTGGAAGATTCTTGCCAAGAAATAAAGACGAAAATTTCCAAACCCATCTCCAACACTTTTCCAATCTTAACCACATTTTTAATTTAGAAACAAAAATTTAAGAGATTTCCAAGAATTAAGACAGATTTAAAAACCATCAATTGGAAGATTCTTGCCAAGAAATAAGACGAAAATTTCCAAATCCACGCACAATCCATTCATTACTCATTCTGAATAAAGCTACAGTTCCCACGCTCACCCAATATCTCCCGAGATCTGGTACGCTAGACTTGAACTTGACCGGCTTCCTTTTCACCTTCTTCCCGCCGCCGTCCACCTCCACATCGCCGCCGTCCACTAAATCGTACCTCTTTGGCCAAGTGCACTCTAAATCTCACCGTTGACCCTTTCGAGACTGCGCCAAACGCCGCCCCCACAGCACGGCGCCGGCCTCGACGAGATTTCTCTGGTGAGCCATCTTCTTGTTGCCCTGGTAGAACTCTGGCAGCGTGTAGTTGGCCGACGGGAAGTCTGCTGGAATCGTTGAGGTAGAAGTAGAAAGTGATGTTAATGGCAGCGTAATTTAATTGACGCCCTAGTTTCTTCTTCTCCACACCTTCGATTAGAGAGGATTTAATTTGATTGGATTTTAATTTTAAAACTGAAGGGCAAAAATATAATTTTGGTGGTTTAACTCGAGGGATTATTTCTAACCCTCCACGTTTTGAGGGTTATGCTAGCCTCCACTGGAACGATATTGAGCCCGGGCAGACAAAGCCCGTGGGTTATCCCTCTTCCTTCAATCTTCAAAGTAAACAATTTTTAACTAGGGTTCAACAAGAGATAAGTGATAATTCTCGTTAATCCTCAAAGTAAACGGACCCTAATCGTATGGCACCCACATCATGGCCGGTGCATTCCACAGTGTAAAGATTGTCGTAGATATTAAAATGGATCGGTGGATTGGGGCAGGTTTTGGGTGGGTATGGTGGGCCCAGCAGCCCCGAATCCAATTTCATTTTTATGTTCTTGTATAAAATAAACTAAAATAAACATATAAAAATACATTATTTAAATGAATTAATTGACTAATATTAAATTTTTTTTTCATAAAAATCTATTATTATTTTTAATTAAAAGCGATGGGGCGGGCCTTGGCAGGATGGATCATAAAGCGGGTTATTTGCGGGTTGGACAATTGAAGTAGTGGATTTGGTGGGGCGGGGATGGTTGGCACTCGGGGGCTAAACCCAAATTGACATCCCTAACCAAATGTATGATCTAAGGACCATCAAAAGCCTTCGCCAACACACGAACCAACTAACATAATTGATATTCAGTCATTCAGAAGAAACCCGACAAAGAAGGGTGAGCATGCAAATGGTACCATATGCTACATCACAACGTTAAAGGGCGTAAAGATGAAGAAGGTGAAGAGTTAAATAGTAGCATGATGCAATAATCATGTGCTGAATATGGCCATGTAAACTATAAGCAAATTGGTGTTTTAGGTTGATTAAAGAGAATAAGTTGATGTGATCCTCAAGCCATAATCTAGGCATAAAGAGAAATGTAGTTTGCTCTCGAGCAACTCAATTTCCACAAGCAGCAGCTTATCATCTAATCTACTAACACCCGGTTCGAGAGGAGATTCAATGAATATTCCTTATTTTCAATAAGCTGCAAGCCTAGCCTCAATTCTTTAACGGAGAGAGTGATATTGGGATTTTTAGCAACAATGCTACAGAAACTTTTTGCAGTTTTGGCCTTTGGGATCAAGGAAAAGAAAGGTCGTAATTTAGTTAAAAGGTTTGGAAGGTCTGATAAATTGGTTATAGCTTGTTCTTTGTTCTGTGGGGCTTCTGAAGAAGAAGGGTTTTTCATAAAGGATAGAAATAGCTTCAGAAACTTTGAGTAGTGACAAACAATACTACCATTACAACATTATCACAAATTTTCAGCCAAAACACATATCTATAGCACCATCACAACATTAAACAAAAGATCAGAGTACACGAGGCTCCTCATATGAAATACTAACATCTTAAAAAGAAATTATGCAACGGCTAAACAACAAAGAGAGCATAATGAGCAAATTCATTCTCAACATTAATTTGGTTCAAAGTATTACCATGTTGTTGAAGCCAAAACACAGAAGAAAAGCATCTAGATTATCACATAGAATGTAATGAATTTCAGGATGCCCATTAGAATAGCAGATAGAGAGGCTCTAAACTGAATCACATCTTTAAATTAATATACATTAACAACTCCAAGAACAAAATAATATTGCAATAAGAAATCAGAGGGCATGGTGAAGAGACGAAACCCATAGTGGGTTGGAATGCGTACCAGAGGGCCGCTTGGGAGATGGAATGCATACCAGAGCGCCGACGGGGGAGCGCGGCCAATGCTGCGGCCTTGGTGGCCATTATTACCAGACCAGATCCTCCCTCCTTCCTCGTCACAACATCTTCTACCTCACCATATTTTTGAAAAATTTTACAGAGTCTAGCAGCGCTGTAGTCTTCGCTCCTCCCAGGAAACCTTGAGCACCCTCTCCATGTCGAAGAATACTGGCCGCTGCATCTCATCTGAAAATTGCTTCATCATCCATTTCTCCACCTCCTTCCTCCGCCGTATTTCTCTCTCTCTTTCTTCCGCCCTCTTTTTCTCTTCCTCCTGCAGTATCTTCCTTCGCCGTAATTCTTTCTCTCTTTCTTCCACCCTCCTTTTCTCTTCCTCCTCCCTAAGTCGCTGCAATGTCTCTTTTTCCTTCTTCCTCCGCCGTAATTCTCTCTCTATTTCTTCAACCCTCCTTTTCTCTTCCTCCTCCTTGCGTTGCTGCAGTATCTCTTTTTCCTTTTTCCTCCGCCGTAATTCTCTCTCTATTTCTTCAACCCTCCTTTTCTCTTCCTCCTCCTTGCGTTGCTGCAGTGTCTCTTCTTCCTTCTTCCTCCGCCGTAATTCTCTCTATTTCCTCCATCCTCCTTTTCTCTTCCTCCTCCCTGCGTCGCCGCAGAATCCCTTCTTCCTCCTTCCTCCGCCGTATTTCCCCCTCTCTCTCTTCCTCCCGATTTTGCTCTTCCCTTTTTCTTTCGAGTTTCCTGAGTCTCGAGTCGTACACCTTCCTGCTCTGTTCGTCCTTGAGAACAGCGTATGAAGATTGAAGGCGAATGAAATCGGAGTGTGCGCGAGGGTCGTTAGGCCTCTTTTCGGGATGAACCTCCTTCGCCTTCAATCGATACGCCTTATCAATTTCCTTCTCCGAAAAACAACCGGCGTTCCACATCAATCCCAGAACGCTATAGTGATCCACCCCAATATTCATTGTTAAAAGGATACTTGAACTACAAACACGAAAAACACTTTCAAATGATAGAGTACTATCTCACGGATACATACTGTTCTTCCTCTTTCTTCAATTTCACCAACCTGTCACCTTTTTTATAAGAACTGCAAGTCTGCAACACATTTTCACCTCATGTACACAGAACTCCAAAGGGATGGAGTGGGTGATGGATGTTTGGAACGGTTTCCCCAATTTCATATTCACATTTTCTCATTTTGTTTTGTTCTAAAATTTAAATTTACATTTTTGTTTGGTTTTTTTTTGCAATTTAAAAAAAAATGTGGATTAATTTGTAATAGGAGTAAAGTTAACCCCTAACAAAATGTATGATCTAAGGAGCACCAAAAGACTCCACCAACACACGTACGAACCAACTAAGATAATTGATATCCATTGATTGGGAAGAAACCCAGAGTTGGACAAAGATATATATATGACAACGTTAAAGGACAAGGTTGAGGAAGGTGAAGAGTTATAAAATAGTAGCATGGTGCAATAATCATGTGCTGAATATGGATAGAAGATGTAGGGATTTCAAGGACTTCATAAAGGATAGAAGATAAATAGCTTCAGAAGCCTGCCTGATTGAGTGGTGGAAAACAATATTACCCTCACAAAGTTTCAGTCAAAACACATTATTAAGCACAAATAAACATAAGATCAGAGCATATATGAAATTCAAAAAACAAAGAGAGCATTCAAAGCAATGTTTAAGAAAAGTATCTAGATTATCAAGTAGAATGTGATGAAACGAAACTAGAGGAGGGCATGGTGAAGATTGGAACGATTACGAGGAAGTGGGCTGGAAGACGTGCCATTACCACCAGAGCAGAACCAGATCCTCCCTCCTTCCTGATCACCACATCTTCTACCTCACCATATTTCTTAAAAAATTTACATAGTCTATCAGTGCTGAAGTCTTCCTTCTCCCATGAAACCTTGAGCACCCTCTCCATGTCAAAGAACACTGGACTAGCTGCACCTCTGGCTGCTCTTCCTGCCATGTCATCTATCAATTGCATCATCCTTTTCTCCTCTTCTTCCTTCTTCCTCTGCTCTCTTTCTTCCACACTCCTTTTCTCTTTCTCCTTTTCTTCCTTCTTCCTTCTCTCTATTTCTTCCCTCCGAATTTGGGCTTCGATTTTCTCCTTGAGTGCGGTGTCGTATGCCTTCCTGCTGTGTTCGTCCTTGAGAAATGGGTACGAAGATTGAAGGCGAATGAAATCAGAGTGCGAGCGAAGGTCATTAGGCCTCTTATCGGGATGAACCTCCTTCGCCTTAAATCGATATGCCGTATCAATCTCCCTCTCCGAAAAACAACCGCCGTTCCACACCAGCCCTAGAACGCCATAGTGATCCACCCCAATCTCCATGGATACTTGAACCATGTTAAGAATAGACCATGCATATACAAGCTTGCATAAATGTTTTGGAGTGATTCGACCAAGGTTCGACCAGGAGTTGTGGTCGAACCATGAGTGACGTGGTCGAATCAATAATACTTCAGAACATGGTAATGGTTCGACCAAGGGTTCGACCATAAGTTGTGGTCGAACCATTAGTGTCGTGGTCGAACCGATGAGCAGTTATAACAGAATAATGGTTCGACCAAGGGTTCGACCAGAAGTTGTGGTCGAACCATCAGTGTCGTGGTCGAACCAATTATGAAATGAAAACAGAAAGTGTCTTGTGCTGTGGTTCGATCAGGGTTCGACCTGGCATCAGGTCGAACCAATATGCTGCTAGTTAGTTTGAGTCAGTTGAGGAGTTGAGCTATAAGATCAGTTAGTTTGAAGGTTGATTGGCATAAGAAGTTGGTTCGGTTGAAGGCAGTTACAACTGATCAAATGGTTGTTAGGTGTGATCATGTATTATATATATATATATATATATATATATATATATATATATATATATATATATATATATATATATATATAAGTATGCAGATCAACACAAGAAGAAGATACACACACACATAAGATTAGGGTTTTCAAGTTCAAGTTGTAACCATGTTATCATCATATAGTGATTGCTCTCCTTTAGAAAGTGGATGTAGATCAACATGATCGAACCACTATAATTCTTGTCTTCCTACTTCAAGTTTTGTTTCAGTTTTTTGTTTAAATCAAACTACAAGTGATTAGGATAGAGTGTAAGCAATTTTGAAGATCACAATCTTGCTACATTCATAAGAATTGGCGCCGTCTGTGGGAAAGCCAAGAAGAAGAAGAAGTTCAGTGGAGAAGAAGATCAGATGGTGACTACAAAGTTTGACATTGAGAAGTTTTCAGAGAAGGCAGACTTCAGTCTGTGGAGGATGAAGATGGAGGCGATCTTGATCCAGCAAGGTTTATCAGATGCAATCAAACCACTTCCTGAGGATCAAGCTGGTGCAGTTGATGCTGTGGCACTGGCTGCAGATCAAGAACAACAGTCAAAGGCTAGAAGTGCACTGATTATGTGCCTTGGAGACAAGGCTCTGAGGGAAATCTCAAAGGAAGCAACTGCCAGAGGAGTATGGAAGAAACTGGAGGAGTTGTACATGGTTAAAAGTTTAGTCAACCGGTTGTACATGAAGCAGAAACTGTATTCCTTCAAGGTATCAGAAGATAAATCAATCATTGGTCAATTAGATGAGTTTAACAAGATCATTGATGATCTTGAAAATATTGATGTGGCTCTGTCATCTGAAGACAAAGCTGTCATCCTCATGTCAGCTCTTCCTAAGTCATTTGAAGGATTAAGAGATACACTGTTGTTTGCTAATGCTGAAGCAATTACAATTGATCAAGTATTGCTGGCAGTTAAGGCAAAGGTTCTTCATAAGAAGAATCCAGATCACTAGGCTGTTGCAGAGGGTTTAGTAGCAAAGAAACAGAATCAGTGGAACAAGAATAACAACAAGAACAGTAATGCTGACAAAAGTAAGCCAGAAAAGAATCAAGGTGCTCCATCAGAAGAAGAAGAGAACAATAATTGCTTTCATTGCAATAAGCCTAGGCACTTCAAGAAGCAGTGTTTCAAATGGAAAGCAATGGTAGCAAAGAAGATAGCTGAAAAGGGAGGTAATAAGAGGCCTCATACAAATCAGGTAACAACAAATCAAGTTGCTACAGAGTCTGATTTCATTGAAGCAATGACTGTGTGTTCAAATTTAGTATCAGAATAGTGGGTCTTAGATTCAGGATGCACATTTCACATGACTTCTAGGAAGGATTGGTTTACTGAATTAAGATCACATGATGAAGGATCAGTAATGCTAGGTGATGATCATACTTGCAAGATTGTTGGAATTGGTTCTATCAACCTTAAAATGTTTGATGGAAAAATCAGGATGATAAAGAATGTTAGATATGTACCAAGCTTAAGGAGAAATCTAATATCTCTTGGAATGTTAGTTTCTCAAGGTTATGAGTGCCATCTAAAGGGAGAAACACTTACTATCACAAAAGGAAAGTCAGTAGTTGTTAAAGGTTTTAAGAAGTCTGATTTGTACTTCTTAATTGGTTCTGTGATGGTTGGACAGATTAATACAACTAAGAATGATAGTAGTGTTAAAGTTTGGCATGGAAGGCTTGGTCACATAAGTGAAAGAGGCTTGCAAGAACTTGCAAGACAGAAGCTGCTTGAGATCAGTTCAACCTGCAAGTTAGATCAGTGTGAAGCCTGCATATTAGGCAAGTCAAAGAGGTTGAAGTTTGGTGCAGCTGAGCATAATACCAAAGCCAGATTGGAATATATTCATTCTGACCTTTGGGGGCCTTCCAAGACCTCAACTATTGGGGGTGGAAAATACTTCATATCAATCATTGATGACTATTCAAGAAAGGTATGGATAAGAATTTTGAAGACCAAGGATGAAGCATTATCAGTCTTTAAAGTTTGGTTGACAGAAGTAGAACTTCAGACAGGAGATAAGGTCAAGTGCTTAAGGACAGACAATGGACTTGAGTTTGTGTCAAATGAATTCAACAAGTTTTGTCAAGAAAGGGGCATTAAGAGGCACAAAACTGTACCAGGAACTCCACAACAGAATGGAGTGGCTGAAAGGATGAATCAGACACTTCTTGTAAGGGTTAGATGCATGATGAGTAGTGGAGGTTTCTCAAAAGGCTTCTGGGGAGAATTGGTGTCAACTGCAGCTTACCTGATCAACCTATCTCCATGTACAGCTCTTAAATTTAAGTCACCTGAACAAGTATGGGCTGGTAGGATACCTGATTATAGTCATTTGAGGGTGATAGGTTGCCAGGTGTACTCACATCAGAAGCAAGATAAACTTGATCCAAGGGCTGTCAAGTGTGTGCTTGTTGGTTATCCAAAAGAGGTAAAAGGTTATAGATTGTGGTGTTATGAAACTAACAAGTTTATTGTTAGCAGAGATGTAACATTCAATGAAGATAAGATGCCATTGTTTGACAGAAGTGCTGAGAAATCCACCATTACAGATAAGTGTGAATTTGAGGTGGAGCATGATGATCAGACAGCAGTACAACAAGATCATAATCAGGAGATTAATGATGAGCATGAAGTAAATGCTGAAGAAGAGAGAGCTGAGGGATCTAGCTCAAATGAAAGAAGAACCTTGAGCAGTTATCAACTAGTTAGAGACAGGCTGAGAAGACAAATCAGGACACCTGTTAGATACATAGAGGCTGACACTGTGTCATATGCTCTCTATGTAGCTTCAGACATTGACATCCATGAGCCAAGAACATATTCAGAGGCAATATCAGGAAAGGAAAGTGCCAAGTGGCTGGATGCAATGGAAGAGGAGTTGTTGTCCTTAAAGAGGAACAATACTTGGGTAATTGTTGACAAGCCTGCAAATTAGAAGCTTGTAAGTTGTAAATGGATTTACAAGAAGAAACCAGTGACAAACAAAGAAGGAGGAATAAGGTATAAGGCAAGACTTGTAGCATGGGGTTTTTCACAGCAAGAAGGAGTTGATTATAATGAGATCTTCTCACCAGTAGTGAAACATTGCTCAATAAGGATCATGTTGTCATTGGTTACTCAATTTGATTTGGAGTTACATCAGATGGATGTAACTACAGCTTTTCTACATGGAAATTTAGAGGAAAAGATCTACATGAAGATACCTGAAGGTGTTAGTTTGAAAGGTGCAGATTCAAAGGCTTGCTTGCTGCTCAAATCATTGTATGGACTGAAGCAAAGTCCAAGACAGTGGTACCTCAGGTTTGATGATTACATTATATCAAATGGTTTTGTCAGAAGTAAATATGATAGCTGTGTATACATAAGATACAAGGATGGATACTACACTTATCTACTACTGTATGTAGATGATATTTTGATAGTATGCAAGGATATGAAAGGAGTTAATACAGTGAAGGATACCTTGAGACAGGAGTTTGACATGAAAGATCTTGGTGAAGCAAGAATGATACTTGGCATGCAAATTGAAAGGGACAGATCAGCTGGTCATCTAACATTGTTTCAAGAGTCTTACTTGGATAAGGTTCTCAAAAGGTATAACATGAATCTCTGTAAGGATGTTTCAATACCAGTTAAGCAAGGATTGAGTCTGTCATTAGCTCAAGGATCTCAAACAGATAAGGAAAGGGCAGAAATGAGCAATATACCATATGCAAGTGCTGTTGGTAGTCTAATGTATGCAATGGTATGTTGCAGGCCAGATTGGCTTATGTGATGAGTATGATCAGTAGGTTTATGATCAATCCTGACTCTATACATTGGGATGCAGTAAAGTGGGCACTCAGATACATCAAGGGAACTATATCAGTTGGTTTGAAGTTTCAGAAACAAAGTACTTGGGACAGAGCTATTATAGGTTATGTGGATGCTGATTATGCAGCAAATCTTGATACAAGGAAGTCCATAACAGGCTATGTGTTCAATTTATTTGGTACAACAATAAGTTGGAAGGCTACACATCAACATATTGTAGTTCTTTCTACCACAGAGGCAGAATTTGTTGCTCTCACAGAAGCAATCAAGGAAGGTGTTTGGCTAGTTGGAATTTTTGGAGAATTTGGTATTCAGCAAGAGACTGTTGAAGTGTATTGTGATAACCAAAGTGCTGTACATCTCTCAAAACATCAGGGGTATCATGAGAGAACTAAACACATTGATGTGAGACTCTATTTCATAAGAGATATGATAGAGGAGAAGCTAGTTACTGTCAAGAAGATTAAGACAGCTGAGAATCCAGCTGATATGTTTACTAAGGCTCTACCTATTCAAAAATTTGAATTGTGTAAGAGTCTTATTGGTATTTCCTAAAATTAGAGGAAGAAAGGTGAGCTGCAGCCTGTAATTGCAGCAAGGTGGAGAGTATGTTGTCACTTGTGATGAAGCATGGTCTAAGGTGGAGATTTGTTAAGAATAGACCATGCATATACAAGCTTGCATAAATGTTTTGGAGTGATTCGACCAAGGTTCGACCAGAAGTTGTGGTCGAACCATGAGTGACGTGGTCGAATCAATAATACTTCAGAACATGGTAATGGTTCGACCAAGGGTTCGACCATAAGTTGTGGTCGAACCATTAGTGTCGTGGTCGAACCGATGAGCAGTTATAACAGAATAATGGTTCGACCAAGGGTTCGACCAGAAGTTGTGGTCGAACCATCAGTGTCGTGGTCGAACCAATTATGAAATGAAAACAGAAAGTGTCTTGTGCTGTGGTTCGATCAGGGTTCGACCTGGCATCAGGTCGAACCAATGTGCTGCTAGTTAGTTTGAGTCAGTTGAGGAGTTGAGCTATAAGATCAGTTAGTTTGAAGGTTGATTGGCATAAGAAGCTGGTTCGGTTGAAGGCAGTTACAACTGATCAAATGGATTTTTAGGTGTGATCATGTATTATATATATATATATATATATATATATAAGTATGCAGATCAACACAAGAAGAAGATACACACACACATAAGATTAGGGTTTTCAAGTTCAAGTTGTAACCATGTTATCATCATATAGTGATTGCTCTCCTTTAGAAAGTGAATGTAGATCAACATGATCGAACCACTATAATTCTTGTCTTCCTACTTCAAGTTTAGTTTCACTTTTTTGTTTAAATCAAACTACAAGTGATTAAGATAGAGTGTAAGCAATTTTGAAGATCACAATCTTGCTACATTCATAAGAAACCACAAACTAAAATCACTTCCAATGATCTGAACAAATATGAACACAGAGAGTATGTATATTCTGATATATCAATGTACACTTACAATCAAATGTTTCTTACTGTATTTATATATATACAAACTCACACCATTCAAACTATCCGGTGAATCCTCAAAGACACTTGGAATACACGAACCAAAATAAATTCTTTGCACAGCTTCGCACCGACGAAAGGACCATGTGTTTTAGGTGTTGGATGTGCAAAGTATTTTCTTTTTTAACAAATGAATTAGGGTTTTTAAAATGGGGTAAAAATATAAATGATATTTTACGTATTATTAATACGGCTGCCTTAAGTAATACTTCGGATGGCAATACTGTCGTCCATTTAGTAGTAAAGGGTAAAAGGAGGAGGTAGATTTTTTTGCCTTTTTATTATTTAAGAATTAAGGAAAACGGATGAAAATAGAGTACAAAAAAAAATTGGACAGAATTGGGAAACACAGGTCATCGGATCCTTTGTTACAATTTCGTGTTATTACTGTTTACTCCCTTAATTCCATTTTAATGTAGTTAATAAGTACGTAAATTAAGAGATATTATATTTTATTAGATAATAGATTGAGAAATATAATACTTTCATAATCTCGAGTATTTTTATTCATTCATTTGTACGGGCACGAAGATTAAAAAGTGTTTTTTATAATATATAATGTAAGAAAAAATAGGGATAAATTGGTAATTTTAAAAGAAAAAGTAAATAAAATTATTGGAATTGATGAATAAAGTGTAAAAAGTAAGTAAAATGTATTTCCTACATTCCATGTTAACGTTGATATTTGATTTTTACACGGGACTAAGAGATATAATATTTTAATGTGTAGTGAAATGATAGAGATAATATATAATGTGAAGTGGGTAATTGTATTAGTATTGTGTATGGGCCTATATGGAATAAATAATTGTTTTGTGTGGGCTAACTTGACAAAAAAAATGTAAACTTTAACTTGGGACAAACAAAAATAAAAAACGTAAACTTTATCGTGAGATAGAGGGAGTATAATGTATTTTTATCATTAATGGAATGAGTAAAAATACGTGGGACATCCCGATATGAAAATTGATAAAAATACGTAAGGCGGAGGAGTATTTAATACTCCCTCCGTCCGCCTCAAAGGTGGACATTTACTTTTTGCACGTGGATTAAGGAGTATTATTATTTATAAGGTGTAGTTGGTAGTTGTATTAGTAGGGTGTATGAGTCCCATAAATTTATTGTATTAGTGATGTGTGTGGGTCCCATGTGTTTAAAAAGGAAAATGTGGATCTTTGGTGCGGACGCCCAAAATGGAAAAATATGGATCTTTCGGGCGGACGGAGGGAGTATGTAGTTATATTAGTGTTATTTGTGTCATATGTGGAATAATTAATGGTTTTGTGTGGGTCTCATTTGATAAATAAAGAAACTTAAACCTTAAGTTGAGACAAATCAATATGGAAAGGACAAGTTTTGTTTGAGACCGTCTCAAAGTAAAATCATTTTACACCTTTTAAATTAGTTACTTTCGTTAGTAAAATGTTATTACTTCCGCTATAAAATGTTACTCCTTCCGTCCTAGACAAATGTGACGATTTACTTATTGCACGTGGATTAAGGAGTATTATTATTTTATGTGTATAGGGTAATTGTATTGGAAGGATGTAATGGGTAGTGGTGGATCATTTTTACTTAAAGGGGAAAATGAGAACTTTTGAATGAAACGTCTAATATAATAAAATGAGACATTTCGACCGGAGGGAGGGAGTATTATCACTTCCCATTTATACTACTCCCTCCGTCCGCCCGAAAGAGGACATTTTGCTTTTGTGCACGTTGATTAAGGAGTATTGTTATTTAATATATAGTGGGTAGTTGTATTAGTGAGAGTGTGGACCCCATATTTTAGTTGTATTAGTGGATGTGTGTGGGTCCCATGTGTGTAAAAAAGAAAATGACCCTCTTTGGAATGGACGACCAAAATGGAAAAAAGATCTTCTTTCTAGCGGACGGAGAGAGTATAAATTATTCATTAAATAACATTATCAATTTTCATTAATTAAGTACCAATTGTATTATTAGAAGTTATCAATTTTTATCGTCTGCTCAAGTAAGTACTTATGTGAGACGCTCTAACACAAGTCTTTGCTAAATAAAAAATGTAACATATGAGTAATTTTATCTTTCTATTTTTTTCTTCTTTTTTCTTTTTTCGTAATTTCATTATTTTCTTAAAATGTTCATTGTTAATTAAAATGGAATTGGTCAATTCAAGGTTATGATTCTACGATCCGCATGCTCAAATGCAAATCGAAATCCATTCTAGCTAAGTTGGCAATTTATATCTTTAGTGAAATTTTCTTCACTTGTTTTCGGGTACTTTTCCCTTGTTTGTTTGATTGATTGAATCTGGCTGAAGAAGATGAATCAAAAGGCAGCTGCTTCTGCATCGAAAGGCAGCTGCTTTTGCAATTCAATCATTTCGAAGACGAATTGCGACGAAAATTGCTCCTGATTTCTGTAATCTTAGTAGTCAATTTTCTTTCCTCTCTTCGAATTTGGGTCACAAAGACAGACGCGGTTGTCCTAATCCCCGAATAGATTTCAACACTGTTAAAGATGTTAATGATGCTCTTTGCTTGTTTCGTGAGATGGTGAAAATGCAACCACAACCTTCTCTTCCTGTATACACCACTCTGTTGAGTGTCATTGTTAAAACGTAGCACTTTTCTATTGCCATCCAGGTGTTCGACGAAATGCGTCGAAAGGGTATTCCTACAAACGAGCACATCACGAATGTTGCAATTAATTGCTATTGCCAATTGAATCGGGTAGACCTTGGTTTTGCTATGTTGGGCATCATCATCAAGAGTGGTTACCAACCCAATGCCACGACATTCACTACACTCATGAAAGGTCTCTTTTTAGATCATAAGGTTGTGGAAGCAGCGGTGTTGTTCAAGAAGCTTTTGGTTTTGAAAATCTGCGAGCCTAACAGTGTTATAATTCTCAATTTGATTAATGGACTCTGCAAAGCTGGCCAGACAGTTCTTGCATTTGAATTGCTTCAAACATTGGAAAAAACCAGATGAAAGCCGGATGTTAAGGCTTATAGTGCACTGATTGATGGGATTTGTAAGGATGGACCGGTGAATGATGCTCTGCAGCTCCTCTTTCAAATAAATGATAAGGGCATTTCACTCAATGTCATCACATATAATTCGATGATCCAAGGATTGTGTGATGTTGGGCGATTTGAGGACGTCAAAAACCTGTTGAATGATATGGCCAGTCATAAAATATTATGGATGTGGTAACTTTCACTATATTGGTGGATGCAGGCATGGAAGGATGAAAGAGGCCGAGGATGTTCTCGAAGATATGATGAAACGAAATATATGTCAAAATATAGTTATTTACACTGCGCTGATACAAGGGTTTTGTGTAGAAGGGAATATGAAGAAAGCTAAACAAGCATTTGATTCTATAGTTGAGAAGGGCCTCAAGCTAGAAATCTTCACTTACAACATTTTGATGGATGGGTATTGCAAGAAAGGAAATTAGCTGAAGCTTGGAATCTTTTCCTCAAAATCCCTCAGTAAAGGTTTGAAGCGCGATGTATTTACCTATAACATCATGATACATGGATTATTTAGCAAAGGTAGATATGCTGATGGCTGGAACTTCTTTCATGCTCCCTCCATCCATCATCAATGTATCCATTTGCTTTTTGGACGTGAATTAAGGAGTACTTCTTCCGTCCCACACTAAGGGTAGTTTTTATTTTTTTGGCATGTAGATTAGTTAATATTATTATTTAATGTGTAGTGGGTAGTTGTATTAGTGGGAATGTGAGTCCCATATTTTAATTGTATTAGTGGGTGTGTGTGGGTCCCATGTGTATAAAAAAAGAAAGGGGACTCTTTGGGTGGGACGGAGGGAGTATTATTATCTTATGTGTAGTAGGTAGTTATATTAGTGGAGGGTGTGAGTCCCATATTTTATTTGTATTAGTGGAGGGTGTGAGTTCTATAGTTCAAAAAAGTAAATGGATAGATTAAGGATGAACGATTCAAAATGGTAAAATGGATAGATTGACAGTGGACGGAGGGAGTAATATGGAAGTTCAACAAGTATATCCCAATTCAGTAAATCACGTACTTATGTACTTATAATACTCCCTCCGTCCGCTTCTAAGGTATCCATTTTACTATTTTTGGCGTCCGCTTCAAAGATATCAATTTCCCTTATTTAGTAAAAAAGTACACAATATGGCTCACCATTCCCTTCTAATACAACTACCCACTTTACATATAATAATAATACTCCTTAATCCACGTGCAAAAGTAAATGGATATTTTAAAATCGGATGGAGGGAGTATATTTTTAGATGGCTTGTGAAAGTCCCGAGAGATTGAAAAAGCTTTCTTTACTCCACAAAATGGAGAAAAAAGGAATGAGTCCCGATATAATTAACTATAGCACTCTAATTAATGGATTGTGCAAAAGATGGAAAACTCAAAGCTGCAATAGATCTTTTTAATGAACTACCTTCTAAAGGCCTGCAACCAAATGCTCCAACTTATGCTGTGATCGTGGGTTTGCTTTGTGAAGAAGGGTTCATGGAGGAGGCAATGCATTTATTTGATAAAATGAAGGTAAGTGGTTGTTCACCTAATAGCAGTATACAATGTTATTATCTTGAGTTTATTAAAGAGAAACGGGCTTCCAAAAGCAATCACTTACTTGAAGGAAATGCGTGAAAGAGGATTGTTGGCCAATATAGATACCATATAGTACATGTTATTAGATCAGTTGGTATTGCATGGAAAAGGTGAAAATGATGAGGTTATGAAATTGATTAACGATGTTTGTGTCTAAATATATCACACTACTTGGTTTTATTAAGTTGTATAATTAGGATTTAGAAACTTGTAAGTCGGTAGTTACTCGTGCTCTACTCGAACAAAATAATAACAAATATTTTGTTAGATATGTTGAGGGTGCTCCTTTACAATTTCCATGCCCCTTTGCAATTTAAACCTCCTAGCAATACATATGTTTAAATAAAATATGGAGGAGAGGATTGTGTTCACATGAGGACATGGTGTGTCCCTGGGGCGCAGGAGTTTTTGCCTTATATGTATAATCTAAATATATTTTCTAAACCAGTTAAATATGGAAAAGAACAAATATTATTAAATTACATGTAATATTTTGATGGCATAGAGGGTTCTTTGGCATTTTGGAGAGATTCAATCATAATTACAAACCAAAGACTTGAAGACTATTTATTCTTATTGAGCTTTATTTATTTCAGTACTTTTATTTATATTGTTGGACTCTTGCATGGGCTTTACCTTGAGAACAAGATCAGTTTTTGGATAATTTGATTAATATTATTATGCTCTCTGAGACCTAGTCCACGAAACACCAAGGTTTTCATCAGATTCGTTCGTGTATATGCTTCCCTACCTCACATTTTCAGACCTACACGTTTTTAAATAGTGTCATATGTAGTTAAATTAAACACTTTAACACATCATCATTTCTGAATCACGGAAAAAGTAACTCATTTAGTTTTAATTCTCTAAGCATAAGTATGCAAATAAACTAATCTTTAGATAAAGTACACCACTGCAAAAAATTAAACAAAACTAATGAAATTTTACCAACTCATTTCATGCTGCATACAACCAGATACATTTAGAATAAATTGGAACACAAATGGGAGAGACTATTAGTATTTAAGAAATTATAGATTTACATTTTAGTGTTACTATATCGTATCGAAGTTATATCGAAAGAATCCATGGTGAATTAATCCACATAATATAAATCACTTGACACATCAGAATCAAATAGTAAATACTAAAATTTTACCAGCATCAAAACAAGAGATTATGAAAACCAGTAGCAGACAGTTACCAACTTTAATATTAGAGGTGCAAGAAGATTTAGAATTAGACTCTACTCTACCCACCATCTGCCATGGATCTGATTAAAACATGCATAGAAAATCAAGTTACAAATGAATAAATGAGATTAGAGAGAAAAGAAAGCAGAAGCTAGCAGCCATTAATAGTTATAGGGTTAATTGCTAGCTGTTAATTAAAGTCACCACCTTTTCTTCCGTTGCGAAATAGTTTTAATATTTGGCATTTTTTAGGCCACCGGAGTTTATGCATCAGTGTAGTCATACATTATTTCGAAATTAATTCATACATCTTAGGTAATACTCCTTAATTAGGGAATATTATCTCCTCATATGAAATACTAACATCTTAGATAAACTATTACTCCCTCCATCCGGTTCAAAGAGACTCATTTGTTTTTTACACGTGGATTAAGGAGTATTATTATTTAATGTGTAGTGGATAGTTATATTAGTGGGTGTGTGGTCCCATATTTTAATTGTATTAGAGGGTGTGTGTGGGTCCGGAAATGAGATCCTTAGGGGCGGACGCCCAAAATAGAAAATGAGACTCTTTGAAGCAGACAGAGAGAATAATTCAAAAAAAAAAAAAGACAGCAACATTAATTTGGTTCAAAGTATTACCAAGGATGAGCATTGTTGAAGAAAACTATGTAGATTATCAAGTATCGTTCCAATTTTATCGGATGTCCCCGAAGGGACCGTAGATTATCAAGTAGAATGTAATGAATTACATTGGATTAACATATAGAGATCCTCTAAACTGAATCACATCTTTGAATCCATCATAACAAAAAAAAATCTACCAAGTCCAGCAACACTGTAGTCTTGCCCATTTGCATTCTTCTTCTTCATCCAGGAAACCTTGATCACCCTCTCCATGTCAAAGAACACTGCACTGGCTGCACCTACGGCTGCTCTTGCTGCCATTTCAGCACGCATTCTATCGACATCATCAATCAATAGCATCATCCTTCTCACTTCTTCCTTCTTCCTTTGCTCTCTTTCTTCCTCCTCCTTTCGTCTCTGCAGTATCTCTTCTTCCTTCGTCCTCCGCCTTATTTCATTCACCCTCCTTTTCTCTCCCTCCTCCCTACGTCGTTTTATTTCCCTCCCTATTACTTCCTTCCAATTTTGGGGCTCTATCTTCTCTTCCTTGTTTCTTTTGAGTCCTAGAACGCTATAGTGATCCACCCCAATGTCTATTGTTAACTAAAACACAGACACTTGGAATGATGGAGGATTGAATCACACTGAAGAAATATGAACACAGAGAGCATGATTGTGAAAAGGTTTGTATACACTTACAAGGGAGCGGATTAATACTAAAAACATGTAATGAAATGAATGAAGGGATTCTAATAAGCCATATATAGAAGTTGGCGCCTGAAGATTACAAACGCCTAACTTGTCGGACAAGAAATCTGAATTCGCGTGTTGCCCCTAACGCCTGTGTCAAGAGATGTGTTTTCATAATCCGGAGATTGAACCGATAGCTCTTATCAGTTCAAAGTTCAAGATTCAACCTTACCTCATTTTAATTATATTTTTATTATTATTGTTATTATTATTATATGAAATTTATGAATCATTATTAAAAAAATTATAATAAATATAATTAAAAAATAAATAGATAAACTATCAATTCGAGACCTGAGTTAATTTTTCTATTAATTCAGGGTCTGAATTATGAAAAACTATCAATTTGGGTTTAATTTAAATCCTAAATTGATAAAATTAGAGACAATATCAATATGTAATAAATTTATGCCTCGAATTGATAGTTTTTTTATAATTCAGGCCCCAAATTGATTTTAAAAAAAAGAATTCATACCCTAAATTGATAATTTACTAATTTTTCAAGTTTTAGATTGAAAATTATCTTTAAAGTTTTAATTATTTTATTTAATCTAAGGGTGGTTATTGATTAATCTGATTATTAGTAACACTACAGAAAAAGTATTTTTTAGCAACCGAATTTACCATGGTAATTACCAATGGATTAACAACAAAAATGACATTTTCGTTTTAGCAACGGAATGCGAACTAATTTATTCTCTATTTTAGCAACGGAGTTCAGATTATCAAGGGAATCATTATATAAATTAGAGAATTATTAACTACAGATTACCAACGGAAATGATTTTTCGTTGCTAAAAATTTACCAAACACCACTTTACCAACGAAATTTTACCAACGGATTCCGTTGCTAATCCATTGGTAAGCCAATTTAACAATGGAATTAAAAATTTTTTTTTACCAACGGAATATTTTTACAAACAGAATATTCCTTCGGTAAAAAATAATTTTTTTTAGTATAACTAAGTGCACTAATACCGCATGTGCACCCTAATTCAACTCATAAATTAATTCAAATGTAACTCCATCTCACGACGAGACCTCACGCAAGTTTTTGGCTTACATTTCTTGTCCAATCCAATCACTAGCTTTCAACATGTTCATTCTATAAATATGCTCCAATCTTAAAAGATGTCCATTTGTAAGTAAAGTTATATAATTGCAACAACATACTGGAGAGCCAAAATGAGTTGTTCGATATTCAGCTAGATTACATCTCATGCCTTACAGGTGTAGGGTGGGATAAGGAACTCCAAAACCATTCCAACTTTAAACAAAGCAACTTACCTTCAATAGACCAAAGATATGGCCCCGACGAAATATTAAACTCTCTATACAAGGATCAACGGTGTACGTTGTCCAGTATTGAACCTTTTGCCATAAATAACCTATAAGAAAGTGCAAGCACACGTAACGATGACTGATTACAACATTTCTGCTAGAATACATCTGGATTGTAACGTCCAGGGATGGAGTTGCTCATCTGAGCCTGATGCAGACGCAAAGTCAACGCGTAGTTGTTAACCTGCAAGAACAAGTGAAACACAAATTTTACCATATGATTCAACCCAAATTATTAATTTGAAAATGTGCTTGTAATAGTTCTGTTCAGGCTGCTTTTCATTTTTCTTTTTGTTTCAAGTCATTATCACCAATCACCAAAAATAACAATAGGCCAGTAAAAGGATTTCTTAAAGATATCAAGTTCAGGCATAAACCTCGAGAGTTCGCAACTGCTCTTGATATTGAGATAGCAACTGCTTTAATTGCTGCACCTCTTGGTTCCTCTCATCATTTTCCTTTTGGCGTTCATGCTGGATGGCAACGGCACGCTTAAGGATGGCATTATCACGGAGAAGCCCCTCGATGTGTTCCTTCAGCATTACATTTTCCTAGAAGAAACACAAAGCTAACTATAAACACCAAGATAGCTTTTCATTATTCATTTTGCATTCACTGTGAGTGGTAACACAGAAGAAATAGCATACACATTCTTTTGTAGATCAATGGATAATCTTACAAGGCATTGGTTTACTTGAGCTCTGGCTTGGACGGCCATTCTATTCTCAAATCAAATTTTTTACTACATTACATCCTGATAGTGTCACCACGGGGGTTGGTGTTTTATAATGATATGAAGTGATTCACAAGACAAAAAGTCAAATACTACTCAACACATCGAATTCAATAACATTTTTCCCATAATAAATGAATTGCTAAGCTTAGAGCATAATTTACGAAGCCAAACACGAGAGCACCAACTTTAACCAGTATGAAAAAAGTCAAGATAATATAATATCTCTGTCAAAACTTGCAAAACCTTCTATGCATAATCAGCAGATACACCACCCCCTTAATTTAAAATTTTAAAATTTTAAAAAATAAATACTTAAAAGGAAAATTATTCTATAGTACTGTTCCATCTATGGAACTTTTTTTGTCTTTTTCTTATTTAGTCTTTTTTATTGTGATTTATGGTCTATTTTTCCCATAGGGTTTAATATTTACCCTTTGGGCTTAGTATTAGTAATTTTAAAGGTATGCAATTAACCCTAAAAAGGGAGTGGGGATCACAAAGGTTCCACATGGAACTGGTTCCATGGGACACTCCCTCAACTTAAAATTAAGTAGATATATGAGACAAGATGTGGATTCTGACCTTATGAAAACTTTGAGCTGCCTCACTGCTGGCCTGGGACCTAATAGATTTCTCCAAACTCTCCAATATGCTGGCTGCCCGGGATTTCGCATCATCAATGCTATTGGCGTTAAACATCTCCCTCACAAATAAGTCCACCCATTCAGCACCATCTATGGGCAGATTTTTAGTTTGAGGCTCCTCTAATGGAAATGTATCCCCACCAGTTCCAACTGTCAGTAACAATTTTGTTGTAATTATTGAATATGATTCAATGTGACACAGAAATAAAATTCTATAATGCATTTCAGATAACTCCAAGATAAAAGTTTTAGATGTCAAGGACAGGTAAGTACCAAGAGTAACCAACAAAAAAAAAAAAAAAACACTTCATTGCACTTCGCAAGTACCAAGAGTAACCAACAAAAAAAAAAAAACACTTCATTGCACTTCGTAGTTTCATCTTATATAGATCATGCTTCAATTTAAATTCTCTGAAATAAAGCTCAGGTAGGAGATAAGCAGTTGCAACTGTGATCAACGGCATGGCAACGTCAGGTCATGACACTCTTGTACATCAATCCTTCATATGGAGATACATCGTCCAATAAAACTACCTCTCTTGGTCAACCTCCAAATATCCGATACATCATATTCAGGTTTGAAGGCAATTCACAAGGAATAACAGAACACATTTCCCGATCTCCCAACAAACTCCTCTATGCATGATCATACAGATTGAGAGCCATATGATTTCTAGGAAGTGAAAACAGAAAGTCATGTTGCTGAAAACTTGTTACATTGGGTATCAATATTGCGTAATTCAATTGACTGACTCATCTATCGGCGAATTTCAGAGAGTAGCTGTGTATGAGGGTTGCACAAGTGGCCCTGTCATACTCTGAACACTTAAAACGATTGCTAGACAAATTTTCTACATGAATTTGTCCCAAGAAAGAAATATTAAATACACTTAGGCAGACTTTTTCCATATGCATTTGCAGAAAATCAAATGACACAATCATAAGTACTAACAAACACTAAAAGAAGATGTTAAGAATTGAGATAAACATGTGAGGTACGCGAAGTAATCATTGATTTAAAAATGGTGAAATAAAGGAATCAAAAATTTGCAGTGCCACATCTAATAAAAGCCATGCAAACATGCAAGAATAATTGCTGTAGCAAGCGATGTGCTATATTTAGCAACCAATTAAAGAAATACCTTTTTCCATGATTGCATTTTGTTCAGCACTTATACCTGAGTTTCCCTTCGAGTATCGAAGACAAATTTCATGAAGGCTCTTTACAGCCAAATCCAGATCATCGCAGGACTCTTCTAAAGCTTTCTCTAAAAGCTGAAAGTAATAATGAAATTTATAAGAGATCATTAATCTTCTAAACAAGCGACGAAGGTGATGTTAATAACAAATACCACCAGTTAGAGTAAGTAAAGTATGAGAAGATAAATTGTTTATCATTGTTCATAGTGGCCAACTTTTCAAGGTGCAGAAAAACCTATTCTACAGTGAACTCATGCACCTTTGCATATTTTAGACATCCGAAAAATTATGCCTAACTAAAATTTCCGAGCTCCAACAAGCTGAAATGATCAATTTATATTTGCAAGGAGTACCAAATATTTTAACAACTATTAACTGGACAGCAAAAGAACCATATCTCAGTTTCCCTATACAGAAGACCACCTCAGGAATTAAACAATTAAGTTATTTAAAAAAAAAAATTAAAGAATTAACATCAATGCTAATGAGTGACCACTTAGAAACTCAAAATTGCTGACTACAGAGGAATTCGAATTCTTGATCAAACAAATTCAATTGAGTTTCATCTTGCGCATCTATGTACATTTAAGACGAAACAGGAAGTGATTTCTCATCGTAAATAAATAGCTAAACAGCAGAGTTAAATAATAATCTAAAAAAATTAAGTTAAAACCAATCATTTCCACAAGTAAAAAATGAAAATTTCAGATCTACCAAAGCCTGGTACCGAACCAAAGAAATCCTAAACCCAGCAAAAAATCAAAAAGTCTCCACATAATGAGTTCAAAAGTCACCTGAGTTTCCAATTCAGGAAACAAATCCTTGAGCTTATCAACGTGGCCCGTTTGAACCGGTGGTGAATACGTGAATCGGACCGGCGACGTCGATGAGGAACATCGGAACTTCTTGTAAGCTGGAGGCGATACAGACGCCGGAGACGTCGCAGATGTCTCCATGTCATCGAAGAAGGGCCTCTTGCCACACACGATAGCCGACATTTTTACAAAATAAAATAATTTAATCCAACAAAAAAACTTAAAGCTTTGGGTAATCGTATATTCAAGATTCAAAAAAAAAGGAAGAATGAAGAGAATTAGAAATTGGGATTAGGGTTTTGAGGTAGCATTGGAGTGATTCCAAGCTTTGCTTCAGGGTAGAGAGGTACTTGTATTCCCCTTCCCTTGCTTCCAGAGAAATGTTTACGGGTTTAGGGTACAAGATTCGACCCAATCAAATTTACTCGATCAATTTGGATAATTTTTGAAAAGAATCGGGTTTCGGGTAGTTCGAACCTGAAGCTATATCTTGGGTATCGGGTATTAAAAATATATTCGAATTATCTGATTGAATACTTTTTTTTTACACTCTTATATAATTATAAAAAATAATTTGATTCATGAAATATTAAAATTTTGATCTATTCTTAATTTTTTAATTATAAAATATACTCCATCTATCATCCTTTAAATATTACTCCCTCCGTCCTGGAGAAGTTGGTATAATTTTTTTTGGGCACGAAAATTAAGGAGTATAATAATTTAATGTAAAGTGAAGTAAAGTGAACAAATTAAAAAGAAAAATGTGTCAACTTCTATGGAATGAAATGAGTACTTAATTAAATTAAATAAGCAATTAAAAAAAAGGCATACTTTGGCATATTAAGATTATCCCAATTTCCAGTTTCGCTTCTAGGCTTCTAGCACCTTCTGTAGTATAAATTAAATTTATTATACGTTATTAATTATTATGGTTATTATTAATTAGTCATTAGATAATTTAATAATTTTATTATTACTTTATTTTAATTAGATATCACTTAATATTAAAATTATTATCATTTTTTATTCATTATACGAATCGTTCATAAAATAATTAAATAAGATAGTTATCACTTTTTCTTTATCATCATTTATCACTTTTTATTAAGCATGTTATCACTTTTTATTATAATGAATTGTTCGTGAAATAATTAAATTAGACGGATATCATTTATTTATTATGAATCACTATTTTTTTTATTATGAATAACTTTTTATTATTCTAGTAATTTTTTCGCGAAGTAAATTTTTTTTATTAGCTATAACTTTTTATTAAAGATATTATCACTTTTCTTTTAAGGCTAATTATAGTGTGTTCTTAGGGTGCACCCATATACAAATATAAACATAAACATATACAATTAAAAGCAAAAATGTATACAATTTAATTGTTAGATTTTTTAATGAAAAATTGAGTGTAAAAAAACATAGAATTATTAAAAAACATGTATACACTATTGAATAAAAAGTTATACATACACATATGATGCTAGTTTTTTTAATGAAAAACTTAATGTGAAAAAAGTATACAATTATTACGAAACACGTATATAAAATAGAATAACATGTATACAAAATATAATAAAAAGTTATATAATATGGGTGCACCCTTGCACCTGGGTGCACCCAATATACACTCTTCTTTTAAAATGTTATTACTTTTTATTTATATTATAAATTGTTCATATAATAGTTCACAGCACTGTTATCACTTTTCATTAATTGAGTATCACATTTTATAAATTTATAATATTTAAAATAAAAAATAAATTAAATAAATAACAAATTTTAAAATAATATATATATATATATATATATATATATATATATATATATATATATATATATATATATATATATATATATATAAAAGATGTAATTAATTTACTTTTATAATTAAATTTTTAATTTTTATAATTTGACTACAATCAAATAGGACCCTTTAAAATATGATTAATGGGTTAATGGATGATCTTTCTCACATAAGGAGATCCGTGAGACGGTCTCACCCAAGTCTTTGCCTTAAAATATACTATCTAAATTCAATTATTAGTATAAAAATTAATATTATTATGATGTGATATGAAGTTATTATATTCTTTTATAAATATTTAAAAACGAAGAAAAAATGATAAAAGAGATCAAATAAAATATTGCCTCAAAGATTAAACATTAAAAAAATATTATTTAAATCACACTTAATTAATTTATTATAAGAATACTTAAAAAAAAAGAAAAAAGAAAAGAGGTATTTTCGAGTAACCTGAATCGGGTACCCAAAATATCGGATTGGGTTCGGATATGTATTTTCAAATCTGAAATTTTGAGTACCAAAACCCAAAACCTGACCCGTGCCCACCCCTAGCTACAGGTACTAAGATACAGGGTCTGTGACACAGCTATATTAATGCATTTTCATTTTGAGTTTTTCAGTTTGTTTTTTACGTAGATTAAGGAGTATTATTATTTAATGTGTAGTTGCTAGATGGAGTGTGTACTTTTACTTATTTTTTCTTCCTTTAAAATCTACTTTAATTAGTTGGAGTTATGGCATGTATGTAAATACCATAACTTTAAGGGGTTGAGAGATAGTAATGGTGGGGCCTTACCTTACTTTAAATGAAAACGGATACCTTTGAATTGGACGCCAAAAATGGTAAAACAGATATATTGAGATTGACAGGAGGAAATATATTTCTTCTAATACTCTCTCTCTCACCACAATAATGCATTTTATTATTTTCGTTCATCCCAATATAAGAGGTGTATTTATCTTTTTAGCAAATGGACTCACACAAAATAATTGATATATCTCAATGGACCCTGTTGATGGTCGTTTTTAGCGGGTTAGATTAAGATTAACGAATAACTGAATACTAAAACAGACACATCAAATAATTAATTTTCTCCGTCGCCCCATAAAATTGGTGTCCCTTCCCTTTATTATTGATATTTGCCTTCCAAGTTCCATGAAGGAACATTACACAGTAGAGATAGAAATACAAGTGAGTTTCTAGAGAGATGAAGTAGAATGGAGAAGATCATGTTGGAGTCAAGTGCCCACCAAGTCTTGTGTGTTGTCCTTCTGCAGGAATGTTGTCTTATAGTGGAGATATTTTGTGGATGGTCACCCTTTGGTTTGTCAAACGTTGCCACGTGTCCCTCCAAGGAAATCTTGTCTGTAAGAAAGTACAATAAGATCCTGACAAGTTATCTCCATCCAGCATGCGTACCGTTCTTATGTTGGGACATGATACTGATGGGTTGACATCATTCTGATGGGCCCGTGAGCTGATAGCCAATTGCCGATAAGCTGACGATTAGCGACCGAGGCCGAGGCCTTATCCTCGGTGTCGGCTGCTTCCGCCTTCTGCTTTCTAGCAGTCAGGAGAGGCCCTATCCTCGGTGTCGGCTTCATTTGCCTTTTACCCAGTCAACGTGTGTTCAAATCCCACTCTTATCCTTAGCCTCAACTTATCCCCAGGTTGTACCGCGCGTATAAGCCACACCTTTATATGGGGTATAAACACCCATAACATTAGCCCCCGAGGTTGCTTATTGTGTGAAACTACAAGGAGCAATCTCGATCCCGAGCTCTAAAATTCTGCCGGCCTCATTAAAAACCTCCATACGGGAAAACCCAGTGGAAAAAACTCGTATATAGGAAAAAGAGTACTGTAAGAACTTTAGAACTTTGATGCAGAATGAGCCCTTTCCATCTGATTATCCATCAGTGTGAATGTCGCATATGCGTAATGGTTAGAAACCTTTTCTTCTTTCTGCTTCACTTTGTCTGATCGTTGATTTCAACCTCGATGTCCGATCGGGATTGACACATTCTTCCATACTTAAATCAACCGAGTTATTTGATTTGATTTTCCTTTTTCAGTTCTTGAGTGCCTGAGATGTAGTCTCGGTTTCTAATCTTCTTCCCATCGAATACTTATTGGATTATCTTTAGCCCCGAGTCCCCCGAGATGTAGTCTCGGCTTTATCTTCATCCCCGAGTTCTCGAGATGGAATATCGGTTTTGAATCTTTCCTTGTAGTGTGATCATTTGATTTAACTTTCCTTCTTCAGCCCCCGAGATATAGTATCGGTCTTATGTTCAGCCCCCAAGTTCCCAATATGGAGTGTCGGGTTCTGAATCTTTCTTTGTCGTGTGATCGGCCTTTCACCTTCAGACATCGATCTAATTTTTCTCTATGCTTTGACCGACCGAGCTATTCTTCTTCGAGGTGTTTCATCGGCTTTTTATCTAGTATATTCTTCAGTTTATCATCGGCATCTGCCTGTGATATTTTTACTTGTATCTTCCTTGGTTCAGCATTCTTGTTTCCACATCACCCAAATATGTTTATTTCTCTACTTCTCTTTGAGTGTTGAGACTTTCTTCTCCTTGATTTTAGATTTCATCCATGCTCTAAACAACTGAGCTATTTCCTTTTATTTTTGTTGAGATTCGAACTTCAGCCCTCGAAGTGTACACACAGGTTTTGATTTGGAAAGATCATGTTGATCTGATCCCATTTGATTTTTTCACTCCATTTAGTCCCAACGTTTGAAGGGATAACCGCTCCATTTGAGATTATTCATATTGTGAGCCCCTGAGTCATTCCAGCCTTTGAAGGGATAGCCGTTTTCCTTGAGTATTTGAGTCAAACGCTCTAACCGATCGAGTTATTTCTCTTTCTGGAGAGATTGCGGATATAATTTCATTTGTTTTTAACAGCTCCCTTTGAGTATTTGAGCGAAATGCTCTAACCAACCGAACTATCTACTCTCATAGAGAGATTACTCGCATTGTGAGCCCCCGAGCTACGTTTATATTCATATTGCGTGCCCCCGAGCCACATCTCCATTTGAGTATTTGAGTAAAATATTCTACCCAATCGAGCTATCTCTAATTATAGAGAGATTATTCACATTGTGAGCCCCCGAGCTCTACTTGCAAGCCAAACCTTGCATTTTGTTTGCCTATTTGTATAGCACTCACGAGCAAGAATACTCGATCGTTGTAGTAGTATATCCCAAGAAAAATTATCAATCCAATAAGGAGTTATATTCGTACTAGCAAAATACGTGAGCTCATGTTCATTGTTGTTTTTGTAAAGATGATCGGGGGTTTTGAGATTGATTAACAACTAAAACAAGTAACAAGTAAATAAGGATAGCAAATAAGAACAATGACAAGTAAAGAAAATGGGTGCTAAAGTTCAAGTATGGAAAAACATGGGATTAGAAACATCCAAGCACACTCGATTCATATTATCATGCAAACGGAATTCAACTCAATTGATGTAGACTAAGGGTGATCACGATTGTATCCTAAGCTCCCTTTCGGGTTACAAAGGTTGTTGATCCATTTTAGACTCCAAAAAGCACTTAAGATCAAAGCCCAACATTAACCCCTTCCATCTAGGTACTAGTTAGATTAAACTCTCCCTTTTTGTGTACTAAGGTCAACGAATGGATTGGTTTCCCTCATTGAATTCAAATATCCTTTCGGTCAAACCCAAACTCAATGTCTATCCATGCCTTCCTAATACTATAGAGGGTCGTTTCCGTCTCACTCCAAGCAATACACACATGAACATCATAATAGCACTTAATTACCACAAATAATCCATTGATCAACAATCCATTAAACCAATAAACATTCATGAATAACAAACCATGCTATCACAATATCAAAGCAATTAAATCCCATGAATAGAAATCAACATCAATTAAATGAAAAACCAATTTAATCCACATGATAATATAAATCTACTATGCTCTTCATATTCCTAATCCCACTAGAGGGATTAGCCTAACATGATTAGGGTAACAAAACACATAAATGATCTATCACACAAATCCATAGTTCTAAATCCAAAAGAGGTTCAAAAGAGATGTAAATATTCCCCAACAATTTCTTGTAGGAAATCTTCAACACTCATGGATCTCCCACTCTAGCTCTTGAAATCTTGAGATCTCTCACACCCAATGGAAGAGATGAAGATTTGGTGGAGAATTGATGGAATGGATGAAGATGGATCAAAGTGGATGAAGGTGGATCTAGATGGTGGTGGAAAATGGGAGGAAAGGTGTGTGATGTGTGTGTAGAAGATGGATTTTCGGATCTGATCTGAAAAATGTTGAAATGGGGTTTATTTATACCCCATGTGGGCCTTCTAGAAGATTCTGATTTTTTAGCAGGAATTACACCTACACGGCTCGAGCTCTGCACACGGCCACAGGGGTGGCCGTGTTGTGTAATCTGGTGTCCGCACACGGCTTCTAGGACAGGGCCGTGCGCGGTACACGGCCCGTGTTCTGTGCTCGACCCGTGCTCTGCGCTCGGCCACAGGGGTGGCCGAGTTGGTGTTTCTGGCGACATCACACAGCCTCATGCACAGGCCCGTGTGCGGAACTCGAGGCGTGTTCAAGACACGACCCGTGTTCCTGCACACGGCCGGCCGTGTTGTGCAGCTTCTTCTCCTCTTTCACTCTTTCGGCTCGTTCTTCCTCGTTTCAACTCCGAATTGAGATCTGTTTTTTCCTACATCTTCCTTATCATGTTTAGCATCAAATAAAAAGTGAAAATCTTAAGTTTAAGCTCATTCACACACATTTCAATAAAAACACAAAACACAACCAAATAACACATAACATACGGATGAAATAATACGAAAACACATATAAAAAGACACTAAAATGTAGGTGAAAATAACTCTAATCAACCCCCCAAACTTAAGGTGTTGCTCGTCCCCGAGCAACGAAAATGACAAACCAAAAGGAGAAATTTTCACCTAGAAAAAGACTAAACGAACATAAGCAATAACACATCGTTAGCAACAATAACTACAAACTATGCTAAGTCATCCTACAACATTAAAATCATGACATGGGAAATTAACAAGTTCAATCAAAAGAGAATAAAATGTAATATAGTCCCCTTTTAAGTCCAAGCCTCACAATGGATATTGATGTCTCTCAACACTCTTTTGAAATAGGGTAGATCACACTCATTAATCGATTGGTTCGAATCACTATAAGCTTGCTCGCGGACTATATTCACAAACCACCAAAGTTTCAATCAATGATCAAAAAGGTCTTTAATTATGATATAATGATAGGCTCTTTGGTAGGGTAGGAAGTATATGGATAAGAGTGACTAATCATGTGTAAGTAATCAAAGAGATGGCCAATTTCCTCAACTTCTTCACTTTCTTTTCTTCCTTGCTTATCTTTACAATCTGAAGCACTATTTATTAACTTTCCTTGGATTGAGTTTCTTTTATTGCATGCTTCCTTTCTTTGAATTTTGTTTACTTGAGCATTTTGATGTTGATTTGCTCATTTCTTACTTTGAGGTTGCATGTGCATTCTTGTTTTGCTCTTTTCATCCTTTTTCTTGCTTGTTTTACCATGTCCTTTTTCTTCTTTTGCTAATCAATCAATCATTTCTAGCTACCATCTCCTCAATCACCCACACAAAGGTATATATAAGCTTGAATGGGTAATTAAGGCTTGTAATGTGCTAAATTCACAAGGAATAGGCTTATAGGCTCAAAATGGTTAACTAAGGATGATGTTCATGGTAAGGAACATATATGGCAATGACTATAATAACAAGGATGGCCTTAGATCATTTCACCAATCTCCACTAATCGGGCTCGTTCCTATAGTCCTTGAGCAAGTTCTAACTTATCAAACATAATCGATCCACTCATGAAGAAATACCATGTATGCATGGTTGAGGCTCAAATGCTCACAAGCTTGTGCTCGGACCTTAAGGAACTTATTACACCACATTTATTTCAAAATTGAACAAGTTAAGTAAAACATGTCACAATTTGAAAGTGTAGAGATTCTTAATCATAATTTGTCATCACTTATCACCACAACTTATCATCACTCACATTCAAAAATGACTCACGACATCCCTAAACAAACCACCAAACATCCCAAGACAAGAATGAAAATAACATAACATACAAATAAGGACTCAACAAACAAGACACAACAAAAACACAAAACATGCAAAAACACAAAATACCATCATCCATAAGAAAATTAAGCACACATCCATCTCAACCTTTATTGAAAAGGAAATCCTAATATACGAAAGTAAACCTCCCATAAACATAACAAATGAAGTAGCATGCTAGTCACAACAATCCAATCAAAATCAAATCATTTCAAGTAATAAAATAATAAGGTGTAGAGTACTCCCTCAATAGGCATTTGGTAAGGAAAGCGTTAGCTTCAAGCTCCATCATGCTTCCAATACCTCTCATTCATGCTCAAACACTCAACAAACACCATTATTTCAACAATTTCATTATAAATATGGACTATCATGCACTTCAACACCACCAATCATGCCTAAATCAACCCAAACTCATGAGAAAAATTTTAAAATTTGTCCAATTTTACAAGAATCATACTCAAGTGGTGAGTCACACCACACAATCTCCCCCCAAACTTAAATCGAAACAAAAGTTGAGACTTAAGTTTGCAAAAAGTGGTGAGACTTACCCTTGCAGTTTCCATTGATGATCTTCTTGTTGAGAAGTAACCGCATCCACACGACTCAAGCTATGTCCACCACGCACTAGCACCCCCCAAACTTAACTCGAGACAAGAGTCACGAATTAAGTTTGCAACAAGCGTTGGACATATCAACTTGAATCCATGAAGCATTTCTCTTTTCTTCAATGTGCATTTTTCTCCATGAGCACAATCAACCTACAAAGCCAAAACAAACAAGCAACAAAAACAAAGCAATAAAGATAGTGATGGGGTGCCTCCCATCGAGCGCTAAGTTTAACGTCTTCAAGCTAGACGAATGTTTAGCTCATCTTTCACATAAAGTATCCACAAAGAGGGTCTCCCTTTTTGATGGATCCACATAGTGCTTCACACGATGACCATTTACCAAGAACTCTCCCCCGTTCTCATCTATAACCTTTAGAGCTCCCCCATCAAGTACGTCCTTTACCACATAGGGACCTCTCCATTTGGACTTCAACTTGCCCGGGAAAAGTCTTAGTCGAGAATTGAATACCAACACCTTCTCACCCTTTTAAAGCTCTTCTTCCTCAAACGAGCATCATGCCACCTCTTGGTTTTCTCCTTAAAAATCCTTGAGTTTTCATAAGCATTTTCTCTAAATTCCTCAAGCTCATTCAATTGTAAGAATCTTACCTTCTTCGAAGCTTTCATGTCAAAATTCAACTTCTTAATGGCCCAATAAGCTTTATGCTCTAACTCCACGGGAAGATGGCAAGACTTACCATAGACAATTTGAAAAGGAGACATACCAAGAGTGGTCTTGAATGCGGTTCGAAAGGCCCACAATGCATCATCAAGTTTATTTGACCAATCCTTTCTACTCACACTCACCGTTTTCTCTAAGACTTGTTTGATTTGTCGATTAGAAATTTCAGCTTGACCATTCGTTTGAGGGTGATATGGAGTAGACACTCGATGCTTCACTCCATAAGTCTTGAGAATGTTCTCCATGAGCTTATTTATGAAGTGACTACCCCCATCACTTACCAACACTCTAGGTACTCCAAATCTTGTGAAGATATGCTTCTTTAGAAACCCCATGACCACTCTAGCATCACTTGTTCTTGAAGGTATGGCCTCAACCCATTTCGATACATAATCGACCGCCAATAGGATGTATAGGAATCCATTAGATTGAGGAAATGGTCCCATGAAATCGATGCCCCACACATCAAATATCTTCACTTCTTGAAAGCTCTTAAGGGGCATCTCATCCCACTTGGAGATTCCTCCCATCCTTTGACATCGATCACAACCCTCTACAAATTTCTTACAACTCTTGAACAAAAATGGCCAATACAACCCCGATTGTAAGACTTTTGCAGCGGTCTTTTGAGCTCCAAAATGGCCTCCACTAGGTGAAGAGTGGCAAAACTCCAACACACTATTCCATTCTTCCTCGGGCACACATCTTCGCACAAGAGAATCATTACACATCTTGTATAAGAATGGATCATCCCATAAGTAACTTTTAACATCATGAAAGAACTTCTTGGATTGATACTTATTAAGCTCATAAGGCCTCTTTCCACTAGCCAAGTAATTTACATAGTCCGCATACCACGGGCTTCCTTCTTCCTCCACTAAAGCCTCAATTTGATAGCAATCACACTCCAAGATTTCTTCATCGGGAAAAACCTCCTTGATTAACTCATAAGTACTTTCACAATGCTCCCTCGACTCTAACCTTGAAAGATGGTCGGCTATCACATTCTCCGTGCCCTTCTTATCTCTCACTTCAATATCAAATTCTTGAAGAAGTAGTACCCATCTTATCACCCTTGGCTTTGCATCCTTCTTTGCCATGAGATACTTGATAGCGGCATGGTCGGTGTATACAATGGTTTTCGTTCCTACCAAATAAGGACGAAACTTATCAAATGCGTATACTACCGCCAAGAACTCTTTTTCGGTAGTAGTGTAGTTCCTTTGAGCCGCATCAAATGTTTTGCTTGCATAGTAAATAGCTCGGAATTTTTTCTCTCTTAGTTGCCCCAAAACCACTCCAAGAGCTACGTCACTTGCATCACACATCAATATAAATGGCTCCTTCCAATCGGGGGTGATCAAGATGGGTGATGAAATCAAAGCTTCCTTTAGCACCTGAAAAGCATTTAAACAATTATCATCAAACTTAAATGGCACATCTTTTTCAAGGAGATGAGATAGAGGTTTAGAAAATGAAGAAAAATTCTTGATGAATCTACGATAGAACCCGGCATGACCAAGGAACGATCGTACTCCCTTCTCATTTGTTGGCGGTGGAAGCTTCTCTATAGCAACAACTTTGGCTCGGTCAACTTGCAATCCTTTTGAAGAGATGTGATGTCCAAGTACAATGCCATCATTTACCATGAAGTGGCACTTCTCCCAATTCAACACTAAATTAGTGTCTTGACATCGCTTCAAAACAATAGCAAGGTTAGACAAACAATTATCAAAAGAAGAACCAAACACCGAAAAGTCATCCATGAACACTTCCATTATATTCTCAATCAATCCTTCAAAGATTGCCATCATACACCTTTGAAAGGTGGCCGGTGCATTGCAAAGTCCAAATGGCAATCTTCGAAAAGCAAATATTCCATACGGACAAGTGAAAGCGGTCTTTTCTTGGTCTTCGGGTGCTATGAGAATTTGGTTATACCCGGAATACCCATCAAGAAAGCAATAAAACTCATACCCGGCCAACCTATCCAACATTTGATCTAAGAAAGGTAAGGGGAAGTGATCTTTACGTGTGTTTTCATTAAGCTTTCTATAATCAACACACACACGCCATCCCGTCACCGTCCTAGTGGCTATGGTCTCATCTTTATCGGTCTTCACTATAGTCATACCCCCTTTTTTAGATACTACATGCAACGGGCTCACATAGGGGCTATCACTAATAGGAAAAATCATATCGGAGTCTAACCACTTAAGAACCTCTTTTTTTACCACTTCTTGCATGATAGAATTAAGTCTTCTTTGGTTTTGAACACAAGCTTTCCCTTCATCCTCAAGTCTTATCTTATGCATGCAAATTGTTGGACTAATTCCCTTCAAATCATCAATACACCAACCAATAGCCGACTTATGCTCTTTAAGGACATTAAGCAATTTATCAAGTTGACTAGAGGTTAGAGATGATGATACGATTACCGGATATGTCTCATTTTCACCAAGGTAGGCATAAGCAAGATGATCGGGTAGAGGCTTCAACTCCACCTTCTTTTCCTTTTTCTCTTCTTGCTCGAGTGGATCTCTAAGTGGTAAGAACTTGTCATTTCCCCTTGAGATGGCGGCTGCAACCTCTTGAGCTTCACTACAATCACCTAGATCAAGCAAACAATTAATCAATTCTTCATTTAAATCAAGAGAAGTAGTAGAAATATTAGAAAGAGATAAAGAATTGCTCAAGCAAAGTTCAAGTGGATCCTTGGTTACAATGGAAGGCCAACTCTCCTCGACACTTCCCTTTACAACATCCACACTTTTACATTCTTCATCATTCATTGGATATTGCATGGCCTTGTGTAGAGAGAATACCACTTCCTCATCATTAACCCTCAACTTCAATTCTCCTTTGTACACATCAATAAGAGCTCTCCCGGTAGCAAGAAAGGGTCTCCCAAAAATCAATGGCACATTTTCATCCTCCTCCATATCTAGAACAACAAAATCCACCGGAAAGACGAACTTATCAACTTTCACCAACACATCTTCAACTACTCCTTTTGGATGTGTCATAGATCGATCCGCCAATTGAAGTGTGATGGAAGTTGGCTTTACTTCACCTAATCCAAGCTTCTTGAATATGGAGAGAGGCATTAGATTAATGCTTGCACCGAGGTCACAAAGAGCCTTGTTCTTCTTGTTCTTTCTAATTTCACATGGTATAATGAAACTACCCGGATCCTTCAATTTTTGTGGAAGTTTCCGTTGTAGAATGGCACTACACTCTTCGGTTAGATTAACCATTTCATTGTCCACAAGACTTCTTTTCTTTCCCATGATGTCCTTCAAGAAACGAGCATAATGAGGCATTTGATCCAAAGCATCGGCGAAAGGGATATTGATTTGAATCTTCTTGAAGATTTCAAGAAACTTTTTGAACCTCTCATCCAAACCCTTCTTCAAGAACCTTTGAGGAAAAGGAACCGGTACTTGAGTCTTGGGTATTCCCCAACTATCTCTTTCAACTTCAACTTCTTTTTCCCTTAACTCCTTTGCCTTTTTCCACTTTGGAATTCTCTCTATCTTCTCTTCATCTTTCTTTTGCTCAACAATTTCTTTTTTCTTGCTTACTTCCTCCATTTCAATCTCTTCTTGCACCAACCCTTCTTCCACCTTGCTTTCCACTTCCCTTTCAATGATAATACTATCTTCTTTAGGCATAGGAGGTTCCTCATACTCTTTTCCACTTCTAAGAGTGATAGCTTTGCAATCTTCTTTAGGATTAGTTACCGTGGTAGATGGAAACTTTCCTTGTTGGTGTTGAGATCCCACGGAAGAAGCAATTTGACCCATTTGATACTCAAAAGCTCTCATCATATTGTCGGATTTCTTCTCATTTTCCTCCATTCTAGCCTCCATCTTTGCATCTCTTTTTTCCATGTAAGCCCTTGTATCTTTCATGAATGCCATCAATGTCTCTTCCAATGATGCTTTCCCTTCTCCATTTGGCGGCTTAGCACTCGGATCGAATCCCGGAGGATATGACACGGCGGCTTGAGGATTAGAGTAAGAAAGATTCTCATGCTTCCTCGGAGCTTGATAATTTCCACTTGATTGATTGAAATTGCTTCCCCGAGCTTGGCCTTGATATCCTCCTTGGTAATTACCTTGATTAGAAGGATAATTACCTTGGAAATTCCCTTGATGATGGAAATTCCCTTGGTAATTTCTCCTATCTAAATAGGCAACATCTTCTACACTTTGCATAACCTTGCTCTCATCATTCACCATAGAACTTGTGCTCCCCCCTTGGCTTACTCCTTGAGTGATCAAATTCAATTGCTTTGTTAACGCTTGAATGCTCTCATTGAATTCTTTCATTCCTTCATTTTGAAACACATCACTCTTCACTTTGTTCACACTCTCCACTTGAGCTACTTTTCCAAAGGCATAACCTCCCATTACTCGCTCGGAAGGCCATTGATAGACATTCATCGCAATGTCTTCAAAAATATCCATGGCTTTCATAGCATCCACTCCAAATATAGACCCTCCGGATGAGGCATCTACATGCATCCGATTTTGTTGATTTATCCCTTGGTAAAAGAAAGCCACTTGTTGATTCTCATGAAAATCGTGTTGAGGACACTTTCGGAGCATCTCTTTGTAGCGTTCCCATGCTTCATAAAAATTTTCATCCGGAAGTTGCCTAAATTGAGTGATAAGGCTTTTCAATTGGAGCGTCTTTGAAGGAGGAAAGTACTTGTTTAGGAACCTTTGCTCAAGATCTTCCCATGTATTACAACTTCCCAAAGGAATTGTATTGTACCATGCTTTAGCCTTGTCTCTTAAAGAAAAAGAGAACAACCTCATTCGAATAGCATCCTCCGACACTCCCTTCATTTTGACGGTGTTTGCAACCTCCAAGAAAGTAGATAGATGAGTGTTCGGGTCTTCAAGAGGACCTCCCCCAAACTGATTTGCTTTGACCATGTTGATCAATCCGGTCTTGATTTCATAATCATTGGCTTGAACCGGAGGAACCATATTGTGCACGGCTCTCGATTGGAAGTAATCCCGAATTGCTCTAGGCCTTGGCAACTCTTGCTGTTGAAATATCATTTGAGCTTCTTGATTGGCAAGCAATTGCATATACTCTTGATTTTGAGCAAAGAAATTCCTCATTATCTCCGCTTGATTCTCTTGAACTCCTTCTTGTACCTCCCTTTGATCTTGTAAAGGATCTTGGGGTGGGTCATAATCAACATTGTCTCCCCGTTGATTATCCATATTTTTTTCTTTTCTAGCTTTACGCCTCTCTCGTTTCCTTTGTCGTGCGGTCCTTTCAATCTCCAAATTCAAAGGAATGATCGATTGATTTTCCTTTGATCTTGTGATCATAAAACACCTACGAAAAGTCAAAGAATGAGACCACAAACACAAATAATAAATAAAAGAAAATAAAAAGAATCCTTATCAAGAACAACTAAAACAATAACACAGTACTCGACTAGTCCGTCAAACTCCCCGGCAACGGCGCCATTTTCTTGTTTGCCTATTTGTATAGCACTCACGAGCAAGAATACTCGATCGTTGTAGTAGTATATCCCAAGAAAAATTATCAATCCAATAAGGAGTTATATTCGTACTAGCAAAATACGTGAGCTCATGTTCATTGTTGTTTTTGTAAAGATGATCGGGGGTTTTGAGATTGATTAACAACTAAAACAAGTAACAAGTAAATAAGGATAGCAAATAAGAACAATGACAAGTAAAGAAAATGGGTGCTAAAGTTCAAGTATGGAAAAACATGGGATTAGAAACATCCAAGCACACTCGATTCATATTATCATGCAAACGGAATTCAACTCAATTGATGTAGACTAAGGGTGATCACGATTGTATCCTAAGCTCCCTTTCGGGTTACAAAGGTTGTTGATCCATTTTAGACTCCAAAAAGCACTTAAGATCAAAGCCCAACATTAACCCCTTCCATCTAGGTACTAGTTAGATTAAACTCTCCCTTTTTGTGTACTAAGGCCAACGAATGGATTGGTTTCCCTCATTGAACTCAAATATCCTTTCGGTCAAACCCAAACTCAATGTCTATCCATGCCTTCCTAATACTATAGAGGGACGTTTCCGTCTCACTCCAAGCAATACACACATGAACATCATAATAGCACTTAATTACCACAAATAATCCATTGATCAACAATCCATTAAACCAATAAACATTCATGAATAACAAACCATGCTATCACAATATCAAAGCAATTAAATCCCATGAATAGAAATCAACATCAATTAAATAAAAAACCAATTTAATCCACATGATAATATAAATCTACTATGCTCTTCATATTCCTAATCCCACTAGAGGGATTAGCCTAACATGATTAGGGTAACAAAACACATAAATGATCTATTACACAAATCCATAGTTCTAAATCCAAAAGAGGTTCAAAAGAGATGTAAATCTTCCCCAACAATTTCTTGTAGGAAATCTTCAACACTCATGGATCTCCCACTCTAGCTCTTGAAATCTTGAGATCTCTCACACCCAATGGAAGAGATGAAGATTTGGTGGAGAATTGATGGAATGGATGAAGATGGATCAAAGTGGATGAAGGTGGATCTAGATGGTGGTGGAAATTGGGAGGAAAGGTGTGTGATGTGTGTGTAGAAGATGGATTTTCGGATCTGATCTGAAAAATGTTGAAATGGGGTTTATTTATACCCCATGTGGGCCTTCTAGAAGATTCTGATTTTTTAGCAGGAATTACACCTACACGGCTCGAGCTCTGCACACGGCCACAAGGGTGGCCGTGTTGTGTAATCTGGTGTCCGCACACGGCTTCTAGGACAGGGCCGTGCGCGGTACACGGCCCGTGTTCTGTGCTCGACCCGTGCTCTGCGCTCGGCCACAGGGGTGGCCGAGTTGGTGTTTCTGGCGACATCACACGGCTTCATGCACAGGCCCGTGTGCGGAACTCGAGGCGTGTTCAAGACACGACCCGTGTTCCTGCACACGGCCGGCCGTGTTGTGCAGCTTCTTCTCCTCTTTCACTCTTTCGGCTCGTTCTTCCTCGTTTCAACTCCGAATTGAGATCTGCTTTTTCCTACATCTTCCTTATCATGTTTAGCATCAAATAAAAAGTGAAAATCTTAAGTTTAAGCTCATTCACACACATTTCAATAAAAACACAAAACACAACCAAATAACACATAACATACGGATGAAATAATACGAAAACACATATAAAAAGACACTAAAATGTAGGTGAAAATAGCTCTAATCAACCCCCCAAACTTAAGGTGTTGCTCGTCCCCGAGCAACGAAAATGACAAACCAAAAGGAGAAATTTTCACCTAGAAAAAGACTAAACGAACATAAGCAATAACACATCGTTAGCAATAATAACTACAAACTATGCTAAGTCATCCTACAACATTAAAATCATGACATGGGAAATTAACAAGTTCAATCAAAAGAGAATAAAATGTAATATAGTCCCCTTTAAAGTCCAAGCCTCACAATGGATATTGATGTCTCTCAACACTCTTTTGAAATAGGGTAGATCACACTCATTAATCGATTGGTTCGAATCACTATAAGCTTGCTCGCGGACTATATTCACAAACCACCAAAGTTTCAATCAATGATCAAAAAGGTCTTTAATTAGGATATAATGATAGGCTCTTTGGTAGGGTAGGAAGTATATGGATAAGAGTGACTAATCATGTGTAAGTAATCAAAGAGATGGCCAATTTCCTCAACTTCTTCACTTTCTTTTCTTCCTTGCTTATCTTTACAATCTCAAGCACTATTTATAAGCACTATTCATGTGCAAGTGTACTCTATCGTGTGTAGCACGTAAGCGACCAAGTGCAAAATTTATAAGATATCGAATCCAAGGGCGAAAGTGGGTAGCCGTATTTGAGAAATGCTTTACTCTAGTAGGACGAATCGATAAGGATGTGATGATTAACACTAAAAACTAATACTAAGAAAGCAATTAAAGATAGATGGATACAATGGACATGGAAGATGGATGAAGGTAGAGCAATCTAAGAAGTATGCAAGGCAAGCAACACTCATGGAAAAAACTTATATAGACTCACACACACACATGCATTGATGATTTTCAAGTTATGATATTAAGGGCACTCTAAGAGCGTCTCCAATCTTAACTCTTCCTATAGGTACTTACAGATATTAATATACCGGTGCAGAGATATTATCACGAGGAATTTTCTCTAGTGGGCAGGGACGTTTTCCTAGTGTTCCCTTTCTAAGGTCAAGTGAAAATTGACTTGGTTCCCCTCACTAGTTCATCACTAATGTCCTATCATGAGGTTTTAAGCACTTGGAGGGAATGGCTTTCCTCCCCTCATACTAACTAAGTCACCTCATACAATCAATGATTCAATTAAACCACCATACATAATATTGGAATGGTCATCCTAACACTATGCATAGAGAATTTAACCACACAAATCATGCATCAAATGAGAATAAGCATTCATGATAGAAAATATTCATAACAATCATTTCATCAAACATGTGGTGTGCAAAATCTACATAATTCCTAACCAATCACATTGCTAGCCTCACATGAGGACTAGCCACTACATAGCATTACAAATTCATTACAATCCAAGGCATGCTCTAATCTAGCTAAATAATGAAGAAAATCACAAATTAAAGGTAAGTTGGCTTCCCTTGCAATGTAGGCCTTCTTCTCCTTCAACATGCTCAAATCTTCACTCCTTAATGAATTCCTCTTCTTAGATTGTTGGATGGATGGATTAATGGATGGATTTGAGGAGATCAAGTGGTTTGGATGAATGAAGTGAAGGATGGAAGAGATGGAGATGAATGTGTGTGATTTTAGGTGTTTAGTGTGTGTGGAAACTGATCCAAAAATGATTCCTCAATAATTCAATTTCGCACAAATCATGGTTTTATATCACTTATGGACCTTCTAGAAGCTTCCGGAACATTCTGAAATTTTCACAGGATTTTGCACCTACACGGCCCGTGCTGCAGTACACGGCCCGTGTAGGGCACACCTACTTCGGCATTTTGTGCGTGCTTCCGGACACGGCTCGAGCTGCAATACACGACCTTGATCATGGCCGTGCAGCACTTTCTGACGACAATACACGGCTCCTTCTTACAGGGCCGAGCTCCGCACACGGGGCGTGCAGCAGCGCACGGCCCGTGCACCAGCGCACGGCCGAATCTCTGGCCGAGCAGCGTGTTCTGATGACATTACACGGCCAGCTGCTACAGGGCCGTGTTCCGCGCACGGCCCGTGCAGCTGCATGGCCTATTCTTCGTCTCCCTTTCGCTCCCGACTCCGTGTTTGTCCGTTCCATGACCTGTTTTACACATATTTAAGCTCATTTACACAATTCTATCAGTTCGTACCACTTTCCTCAAAACAACAATAACTCCACCAAAATTAACACAAATACAGATAAAAACATCCGAAAATACACACATAAAGACACTAAAACCTAGGTGAAAATGACGACAATCAACCCCCCAAACTTAAAGTGTTGTTCGTCCTCGAACAACTAAAAATGATAAACAAGAGGAGAAATTTTCACCTAGAGAACATCTAACGAACATAAACCACAATACATCACAAGTAATAAGGACTTCAAAATCAAGTTAAGTATCCCTACATAATCAAACTTGTAACATGAAAGATTAACGAGTTCAATCTCAAGCATGACAAAAGAGTAATCAAATCCCTTTCAATCCAAGCCTTTCATAGGATATCAAATTCGCTCAACACTCTTTGAAGTAAGGTTTTGAACAACACTCATCAACCGGTTGTAACCGACTCACCATAGGCTTGCTCATGGACTATGTTCACAAGCCACCCTAGTTTCAATAAGTGATCAAAAAGGTCTTTATCTTTGGATGTAATGTTTAGGCTCTTTGGTAAGGTAGGAAACTTTGGATCATAGTGACTTTTCAAATGTGGTTGATCGAAGAGATGATTCCTTTCTTCAACATCCTCACTTTCATGCTTCCTTTCTTTTCTACTTTAATCACAAACACTAAGCATCATTATTCCTTAGATTTCTTGAGCTTCTTTTTGAATGGCATACTTCTTTTCTTTAACTTTTGTGTTCCTTGAGCATATTTTTCTATTTTGCTCCTTTTTCACTTTTGTTGAAGTTGCACTTGCTTTTCTTAAGCTCTTTCATCCTTTTTCTTGACTCAACCTTTCTTTCCATATACGTTTCTTTGCACATATTTCCACATATTCCCTTGTAAACCATCATCATCCTCAATTACCCACACATAGGTTAGATATATAAGGTTTAAATGGGTTTTCAAGGCTTGTAATGTGCTTATATCACAAGAAATAGGCTTAAAGGTTCAAAGTGGCTTACTAGGGATAATGTTTTTGGTAAGGAAATTTTATGGCCATGACTTTCTCAACAAGGATGGCCTAAGATCATTTCACAAATTTCAACCATTCGGGCTTCGTTCCTATAGTCCAAGAGCAAGTTCTAGTTTGTCTAAGTTCAATCGACCCACTCATTAAGAAATTAACCATGGATGCACGGTTGAGGCTCAAACGCTCACAAGCTTTTGCTCGGACCTTTAGGAACTCATTACACCTCAATTCATCTCAAAATTGAACAAGTTAAATAGAACATGTCACAATTTCAACAAGTAGAAACCATTAACATGCTTGCCATCACCTATCACAAACAATGCATCATAGCTCACATTCAAAAACATTTAACTCCTTCCCAAAACATACCACCAAGCAACCCTATACAAGAATAAAAATAACAAACAAAACACACGAACAAAGACTCAACAAGCAAGAAACAACACAAAAACACAAAACATGCAACAACGACAATTCACCCATCAAAAGAAATAAAGCACATATCCTCAATCCTCCAATAACATGTAAGCTCAAGATTTGCCACCTTATTCAAAAATAAAAATAAAGCAAGTAAACTACCTAAATAAAGCAAGTAAACCTCCCAAGTACATAACACATGAAGTAACATGTTAATCCACTACAATCCAAATCAACATCAATTCATGTCAAGCAATTTAGAAGTGATAAGATGTAGAGTGAACTCCCTCAATAGGCATTTTGATAATGAAAGCGTTAGCTCCAAGCTCCATTCATGCTTCCACTATCCTTCATCCATGCTCAAACACTCAACAAACCATTAGCTCAACACTTGCAATAAAAATAAGGATTATCATGCACTCCCACACAACCAAACTAACCAAAATCAATCCAATACTCATGAGAAAAATTTTAAAATTTTAAAATTTACCCAATTTTCACAAGACAATCAAGATAATCACTCTATCAACATGATACATCAAGCATACACAAGTGGTAAGGCACACCACGCACTATCCCCCCAAACTTAAATCGAAACAAGTTGAGAATTAAGTTTGCAAAAAGTGGTGAGACTTACCCTTGTAGTTTCCACCATTGATCATCTTAAACGTACCTTGTGATGACGTATGTGCATGCCAACATTCAAGTATGGCCACCACACACTCTCCCCCCAAACTTAAATTAACACAAGTGTTAAATTTAAGTTTGAACAAAGTGGTGTGACATACATCTTCATTCAAAATCTAGCACATCTCGTCTCATCCTTATGTGTTTTCCTTCATGAGCACAATCCACCTACACACAAAAAAATTGCAAGAAAACTAAATCAAAGCAATTAAATGAAAGCATTAAAATAAATGATGGGTTGCCTCCCATCTAGCGCTAAGTTTAACGTCTTCAAGCCGGACGCATAATTCAACTTTTAAACTCCACAAAAATCCTTTGGCCAATCGGCCTTCATCTTCACTTTGAACTTCCTTTTTGCTCTCTTCTTGTCCGTTATGACCGTATCCCCCTTCTTACTAACCATACTTGACATTCCGGGAGAATCATACAACGGACGCTTTTTCCTTTTGCAAGAGCAACAATATCCTTCTTTATCTAATTTCCATTCAATATCCGGAACTTCATTCCTATCAAGTTCAACATGAGAAGAATTAAACTTTTCAAATTCCACAAGAGTTTTCTTCAACCGCTCAATGCCAAATTTTTCAAAATTTTCCGAAGGCATCAAATTTGCACTTGAATCAAGATCACATATAGCATTGAAGTCTCCCCCATTCTTGATTTCACATTTAAGTACAAACTTTTCGGGGTCTTTGTCCTTCAACGAAGCTTCATCTTTTTCTACCTCATGATCTTGTTCTAACTCTTTCTCCTCTTCACAACAATTTTCATCATCAAACAAGGATAAGAAATCACTAATAATCTTCTCCTCATCTTTTCCCAACAATTCTTCAACATTTTCACCATCTTGAACAATGCTCGTTATTTCCTCATCCCATTTCTTTTCAATTTTCACAATATTTTCTACAATAGGATTCAAAGCTTTTATATAGTAAGATAGTTCAATCTTTTCAAACTCATCCGGAGGCACATTTGGGGTCTTAAGATATGATTCATCCTTTCCTCCTTGATGGCATGATAGTAATTCATTCTCGTCCTCCGAGCTCAATGAGACTTCCTCTTTTTCTTCATCTTCACTTGATCTTTCGGTTGTAAAGAAATTTTTTCCAAGAGTAAGCGGGACTCGAGGCTCCGCTTCCACACCAAGTACCATAAAATCAACCGAAAAAACCATCTCATTCACTTTAACCATAACGTCTTCAACCTTTCCAAAAGGCAAAATATAAGATCCATTTTTACCCTTAAGATAAGTTGTGGTAGGCTTGAGTTCTCCCATATCAAGGCTTTTATAAGTAGAATAAGGCATCACATTTTCACTCCTCTCGAAGTCACACCTTGCATTAAGAGTTCTTTTTCCTTTAATTTCACAAGGCATTACATCCTTTCCAAGGTTCTCCACTTTCATGGAATACTCTTCATGCATAGATTTGACCTCTTCATTTTTCACCTTACTCTCCTCCATCTTCTTCTTTTTCAATGCAATGTAAGTCTCAAACTCTTCTCTCTTTTCTTCTTTAACACATCTTTGAGGAAAAGGAATAGGATAAGGAGTAATCGGAATGCCCCAATAATCACATTCAAACTTTTCTACACGCTTTGCTTCTTTTGGCATACTTTCTTTCTTCCTTTTCCATTTTGACTTGTGCTCAACATCCTTTCCTCCTACACACTCTTCTTCAACCAAACCTCTTGAGTCTTCTTCATTATCCCTCGAACATTCTTCTACCTCTAATGTTTCTTCAATCCTTTCATCAAAATTTTCCATTTCATGAAGAGTGTTCCTTTCTCTTGTCATTTGACTCATTTGACATTCGAAGGCCCCAAATCTCCTCTTATTTTCCTCACTCGTTTTTCTTAGAAATTCCAACATCTCATTCAATTTATCCACGAGTTTACTCTCTCTATCTTCTACGATTGGCTTTATCTCTTCACTCGGTGGTTGCCATCTTTGTCCTTGGAGATAATTCCCTTGATTTGGAAATTACTCCCTTGCATGTAAGAAATATCCTCCACTTGATGACTTGGCATCATCCACTCTTGTTGCACCGTAGGATAAGATGTTGGCATACTTTGAACACATTGAGACCCATAACTAGGAAGACTTGATTGAAAACTTTGCCTCGCATTGTTCCTTTGGACATACCCATTTTGCATACTTGTTTCATTCCCCATTTGGTAATTGGGCATGTTCCACACTTGTCCCCCATTAAAGTTGGAAGTAGGCATTGAGTAGGCATTTTGAGGCTCATAGCTTGAAAGACGTGGTTGAATGTTTGTAGAGGAGAAAGTATTGTAAGAATTTGATGGAGTATAAGTGTATCCTTGATATGGTTGGCATGTATTCTCATTATAAGCTCGTTGCCATCCTCCATTTCCTCCATTATTGTAGAATTGGTCAATATTCATCATCTCTTCAAGGGACCTTCTACAACGTCTCTTCACTTGCTATTTTTGGTTGTGCTCCTTCTCCCCTTCTTTCAAGATTGATGTACTTATCAAGAAGAACAAGTGAGAACAAAATTTTCCAAAGCAAATATAAAATGCAAAAATAAGAAAAATGTCCTAAGTAGAGCTAACAATTTCAAACACGTTACACCGAAGGCTTTCGCCCCGGCAACGGCGCCATGAACTTGGTTTCAATTTTGGTAATTGATTTAGAGCAAGTGTACTCTATCGTGTGTAGCACGTAAGCGACCAAGTGCAAAATTTATAAGATATCGAATCCAAGGGCGAAAGTGGATAGCCGTATTTGAGAAATGCTTTACTCTAGTAGGACGAATCGATAAGGATGTGATGATTAACACTAAAAACTAACACTAAGAAAGCAATTAAAGATAGATGGATACAATGGACATGGAAGATGGATGAAGGTAGAGCAATCTAAGAAGTATGCAAGGCAAGCAACACTCATGGAAAAAACTTATATAGACTCACACACACACATGCATTGATGATTTTCAAGTTATGATATTAAGGGCACTCTAAGAGCGTCTCCAATCTTAACTCTTCCTATAGGTACTTACAGATATTAATATACCGGTGCAGAGATATTATCACGAGGAATTTTCTCTAGTGGGCAGGGACGTTTTCCTAGTGTTCCCTTTCTAAGGTCAAGTGAAAATTGACTTGGTTCCCCTCACTAGTTCATCACTAATGTCCTATCATGAGGTTTTAAGCACTTGGAGGGAATGGCTTTCCTCCCCTCATACTAACTAAGTCACCTCATACAATCAATGATTCAATTAAACCACCATACATAATATTGGAATGGTCATCCTAACACTATGCATAGAGAATTTAACCACACAAATCATGCATCAAATGAGAATAAGCATTCATGATAGAAAATATTCATAACAATCATTTCATCAAACATGTGGTGTGCAAAATCTACATAATTCCTAACCAATCACATTGCTAGCCTCACATGAGGACTAGCCACTACATAGCATTACAAATTCATTACAATCCAAGGCATGCTCTAATCTAGCTAAATAATGAAGAAAATCACAAATTAAAGGTAAGTTGGCTTCCCTTGCAATGTAGGCCTTCTTCTCCTTCAACATGCTCAAATCTTCACTCCTTAATGAATTCCTCTTCTTAGATTGTTGGATGGATGGATTAATGGATGGATTTGAGGAGATCAAGTGGTTTGGATGAATGAAGTGAAGGATGGAAGAGATGGAGATGAATGTGTGTGATTTTAGGTGTTTAGTGTGTGTGGAAACTGATCCAAAAATGATTCCTCAATAATTCAATTTCGCACAAATCATGGTTTTATATCACTTATGGACCTTCTAGAAGCTTCCGGAACATTCTGAAATTTTCACAGGATTTTGCACCTACACGGCCCGTGCTGCAGTACACGGCCCGTGTAGGGCACACCTACTTCGGCGTTTTGTGCGTGCTTCCGGACACGGCTCGAGCTGCAATACACGGCCTTGATCATGGCCGTGCAGCACTTTCTGACGACAATACACGGCTCCTTCTTACAGGGCCGAGCTCCGCACACGGGGCGTGCAGCAGCGCACGGCCCGTGCACCAGCGCACGGCCGAATCTCTGGCCGAGCAGCATGTTCTGATGACATTACACGGCCAGCTGCTACAGGGCCGTGTTCCGCGCACGGCCCGTGCAGCTGCATGGCCTATTCTTCGTCTCCCTTTCGCTCCCGACTCCGTGTTTGTCCGTTCCATGACCTGTTTTACACATATTTAAGCTCATTTACACAATTCTATCAGTTCGTACCACTTTCCTCAAAACAACAATAACTCCACCAAAATTAACACAAATACAGATAAAAACATCCGAAAATACACACATAAAGACACTAAAACCTAGGTGAAAATGACGACAATCAGAGCTCAGTCGAGTGAAATTTTTCTTTCAAACTCCACGCTCTAACCCACCGAGCTATCTCATTTCTCTTCTTAATTTCTCATATTTCTTATTTTTTTTGACCAATTTCCTTTCTTATCGGTATTGAACACTGATCTTCTCTCCTCTTTTTTTTGCACTAGTTCAGCTGGCATCCTTCATTTCTTTTTTCCTCGGCCTCGGTATATCCAACTTTTTTTTCATGTGAGATTTTCTTTTCTTATCTCTTATAGATCTCATCCCGACAGTTGATGAGAAAAAAATGCTCTAACCAACTGAGCTACAAATCAAATCTTAGTTGAACCCAAACTTGCAATTCTCCTCGGCCTCGGCTTTCTTCACTGATCTTCCGCCATGTGGGATTTTCTTTTCTTATCTCTTATAGATCTCATCCCGACAGTTGATGAGAAAAATACGCTCTAACCAACTGAGCTACAAATCAAATCTTAGTTGAACCCAAACTTGCGATTCTCCTCGGCCTCGGCTTTCTTTACTGGATCTTCCGCCACGTGGGATTTTCTTTTCCTTTTCTCTTACAGATCTCATCTCGACAGTTGATGAGAAAAACACCCTCTAACCAACTGAGCTAAAAATCAAATCTTAGTTGAACCCAAATTTGCGATTCTCCTCGGCCTCGGCTTCTTTTTTTAACAACTTTTCTGCTTTCTCAATCTCTTTTACAAGCCTCACCCCAACGTGTTTACAGTTCACGCTCTAACCAACTGAGCTACAAATGAGATCTCAGTTGAACCCGAACCGAAGCTTTGTCATCGGTCGCAGTTCCTTTATTATCATCCTCGGTCATTGGCTTCTACACCTCAACCGGGTGAAGTCTCCATTTCTATATCTCACATGGGTGAAGCTTCGGCTTCTACACCTCATTTTTTTAACTCAATTTTTATAGGAACCAGAACCGCCAGTTCCGATTGGTTCAACTGGAATTGCTGGTTTCGAATCAGGATGCATGTCTATCTACTAGAATTCCGCTCTATCGTAGACTTCTACCTAGTGTAGAATTTACAATACAACTCCAGCAGTTTATACTATATTTTTGCACTACATGAAATATTTCATACTATTTAAATTTAAATTAAATTTTGCATGATACTCCCTCCATCTCAAGAAGTTATGTCCATTTTGTACGAGTACGGAGATTAAGAATTTATTTTTTTTTAAAATATGTAATGTAGGGAAATTTGCAAAAATGGCCCATATAATACTCTTTTTTTTAATTGACATCCATCATAAAATATTTGAAAAAGTGTCACTCTTGAAAATTTCGAGGCACAATTGCCCTCTTCTTAAATAGTGTGCTCTACTGAAAGTTAAAAAAATCACAACCAACATTCTAAAACCCTTTTCTCATTTCACATACACGATTCAAGAGAGACCAAGCTTTGGAGGTCATACACATTCTCAACACTTTCTCATTTTCAACCTTAAACAACCAATAAATTTTTAAAGCGCATAAAAGAATGGGTTGTGGCGGAGGAAGAAGAAACCCTGGTGTCATAGGATGACGCTTTATCGCTCAATCATACTATATTTGTTGCCACTGACATGCTCGCTATGTTTTTCCATATTTGTAACTGTGTTGTCCAAATTGTTTGTTGATTACGTAGGTAGCCTCTTTCTGTCTGTGTTTTTGTTGGCCTTGGAGGTGGAACTTCAACATTTCAAAATGTAAAATTTTGGAGTTTGAGTGTTCTACACTTTCTCTGTTTAGTTCCTAAATTTTGGATAGATTTGATATGGATTTGAAATGATTGAATGCTCCAAACATTTGAATAAAATCGTTTTGTTTTGGAATGGAGAAAAGTACTATAGAGAAAATTGAAAACTTTAGATAAAAATGGACAGGAATTAAATAAAGAAAAATGTTAGCCACGACTTTTAATATATTAAAATTTAAATTAAACAATGAAATAAATGAAAAATGAGAAGACATCTTAATTTAATTGAAAAATGTAAAGACACCTTACTTAAATTTAATTTCATTATTTTTATTGAATTAATATAATAAATTAACATTAAATTCAACTTTAATAATGAAATAAATAAAAAGAAATTACATCCTATTTATATTTTGTCAATAATATAGAACTGAGTTATTAAAATTAACATAAAATTGTAAATATTAAAATATGAAAAGGAATAATTCAAAAATATTTTAAAAGTACAGTGGTGCAAGATATTTTAATATATTAAGATTAGTATTGCGATATTATCATTTCTATCTACACTGACTTCATACTAATGTCAAACCCCCAGACCCCAACAATATTATCATTTCTTATAAATTTCACAAAAATAGGGTGGAAAAAAAAGAAAGTTGCAAAGGAAAGATATCTAGAGTGAAATCCACCAATAATGATGAAATAAATATTGTTTGTTAGTAGCAACACAAACGACACTAACTGCATTTTATTCACCAACCACATGCAACTGTAGTAATTATATACACATCGAGTGCAAGTAAATAGAAGAAAAAAGCAACAGTTTAGGTTGCTGATAGCCATGATCAGAACGTGAAAGAAGCCGTGGTGTGATGGTCACTATTTCTCGATCCATCGCATCGTATTCGCCTCGTTTTGATCTGCATTTCCAGTAAGATGTCTCCTCAAGCTGCGGTCCAACAAGCAGAGAACTGCATGAACAAAGATTTTTTGTTAAAAACTCTTGAAAGGTAACTGTTGCTCTCTGGATTGACATGAAAGCACACAGAGTTGAGCTAAGAGATAAAAAAAAAAAGCAGTGCAGAAAGCATGGTTGAAGTTTAAACATCAATTATTAACATTGTTAAAGTGGTGTTGTCTGATCAAGCTTCTGAGTTTACCAGGAAGAGATTATTCAGTATTCACAGGTTCCACCAATACGTACAACGGGACTCCATTCAGCGACCGACGTTCCTGTTGCAGAGAAAACGGTGTAAATTGAGTCAAACTCACCAAGGCAGTAAACACCCTTCAATGATCAGCTACATTTCTAAACAAGTAACTGAATGCTGACATTAAGACTTAAAGATAACAAAAACGAAGGCGAAAAAGAAGGGCTCGTCTTGCAATACCAGTAGAGTTCAAAAGAGAGAATGTAGTGCTGGCTAGCAGAAGACTTCTCAGAATTTTGACAAACTGAATAGGGGGGTGATGAGATGTCGTGCCACACAAATAATAAGGCTGAGATGAATTATGAGAGGGTCGGGTCGAGAAGAATCAAGAAAGTACTAGATGCAATGATCATATTCATATGGACTAGGATTACACAATGCAGAACTTTATTCCTCTTAATTCAATTGTAATTAATTGATCCCTACTTCGAGGAAGAAAGACGTGGTTGATTAATGCAAAGAGGGAGTTTAAAAATTACTAGGAAAAAACCTATACCTTGGATTTATCATCCATTGTTTAAGTTCTAAGATGCTAAAAAATGAAGCAATATATGCTAGTTTTCCATCACAAAAGAGAAGAGAGAAATCCATCAAACAAGCCTGCCTATTCATCACTTAAATTGTGGCTCAAGAGGAGTTTTAGCATTCCTTGATCAATCAAGATTCCTAGGCAATAAGTGTTCTCATAACCCCTGCTCCTAAATCCGACGTTAGAGCTCAAAGTTATAAACTTATAATCTATGATTTTACAAAATTCCAGATAATTACTTCACTGAGTTCAAATAATTGGAAATAGTTCTGGAAGTTCATATAAACCAACAGAGTGAAAACAAAACATACATCAGCATACTAGGGAAAGAAGGAATACAATGATTTGAAGTATATTATTATGGTGTCACAACAACTAAGAATGAAGTATTTTTACCAAGTGTAACTTTCAAAGATGACAAATAAAAATAATTTGTCCAGGTAATTTACCTTAAGCTCTGGTAATCCGATAACACAGGCACACTCCACAACCTTGGAACCGTTGCGTTCTGCACGAAAGACGGCATTATGTACAATACGAGTTTGGTTCCGTCATACAAACAACTGAAATAACACAGAAAAAGAAAGATCTTTGGGACCTCACCCAAAAGCCTAATGGCTGCAGACATTGTCCCTCCTGTAGCAACTAGATCATCAACTATCAATGCACGTTCACCTTGTTTAACGGCACCCACATGCATTTCCAAGCAATCATGTCCATATTCGAGCTCATATGCTTCGCATATGACCTCACCTGGATGACACAAACACAATCATTTCATATTAACCTGATTCATCATCACTTGAACCCTCTTCTTTGATTGATAGTGGATTACTATCAATGGTTACTCATGCCACAACATAGATACCATACGAATCAAAAATACCGAAAAATGTAGTCATGGTTACTCTTAACAAGAACTCTTTGACTACACAAAATGAACATCTAGGCTTGGAACTGCAATACTACACACTTTTAAGCATATAAGCTAGGGAACCTAACTTAACACAAAACCATGGTTAAAGATGAAGGGTTGACCCCCATTTATATGCCCTTCCACACTTGCATGTAGAACCGATGTAGGATATTGTAACAATCCACGGATGGCACATTTCAGGTGGCAACCTAGGCCCATTATAGGGTTGCCCCGTCCTGCAGCACATTCGATCCGGCAAGTCGGACCAAATTGTTAAGGCAGGAAGCCCTAACTTAACCCAAAATTATAGTTAAAAGTAAAGGGTTGACCCCATTCATATGCCCTTCCACACTTGCATAACATCCACACAATTATAATGCTGTAAGTTGATAATTTAGGCCAAGATTGAATGTGTTTTTTATACCAGGAAGCTTCCCAGGCTTTCTCAGAGGAATAAATTTGGCACCAATCCCCAATGCAATTGGAGGAGCAAATATAAAGCCCCTTGCTTCAACTCCTGGAATAAGATTCAGCCATCAGCACTCCCACCAAGAATTCAGCAACCCTTAATCAACCTGACTATTGTTACCAAACTAGTTAAGGTAAAAATGAACAATTCAAGAAACCAACAAACCCAAAAAAGAATCAGACATTCTCTCCAGATGATTCAACATTCATCCATGAGTCTGTAAGAAAATCCCTACTTAGATCCTCCTCACAACAACAGAAGGGCAGTTTTCAAGGGATTAAATTCATCACCCACCATTTTCACATCATCAAGAAATTAGTATATTGATTACATGTGAAGAATACATTTTTTTACCAGCAACAACAGAGATACCCATGTGTTGGTATCTATCAACAAAGATATCAACAGTATGCTTGAAGGCCTTGTGATTAGAGACTAGTGTTGTTATGTCTTGAAACATAATCCCTGCCATCACATTTTAAAAATAAATAAATGTAATAAAAAGGACAAGAAAGCATAACATGACCAAACAAAGTAGATTTCTTCAAGAATTCCATTCACACTTTATAAAAACATGCACACAATAAGGAACAGATAAATTCAAATAAAATAAAAGTAAAAAGGGAATAGAAGAAAAAAGGTTGAATCTTTCCTTTGCAAAATTTACATATTCAAGTAGAGAAGACCTGGTTTAGGAAAGTTGGGTACAACACTAATAGCATCAGAAATGGCCTTCAATCTTGGGTCACCTTTTAATCCATTCTCAGCTGCAAACATTTTCTCCCAATTGATCTCTCTCTCTCTTAAAACCAAGAAAAAAAGAAAATCTATCCTGTGTTAGTGTATAATATATCTCTTGAGTGGAAGAGAGAGAGAGAGAGAGAGATTTGAACTATCTTTGAGTTGGTGGGCTAAAGCTCCACTGAGTGAGCAGATCCAACAGGTGAATGGAACTACTATTATTTATACACCAACTTTTTTTTCTTAAAAATAGAAAGAAAATCATTTTGTTGCCCATGCTTGAATGCATTTTGTCAGTTTTTAGGCAGTAATTACTTGTATGAGATACTTTTCTCAATTTTCTTCCATTATAATCACTTGTGTTATACACGTGCGAGTATCCTCTTCCATTTTCACTCAACTTTCTTTTAATTTAGCACGCTGTATAGTTTCATCAAAGTGGAATGAAATTATGGGAGGAAGTCTGCATTTAATTTAGCATGCTATATAATTTCATCAAAGTGGAATGAAATTATGGGAAAAAATCGGCATTTTGAATTAGGCAGTAAGGTCTGGTCAAGCAATAAATGAGAGCACGGGTTGTTTGAGGTTTATACAAAATTACAAATTTTAAAAATAATGAATAGTAGTAATGTTTGTTTCATGGTTACTACTGTAGATACGAAATTCAAGTTACTTTTTAACTTGTTTTTAGATCTACTTTGATATTTTTAGTTAATATTCCCTATATTCACAGTTATTATAGATACAGAATTTTAGAAAAATTATTTTTTAACTTAAAGTGAGCTATTTGAGTTGTAAATAAGTGACAATTTTAAAATTAAAGTGTATTGTGAGGCTATTGATTTGTGTGTTATTACTTTATTTGAGAGTGTGAACTTATTTATGAGACAAACAAAAATAATAAGTGTGAATTTTTTTTTATATGACGAAAGCAGTATGATAGATAACTATGTCAAATCAAATGAGAGACAAAATATTAATTGAACAGAAAAAATGTATAGAAATTTGGTGAAATGAAGATTAATATACACTCCCTCCGTCCCGCAATAATAATAAGTTTATTTTTTGTATGAGGATTAAAGAGTATAATATATTAATATGTAGTGGTAAAGTGGGTAATTGTATTAGTGTTGTGTGTTGACCCAGTAGTGATATATTAATTGTTTTGTGTGTGTCCTATTTAAAAAAAATAAAAATGTAACTATTGAAATGGGATGCCAATTGAAAAATATGTAAATGACGCGATTAGTATATATATAACCTACTAAATGATGTTGAGGAAAAATTGTATTCATGCAACCTTTACATTATCATATGAGTATATCTCAACTAATAAATGAGCTTGATATATCTTTGTTGGATACATGAAAGGGTCAAACTAAATACAACACAAGATACAAAACAAGCCACCAAGCAGGATTCAGATCAAGCAATCAAACATGAAGTGGACAACACAAAAGACAACCTATAGAAATTATCTATGAAACACAACAAAATTTCATCATCCAAGTTGAGGATCCATAATTCTTTTCCCAATTTGTTTTCTCTTGAGGGCTTATCCATAACATGTTCATGAGAAAGAAAGAAAGAAAGCTACATATGAACATTCTAAACAAACTAAAAAAGCACAAGTACTAATCATCATCATGATCAACTAACACAATCTCAAATCTTCTGAACCAGATCATCTCAACAACCACAAGAACAAATCTTGATCTTATACTACTTGATCAAATTCTAACTTTGGTGTTCTAATCCTTGATAAACACGGTGGGTTTACGCGACGCGTTTTTCATGGAAACCTCATGGATTATGTCCTGAATTCCCACTAATGCCACTAGAAATTCTGCTGCATCATTCTGGCTCAAAACCTTCTTCACTGCCAATTCCAGTGCCTTCATTCTGCATGCATTAGGACTATAAGATGGAAAGATCCTGTTTTAACACTATTCCTTCCACTATATATAAAATCAAAGGTTGGATGGTGGTAAAGGGAGCATTAAAAGTCTTTTGATGCCTATAAGTCAAATTGAAGTTTTCTACTCTAGAATTAGAAGAAGGTTTTTTTTTCTAGAAATTTGGGACTTGAAAGATGAAACTATCAATTCTGGAATTGAAAGATTAGTCTATACATTCGGAACTTGAAAAATAGGCTAAACATGACATACTAACATCATCAATAATAATCTAACATAACAAAAAAAAAAACAAAAATATACTTAAAAGAATCACTTACGTGGAAATTAAGCATATTTAAATAAGCACTACTTCTATTTCGTAGTTTCACATTTTTTAATTAGCAAAGGTTATGTTATAAGTCAATAATAATATCATTTTCATAGTAAAAAAAAAAAGGTTAAAAGAAATAAAGAATGACATTGAAATAAGTTGGACCTTAGAGCTTGGGCTTTAACGATGACACGGTGGATTTTCTTGAATGGGCCAGCCCAGGCCCATCATCGTCAGTATGCAATGGGCCGAAGGGCAGATGAAGGACGCAATTGGACTGGATCTCAGTCATTTCTTCATCGATGACAGCATCCTCGATCCGTATATCGTTGATGACTTGGGAGAGGGCCCGTTCCACTCCAACTGGGTCCCAGAGGGAGTGGGCCAAATAGCGGAGGAGCTCCAGAATGGTGGAGGGCCTCCAGTCTCCGAGCCAGAACAGGGCGGCGAGTTCGTGGGCCGGAGCCCATTTTGGCATTAGTAGATGGGCCACGTCGCTCATCTTGGTTGGGCTCATGGCCCGGTTGTAATGGGCCTGGAACCGGCTGAGCTGTTTATCGATCAGTCTCTGAATAGCCCATGTTGCCATGAGCTGTTTCTTCAGCCTTGCTGCTCCTGATCTCTGTTCTTGCCTCCACGATCCGTATTTTTCAGGAGAGAGAAACTCATCATCTGAGAGACAATCACAAGATTGACATCAGATTTAGAGAGAGAGAGAGAGAGAGAGAGAGATCATCAGTTAGTTTGGGGGAAATTTATGAAAGAAATTCTTTGACGCATTTCAACAAACACTTGGTGGACCTCTAAACAGAGTAATAAAACAAGATAATTGAACATCAGATTTCAAGAAATGGGGGGAAAAGAGGAGAGAGAGTTACTGGGTTTTCTGGGTCCTCGTTTATGGAGGGTGATGCAAGTGAGTTGCTTAGAAATGGAGTCGATATCTCTGAACGTTTTGCCTCTGATCCGGAAATGGTGTTCATCATCGTCATCTTCTTGGTGAAATTTCTTCTGCAGAGAGAGAAATTGGGTTAGAATGAACAGAAATTGATTTAGATGGAGAAAGATGTTGAATACTTACAGTAGTGGCTGAGATGCCGCTCTCCTCATCTTCTGTCTTCTTCGTTTGCAGTTAAACTGTGATTATGGAAATATGTAACTCAGGGTTTAAACTTCAAACAAGAATTTATCATATTTATTTACTTCTTAAGAAGAGAAGAAACTGAATCTTGGAAGTTGTGTTACCTTTCCAATGATATGTGCGCCAAAATTCAAAAGCCTCACAAGCCATGAGCCATGCAGTACTTTTAATACAGGATTAATATTTGAGTTAAATATATTTGTGAAGTAAAAAATTATTGTCACTCAAGACTTTAATTTAGATTCTTTTTACTTAAATGATTTTTTTTCACTTTTATTTAACTGTCCCATAGTAAAAAAATAGAAAATGTGACAAAATGCTGGTATTCTATATTGGTTTTTTGGGCTCAATATAATTATCGACATTAAATTTGATATTAGCTGCTTTGATGATGAATCGGATAGGATTCCGGTATCGCCCTAATTGACACTAAACAATTAAAGTATTAAAAAATGGGTGTAAACTTTTTGGGTATTTTGGTTCATAAGTATAATACTCTCTCCATCCCAGTGAAAGGTTATCGGTTGCTTTTTACACGTGGATTAATGAGTATTATTATTTAATTTGTAGTGGATAGTTGTATTAGTGGTGAGTGGTGGGCCATATATGGGTCCCTTTTACTAAAAGAGGAAAATGAGAACATTTGGATGAAACGCCCAATATAGTAAAATGAAGACATTTCGGTGGGATGGAGTCATAAACTTAAAAATGTTATTCCCTCTGTCTCGGAGAAGTCGACATATATTTTAGGACACGGAGATTAAGGAGTAAGATAATTTAATTTGTAGTGGGATGAGGATATAAAATTTTAATGTGTAGTAGATAGTTATATTAGTGTGGTGTGTAAATCACCATGTGAATATGTTTATTGTTTTGTGCATGTATCATGTGCTTAAAAGGAATGGTGAGTATTATCATGTGCTTAAAAGGAATGGTGAGTATTATTATTTAATGTGTGGTGGGTAGTTGTATCAGTAGTGAGTGATGAATCATATATAAACTCTTTTACTAAAAAGAAAAAATGATGACCTTTACGCTCAATATAGTAAAATTGAACCTTTTCGTAGAGTATTAGGTATGATACCTTATTCACACAAAATTTTCTATTTCTTAATTGTAGTTTAAGTATGATGCACGCAATTTTTTTCTCAATTTTGAAGGCAACGATTCGATGTAATAATACCCATACATCCCAGGACCCAAGTGTCGCTTATAAAATGACTTTGTTTAATTTTTATTTTTATGAATTAATTTGTTTGATATAATTATTTTATCAGCAAATAGAAATATACACTTGAATAAGACTGTCTTGCCGCTTGTGAAACACAGTGAGTGCTTCTATAATTAGCTGGTTCGATTATCATAAGAATTCTGAAATCTCCCATTACTGTACTGTACTACATGTACATACACCCTGGCAAGAATATTTACACATAGGAAAAGAAGGATGAGAGCAGATCAAGTAATTCAGATTTCAGAATAACAGAATTTACCTAGAAACTGCTATTGAGGTGGGGTCCCTTCTTTGAAAATAATATTAGCAACTTTTGGAGGGAGCCATGCTGAATTGCCTTTATTTTGGCCTTCTTGATTGCACACATCCTTCTTCTTTCCACCTTTACTTGCTCCTGCATACACCTTTCTTCCAATCACACTGCCAACTTTAGTTGCTGTAAGTACGCCAAATGCAATGGCTATAGGCTTCACAGCCCAGTGAAAATCCTCAACATGTTGGTACTTCTCCACGATACCTGGGCACGTCTCGAACGATACACGTTCCACTTCCTCGGGTTTGGCCAAGAAACTAGAGCATTCGTCTCGGAGAACAAATCTCCCGGGGAACCTAACCTCGAGGCACCCGTTAGGAAGAATTTGTGAGATTTTTCCACTAGCCCAAGCACCCCCTCTCTTATGAGGCCATTCGAATTGGGTAGTAGTGATATTAGACTTCAATCTCACAAACTGCCCCACGGAGAATGACTCCACCACTTGCAGTTCGGAGCAATGTCCCCTCCAAAGTGTTTCCAGACCGAAGAAACCGGCAGCTGCGCTTCCATCACGGTGTATGTAATGTAATATCCCCAGAGATGAATGCTTTCCGTTAGCTTTGATGAGTCTCACCCAATCCCCACGTGCAAAACCAAAAGTGATCCTCTCTAGTGTTGAAACGTTTAATCTGAGCTGGTTGTGCATGTTAGGGACCTGCACCAGAGCAGATCCATCCCTATCGTTATCCTTCTCCAGTCCAACCACAAGACTTTCCGTTAAAGGCAAACTTAGAGGTTTGCAGGTGTTTGGATCCTTTCTTGATCGAACCTTATCGCCAATCTGGAGATGATCTTTTGAGAGAAACCATGTGCTATAGCCACTGCTGCGCGATTTATTTACATACAGATTGCTTCCCTGCCCACTCCATGATCCATCACTGTAAACGGCCTTCCTTGAGCTGCAAGTCCAGAATTCTACTGTTAGAAAAAAATCTTAACTCGTATACTTTTAAGGACACATTAGCAAGCATACAGAATAACTGAAGAGGGAAAGGGGTGGAGGGGAACCTTTCAAGTGCTTGTAAAATGTCTGGTATTAGTGGCCGGTTGCGAAAATCGTACTCAAAACAACCCTTCAGAACATGTTCTGCAGCTGGGGGAAGACCAGTTGGTACCTGTGGCTTCTCTTGGCATATTACAATCGCATGTTGCATCTCTTCAGCGGATCTACCAAACCATGGTGGGGTGCCAGTCAGCATTTCGATCATACTGCAGGCAAATCCCCATGAATCAGTTTCATAGGATATTGGCCCTCTAACTCCTGGTTCCCATTGTTCAGGTGCCATGTAATTGGGGGTTCCAAGCCTCATTGCCAAATTAGAATCCCCCCAAGGAACCCCAAGAAGCAGGTATGGAATCCCAAAATCTCCAAGAACAATATGATCATGGTCATCAAGGAGGAAATTGCTTGGCTTAAGATTCAGCACCAGGAGACCTATATGGTGAAGTTGTTGTACTCCTTTAGCTAATTCAATAGCATATCTGAAAGAATTTTCATCCCATTGTTATAAGTACAAAAAATAAGATAGGGAGATAGAGAATAAGATGTTGGTTTACCTCAGAACATCTGGTAGTGGAAGCTTTCCTCCGTTTGTCCGGGCAATCCGATCACCTATTGATCCCTCATAAGATTTGAACACTATGCAGATCTGTCAAAGAGACAACATAGCAACTTCATGTCTTAATGGTGAAAATTACAGATAAGATCTTTTTTGTCACACATAAAGACAATTCCAAAAAGATTAACCTTGCCAGATATGATTGAGATACCGTGCAGCCAACAAACGCCTTTCAATTGTTTGGATTTGAAATTTCTCCATGGTTCTTCAAATTTCTGAAGAAATTCATTCACATGATCCTCCTTTATTGGATGTAACATCTTAACTGCAACTTCATGATACTCATCGAAATCTTTACCTGATTGATGATGTGTGGCTACCCACACATCACCAAAGAGGCCATGACCAATCCTATATTTGAGTTTTAAAGATTCAGGATTGATGTATGAATTGGGCAGCCCCGGCGTAGCATCAACAGTTCTTAACTGATCTGGATCTCCATCATAAAGCTCATAATCAAAAGGAACCACTGGTAAGACTTTTAGTTGTTCAGCCATTCCCACTCTAGAACACAAAAAGAGGTAGGACAGAAATTAGCAAAGTTATTTATAGACTGAAAGTTTTAGGAGTCTTGTTTAGCACCACAAATATAAGCAAATGTGTTAAGAGCCACTTCTTCAAAGGGCTTATTTTTATTGAATTATTTTATATTATTTTATTTAACTTTGATATTAACAAAAAGTTGTTAAGAGTCACTTGATAAATAGATCCTTACTGAGAGGCAGAAGCATTATGTATATCACACAAGACAATCACATCACATCACATACACATAAAATGACCAGTAAAACCCCCTCTTTGTAGCTTACTGTAAAATCATTAATCAATGCGTTTTGACTGAGGGCTTTGGTACGAATCAATTGCAAATCCACCCAAAAATCCTTCAAAATTTAGTTAAGCATGAAATTGATTGTTTGCTAATACTTTTTACCACTCAAACAACCATTTATGATTTGCATATAACTTCAAAATTTCTCAGCTCCTACAATCAAAAAGCAACCTATGATTTTTCGAAAAGTGTATGGCCAGTAGCTAGAATGAGTTTATCCATATCATCATTTACAATTATACATCATACTTCTCAAAATCATGAAAGTGTGAGAAAAAAACGATTGGAATCTCCTCTTCACCGCCTTTAGTTAAAAGAAACCGAATCAACAGAAAAAAAAAATTATAAAAATAATTTAGAACTATAAATTATAATCAATTGCATCATCAAATGCACACTTATTTCCCTGTTTTTGCCCAAAGCCATGTTTCATAATCATTTTTCAATAGCTTCAACAAAGTATGAAGTTCCACCACTGACGCCCAAATTAATCAGCGAAATCAACATTCAATAACCTTAATCAAGTGATGCATCAAAGAAACATCAAATTATGCAGAATATAACAATTTTTTTCACAAAATGCAAAAAAAAAAAAAAAAAAAAAAAACAGACAAGACATACCATACACAACAAGCAAGCGATATCATCCAGCGGGAAAGCTTGATGTTCACTTCAAAATTAAAAGGAATGAACGAGCGAGAGAGAGTAGGAGTTGTACAAAAGATTTGGAATGGAGAAGAAAGACGTCGCAGTGAAAGAGGCGGCGTATCCGTCAAGGAGCGTCTGACTTGCACTTGAGCTGGTGCTATAAGTATAATAACTATATTTAATTTTTGTTGGAAAAAATAAAAAAATATATAATGCTTGTCGAATATCCTACTCCCATTTCTATAGTCTTTAGAAAATGAATTATTCCTTCAAAAAAGACTTATTTTTATTTGGTAGTAGTTTGATATTTTTATATAATAAATCATAAAGGGGCTTTTTAAACACACACTCTCTTTTATTAAATACACACTCCACGAATAAATAATTAAAATATATATTTTTAAAAAGTTTTAACTACCTTAATTCATTAAATACACATCCCTATATATAATAATTCCTAAATTAATTAACATGTTGTATACACCCCATTAAATGCATAATCTTAGTTTCAGGATATATATTTCGTTGAAAAAATGGACTCCATTAACGCTATTCTCAGGACTCCATTACCTATACATAGAACAACAATCCATACAATGAAAACTTGCTTAATGGGAACCCTCTTTGTAATTCTTCCAGCAGATCAACATTTCAACCAGGGCAACCCTCAAAGTAGCCATATTTTTGCATCAAACTCTCGCTTACCCTTCTGTCATTCTTTTATCTATTTCGACAATAATCACCCACATAGAAGAGGAGAGAGAGACTTATACACACACAAAAACACACATTTCTTACTATCCACCGGTTGATTTAAAGCAAATGTGAGATGGAAACCTCATATTAATGATTGATCAACATTAGTAAGTGGTTGGAGTGTGAATTAGCAAGTTCTTGATCATGTGATATATATAAAACGAGTGCATGAAAGCAACTAGCTAATAACAAGTCAAATCTTGCCATGTGGAATAAGTGGTGACCGGGGTAGTTTGCGGCGGATGTACAAAAGTTATATGAGTGCATTCTGGAAGGTTCTACACACAGGTGAGAAGCTCAAAGTGCCGGATGTGAGCTGGAGTCTGTTGTAACAGAAAAAGATTCCATTTAACTACTCAAATATCGGCTGGAAGTTGCATATACGTGGTGGTCCCATAAGTTTCAGCTAAATGCATGGAGTGTATATATGATGTAATATGTGCATATATGTGTGTAATCTCTCATACTCAAAAGTAATAGAAACGATCATCCTCACAGTGGACGTAGACTTGGTTAATAAGCCGAACCACTATATATCTTGTTCTTCCCGTTTTTCAATCACACAACACACACTCGAGTTCATTCAATTTCGTGAGAGTTTAGATTCAATCTTTGATTCAACGTGAGAGTTTTACAGAGTGATTCATCAGACCAACTTGGTATTCTTCTTCAATCCTGAGAATTGGTGCCGTATGTGGGAATCACCATAGGCAAGCAGATCAAGGAAGCGGTTATTTGAAGAAGAAATGAAGGAATCAATATGGTTACCAAATTTGATATCGAGCGGTTCACTGAAAAGTCAGACTACGGGCTGTGGAAGATCAAGATGAGATCCATCTTGGTACAGCAAGGCCTCGGAGGAGCGATCAAAGAAGCTCTGGTTAATGAAGCGGCAGCAGTGGATGTACAAGCTGCAGTAGCTGAAGCAGATCTTCAAGAAAGAGCTCTAAGTGCTATCTTCTTGTGTCTTGGTGACAAAGCACTCAGAGAAGTTCAGAGGGAAACGACTGCAAGAGCAGTATGGAAGAAGCTTGATGATCTCTATATGGTAAAATCTCTTGCAAATCGATTATATCTGAAACAGAAATTATACTAATTCAAAATGACAGAAGATAGGCCAATCTTGGTTCAACTTGATGAGTTTAATAAAGTACTTGATAATCTGGAAAATGTTGAGGTTAAATTAGAGAATGAAGATAAGGCTCTGATTTTGTTATTTGCACTTCCAAAATCGTTTGAAAACTTCAAAGATACATTGTTATTTGGTAGCAAAGATTCAATAAGCCTTGATGAAGTTGAATTAGCTTTGAAAACTAAGGAGTTACAAAAGTGTTGTGAGGAACAGGGATCATCAGGTGAAGGGTTGATGATCCGGAAGGGAAATCAGAACAAGAAACATAACAAGAATGGAAGTTCTGATGGTAAGAAACAAGATACCAAAGGTGATCAGTCTGCAAGTGACAAGGAAGGAAGGAAATGTTTCCATTATCATGAACCAGGCCACATTAAGAAGAATTGTTATAAGTGGAAAGCAACCAAGAAGAAGAAGACAGGGGCTGGAAAAGATGGACAACAGAGAGTGCAAGCAAATCAGGTGGCAATTAATCAAAATCAGGTGGAAATTGATTTCCCTGAGGCACTGTTGATCAGTTCATCAAAAGGATCCATGGATTGGATCCTTGATTCAGGATGTTCATTTCATATGTCTCCCATGAAGCATTGGTTCACTGATCTTAAGTATCAAAATGCTGGATCAGTATTATTAGGGAATGATCATACATGTCAGATAAGGGGAATAGGCTCTATCAAGTTAAGAATGCATGATGGAGTGATTAGAACCTTGACAGGTGTGAGGTATATTCCAGAACTCAAGAGAAATCTAATTTCATTAGGTATTCTAGATGCTTCAGGTTATGAATTTAGAACAAAAGGAGAAGTACTCATTGTTGAAAAGGATAAGTATGAAGTGATGAAAGGAATCAGGAAAAGGGAGCTGTACATTCTTGATGGTCATACTGTGATTGGACAGGATAATGTTACAACTGGAAGTGATGATATACACTTATGGCATGGGAGGTTAGCTCACATAAGTAAGAAAGGGCTACAAGAACTGTCAAGACAGAAAGCTATCAGCATCAGTCCATCAGATCAGTTGAAGCAATGTGAACATTGCATCTTTGGAAAGGCTAAGAGATTTAAGTTTGGAATTGGTGATCACACAAGCAAATCCAGGTTGGATTATATTCATTCAGACCTATGGGGTCCTACAAGGACTCAAACCAAAGGTGGTGGCAGGTACTTAATGTCTTTTATTGATGACTATAGTAGGAAAGTGTGGATATATATTCTTAAAACTAAGGATATAGCCTTTAACACTTTTAAGAATTGATTAATTGAGGTGGAGAACACTTGTAATGCTAAGATTAAAGTGTTAAGAACTGATAAAGGTCTTGAATATTGTTCTGAGGAGTTCAACAAGTTCTGTAGAGACAGAGGTATCATAAGACACAAGACTGTTCCAGGCACACCACAACAAAATGGTGTTGCAGAGAGGTTAAATCAAACTTTACTTTAGAGAGTAAGGTGTATATTGAGTAATTTTGATTTGACAAATGATTTTTGGGGTGAGTTGGTCACTACAGTGGCATTTCTTATAAATAGGAGCCCATCAACAGCTCTGAAGTTTAAAACACCTCAAGAGTTATGGTCAGGGAAACTAGCAGATTACTCAATGCTTAGAGTCATTGGTTGTTTAGCCTATGCTCACATTAAGCAAGATAAGCTAGCACCAAGAGCAGTGAAGTGTGTTATGATAGGATATCCTAGGGGTGTGAAAGCTTACAAGTTATGGAGTATTGAAGGCAAGAAATTCATAGTAAGCAGGGATGTCACCTTTAATGAGGCTGTGATGCCATTATATCCACAACAAGTTCAGAGTACTCAAGGAAATGATAAAACTGAGCTTGAGGTGGAGCATGCCAAGAAATTTGTACATGATCAGGGGGCAGATGATGAAAAAATAGTACAAGATTATACTATTGAAGCTGCTAATAATGATCAAGGAAGATCAGAAACTGATGAGCTATTAAATAGCTACCAATTGACTAGGGATAGGCAGAGAAGGTCTATCAAACCACCAGCTAGGTATGAAAATGCTGATATAGTCTCTTATGCACTATATACAGCAGAGGAGATTGATTCTTATGAGCCTAGAAATTATGTAGAGGCAATGAATTGCAAGGAAAGTGACAGGTGGAGTGTTGCTATGCAAGAAAAGTTGATATCTTTGGAAAAAAATCAAACATGGAAGATAGTTCAGAGGCCAAAGGATCAGAGGTTGGTTAGTTGCAAATGGATTTACAAGAAAAAGGTAGCTCCAGAAAATGCAGGTGGGAAAAGATACAAGGCTAGGTTGGTTGCAAGAGGCTTCTCACAGAAAGAGGGGATTGATTACACTGAAATTTTCTCTCCAGTGGTTAAACATTGCTCAATCAGAGTAATGCTAGCTCTAGTTGCTCAGTTTGATCTTGAGTTACATCAAATGGATGTAACAACAGCTTTTCTTTATGGAAATTTGGAAGAAAAAATATACATGAGCATTCCAGAAGGTGTAGCAGTTCAAGATACCACCAATAAGGCTTGTTTACTTCTGAAATCCTTATATGGATTGAAGCAAAGTCCAAGGAGATGGTACTTGAGGTTTGATGAATATGTTGTCAGCTGTGGTTTCAAAAGAAGCTTGTATGACAGTTGTGTGTATATTAGAAGTGATGCTGATTGGCAGGTGTTCTTACTATTGTATGTTGATGACATAATGATAGCATGCAGATCTATGGATGGAATTCTAGCTGTCAAAAAGAGATGTTGAAATCAGAGTTTGACATGAAGGGCTTGGGGGAAGCTACTGTGATTCTTGGGATGCAGATTGAGAGGAATAGAGCAGCTGGATTAGTTGTGTTGCATCAGAGTATTTATCTAGAGAAGGTGCTCAAGATATACAACATGGATATGTGTAAATCAATTGCCACACCAGTTAAGCAAGGGGTCAGCTTATCAGGTCAACAATCAGCAAAGACAGAGGCAGAAATTTCAGAAATGGAAAGGATTCCATATGCTAATGCTGTAGGGAGTCTTATGTACGCAATGGTTTGTTGTAGACCAGATTTAGCTCATGCAATGAGCTTGGTGAGCAGTTTCATGGGAAATCCAGGAAGGGAGCATTGGGAAGATGTCAAATGGATTCAAAGATATCTGAAAGGAAGCTTAACAATAGGTTTGCATTTCAATAAGATTACATCTAACATTGATTTTCTTGCAGGTTAGATACTGACTATGCTGCAAATTTGGACACAAGGAAGTCACTATCAGGCTATGTATTCAGTTTATTTAGGACAACCATCAGTTGAAGGTCAACACACCAATCAGTGGTGGCACTATCTACAACAGAGGCTGAGTTCATCTCACTTACAGAAGAAATAAAGGAAGGTCTGTGGTTGAAGGGAATTATGTCTGAGTTTGGTATTATGCAAGAGTCTGTGGTGCTGTATTGTGATAATTCTAGTACCATTCATCTCTCAAGGCACCAAGGATATCATGAACGAATGAAGCACATTGATATCAGATTTATTTTATTAGAGATTTGATAGATGATGGAAGAGTAGTTGTGAAGAAAATTAAAACAGCAAAAAATCCATCAGATTTTCTTACTAAGGCTTTGCCTACTTCGAAGTTCGAATTGTGCAAGAATCTTATCAACATGTATTGAAGATGACAGTGAAGAGTTCTGCTACTCTCTCAAAGTAGTGATGAGAGTTTTGCTGCTCTCCAACAAGGTAGTGTGCATAAAGTTTGCTGACTTTAAAACAGTGAAGTGAAGGTGAAGTAAGAGTTGCTTAAGTATGAGGTTTAGGTGGAGATTTGAGATGGAAACTTCATATTAATGATTGATCAACATTAGTAAGTGGTTGGAGTGTGAATTAGCAAGTTCTTGATCATGTGATATGCATAAAACGAGTGCATGAAAGCAACTAGCTAATAACAAGTCAAATCTTGCCATGTGGAATAAGTGGTAACTGGGGTAGTTTGCGGTGGATGTACAGAAGTTATATGAGAGCGTTCTGGAAGGTTCTATACACAGGTAAGAAGCTCAAAGTGCCGGCTGTGAGCTGGAGTCTGTTGTAACAGAAAAAGATTCCATTTAACTACTCAAATATCTGCTGGAAGTTGCATACACGTGGTGGTCCCATAAGTTTCAGCTAAATGCATGGAGTGTATATATATGATGTAATATGTGCATATATGTGTGTAATCTCTCATACTCGAAAGTAGTAGAAACGATCATCCTCACAGTGGACGTAGGCTTGGTTAATAAGGCGAACCACTATATATCTTGTTCTTCCCGTTTTTCAATCACACAACACACACTTGAGTTCATTCAATTTCGTGAGAGTTTAGATTCAATCTTTGATTCAACGTGAGAGTTTTACCGAGTGATTCATCATATCAACTTGGCATTCTTCTTCAATCCTGAGAAAATGCATGAAAGAAAATGACAAAAAATGTCTGTTTTTGCCTTGTTGGTGATACTACAGTCTACATCGATTTCAACAACAATTTTTTTTTTCTTTTTGATTGAAAAAGCCAAATCATGTAATTAATTATTAGAAAGATAAATTAGCAAATTAAACATGCGTACTTAAGTAGCTAAGGTGTGTTAGTTATAGATGAATGAAGGAAAATTGATGTAAGAGAGGGAGAATCGCAATTTGTTTTCCGATTTCATGCGTGTATACATCTTTTTCTTTGGATCGATATGAGAGCCAAACTACATTGTCAGAACTAGGGTGTAAACGGGTAATGTATGGTACGGGTACGCCCAATCCATATACTACCTACATCTTATTTTTATTACCCTTACTCTACCCTATTACCCTCAAATGTATCATCGGGTAGGGTACAGATAATATCCATCGGGTAATGAATAATCCGCGGATAAAGGGATATCCGAAATTTTAAAATGACTACCATTGTCAACCAAATAATATATCACTTTAAAATACACAATGATGTAAAAAAATCAAAGTAAATACAAAAGATTAAAAAAAAAGATTGAGATGTGAGTAGCCTACCTCAATCCCCCAATAATTAAAATAAAAATTGATATAAAATATTAGAGGGTATTATTTTATTAGTCATACCCTTGAAGCCTTTTTGCTTTCTTAAATCAAATAAGCAATATGATGTACACTAGTATGTGCGTTATAAAGTGGAACTATCTTTCAGATTATACAAAAACATATACTCCTATATGTCTATGTATAAATATAAAATATAATAAAATATACTAAATATAAAATATACTATATATATAAAGTAAACGGGTAATCGGGTAGGGTAATCGGGTATTTTATAAACACCATATCCTACCCCTACCCTCAACATTTTCAAGCAGATACGGGTATTACCCTAATCGATACCCGAATATGCTCTACACTACCCTTACCCGATAGGGTATTACCAACAGGGTATCTGAACCCGCGGATAAAATTGACAGGCCTAGTCAGAACCCATGTTGTCTATTTAAAAGAGGTTGACCTTCTTGATTTTCTCATGTACACTCGAAGTCCCTTTTCTCCTCGGCCCACAAAGATAAAATGTAGGATTTAACTTTTTAATTTTAAAGTTAAAATGTGCTATGATCTATGTGGGTGTTGGTTTATGCGCTATTTCCTAATTGAGAGCCATTTTGGTAGAATCCGTTTGTGATCCTCACTCCCCCTAGTTAATTAACATATGATTTCCCTTTAGTATGTGGTTTCTAATTAATTTTATTTATTTTATTTTATTATATTTAAAAGATAATTATTATATCATAAATCCTAAATTCTATGGGGTGAAATATACTCTAAACTATAAAGGTAAAATTATAATTATACCCTAAGCTTTAGGAGCGAAATATACTCTAAACCATAAAGATAAAATTACAATTATACCTTAACTCTAAAAGTGAAATTACAATTTTACTTTTAAAATTAATCATAAACCCTAGGAATAAATAATAAACCTCAGAGGTAAAATATGTGACAAACTCTTAGGATAAAGTATACCTTAAACTAATAGGGTAAAATTATAATTATATTTCTTAAATTAAATTTAAAAAAAAAACATAAAAAAAAGAGGTACAAAGATTATAGATAGGAACTGGGGGAGGGGGACCGGCTCTATCAAATAATTTGGTAGAACTTGTTCTATCGAAATGTTGGCCTTCCGAATGTAAATTTATTTATGGGATGAAAAAAAAAATATAAATATTTACTTGTTAATGGGACAAGATGGAATATAACTTTTCTATTCATCTATTTGAGAAGTAATTATTCATGTTCTAAGAGTTATTTTGGAAAAAATAAAGTAATAAATTAACTCGATTCACATAAATATTTGTCTTTTACCAGTGTCCTGTTACTCCTTTCAACTAGAGTTGTTAAACAAGTTGAACTTGCTCGAGTAGTCATCGACCCGAGCTTAACTCGAGTAACAAACGAGTTTGAGTTAAACTCAACTCAAAAATTACTGAAGAGAGTTCGAGCTCATTAAATAGATCGAGTTAGGCTTATCGAATTTTATCAAGCTAATTTTTAATTAATATATTTAATAAATCTAATATATTTTTATTATTAATTATTAAAATTGGAATAATCGAGTAAGGTTTAGCTCAACTTGTTAAACTCGAGTAGTTACAAATTGAACCAAGCTTAAACCTTATCGAGCTAACATGTTACAAATTGAGCCAAGCTTAAACCTTATCGAGCTGACATGAGTCGATCTCGATAGGCAAGTCTGTTATACCTTGTAAGCCCCCAAAACCTTTGCTCCAAAAATTGAAGATTTAAGAATCAAGCAACAAATGATAGTATTATATAACTAGTTGTTTCTTCAAAGTAACCCCACAGTTAAATGTTGAAGTCCCTCTAAAGTTAAACAAATCAAAGAAAGAAAACCTCACCTCTGTCAACCCTGTAGTGTATGAATTAACTAAATGCCATCAATTATAATCAAGATTATGAAAATCATCTCATAAATATATGAATATATATATGTGTGTGTGTGTCTCTCCAGCAGGAAGCACATTAGAGTACGGGGCCTCGTCGTTTAAGAGCTACGTTAGAAAAGACGCCTATATTTCCGAGCCAGAACAAAACTAAAATCACGAGGCATGTCAACCCCACCCACATCCACTGCTGCAATCGTTTCTTGTTTCTATTACGAAGAGGCGGAGGGATGGATTTGGATTTGCTCTGCTTTCCAAACCACCATGGTTTTTTAGGCTTTTTATGTGTCACACATGGCATGTCATTCACATCTGTTTCCTTGCTATTTTCAGCAGCACTTTCCGAGCTTGGAGCAGTTTCGCCATTGCTACACATATCATTGCCTTCACTTACAGCAGCCTTCTTCCGCTCTTTCTTTCTCAATCTCTTCTCCCTCTCCTGCATAATTTATTTTTGTTTATATAACATAACAAAGTATTACGATTGAGACATTTCCTGCAGTTTCACAGTGCACATATTCTAAAGGAAAATGTAGTTTCACCTTTTCTCTCTGTTCTGCTTCCTTCTGGATCTTTAAGTCTGCTCTCATCTGCAATTTCTCAGCTTGCCGTTTCTTCCTCTCGCGCGCCTCATTAGCCTTCACCAGCGCCTCCAACCGACGCTGCTCTTTCAACTTAGCATCGGCATCCTCCCTTCTCTTTTCTTCCTCCCTCCTTGAAGATTCAATCTCTTCCTTTGACCTAATTGGCTCTTCATGCACCTCAACACCTAGGTCTCTAACAGATTGAGTATCCAAGCCACTGGCTTGCATACTAATAGCAGGTTCCTTTGTTACTTTCTGATGCTTGGTTTCTGTTGCTTTCTGTATCAGTTTATTATCTTCTTTGGTTGTTTCTTGCTTTACCTCTGGGCATGGAACATGTAATGCTGGATCAACCTTGACCGATGCTGAGGCCATCCTACGAACTCTCTCATCAGCATAACTAGGTAGGACAGGCGGCTCCTCATCAGGACCAAGTGCAAGACCATCCAAAGTCCCAAATCTCCTGACAGTACTCCTTGTATTGAACTTGACATATTCTCGATGGAACTCCTCATTTGTGTTCCACAGTTCCATAAAATTATCCACCTATAGAACCAACACATGAATAAAGTTGAGTTGAGAGGTTGAATTTTAACATCAACAACTAGAAGACCATAACAATTCTGACCTGATTCATGCACAAGTGATGCAGTGCGTCTGTATCCCTGCTATGGGCAAAATTGATTGCAACAGCGGCATCATCCTTGTACTTGAAGAAGTGTTCGCTCTGTGATTTCAGTTACTAAGGGTTAGTCACATTACTGTTATTTTCAAAATATTTCTACTTGATGCCCACACACCAGCTTACTAATTCAGTGCTCTTTTTATGAAGAAAATTAAAATTACATGCTAGTCATTCAGGTTTCTCATCAGAAATATTTTTGCATTAAATGACTTCATATCATTGAAAAGAGTATATCTCTAATATGATCCATAAGAATTCATGCTACCTCTGACTATTTGGTTCCATTCAAGTTTGAATTCAGAATTTGATAGTCAATTAGAAGTTAGAACAACACAGACACCTCTTTCAGACTCACTCTAAAATAAATAAACAAATGTGTACCAAAAGATCCATTACCTTCTTTGAAAGTTCTTTTCTTAAATTCTGCCACTGAACATATGCTGCTTGGCGAACATCATCAGCAGCTCTAAACCGGGCTTGAAGTTCCTTAACCCTTTTGTTTTCATCATCATATTTCTTCTCTGCTTCTGAAGCTGTGGCTTCAGCCTTTAGGACTCTAGTTTTTAGGGTATCAAGCTCCTTCCTAAGGATCTGCATACACAGGGTCTACATTAAAAATGAAAGCCTTTATGCCTTCCAATATGAGCAGCCTTTTCCACTCTGCTAACTCCCACCACACAATTGATTTACATAAAAGAAAATTAAAATCATATGATGATTAAATATCAGGAAGGGTAAGATCAACTTTGCGCAAAAATAAGGTCTTCAAACCTTTAACCGATCTTCAAACTCTTCTCTTTGTTCAATAGCCTGTTTGATTTCATCTTGGCTACCCATGTTAGAAGACAACTGTTCACGAAGTTGCTTCAATTTATTGATTTCTCGAATGAGTTGCTTTTCTTCTTTCAAGGGAAGAGTTTCATGTTCTATCATATATTCCATATTGCATATCTGCAAAAGGATGTCAATCATTTATTATAACAAAATATTATGGTCCTTCAAATGATAGGTTTCATTTGCACCCCCTGCTCCATATTAAACAACACACTTTCTTCATTTGATTTTTCCAAAAACATTTCACCCCAAAAAGAAAATATCATCTTTTCTTAATATCTTTGTCACAGTATTGGTAAACTTTAATCTGGGATGATCACGAGAATGCTTACCTGGCTATCAATATCCTCGATAGATAATGCATTCTTGGCTTTGTTGATCACAGCCTGAAGAGAATCTATTTCCATCCGTTTCGACCTAACCAACTTCCGCGCACTTCGGGCTTCACTCTTGGCATATTCATAATCAATACCATGAATCTGACTGTTGGCCTGTTAAGTGGAGAAAATAACATCTTTAGTTTGTCATCAAAATCAAATTTAGGGAAAAATAAAGAACTTAGAAAAATTCAATGTCTTACTCTTTTTTCTTGGATCTGAACTTGAATATCATCCCTGAGTTTTGTCTTCTCATCAACATTTAGCTTTGCAATTCTGATTTGTTCTCTAAGATTTTCATCATCAAATCTTGGAATCCTAATCAAAAAGTTGAATGGCTTTGTTTTAATCTTAGCACCTCTTTCCTTTCCATCACCCATATTAACACCAGAAACCCCCGCTGAAGCCGCATGTATTTTATTGCTTCCCAAATTTTTAGCGTTCTCATTTACTTTCACGAACATGTTCTCATTACCACTATCGACAGTACCATCCAACGGATCTACGATGTCTTCAGTACCTTCTACATTCAGCATAATATTGGCTGCTTCTTTATTAACATCAAAGCTATCTGAGACCTCTTTGCTGCATGCAATGGATGCATCATTAACCTTTTCTCCTCCACTTATGGTAGATAAGTTATGAACATGAGCTTCAGGTTCCAATTTCATAACAGTCACAGATGGGAAATCTGCAACATCAACTTTACCACTTGAAACTTCAGCACTGGCCTTGTTGCCTAGAGAAGCCTGTTCAGTTACTGTTAAAACCACCTCATCCGTAGATTCCATGCCTCTGTCATTACCAGGAGATAATTTCTCAGAGATTTGTGATTTTGTACATTCAATAGAAGGAAAAGGAACTACTCCAACAGTTTCCCCATCAGAAACCTTAAGTTCACTTTGATGTGCATTGGCTTTAGAAGCTGGATAGTTTTGAGTCTGCATAGAAGCCTCAGACTTGGTTTCAGCCAGCATTGTATCATGAGATTCTCTATTGCAATCAGCATGTTCATTACTTTCTTCAAAAGATTGAACATCATTGTCCACCTCAGATACACGAAGATTCTCATCTTTTTCTTCTAAAATCAGACTGCATACTTTTTGGACATGGCCATCACTAGTACTACCCACAATTTTTGATTCATCCATAGGGCTCAGCACACCTTGAACATTGTTTCCACCTGCAGCAGCACTATGTTGATTTCCAAGCACCTCGGAACTAAAATTTGTCTTTGCTTCCTCAAGTTTTTCAACCTTGTCATGAATTACAAGTGATACCAAATCCTCTTCGGCCACCTCTCTCACTGATTTTACCACATTTATGTCAACCATGTTTTGAGATGCTCCCAGTGCCTCAGGAATATATAAGTTACTTTCATCCACACATTCACCATTAGCACCATGAGAACTATTAATTTTCAACAAAATATCATTTGAGTCCCCATTTTTTCCCAAGTCTACAACAGAATCTAAAGCCACAACTTGAGATACATGATTCTCCACAGCAGCAGGAGAGGACTCTGCTCTTATAACATTATCAAAATTCTCTTCTTTGCCTTCTACCACATTTTCAACTTTTCCATTTTGATCCAAAGCCTTATCCACCTCAACTTCTATCAAGCTCTCAATTATTCCTTTTTGGACATGCACATGTTCAACTTCAGTTTCAGGAAAAAGTTGAGTTTCCCCAGCATGATCCTTTAGAGGATCATCAATAGAAACCTGGACCCCATCCACTTCCTGATGGAAACTCTCATGCTTTGAGGTACTATCATATACTGAGGTAGGATCCACCTTTATCTGCTCAATACTTCTATTTTCCACCTGTTTCAAGGGCTGAAATTCTCCACTAACTGCAATGAAACTTTCATTTTGGGAGCTCAGTTTTGCCTCTCTATCCTCATTATCAGCAGCATCAGGTTCCAAAACTACATTTGACCCCTCAGCCTCCACATCCTTATCGCAGATGTTTTTTGGGGGAGAATTCCCATTGCTCTTCTCAGTAATACTATTCTCTGCCTCATTTGGGGGAAAAAATTCCTCACAAACTGCATCAATTATTTCAATTTGGGAATGCAATTCTGCCTCCTGATCCTTAAGCTCAGGAGCATTGGATTCAGGCAGAACACTCAAACCCCCCCCAGCCTCAACATCCTCATTGTAGGGATTTACTGAGGGAGGATCCCCATTTCTCCGGTCACTAAAACCGTTCTCTGTCTCATTTAGGGGTCGATAATCCCCACTGACTGCAAGGGAACCCCAATGGTCATTAATTCCAGCAGCATATGGTTCAGGGTGAACACTCAAACTCTCAGCTTCCACATCCTTACTACCATCCATGCTCACTAATGGAGAATCCCCATTGTTCTGCTCACTACTGATACTATCGCATGCCTCATTCAGGAGCTGAAATTCCCCACTATCTACACCATTTTTTCCAATTTGGGAATGTGATTCCTCCCCTTGAACCTCAAGACCAGCAGCACTTGATTCAGATAGTATACTCAACCCCTCAGCCTCAACATCCTTATTATCCACATTTACCACGGAAAGATCTTCAATGATCCGCTCCATATTATTATTCACTGCCTCGTTCGGGGGCTGAAAATCCCCAGTGACAACATCAGTTTTAACAATCTGGAAATGCACTTCCGCCCCCTGATCCTTGACTCGAGCTGATTCAGGAAGAACACCCAAACCATCATCCTCCACATCCTTATTATCAACATTTACTAAAGGAGGATCCCCACCGCTTTGCTCGATAGTACTATTCTCTGCCACATTCAGCCCACTAACTGCATCAATTTTTTCGACTTGGAAATGTAATTTTTCTTCTTGATCCTCAACTTCACCAGCACTGGATCCAGGGAGAACACTCAAACCCCCAGTATCCACATCTTTATTATTCAAATTTACTGAGGGGGGGCCTCCATTGCTTGGCTCAATAACACTATTCTCTTCCTCTTTCAGGGGCTTAAACTTCCCCATAACTGCATCACTTTTTTCCTTTTGGGAATGCAGATCTAACCGTTGGTCCTTAACTCCAGGAGCATCAGATTCAGGCATAACACTCAAACTCTCAGCCTCCCCATCCTTAGAATTGACATGATCTAAGGGAGGATCCCCATTGCTCCGGTCAACAACAGTCTTCTCTCCCTCATTCAGGGGCTGAAATTCCCCATTAACTGAATCAATTTTATCAATTTGGGAATGCAATTCAACCCCAGCAGCATCGGATTCAGGAAGAACCCTCAAGCCTTCAGTCTCCACATCCTTATTACCGACATCATCAGGGATGCCATCAGCCCCAGAAACAAAAACATATGAATTATCGAGATCATTGGGTTGACTGTTGTGGTTGTTTCCATTACAATCAGGCTTGGGCAGATCCTGGAAAGAGCTCAAATCCAACCCGCATTCGTCCTCAACTGCAACCGTCTTAGGTAGCTCCTTTGAAATTTCAGTTTCGGCCATGATTTTCTGAAATTATCCAACAGTGGAACAGAAGAAATTAGAGACAATACCAAAAAAAGTCATTTTTTTTATGTCCTACTTCCTAAGTTTTATATGCCCAGAATGACAAAAATAACCTTTACACAAATGCATTCGTGTAATTATTAGATCATGAATATTCGTGTATATTATATTTAATTTTCATATCATACATAACAAACAATTTACAAAGATGAATTTAAACTTACACAAAAATGTATGTATATATACACAGAGGATTTAAACATACACAGATGAGAATAAGCATACTAAACGGATGAATTTATATCTACACCAATGTATCACGTTAATACTCCCATTATGAAATAACCATAAAGACACAATAATAAGATAAACAAACACTACAAGAAATCTAAGAATAGATATCGGTGATTCACTTATATCTATTCATTTTTTCCACCGTTATTAATGGAGATGTTATTAAAAGTCCCCTAAATAGATATCGGTTAATTCACCGATATCTATTCACTCAATAGATACACCGATATCTACTAAAAGTTCACCGATATCTATGAAGATGATATTAAAGATAATTAACAATAGATATCGGTGAAAACCACACATATGCGTATAAAAATGTGTATTATAGCCTGAAAGGTTTTAAATCTTGAATTCAGGTCACCGTGAAAGTAAATATTCTAAGGGAATATTATATAACATGAGTCAGAAGTTGCATGATCTGATTTCAGGTTGGATTTCTAACTGTGGTGGGTTATCTGTTGCTCCCCAACAAGCATTGATGTTCATCTGCCCCTTTCTGCAGCCAACGATCTAGCATGAATTTGAAAACCATGTACCCCAAACCTCTTAAAAGAAGAATTAAGTTTCAAGAAGTACTAAATGTATTTGATCACTTTGCCTTATGGAGAAGGAGACACTAGAAACTCAGTAGAAAACTAGGAAAGCATAAATAGCACTATGATTGGGACAATTAACTTTTCCTGAAAAATAGAATCCAACACAAACTGCAGCAGGGGATAAGTAACTTGGAGAATGAAAAAAGGTTCATCACAATCATTATTTTTTTATTATTTTTTTTTTAATGTTTATGTTTATGAAGAAATTCCTTCTCAAAATTATCAATGAACAAAAAAGCATGGACCCGACAATAGATTAAAATACCTGCATAACATAAACCATTTAAAACTATTGTATATATCTCTGAATAATCCGTTGGAAACGAAAAACACACCCAAAAAGCATGATAGAAAATCGAAAGAGTTGCATTACACCATTCAATCTTTTTTGTAGAATAACTATACTCAACACATTAAAATTTAAACTAAAAGAAAATAAAGAACTCTTAAGGAGCAACACTACTTGGTAGTAAACTGGTAAAACTGACCAAGTTCTTAAAAATAGTATAATAATTAAATCATGTGTACAAGTACCTGAAACTCCAGAAAAATAGAGGAAATCGAAGACTCTGTCTCAATAGAGGAAAGTATTTCAAGCTTCAATCATTTCGTCCAAAAGGAATCCGATGAACTAATAAAAAAATCTTCATAATATAGAGAAATAGGAGATAGCATTGCTTTCACAAGACCTGAATATTGCAAAGAACCTGCATATAGATACATTGAGTGAAGATCAATTATAGATTGTCCAATTGGTGCAGGAACATTGTAAGTTCAAGTACAAATCCATAATAATTGAAAGTGAAGTTGATCTACATCCTAAGAAAATCATGTCATGGCTGCTGAAAGTGAAGTTGATCTACATCCTAAGAAAATCATGTCATGGCTGCTACACACATACGTTTTAGACTACAGTAACTTCTACTGAAGACATAAATAGGCAGAAAAACAACAGTTGGGTAAAATCAAGAACAAGACACCAACCAAAATCAAGCACAATATCATCTAGAGTGCATCTAAAACCAGTAGCTACATGCCGCATACATCCTTACAGCAGCATAAACAAGAAAATGCAACTAGCTCAATAACCACATCAGGTACTCAAAACAGAACACCATGCAGCATCCATAAAGCAACCAAAAACGAGATTAAAAACAGCAGAATAACCAGCTGCTACCAACCCAATCCAGCATAACCTATTTCTACCAACCAGGAAAAAAAGCAGCAAAGAACTGGCAACCTATGAGCCACAAGAAGCTCAAACAGCAGCCAAATAAAACCACAAACACTAGTCTGCTTTGGTAGAGAAAGCCAGCCAAGATAACGCAACGAAAACAGAAAATCCCAACAAATAAAAAAAAAAAGAAAAAACACTTGAAATTTGATGTTTCCATATCTCAGTACCGACTTGCAAAAAGAAAATTGACCAAACCTCTAACCTTTCCTATGTACCCATTGTCGTACAATCCCACTACCCAATTCAAACATTTCTCAAAAACACTTGTTAATATTTTGAGATAAAATGAGAATCACATTGAATGAAAACGCAGAATTGGGGAAACACCTATGAAATCGAGAAAACAGATCAATCGAGAAAGTATGAGGCACAATGACAGATTGGGTGATAGAGTAGTAGATCCAACCGTACCTTCATAGAATTTGAACCCAGCGATGAATGCAAGGAAATGATGAGCGACCTGCGATTCGAAATTGGGGAAGAGGCTTAGTGAATCTCAGTCGGAAGAGATCGCAGATGCCCAAGATCACGCCAGATGTAAAAATGAGGAGAAGCGCGTTTTCTGAGAGAGAAACGAGAATTTAACACGAAATTTTATTAATTAATTGACTAGTTTACCTTTTGATTTAACCAATTATGGTTGTTTTCTGATAATTTAACAGAATACTTCTAATCGCTGGCATCTCCAACCTCTACCCGTACTAAAGTTATAAATTCCCAAATTTATATCTGTATTTTTCAATCATTATATAAGGGATGACAATCCCATGTTATCAGATCGTGTAGCTTGTCGATCCGATAGTTAGTGTTTAATGGATTGACACAAATACAACACCAAATTTCTAAATTTTTGTATTCTTATTGAATTTTTGTATTCTTATTAGATTGACACGATAACGATACGAAAACCCGAACACTAATCAACAATTATTGTGTCTATGTTATGGTATCGTGTATGGAATTATTACCCCTTCCAAGTACAATTAATATTATTTGTGGTTCCACTACATATTATTAATTTTTAATGTGATTTTTATTTAATAAAAATATATTAAGTAATTTATTATTTACATTTAATTATTTTGAATTAATATGTAAATTTAAATTTTGAATCAAATTAAATGCTGCACCTAGTTAATAAAAAATAGTATTATAAATTTTAAAAAAATTAAATTAATAACCACCTTTTGATCAAATAAAATAATAAAAAAATAAAAAAATTATACCTTAAAAACTACTTTATAAACATTAGGTGCACCATTGTACCCGATTCACTGTAGAATAATCCTTAAATTTTTTATAATAAAATAAAGTATGAATTTTTTCAATACAGAACTCAAAAGATATGTTAACTATTGATTAGGAAGGTTTCAATTATTTTTTTTTATCAATTCAGATCCAAAAAATATAGTATTATCAAATCACGGCCTAAAACCCTATTGTATAATTAGTATGTTATTTTAATGAAAATAAATGTTAAAAACAATTTTAATAAATTAGTTAACAAACAATTGATTTGGATGAGAACAGTCATCTAATGGAGGAAATTACTGTTCACGTTAATAGTGGTTAATAGTGATTAGTTGAGGATCCAAATCTGAATTTGGATACACATAATCTAACAATTGGATTCCAAATTTGTCAAAATTAAATTTACAGAAAGGGGGAAGTGATTACATCTAAACCAAGATGAAAATATGTAGATGCAAAAACTTCAGCTTCTGATCCTCTATTTCTAATCACAATCATAAGACTGATTCCTTGGCTTCATTCAAGTGCATACATGGCAGCAACCCCATGAGAGAATGAGTTAGCCTGGATCTTCGTTCCCGAATAGCCGAATCTTCTCCGTTGGAGTACTTTATAAGCTGCACATCTTCATCTTCACAAGAAACATCATGGTGGTTAGCTCTTGCACCAGCAGCCTTAGTCCTGAAAACATGTGTTCGTTTGCATTTGCATCAATCGACAGACAGAAAATGTGCAGTTATGTTAGGACCTTGCGGAGAGACAGCTATCATCACTTGGTGTGGTATGTCATCACACGCTGTTGAGAAACTTCTCTAGGATCACTATTCACTTGATTAATCCAGAGTAGATGCATTTAAACTTGAGTTATCAAGAGACGAACGAACGCACCAGAAAAGAAGGATAGCCTATTTTGTTAACTAATGCTCAAAACTACAAGTATCAAAACTCGAAAGATATTATACACATGCATTCCTTAACACAAATACCAGGGGAGCTACGCTTACACTGAACACTGTTTGGACTCGTTATTCAAATCCTTACACTGCTGCGGCGTTGGTGCACGATCAATTCTCAAATGCTGGATGAAATGAAGCTGCAAGATTAAACAAGAAATTCTCAGTGGAAATACTTTCTCTATTCAATGCCCATATCTCTGTTTCATTACAAGAGCTCACATAACATAAAACCATCTAGTTTTACTGCTTATCAAGAACGTTGATTCACACAGTATGGATTACTCTTTGCTAATTAATGTCCTTCGATATTTGAAGAACAATTTGTAAATGTATCCGTACACTTTCTATTCGTGTTCATGTTATGAACATAAGCTAGGGAGCCCTAACTTTACCTAAAACATTGACCCACTTGCATGTCTTTCCACACTTGCGTGCGGAACCGATGTGGGACATCATAATAATCCATCCCCCTTCGAACCGGACGGCACACTCCGGGTGGCAACCCGCATACCTAGGCCCACAACTCCGGGTGGCAACCCCTCTCGGGCCCACACATCGGGTAGCCCCTTCCCGTGGCCTGTCCGGATCCGGCAGGTCGGACCAAATTGTTAGGCACATAAGCTAGAAAGCCCTAACTTCACCTAAAACCATGACTGAAGGTGAAGGATTGATCCCCACTTACATGCCTTTCTACACTAGGTGCGGAACCGATGTGGATGTTCAAGAATATATAAACAATAAAAAACAAGAGAGAGAGAGCAGCAGCAACAGCAGCCAAACTATGTTGAAGATCACCACCGACTTCAAGAAAATCTAGAGTCCTCTAGTGGTGATCATGTCGGCAGATTTAATGAAGAAATAGGATTCTCCACACGCATCTAGAAGTGTCATGATAAGAATGAAAATTAGCTAGAGAAGTGGCATAGTATTCTGGAATTTCTCTCGTCATCAGAGCTGATAATTGATATGATAATAGTGTAGAGATAAGTTATGTAGAATTATCTAGACGAAGATTATGACCGACATTCTAGATAGATCGGTTGATTACTGTAAATAGGAATGGTGTCGTAAGTTAGTCAACAAGAGAGATAATTAGTGGAAAGAGTGAGAATAAGAAAAGTGAGAGTGTGAGTATGCAGCTTGAGAATAAATGTGGTGGAAAGAGTGAGAAATAGAGTTGTATCTCAGAGAGATAGTGTTTCGTCTTGAGAGTAGTTAGATTTGTTGTGAGTAATAATGTAAAATATTGTGTGAGCCACTAATAAAAATATTTACTTTCCCAACTTCTGAATCTTATAATTATTCAACAAACTAAACCTCCAACAACTAGGGGAGTATAAAGGGCAATCAACAATGACAATTTAAAGCAATCCCTTAATAGTTGTTGTTGCTCGTTTTCGTCATGAAGACTTAAACAAGATCAAACATGTTGTAAATAGAACTTATAATCAGTAAGGGAAGTGCTTGAGCATGTGTTCGGACAATGTCCAATGAGTGTGAGACCTTTTTTTTGGGGGGGGGGGGGGGGGGGGGAGACAATGAACTCTTAGAACCAGGAGCTGACCTGATCACCATCTTTGATCCCATATTTTCTAATGAGAGCAGCATCCCGGATTAGCTTTTGACCTTCGAAAGATAAACAAAAGTTGCTCCATACAAGAGACCTGCCAGAGAAAGAGTTCAATTCTAGCCATTAATCTACATACAGTATTCGACAAAAAACCACATACCGTTCAAGCCTAATATTTTCAAGAGAAAAAACTCTAAAGCAAGAGGCATTCTGCCACTTCTACTTCTCCATAAAGCAGAATCCAAACACAATCATTAATGTAGTCAAATAATCACATCTCCATCATCCAACACACAAATAAATGAGACCTGCTAATTGAGGTTTGAAATAAAAAAAAAAAAAAAAAAAAGCTTAACACACAGGTATCACACGTTTTTAGGACATTGCTTTTCTTTTTTTGTATTTAACAGAGCATCACTTTTTTATTTAAAATTTATCACTTTTTTCTTACAAAACTCGACAAGAATTAACAAAAGAAGTGCATAGAGATGTCATGCAAGCATTCATCAAAATTAATTAAAGAAATCATAAATCTTCCTCCCCAATACCATAATTTATCCCTCTCTTCCATGGGAAACAGACTGAATTCTTCCTCGATCGCTGATTTAAGCATCGCAACCGTAGCATTTCTGGCCACTTGAAAACCTGCAAAATCAAGCCCAAAAAGAAACCCTAAAGAACAGAAACACTAAAAACAGGAAAACAAGAAAAGGGGGTGACATTAATAATTACTAAAAGAAGAGCCATCCAATTTAAGAACCGAGAGTTTGAGATTGTGGTCTGGAAGCTTTCGGTATGTGAGGGTCGAAAATGGGGTTAAAATGTTAGTTGGTGTGTGTTTCTTCCTCGTTTTAAGCAAAACCTTCACCATTAAACCCAATTCTTGTAGCTTTCGACAGAAATGATGTGTCATGCCCTATTCTATTCTATTCGAGAAGAAGAAGAAAATAAATAATTTTAATAAATTTGGGGCCAGAAATTACGAAGGTGTGTTTTTAAAAAGGTGACCGTTGGGTTTCTGTTATATAGCTCTGTTTTTAAGGAGTGGAGGGAATGTTTGGGAAGTATATCCCACACTAGTTAGTACAACAATTACGTGAATATATAATACTTCCTCCGTCCAGCTCATAAATGTTCATTTGTTTTTTGCACGTAAATTAAAGAGTATAATAGTATTTTAAAGTGTAATGAGGTGAGAGAAATATTATTTTAATCTATAGTGGGTAGTTGTATTAGTGTTGAGTGTGGGCCAGTTGTGTAGTGGATTGAGTATAATAATAATATTGTGTGTGTCACATCAACCAAAAAAATAGATATTTTGTATTATGACGGACCAAAATAGCAAAATAAACAATTATAAGGGGATGGAGGGAGTACAATGAAAGAAATGGGCGACAGTTACAAATTCCATGAAATGAAATTCTTTTTTTATCCTAATTTTAAATTTATATTTTAAAATGCTCAAGTTTTACATAAATACCCTTAACTTGCTTTGTGATTTGATTAAAATAAATTATTAAATTGTACATATATTATGACTTAATTGTACATATATATGCCTAGACTGTTCATTTTTTATGACTTGATTCTTAATTATCATAACTCAATTATAACTTTTAAATCAAATTAAGGATATTTTTGTCAGGCATTTAAACATTTTTACATTAAATTTTTTTGATAAATCATTTAAGGTACATTAAATTTTTTCCTACCCCATATTTATGTAGTTTGTTCGGCCTATATTAACCCATCAATTTTATTGGATTGCAACACAGTATATTTTTATGTATTACTATTTTTTTAGCAAAATTATTACCACAGTGATATTACAAAAGTAATTTAGTATTTTTAGATAATAAATAAATTATAAAGTATTATTATGATTGTGAAAAATGAATGTCAAATTTAAAATTAAAGTAACTTTTGAGGTTATTAGATAATTTTATTTTCTTTTTGAGTATGAGTTATTGTGGGACAAACAAATGAGAAAATTATGAAAGCTATTATGGGACGGAGAAAGTATCATTTTATGAGTGGCATAGCTATGAGCCGCTTCATACACTTTATTTCTGCAAAATTACTATTTAATATGTGAAAAATTACGCCTTAAAATGAGGAAGAAATTTCTTCATTACAGGACCTGAAAGATAGGTAAACTATCAATTAGGGACCTGAAAGATTTTTGCTATCAATTCAGGACCCGAAAGATATGAAACTATAAATACAAGACCTGAAACCATGAAATTTTAATGTATTTTTATCAATTCAGGACCTGAAATTCTATGATTTTAGGTCCTGTATTGATAGTTTCATATCTTTCGGGTCCTGAATTGATAGCAAAAATCTTTCAGGTCCCTAATTGATAGTTTACCTTTCTTTCAGGTCCTATATTGAAAAAACTCAAATGAGTAAAAAATTACTCATTTCAATAACAATATATAAAATCATACATGTCAGAATTTGAAAAGTGTTCATTTATAAGAGTAATTGTTCATCTATTTAAAGAGTAATTTTAAATGTATTAAAGAATATTCCGTAAATCTGAGTACAAGAATTTAAAGAATAATATTTTTTTAAAACAGTAGTAGTTGATCTCTATAAAGAAATACTCAATTTTTTATGTACTACATAGTAATCAGTAAATTAGGATGCACGTGTGAACTCAATTAAAAAATAATAATAATAACATACTTTTATTTGTTACTCTCTCCGTCCCAAGAATATATGCACGTATTTGGTGGCACGAAATTTAAGAAAAGTAATTTTTTGTTGTAATGGTGTAAGAAAGAAAAGTGGTATTTTGGGTAATTGCATAGAATAAAGTGTATGATACAGTTGACTTTGACCAGACGGTGTGTAAAAATGTGACATTTTTATAAAATTGTAGTATTGTAAGTTTATTGATATTATGTATTGTTTTCATTTTTAGTGATATGCAAGTATTTTTTTAGACGGACCAAAAATAGAAAGTTTGCAAATTTTGAGATGGACCAAAATAAAAAGTGTGCAAGTATTTTTAATATTGAGGAAGTAGTATTTTGGGTTTATTACTCCTAGATACACAATTTTAAGCGTATTTGCTCTGGAATACAAAGGAAGAAAAGAATTATCGTCAGCTACACAAATTAGTTGTAGTAAGACTACATTATCCTTCTTCTCTACACCTGCCCATCGTTCAAGCCATTATTGCCTTATTATGTTCCTAAATTCGTTCGCGAAGGGAGATCTTGCCGCTGTCAGTTGCTGCCGTTCACAATTTTCAGACGTCGGAGTTCGCTCTGGTTTTGGCTTCCGACAGATCTCCAGCCAGCCACGTTTGTATCTTGTGGCTGTTGCGATTTTTTTTCTCCATACTATTCAGAACTATTGTGGCTAGTTGTGTCAAATCAGCTGTCGAATTCCATCCTGGTATCTGCTTTGTTGCTGTCGCTTCTGGCTGTCACCGACGCCCGGACTTCTGCCGCCGATTATCAAATCTACCTCTAATTCCCGCGGTCAGGTCAGTTATTTCTCTTTTTGATTAATTAATTAATTCTATAATTTTTTTCTCCAATCGATTTTATTGAGGTGAGATGAATCTGGGGATGTTTCTAGGTTTTGGGGGTGAGAAATGCATGTTTTAACTACTTTGAAATTGAATGATTTCAACTGTGAAGCAATAGTTGCCGATGATTACAGTCTCTTCTTCTGGAATCCGAAGACCGTAAGAAGACAAAGAACATCAAACACAATAGAAATATCTCAGTGGATGATGTGATCGAGATCGCTAAGGTGATGAGGTCTCGTTCGATGGCTAAGGATTTGTCTGGCACCGTGAAAGAGATTCTCGGCAATTGTGTTTCGGTTCTCAAGGATGAAGAGGAAAGAAGGGCATACGAATCCCAAATCAAAGTAGTCAAAAGAAAGAGGGAAGACAAAGATAAGAAAGAAGCCCCAGATCGAGTACTATGGCGACGGATTGTGATACTGAGGAGGAAGAACAGAGGCTGCTGAAACTCTGGGAGGAGAAAAAACAGAGACTACGACAACTGAGGGAGGAGGAAGAGAGAGACTGCGGCAATTGAGGGAGGAAGAGAGATGTGATATTGAAAAAATAAAAGGGGAGATGGCAGCCAGAGCCGACGGACGTGCAGCTGGACTGCATGTACTACTACCTTCAGACCTCATCAAGAGGCTGGATGTTCATAATTTTATTTGAAATGTGAAATACTCTGCTTGCTGCCTTCTCTCATCCACCACTTCATCTATTCACAGATGGGGATGTAGAAATTCCACAAGACCAAACTGGAAAAATTAAGGTTGGAATTTATTTAGAGTTCCTCAGAATTTTTGTTAATTTGTTTTAATTACAACTGGTTTTGACTTACGGAGGGTCTATTTTTCTATTACTTATTTTAGATGTGAGATGAACAACTTCATGAAATGTGCTAGTAATTTTATTAGTACCCTTGCTGGTAATTGTAATGTAGTCTTTTCATGTGATACAGTTGATTCTTGATATGGTATTTTGCTTTTACATCTTGTGCTTATGGAAGATTGTTATTTTGGCATGCTTTATAAATTGGCCCAGCATATATTTGTTGGAGTAAGAAATCTCCTAATGTCATGTTGGAATTTGATTTCAAATTTAGGATGGTTTTGATTTCTATTGATGGGTAAGTACTAGAAGAGGTTATTCAATGAAAAAAGCCTCATTCACTTCATCATTGCCTTATTACTTTAATGTTCTTGTTTTAAATGGTTATGGACCAAGGAATTACATAACTCACAATGCGTAGAAAAAATGTGCAAAATAAAATGTGCAAAAATAAATTGTAGAACAAAATGTACAAAATTAAATTGTGCAAAATAAAATTGTGCAAAAAAAAATTGTAGAACAAAATGTACAAAATTAAATTGTGCAAAAATAAATTGTGCAAACCCTTAACCCCTCACCCACCCACCGCCGGACCGTCGCCAGTCGGTCGCCGGACTACCGCAAAAAAAATTCAAAGCAAAATGTGCAAAAACAAAATTGTACAAAACAAAATTGTGCAAAACAAATTGTGCAAACATATATGGGTATTTATGGTATCACAATCATAATTGTGTAGTTATGAGTATTAGTACTTTGAGTCATGTAGTTTATAACAATTATGCATTATTTTATGTATCCAATAGTAAGTGACCCTAATATTTTTTAGCCAAAATATTAGGAAAGGTGATAATATGTAACTGGTATATGGTGCACCTTTAAAATGTTATTCTTTAAAATATCGAGAATTACTTTTTAGGATATAATTACTCTGTACGAAAGAATTCAATATTAACAACAAATATTACTTTTTGCATGAAAAAATAATAGTCTCTTAATCTTTCATTGTAATTGTATCAAAGGACAATCTCTATTCCACCGTAAAACCAATTTCTTATTAGTCTTTGCGAAATACTAATTAATAGAGTAAGTCTAATGTGACCCCCTCTCATAATAATAACCTTACACTTTTTATTTATTTATTATTAATTATCATTTTTCATTAATATTAACACTTTTTTTCAATTTGTAAAATTGTTTACGAAATAATTTTATTAGACGATTGTCACTTTTCATTGATTAAATATTATTTTTTTATTAAATGTTATTACTTATTTATTTTACCGAACCCATTTCACAAGACAATTTTACCAATGTTTTTATTATTAAAATGTTGGTCTTGCAGAAATTATTATTAACATAATAATGTCCTACAATGTTAAAGACATTAATATTACTCTCTCTTTGTCCGCCCGCAAGGGTGTCATTTTGTATTTTGCACGTGAATTAATAAATATTATTATTTAATATTTATTGAGTAATTGTATTAACAGAGTGTATAAATCTCATATTTTAGTTGTATTAATGATGTGGGTAAATCTTATATATCTAAAAAGGAAAATGAGACCGTAGACATACAAAATATCAAAATAGAACTTTGTTGGCATACCGGGAGTATATAATATTAACACATCATATGGGGTGGGCGGATTAAAAGTTATAAACATGATCAAATTATATAAATCATTAAAATACTAGAAAAAAAAACACTAGTAATGTCCAGTTCATACATGCACCTTATTTTATTGATTATTTTCAAGTATACAAAAAGTTATCATTTACCAAAATAAATTATTATTTTTCTAAATAAAGAAAAATATTATTCCTTTAACTTCTCCCACTTTTATTTACCAATTACTTTAATATATGAAAAGTTATATTTTAGAAAGATGAATTATTACTCTTACAAATAAAAAATATTACTCTACTCTTTAAAATTTATTGTGTTTGTGATATTTTATAATTTTATTGAGATGTGTAATATTTTTTATTCAAAAAATTAATTTTTTATTTCTTTAATTTTTTTACATACTAAAAAATAATTTTATGAAAATATAACACATGTAAACCGTGTTCAATGGATATTCATTCAAATAAAATGACAAATTATTCTTAGCACCCATTTTTAGAAATTTATAAACTTATAAATAAAAATATTAGTAGGTATGTGTATTAGTGGTGTATATGGGTCCCATGAATATATATTAATTGTTTTGTAATTGTCTCATTTACTAAAGAAAGAAATGCACTCTTTGTATTAAGACAGATGAAAATGTCAAAATACATTCCTTTCAGTAGGACAGAGAGAGTATCATTTGTTTTTAAAATATTACTTATTAGTACTTTTTATTGTCTCATGAAACTCATTTAATAAGACAATATGGCACTTGTACATTTTAAACTCCAAATAACCATACAATCCATTTAGAACAATTGTATATTCCAAATTCCAAATAACCATACAATCCATTTCGAATCATGATCTATGATTATGTAGGGTAGGGGCTGGGGAAAAATACCGAAATTTCGGTATATCGCCCTTACCATATCGAAAAATATCGATTTTATCGAAATTTTAGATATGCCGAAGTTTTTGGTAAGGTATGATACCGTATTAAAAATTTTGGTACGATAAAGATATATAAATAATCAATACCGTAAAATATTCAATTTTTGAGTAATATGATACGATATTATCATACTACATGATATATCCAATTATAATTATTATTTATATATTATAATTTTTAATTAAATTATATATATACACTATTTAATTAAAAGATTAAATCTAAAATCCTACTGTATATTTCTTCATAATTATAAATGGGTGATAAAGTTGATTGACTTTCATGATATCTTGTACTTCTTTTTTAATTATGTAGTTATATCCTATATGAAAATTTAAAAGTATTGATTTTAATATAAATTCCATATGGTTTTTGTGTAGATCTCTTAGGTACTATTTATTTAATGAAAAATACTTGTATAAACCGGGTTTAAATATATTAATTATGTAAACTCTGTTACTATTTAGTACATAAAAAATTACTCTTTAGCACATAAATTGTTACTCTTCTAAATTAAAAAATTACTCTTTAAAATCTTGTAAATCCTGATTTATCGAGATATGAATTATTATTCTTCTGTATAAAAATTATTACTCTTCAAAGCGTAATTCTTTACTGTATATACTAATGAGTAATATTAAAAATAAGACTTACATCTAAACCCGGTTTTCATGAGACTTACTCTTATTTAATTTGGTCGTTTGTTGATTGTCGTATATTTTTCTTATTATGAATTTGTTATCTATTAGAATTTGTTTTATAGCTATCTTTCACATTTCTAGTACAGTTTTTTATTAGATTTATTGAATTTTAGGTGTATAATGGCATAACAAACTTTCTAATAAGATGGTATATACCTATATTTTAGGTATGATATGGTATACCGAAATATCGGTAAGCAGAAGGTATACTATTTTCTTATACCAAAATATCGGTATACCGAAAATTTAGGTAAGGTAACAGTATAATTTTTTATATACCGAAAATTTCGGTACGGTATTTGGTATGACCAAAAATCTTCGTTATGCCATACCGCCCACCCTAGGTAGGGTTGGATCCAACAAGAAAAGCAATTTGAAATTTTGGTTTGGTTTTTGCAGACTGCAGTTGCCAAGAATACAAAGAAACCAATATAAACTAACAACCCACCCCCACCCCCAAGAAATCTGTGTAAACAAAGATTTATGTTTTCAAAATAAACAAAAACAATCAATCTAGGAAATCACAGGAAACACAATAATTAATAATTTCAATTCATTTCAAGTCACAGTTTCCATTTCATTGGCAAAAAAAACCACCAATCAACCAGAAAAAAATAACAATTCTAATTTCAGACATTCTGGATTTCTTGTTTGGCATCCTTCTCATCTGAGATGACCTCTGAACAATCCTCAGCACCTGAATCTTCAACAACACTGCTCTTGAACATCTCATCACTTTCCAAACCAGCAAATTTCTCTTTATCTCCTTTCAGCAGTTCAAGCACTTCAATCATTGTCGGCCTCTTCTCCGGTCGATTCTGAGCGCAAATTAATCCGACAAGACAACTCTTTTCAACTCTTCTTCATCATATTTCCCATCTAACCTTTTGTCTGCAAGTTCGTCGAACTTTCTTTCACAAGCCAAAGGCAGGGCCCAATCTGTGATGGGGCGTTTCATTGATGGACCGAGCTTCTCTAGGGGCTTCTTGCCACTAGCAAGCTCGAGCAGAAGTATCCCGAAACTGTAGACATCACAGCTCTCGGATGCTTTCCCTAACATGGCGTATTCTGGGGCAAGGTAGCCGAGAGTACCCTTTACTTTGGTGGTTACATGCGTTGCACCATCCGGTAGCAACTTTGCAAATCCAAAATCAGCAACTTGAGCTTTGAAATCGCTGTCTAGCAATACGTTGCTAGCTTTAATATCTCTGTGGATTATGTGTGGGGTTGCATGATGGTGTAGATAGCTGGTAAAGAATAAGTGTTAGCTCTGACAGATAGACGTGTGATAATTGCCAAAACAACCTTGAGGTTAGTCTAATTCTAAAAAAGTACACAAACGAAGTTTACAAATTGCATGTACCATTCTGTTCAATCACCTTTAACAATTTTGTGTCCCATAAAATGTGTTCGGCACATATAAGCTAAAAAGCCTAACTTAACCCAATCCCCGTTTAAATCGGATGTACGCAGACGACACACTCCGGGAGGGAACCCACATGCAAGGCCCACCTTTGGGTAGAAACCCTGAGCCCACAACTAGGGTAGAAAACCCTGATCCCACCATCAGGTGCCCCCTTTCCAAAGCCCATCCAAATCCAAAAGGCCAGACCGAATTGTTTGGCATATAAGCTAGGGAGCACTCACTTAATTCAAAACTATAGAAGAAGGTAAAGGATTGACCCCTCACTATATGCCTTCCACACTTTTGCGTGGAACCGATATGAGATCACATAACAAAATTGATGACCATCATACATGTAATTATCATAGATCATTGGAGCACAGATTTGGACATGCGTCACATGCCACTGTGGCATCACTAGTAATACCATAAGGAATATTTGCAAGGAACAAGCTTTGATTTTATTTTTATTTAGGCCAAACATCCTAGAGATAGTTTTTGTCATGGAATGGAAGATATTAAAGTAACCATTTAGTTTTTGTCATGGAATGGAAGATATTAAAGTAACCATTTTGTATTGAGTACTCACATGATGCCCTCTGCAGCTCCAATGGCAATGTTCATCCGCCTGGTCCAATCAAGATGACATTTAGCAGAATTCTGCCCGTGAAGATGAGACAATAAGCTCAGATTCGTCATGTAATCGTAGACAATAAGGCGCTCTTGCCCTTCTGCACAATAGCCGCGCAAAGTGAGCAAGTTCTTGTGGCGCACACGAGCAAGAATCTCGACTTCAACAGAGAACTCCATCTCCGCTTTGTTGCTCCATGACTTTAACCTTTTCACAGCAATCTGTGGAGAGCAGACATGCGAGTGAAAATAAAACCACAATTCATAGGGTTTAAATGCATGAATTTTTAGCATGGTGACGACATTCACTAAAAGAACAATTATATGCTTGTAACACAAAGACTGCAAATTTGCTGTATTCACCATGGAATTATAGTCAAATAATTTTCCACTTTGCAATTCACAGAACATTAACTCTGAATAAAAATTGAATTGTTCAGTTATTACTGCAGTGATCATCGGATTTAATCTTCTTATTCTAATTTTCACTGTTAATTATGACATTTAATCGGCACAACAAACCAATGGAGTAATTAGAAACACAGACTAACTCTTGCATTTTGCTTTCATGCTCAATAATGGAGCTTTAAAATGTCGAAAATGTCCATATTTCGCAGTTGAGAATTGCCAAAGCAAAGTTCATTCTCAACATCATAACCATCGTGCTTCTTCTTCTCCTACAATCTACAAAACAACACTCAACAGTGCAGTAGGTGCCAGCATTTGCAAAAATTAATTAAATGAAATCATGGTTTACTACTAATGCAATGCCCTTATTAACTTGATAAATCTCTAAATTGAAACAATCAAATGGCTTCATGTCCAAAAAGCTAAGAATAGATAAACCTTGGTTCACCACAGTACAGATTTTGCCATCAAAAGAACTTAGAATCCGTCCAACAAATGAAAGCACAATCAATAACCACTTTGATAGTATTTTAAACTTATCTTCCATGCGCCAAATGCATTTCAATAACATGACATGTGAGTGCAAGTATAATGGCACGAGTCACCAATGAAAGCAACTATAACCAGAAGAAGTAAAGATGAAGCAAAGAAGAAACATACAATTTAGATAGGGGCATTTCCAAAGTATTTTATGTACCCAATGGCTATTCCTCGCCTTATTTTCAGGCTTAAACAACTCCCAGTTCCCCTCACCCTGTTAAAGCAACTGGACCAGCGGTAATTATTTAACTTAATTGTTTTATATATATGCATGCAGTAATTGATTGATGTTATACATGTTTGTGTTGAAGTTGACATATATATTATATTACATGTATGTGCAGGGAGGTGCATGATCAAGAGTGTGAGAGTTTCAAAACAAGAGTGGTCAACAAAACTGATTCTCTACTCACTTTGAGGAACTACGTCAAATATGAGTCGGATAGATATCCGTGTGAGTGTGACGACTTTTACAGCCAAATGAAAATTAAGGAAAGGTGGGTCGAAGAGCATTTGTTCAGGCGAGTTTTTTCAAAGAGTGAAACTAAGGCATGATATCTTCTATCGAAGAAGATGGAGAGAGATGCATGTGTCGAGGGATGGAGAAGTGATGCTTGTCCTCAACAGCCACCATTTTCACAACACCCAAGGGAAACGCCTTATTTTCGATGACATTGGGGGCACCCTCACTTTTGCTTTTCTTCCCCCAACTTACTTCTTTCTTAACCAACTAATCTATCTTCAGTATTGTTTTGTATTTTAAATTTTATATCACTTGATTATGTTCTTTTTTAATTGCACTTATACAAATTTCATGTTTATTGTTTTGAATATTGTATTGAATCCTCTTTTTTTAATTTCTTTTTTTAAAATAGAAAATTAATTCTTAAAGTGATGTTAAAGAAAATAAAGATTAATTTACATTGCCTAAGAGATGGATTTCCTGAGAGGGAGAGAAGCTTTTATAATATAGTGCAGAGAAATTCAAAACTCTATTATATGAACGTGTCATCCGAACAAGACAGCTAAATGGAAGATCCAATGATAATAATCAGAACTTCAGAAGAGCTTAAGCATTATCGAACTCACGTTTCAGGAACTCAACAATTTATCTTCTACTTAATTCCTTTCTATGATCGAACAAATGCTTGACAATACATACCAGGAATAAGTCTTGGTGGAGAAAGGAGATAAACATTGACTACCATGTATACAGAATTTTATCCGATAGTATTTGTAGTAAGCTTTCATGTCTGCCATGATTGCTAAAAAGTCGAGTCAAGTCTATAAAAAAGCATGCCATGGATAATAGGCCAGGCCTAGGCCACTTTTGTTCACACTTAGATTTTTCAATACAAAGCCAGGCCTATTTTCCACCCTTATTCTCACTAGTTATCCGTTCTAACAATAAATTAACAGAAACGAGTTACCTAGCTTTCATTACAGCTCAACCCAAAATAGAGGTGTGTCTCTTACATTCAATGAAGGAATACAATTTACCTCAATCAAGAGAATAAACCAATCTCACACGACACTGGAAGTGATAAGAACTCTGCAGTGCAGATTAAAACTTTAATTTTTATTGTTCCCTTGGTATGCATATACGATTGATAAAAACACTCGAAATAAAAACTTTAATGGATTCATTTTACAGAATAAGAACCTTCAGTAAAGCTCAACATGCCTCTCTTTGGCAGAACCTATAACCATATCAATACTACTGTAACAAAGGAGATCACTTGCGTATGCTATTAACTGAACTAATCTAATCCAACATAGCAAGATCAAATGTTGTAACTTGTAAAATTACAAGAAATAGATAGAAGATCATCTTACTTGAGAACCATCCCAGAGCTGACCCCAATAAACACTACCAAATCCACCTTCACCGAGCTTGTTATCGTAGTTAAAATTATTAGTAGCCAATTGCAATTCTTTTAGAGAAAAAATCCTCCATGATGTTTCCTTTTTCACTGGGTTTTTCCTGCTCAAAGTAAAATAAAGGTAATTGCATGCAACCACATTTCAAACTACAATAAATTTCACACAAACACAGAAATCAGAAACCTTCTAATTCATCATTATAAATTTGAACTAACAAGAATAGAGGACAAAGAAACATCAATATAAATAATTAAAGAAAAAATATACTACTCCAGTATATATGTTTGCCAATTTTCTGGATTCTTAAGCGGTAAATAAAATTAAAACGAAATCATTAGTAATCACTTAAAAGGTGGGTTGAATTCTCCCAACAGATGAATATGATGAGTGCTTCCAAGAAATTCAAATAACAATCAATCAACAAAAAATGAGCATTGACCAAATTAATCAAAAAACCACATACCGATCTGAACCCTTCACACAACAAAACATTGAGAAAAAATCCATGAATCTCTTCAACGCCCACAGCTCAAAAGAAACCCCTTTCTACAAATTCCCACCAGTTTTTTTATTTTTTTATTTTTGTTGCTTAATAATTGCTGCCATCAAACACCTTCCCTCTTCACTAGAAACCCATCAATTGAAATACACACCTCGCTCCTGTTTTCTCGTTGAAGCGAACAGCTGAAAGATTTCGAAGAACGAGCTAGCAAGAAAAATGAAAGTCTGTATTAGACGTAGTGATGAGAGCAGATTTTTTAATAATTTAAAATGCTTCCAACAAATAAGAGTAAATTGAGTAAAGGTGTTGAGAAGGAATATTAGTTGGTTAATAATGGAAAATTTGTGAAACGTCTGATTTGGTTTTTTGTTTGCAGATGTGAGAATATTGGTTATGGCAGTGGTGCGCGTGGGCTAGAGACAGAGTAGAAAGGAGAGAGGGTGACAGTGTGTGTGCGCGTGACGGTGGTGTCGTTCCTCTGTTTCCCCACTTTGTTTGAATATGTTGGATCATCCATGACATTTTCAAATTTTCAATCTTAAAATAAAAAGAAAAAGTTTTAAATTCATTTTTTGCCCCATAACTAAGCAAAACTTCAATTTTTACCCTAAAAATATAAGTTGTTCAATTTTATTCTATAATTAATGAATTGTTTCAATTTTTGCCCAATTTTCGCTGGAATCCGCCACGTCATACTTCAATTTGGGAATTTCCGGCAGGTCAATCCGACGTGGCAATTTTGACTTTTTTTAGCTAATGAATCCGCCACGTCATATCCACCTATTTATTTATTTATTTATTTTTTATTTCCAAATATGCATAATATATTATTAAATTGGATGAGAAACAGCCTGTACATATTATTACCGCCGACCTTCGATAGCTACGGGACGAGACACAGTGCAGCCGACCTTCTGAGCTACCCCGGGAAACATAGATGTAGTGGTACGAGCGAGCGTGGAGAGAATAGTGGTGGGAGCGGAGGGGGCTAGTGGGGTGGTTTTCTGTGATCGAAAGGGGGGTATCACCGGGCGATGGGGAAGGATAAGGGGGAGGTATTGGTGCGTGCGGGGGCGATTGGAAGCCCCCATCAGCTGCTGCTGAGCGGAATTGGAGCAAGACCTCACCTGCCGTCGCAGGGGATTCCGGTGGCACACCACTCGCCGTACGTGGGGCAGTTTATGTACGACAACCCGAAAAACAGGATCTCCATAGTGCCGCCGGTGCAGCTGAACATTCTCTGATTCAAGTGGTGGGGATAATGACATCGGGGCGTATCTGGAAGCAGCGTCGAACACAGTGCCGTTCTTGTCGCTGACGCACCCGGTGATGATGAGGTCTCCGGCGAGCTCAGTGACGGTGGCGACTCTGATGGAGAAGATAGTGGGGCCGCAGTCAGCGGGGAGCTGACATTGGGGGGTCGACAGACGTGAGGGAGAACCCAAATGTGCAACTATCTTCTCCGGCTCAATCACATCGAATTCCGCCATTGCCGCCGTTCTTACTCCCTACCTAACTTTCAGTCTGGCCCTCTCAGACGACGGTGTTGATGAAGTCGAGGCGGAGGCACATGAGGGGGCCGTTGGATTTGGAAAGGCGGATGAGGGATTTGTGGGGGTGGTCGCCAAGCAGGTGGAGGCTTCCAATGAAGGGGAGCAGTGTGGTAGCCGCCGGGATTTGGGGATTTCACGTGATGGCTGCCGGCAGTTTAATACTGCCTTTTCTTTTTTTTAAAAAAATTAGATAGGATATATGACATGGGAAAATTATTGGTTAATAAAAAGTCAAAATTGTCACGTCGGATTGACCTGTCGAAAATCCCCAAATTGAAGTATGACGTGGTGGATTCCGACAAAAATTGAGCAAAAATTGAAACATTTCATTAGTTATAGGGCAAAATTGAACAACTTATCTTTTTTAGGGCAAAAATCGAAATTTTGCTTAATTATAGGGCAAAAAATGAATTTAACTCCATAAAAAGAGTTTAAGTGGAGTAGTATAGTATTTTTTCTTTAAATGATACTACAGCTATCTTCAACGTGTTAACTGTTAAGTAGATATTAGATAGTATTTCCTGATGGCTCGTGCAAACGTGCACGATCTCCATTTGCTCTTTGTGGTGTATTATTATTTTATACTCCCCTCGTCCACTATTCATTTTACTATTTTTGTTCAAAGATACTTCCTCCGTCCCAGGATGGTATTTTTTTTTGGTAACAAGCATTTTAACCCGTGCGATGCACGAAAATAGATTTTAAGAAATAAAATTATATAAATATAGATTTTTTGTAATAGTATATATATATATATATATATCGTGGACACATAAACACATATAATTACGTATTCCTTCCATCTCATCCTAATAATTAAATATTTTTAAATGAGTGAGGCTTGCGTGCGCCCGGGCACACGGGAACACATTCCGTGCACCTTTAGAAATTTAGTATTATGGATAAGGGTACATTATTTTGGTCTAAATGGTATACACTTTAATTAATAAAAGGTACACCATTTTGTTCTAAAGGGTATACACTTTTCATTAATATTTTTTTTCTTTAAAAAATAAAGGGTACACATTTTTATACTAAAGGGTATACAATTTAACACAAAATTCTAAAGGCGCACGGAGTGTTGTCCATGCGCCCAGATACACGCAATAATTTTCTTTAGAAAATAAAGGGTACACATCTGTATACTAAAGGGTATACAATTTAACACAAATTTCTAAAGGCGCACGGAATGTGGTCCGTGCGCCCGGGTGCACAGGAGTTTTTGCCTTTTTAAATTGAGTGTTTTATTTTAACAGTTACATTTTTTTTCTGTGAGACTCACACAATTAAGTAATTAAAATATCTCAATATGACTCATCCGCCACATTAATACAATCATTCACTATACATTAAAATATTATTTATCTCACCTCAATACACATTAAAATACTAAATTTCTTAATCCCTGTGCAAAAAACAAATATAACTATTAGAATGGGGCGAAGAAAATACATATGTAAGAGGTTTTATATTATGATGGTATGTATATTTAGTTTAGTTCTTTATGTGTAATGAATTAAATAGTATTTAGTTGAATCGATGTTATACGACCCTTATTCGTTTTTGTGTATAACAAATTAATGTAATTATAAAAAATCAATATTTTAAAAAAATTTATTAATATTTATATTTCATTACATAATCATATGTTAACGTATAAACAATTTCAAATAATAATTTTAATTATTCAACATTATTTTTAAATACAACTCAAATTTTTTTAATAATTAACTCAAATTGAAACAAATTTTAACATGTTAATTGATAAAAAAAAAAAAAAGCATACTATAAAAAATATCTTTAATTTTAATTATTTTGTTGAACATAAAATTATTAGAATTAAAAAATGTGATAGATTTTAAATAATTAAATAACTGATGATTGAAATAAATTGTCCTAAATTAATATTATATTAAATATTTTTAAATTGGGTGTTTTATTCTAACTGTTACATTTTTTTCTATAAGACCCACACAATTAAGTAATTAAAATATCTCAATATGACTCATCCGCCACATTAATATAATCATCCACTATATATTAAAATATTATTTATCTCACCTCAATACACATTAAAATACTAAATTTCTTAATCCCTTTGCAAAAAAAACAAATATAATTATTAGAATGGGATGAAGGAAATATATATGTATGAGTTTTATATTGTGATGGTATGTATATTTAGTTTAGTTCTTTATGTGTAATGAATTAAATAGTATTTAGTTGAATCAATGTTATACGATCCTTATTCGTTTTTGTGTACAACAAATTAATGTAATTATAAAAAATTAACATTTTAAATTTTTTTATTAATATGTATATTTCATTATATAATCATATGTTAACGTATAAACAATTTCAAATAATGGTTTTAATTACTCAACATTATTTTCAAATACAACCCAAATTTTTTTAATAATTAACTCAAATTGAAACAAATTTTAACATGTTAATTGATTAAAAAAAGCATATAAAAAATATATTTAATTTTAATTTTTTTGTTGAACATAAAATTATTAGAATTAAAAAATGTGATAGATTTTAAATAATTAAATAATTGATGGTTGAAATAAATTGTCCTAAAATTAATACTATATTTAAATCATACATTAAAAAGAAAAATCAGTATAATTGGGATGAGAAAAATTGAGGAGAAATTGAAGAGAATCGAGAAATTGAAAAGATATTATAGAGAGATTTTGACCAAAATTTGAGCGGAAAACTTATAATTTGAGAGATTTTGACCAAAATTTGAGCGGGAGTATAATATATATAGATATATATAGATAAATAAATGATAAAATATGTTATGTGTGTTAGGTGGGAGTGATTTTTTTGTAAATAAAGTGTATGGAGAATGGTGATTGTGTTTGATTTTTTGCTTTTTTAGGAATGTGCAAACTTTTGTGGGACAACTCAATATGGAAAGTGTGTCATCTTTCCTGGGACGGAGAGAGTATTCATTTCCTATTTAATAAAAAAATACACAATATGGCCTACCACTTCCCTCTAATACAACTACTCACTTTACATATAATAATAATGCTCCTTAATCCACGTGCAAAAAGCAAATGAATACCTTAGAATCGGACGGAGGGAATATATTTTTGTACGTGGATTAAGGAGTATTATTATTTTATTTGTAATGGGTATTTGTATTAGTAATGAGTGGTAGGCCATATGTGGGGCTCTTTTATTAAAATGGAAAAATAAGGACCTTTAAATTGGACGCTCAATATAGTAAAATGTGAATTTTTCTTTCTTTTTGCGTATGGCATCTCCACTCTCTTTGATAGTATCCACTAATTCGGAACTTAATTTGAAAGTTATATTTTGACCCGGACGTTTTCGGGATGCTTCTAATAACCAACGAATGACACTTGTTCTTAATCTATTTCTTTTCAAATACCCAAAAAATAGCAGAGTCTCTTTTTATTTTATAATACCTCGGGAGCTAATGAAACTATTTTAATAAAATTGAATTGTCTCAATTCTCGGGGGATTGCACCAAAAATTCAGGTTCCTTTTGGATTTCCTTCTTGATCAATCATAACTGCAGCATTATCATCATATCATATTATCATACCGCTGTCACGTTTAAGTTCTTTACAGGTACGAACGATTACAACTTTGATTACTTTTGATTTTTTTAGGGGCATATTTGGTACTGCTTCTTTGATCACAACAACAATAACGTTACCAATATGAGCATATCGACGATTACTAGCTTCTATGATTCGAATACACATAAATTTTCGAGCCTCGCTATTATCCGCTACATTTAGATGGGTCTGAGGTTGAATCATATGAATTTGAATTTTTGAGTCTATTATTCCAATGCAAAGGATGAAGAAAATAAAAGAAATATTGTTTGTCTAAAAAAAATACATTTTGTATTGAAACAGACTAAAATGGCAAAGCTTGTATGTTGTAGAGGAAGGGAGTATTAATTTTAATAAATAAATACAGAGTACATTATTTTTTTTGACACTCTCTTGATATATGTGAGACAAACAACATGTGAGATAATCGACCCATATTAAAATATGTTTATTATATAGGTAAAATATGCTTATTAATATTTAAAAATGTGGCAAGTCTTGTGTGAGACCATTTTAAGCTTTCGCAATTAGTTTTTTACTTCCGTTATAAAATATTATTATTTTTTATTTATATTATAAATTTTTCATAAAGGCCAATTATATTGTGCACCCGGGTACACCCTAAGATAGGGTGCGACCCACTTTCAAAAACTTATACAAATATAAACAAAAATATAATTAAGAACAAAAATGTATACAATTTAATTGTTAGTTTTTTTAATAAAAAATTGAGTGCAAAAAAATATACAATTATTAAAAAATATGTATACACTATTGAATAAAAAGTTATACGCATATGGATGCTAATTTTTTTAATGAAAAACTTAGTGTGAAAAAAATATACAATTATTAAGAAACACATATACAAAATAGAATAACATGTATACAAAATAGAATAAAAAGTTATACATATATGGGTGCACCTAATATCAACTCTTTCATGAAATAGTTTACTACATCATTATCAATTTTTATCGATTGAATATCACTTTCTAAACATGTATTGGTTTTCACAGATTAAAGTCCACTTAATTGAAATGACCTAAAGAAGACATAATTCAATAAACATACATAGCACACAATTGAGTTTACACTCTAATCAATATAAAAATTTTTTTACCAATTTTATTGAGGTTTTTAGAGTAATTTGATCATTTAGGTAATAAACAAATTGAAAATTATGTTACATGTGTTATGTGGAGATGACAAAATTGAAATTAAAAAATATTTTGAGATTGTTGAATTGATTGTACATTTTATCTTTTGAAGTGTGAAGAATATTGTGAGACAAATAAATGAAAAAAAGTAGGAATGATGATTGTCTTGAAATTCACCTAAGTTTGTTGCATGTGTTTATGTGATTTTTTCTCGTATTTTATGTCTTATTTCGTGTCTTAATTCTCGTTATTTTATTATTTTAGTTTTATTTTATTTTTGTGTTTTTGTTGCAGGAATAGGTGTTTTCGTGTTGCATCGGATATAAGACAAGTGGGAGAGCAAGATGAATATGTGGAAAAAACAGAATTTACACGGGCTACATAAGAAACATGCCTTCCCAAGGCCATGTGAAAGTTTCAGATGGCAAAACAGTAAAAACACAAGCAACTGTGGCTGTGTTTGATCTCCAGGCCATGTGAGAATTTCATATGGCAAAACAGTATAAACACGGCCTCAATGTGGCCGTGATTGATCTTCTGGCTATGTGAGATGATGCTACTGGGCCCAATCTTTGTGTGCCATGTCATCAAATTCAACACACTTTTCATACTATCACACGACCAAGCCGTGTGAAGTGATGATTTACTTTGACCAATTAAAACCTGCCACATGTCCCACTTTAACCTAAATTCTCCACTATATATACTCCATTTTATGAATTGAGAAGCAAGCTCCATCCCAGCCGAAAACAGGGCACCATTCAACACACACATCACCTACTATTTTAGTTATTTTTCACCTTCAATTTCAATCCATTTTCACCCCTTTCAATTTGGGTGTTAGAGAACTCAAGAATTCAAGAGCTAGAGGTGGAGATCAAGAAGAATAGAAGATTCTCTTTAAGAAATTGATAGGGAAGAATTTATTCCTTTTGTATTTCTTTTGGATTTTAGACTTATGGATAATTGTAATGAACCATTTATGTGTGTTATTGCTTTTATCATGTTAGGTTAATCCCTCTAGTGAGATTAGGAATATAAAGAGTACATTAGATTTACATTATTATGTGATTTAAATTAGTTTTTGACTAAATTGATGTTGGTTTCTATTCATGGGCTTTTATTGTTTTGATGTTGTGATGACATGGTTTGTTATTCATGAACGATTATTGGTTTAATGGATTGTTGAATCAATGGATGATTTATGATAATTAAATGCTATCATGATATTCATGTGTATATTGCTTGGAGTGAGACGGAAACAACCCTCTTAAATATTAGAAAGACATGAATAGACATCGAGTTTAGATTTGACCGAGAGGATATTTGAATTCGATGAGGGGAACCAATCCATTCGTTAGCTCTAATACACAAAAAGGGAGAGTTAATTCTAATTAGTACCTTCTAAAGGAGAATTGAGAATTAATTGATACCTAGATGGAAGATGTTAATGTTGATCTTTGATCTTAAGTACTTTTGGGAGTCTCTATGAGATCAATAACCTTTGTAACCCGAGAGGGAGCTTAGGATAGAATCGTGATCACCCTTAATCTACATCAATTGAGTTGAATTCCATTTGCATGATAATATAAATTGAGTGTGCTTGGATGTTTCTAATCCCATGCTTTTTCATACTTGAACTTTAGCACCTATTCTCTTTTACTATTTTAATTGTCTTTACTTGTCATTTCTCTTATTTGCTTTTTATTTACTTGTTACTTGCTTACTTGTTTATTTCACAATCAAACTTAAACCCCTCGATCATCCTTACAAAAGTGACATAAACATGAGCTCACGTATTTTATCAGTCCCAATTTAAACTCCTTCGAGTTCGATAATTTTATTCCTTGGTTTATATTTATACAACGAACGAGTATTCTTACTCGTGATTATAAAATATTTAAATAAATGATTTTATAAAATAAGGGGAGTAATAAAAAATTGGATGTGTAAATCCAAATGTGTGCAAGCATTTATCATTTTGTTTAACACAAAATTTAAAGTGGAATCGAGTTACTCTTTAGTATAATAGTGGGTTATTCTTTAAAACAATAGAAGGTTACTCTTTGGTATAAATACTAAAGAGTAATATTATTTGTTAATAAACTCTTCCAAATAAAATAATCTTATGTATTTTAAAGATTAATACTAGTTCCCGGAACGATGCATCATACACTCTTGATTACATAAATATTTGTTTTATTGATTAATTGCTTATCATTATTTCCGTTCATTGTTGGGAATTCATAAATTGATTATTTTGTTCTAGTTTTCTGTTGCAAGCCGTTATTATATTATATCAACCGAAGCCATGCATTAGTTAATTTAAATTTGAAGTACAACTATGATGCACTTAAAGTACCGGTTAATAACCGTTAAAATAAATTTCAATTTAAATTTCCACAATAAAAAAAAAAACTAGCAACTATAACCTAATCTAAACCAATCACCCTTAAATTTGAGGCAACAAACATATGACTAATGTAAAAGAAACTATTTTACACATAATAATATAAACCAATAAAAACAAGTTTTTAAAGTTAGCAGTGTGGTCTTCATCATTGACATATTACAGAAGCAAGCATTTCCGTCTGTCTCTACAAAATGATTGGTAGAATATTCGGGTAATGATATAAGCCAAATGAAGACAAAATTAGTTTATTATAATTATATTATTGTTGGTGTAAAGATTAAAGGTTAAGAATTTCTATATTCAGAAAAATATATGTGTGTTTATTAGCCAATTAGTTACACCTACGGTGTCAGATTTATGTCATTACAATACAAGAGATATGGAATTGAGAAAAGCCTGGCCAAGATGCTATGAAAATAACTTGAATACAAGCATTATTCAAATGATCAAAGGTTATTATAGTATTATCATTTAATAAATATATTTTTATTGTTGAGTTATTATTGCTTGTCATGTTTATCAAATGATCAAAATAACATCATCCAAATACAAGCATAAAACAAAAAGAAAAAGATGAAATCTTTTACCCTAAGAATCCAACTGATTATACTAATAATTTTAGACCAACTTCATCAAAATTATTATTTTAGTACAAAGAAAACTAACTTGGGATGAATCAAGACCATAATCCACAAAAAGTTATACTTTGGTTGAATTAAAGCTGTATATTCAGTATTCACATTTTGATCCATCAAAGGTTGGACACAGAGTACACATATAACACCGTCAAAAATGAATGAATACAATAAGTAGGCTCCAGCATATATATGCATGTAGATTTCAAATACTAAGCCATGAACCAGAACTATTTCTCTCTCTTTCTCCGTAGATTTGATATAGGTTGATGACATCTAAGATCATAGTGTGGTTATACGGAGACAGTGAATAAGTAAAATTTAAGCACCAACGCAAGAGCAAGCTGCAACAAGAAGATACCAGCTACAATGAGGAACCAACTTTCACCTGCAGATTTAATGTGGTTTCTGAGGTTTAGGGCAACAAACGTAGCGGACATGAAACCAGCCACACCAGCGATTACCCATCTTACGATCTCATGAGGAATGACGGATAAACACTGCAACAAATAGGAAGTATTTCATCACAAACATAATCACAACCAAACTATACAGCTACTTAGACAGCAATAAGTATGCAGTTTTGACATATCTAGGTAAGACATTTTGGATGATCAGCTTTTCTTACGTTCAAGATATCATTCACAAGCTTTGCTTTCGGTTTTCCAAACAGGCCAGAGCATGTACAAAATTTTAATACAAATTACGAGGAAGATATGATCTTGATACTGGTAAACTATATATTTTGGTAGCTGACTTTTCTCCTAGTCCTAGTGCAATATACTAAAGTTCAATAATACTACAGTAGTGTACTTCCAGATAAATCGAACAGATCTAATACAAATAACAAAACCAACTAAATATGCAATTTAGACATAAGCAGACATTATAATGAGAGGATATCTTTTCTCAGAATTAGAGTATCTAACTGCCCAAAATATCAAGGTCGTAGAGCTTGGCAAGATTGCAGTAGAAATGCATAGAATGAAGAGTGAACTCTCTATGTCAACTATGCAAAACAACAAACATAACTAGCAATAACAGAAAATTAAAAAATCAATGACAATAGCAATACAATATAATACAACTATATCTAACAGTGATATATCAATCCACATAATTAGTTAAGTAGAAAAAACTAAAGGAGAAAAAATGAAATGTTTATCTTACCAAAGCAGGAATGAAGATAAACAGGGAGTATCCATACAGACAAAGCAGATGAACGAAGCCAGATGGAGCAGAAAAGTATTTGAGGATTATATACAAGGCCAGAGGCACTATAATTACATAGCCGTAGAACACGTCAGCAGACCAGGTCATGAGACTAATATCATAGTCCCATTCCTTTTTCTGTACTTTGTGTGCTATGTAGGTAACAAATGTACTGATTGAAGCCGCCACAAATATCAAGGTAGTGCAGATCCAGAAAGGCCCATACCTGTCATTCAAAATTTTTCACATTGATCCAAATTCTTTCAAATTGATCCGTGTGTACGTAAGACTAACTCTAATACCAAAATGGTGTAAAAAGAAATGCTTCAAATCATTGCTATTTGACTTGGACATGCTCCAAAAACGTAAAGGTGTTTGGTGTAGATAATTAACAAGGGTACATTATCATATGTTTCAGAATTATCAAATTCACTGTCCAGGTCAGACATCTATGAATAAAGCTAAATCACAGGTGGAAATAAGCAACAAATTACAGGCAACTTATATGCAAAAGATAATTTTTTTCTCCACCAATTTCTATTAAGAGAAGAATAACTAATCGTATCATTAATAATTTTGAGTCCTAGAGAATTATTTGGGGAAGTGTTAAATACGAGTCAAGGATGTATACATATTTCGATGTTTTACTAGGAAAAAGATGTCTGGTTATATTTCGAGTTATTCTAGGGGATTATCCTGGGAGAATATATTTGACAATGGTCATGTAATATGTGTTGAGACTTAAGAATGCATATATGTTCAGATGTTATAATAATTACTAGAAAAATTTTTGGGCACTTTTTAAACTGTGGTCAGTAAAAACATTTTTAATAAACGAGGGTAGATGTTTTGTTAATGCTGTTTCTTGAAACTGGTGGGGTTAAAAATGATTGATATTATGGGAGAATGATTCTTTTTCTGAAAAAAAAAACAGAAATAGAGAGATATGGCTTCATCCAAAATTCTAAGCTTTAAATGTCATGTTCCCCAAGAGAAAAAAATGAGAAAATAATGTACGAGCTACAAGGTTTTGTTTATACCACCAAAAAAAATTGATATGATTTAAAATACATATGAATAAGCCTATAGTAAATATCATTGTAAAATAATTTTGAACTTGATGTCCAATTCTTTCATTATTACTATATAAAAATGAATCATCTTCAATCTTTTCACCTTACTATATAAAAATGATGCCTCTAAGTGACTGATATGCATCGACAGACATTCATGACCAAACCCAAAAAAATATAAATATTAGATCATTTAGCACTTGCAACTTGACAGCTGCAACAGCAGAAAATAAATGCCTTTTTTTTATAAAAAAAAACATTATGCTCGTAAGCTTTCTTAAAAACAGAAGAAAAAAGTCCCAGATGTGGACATAGATCTACAGCATTAAACTATATGGAAAAAATGGACAGTTGAAATTTTTAAATCTTAATACAAAAAGGATAAAAATAAATAAATGAACAGGGACAGCAACTGAATATTACTTTGAGACAGTAAAAATTAAAAAGAAAAAACATTAATACTTCTCTTGCTGATCAAGCATCATAAATGGAAACCTTGCAACCTCTAACTTAGAAATTCAACAATGGGGCCATATTATGCATGAATAATTGCAATAAGTTGTTAAATGACTAATAGGCTCCCTACTGTTCCCAGTAGGGAACATGGCCAGGAAAGTATTACCTTGGGAAACTAATATGTATCAGTACGTGATGTACCTGTATAAAACTAGAAGGCAGTGTTTCTCCTCACAAAATGTTCACTCTCAAACAACCCTTTGTACCCCGAGATACCAGCCAAGCTGGCTCTAATGCCACTAATGACTTGATAATATTAAAGATGCTATGTGTTTGTCAACAACAAGACTTTACTATAGATAATTCTCAAGTACATGACTCAAAGCTGAAACAAAATATTTATAGAACTACTCCACTATCCACTAACTCAACTAACAACTATAAAACAGGAACCTCAAACGGAAAAGTATCCAAAGCACTAATCCAATAAAATTGACTCCATAAAAATAGGTAAAAGCTAACAAACTAACTAACTGAAATGCAACCCAACAGTATACACTTTGTTCCTTATTCTAAATATGTTTGAATATTTATGATAGAAAAACGACAATCATTCAATCTCAGAGATGAAAGTAATGAGGCAAACTTACAAATCTGGGTTATCCGAAGTCTTCTCAGTGAAGCTTCCTCTGAAAGGAAAGAGTGAATCTTTTATTCTCTCTAAAACATCAGATGTGTCAACATCAAAGTAGGGACTGTATGCAGCAATTGTAAAGGATCGCAGCCACCCACTTTGCTGGGGCTCATCTGAACCAGACACAGGTTTGCTGAACGTATCTGTATCAAGCAAGAACATTCATACTGTGTTAAGAAATGAATAAAATACAATGAAGGAGAATGATTGGGCATATCCTTGGGAACATTTAAGGGGAAAAGCATCTGAGAATTCTGATTTAAAAATGTACTTGAGTATCATATATCTTTTTCTTATATGAGATAAGGAGAAGTGATTACGTTTAATTTAAAGGAAATGTTGCATAGCTAAAGCTTTGTTTCATGGGTTTGAGATAAAGGGTTTGAGATAAAGGAATGTGTATGAAAGGTCTACCAAATGTTTGGTGTTAGCCTACAATGGGAATCATTTCCCAGTTGTATTGAAATACACCATTCCTCCCAAAACTTAGAGGAATGAAACCCATTCCCATTGTATTCTCATTTCCATGGATTTTGCCAAACACCCCCTAAATCTTTCAGTTTTCCTAATACATCTTTTAATCTTTTAGTTTTCACAGAAGTCTATAGCAGTAACAGTTAAGTAGAGTCATGTTCAACATTAATGAATTTTTATCATTAAATTTTGTAGCCTTGCTCAACTCTTTTTTCTTCTAATCATTGTTCAAACTTAGTCCTGAATTATTCAAAATTCAAACTCCATGGGCATAATTTAACAATTCATGACGGACATCTCAATAAGAAATGAGATGGAGTCCGATGTCATTGTACCGTTTTATATGCAAGACACAACTTTTCTGAGAACAGCATAAACCTATTCTAGTGTTATACATCAGGGTTTATAAAATACATAGTTCCCCAATTTCAATCCCAACACAACTCACAATAGCCAATAAATAAAAATTCAAAATGTGACTTATCAACTTCCAAAAACTAACGTTCAACTTAAAATATAATCCAAAATAGCAATCACTCAAAATTCTAAGGATAACTCCTCTACTTCAAGTGAAGAGAGTAACCCCAATTTAATGCTATAAAATACTTTATATTGATATCATCACCCTATTTTAGTGTTACACAACAGGGTTTAAAAAATAGGAGTATAACATAAATGTTCAACTCTTCCAGTCACAGCACTACTCTCAATAGCCAATAACTCAAAATTCATGATATAAACTATCAATTACCAAACACTACTGTTCCAATCAAAACAAATCCAAAATAGCCAAATAACTCCAAAATCACATACACTCTTCCATAAACTTAACAAAGAAGAAAATACCATCGGCATCGCGAGGTGGCCCTGAAGCATGGGAGATCTTCCCTTGAGCTCCAGCAGGGGGAAATGTCTGCAGATTGGAATCTGTACAAAACATCAATATCACATAACTTGTAATCACAACTAACCAAAATATTTTTTTTAAAAAAAAGTACCCGAAAATTTCACGGAAACATGCGAAGGCGGATCGGCAACTGCCTGCAGTAACATCAACACATTGAATAAATTACAAGAGAAATATGAAACATTGGAGAATGTATAATTAGATCCAACACATTAAGATAAAAATGTTAACAGAAACAGAATTACCGGAACAGATCCGGCAACATTTTGGTTGTCAATTGAAGTGTAATTGCCGGACATCATCTTCGCTTCAGAATTCGAATCGTTTTGGCCAAATTGTGTTGTTATTCTCTCAAATGAGTTTTCATATATGGTGTATAATTAGCTGATATAAGGAAAGTGAAATAGATGTAAGAACTAGCGTATATTTAGTTTTCTGCAAAATTGCAAATAATATCAGAATCCTCATCTTCAAATGACATTAAACAGTAATAAAACAAATAACCTACTAATATAAACCAATAAAATGAACTTAATTTGAAACGCAAATCCCAAAAGAGAACAAAAAACAAATCAGTACGATCTTGAATAACAGTGAGGAACAAACATTCTTCCACATAAATGAAGTGGATCCAAGACTCTCCTCAATCCCAGATCTCATTATTATAAATAAATAAATTAGGGGGAAAAAACAGACAAACAGAAATTAAAAAAAATTCCGAAAATAAAATAAATTTTCATTTATTAAGAATAGATTTACCAGATGAAGAATCGGATCAGATCGATACGTGGGGCAGATAATCGGTGAGAAGAGGAGAAACACCACGACTCAATGGTGGAGGGAACTGCGATTGTGCAAGTCTAGAAACAGTGGTTATTAGCGTTATAATTGAGGGCGGGTTTGGTTACTGCGATCTTCCTATATGTAAAAATATATCAACATAAATTTTATCAACACGTTTTTGCCATTTTCACTTTGCTATATGTAAAAAACACGTTTTTGGAAGTTTAATACTCTGTCCTGGAGTTCGAATCACACCTCTCCTTTAATTTATCAACATAAATGTTACTCCTACCACTTAAAAATGAAAAAAAAAAATCAAATAAATAATTATTCAATACATTTTAATTATTTTTTAAAAAATATTATCATTATCTAACACATATTATATTTTTATATTATATTTATTATTAAAAAAAATCACCTCAAAAATAAAAATAAATAAATCAATAAAAGTACTTTAGGAAAAAAAAACTACCACATAAAACTATAAGGGAGTATTTTTTTATTGAATTAATAATATTCTGGGCTTTAAAAATTTAATAAAAATAAAGGAATTTACATGTTAATTGCACTTAGGTGTGTTTAATTTTTTTAAGCTTGTTAATTACTATATCACAATTTAAGGTGGAGACTTTTATAATATATCATGAATCTTAATAAAAAAATTAAAGCAATTATAATATGCCTTATTTTCATTCACATTTTCAAATTTTATTAACTCATTTAATAATTTTAATGAAACAAACAATATTAAGTCAAAGGTTTAATTATAAACTTTTCGAATTGTCCAATTTGTCATGTGCCATGAATTAAAAAACATTAAGGATTAATTAATTATTAACAAAACCTAATCAATCCTTAATAAAAATACTTGAATGTGTAAATTTTATTCAAACTCTTCTAAACTAAACAAAAATCTAACACACTACTTATTCATACTACTTCAGTCTAAAAGAGAGTTATATTGACCAAACCTCAAGATTATACAATACCTAACTTGCTCTTGCTATTAAAATATACTATTAGGAAGTAGTTTCTTTATTTAAGTTCTAAAACAACATCCATATATCATTCTTATCTTTCTACCATTACAAAAAGTTTATACTATGCGATTTGTTTTCACTGGTTGAATACTGATGACTATATATTTTAGAGTTATTTTGGGGTGTACAGTATATCCCAAATTTATAGGTTATAATGGATAGTGGGTAGACATGTATCCCGGCTCGGAACCGTCGGTTCAAATTCCGAATCGCCGGTTCTGGTTCCAAGATAGGGGGAACGAGAATCGAACTGGGGTACGAAGGTTTCGGTTTCGAAACCGACGGTTCCAGTTTTATTTATTTTTTTGTTTTAAACGTAAAAAGTAAAAAAAACTGAAAAATCGACGGTTCGAACTGGAACCGCCGGTTCGGAACCGGAACCGCGTGTTTTTTTCCAAATATGAGGAATCGGAACCGAATCTTCCTTAGCCGGTTTCGGTTTTTTTGGCCGGTTCCGGAACTGACGGTTTCGGTTAAAACCGGTTCCCCGATTTGAACCGCCGGTTTCAATTTTTTTGTGCATGTCTAATAGTGAGGATTTTTTTTTAAATTATTTTATTTATTTAATGATAGAAATTTAATTAAAAGATTAATCTAACGATTAAGATTGTACATGATATTTTAATAAATATACTAATTTCATAAAAAACCACTTTTAATTGAAATAATATTTCATAAAAAATTGTATTTGAAGTTTTTTTTTCCTTCAAATATGAACCATTTATAAGAATTTAGTATAATAATCCTTTTTATAATGTATTAGTGTATATTAAATACTCCCTCCGTCCTACAACAAGAGGTGCATTTTGTCATTTTTATCTATCCCATCACAAGAGATGCATTTCCTATTTTGGCAAGTGATACCAGCACACCACACAAGTTTTACCCTTAAAATTTTAACAAAGGCAAAAGCTCCTGTGCGCAGGCAAAAGCTCCTGTGCGCCCGGGGATACGGAAAGATGCTCCGTGTCCCCATGTGAACACAACACACCCCTCCAATCCTATTTAAACCTATGTATTGCTAGGAGTTTAAATTGTAAAGGGGCATGAAAATTGTAAAGGCGCACAGAATGTGTTCCGTGCGCCCGGGTGCACAAGAGCCTCACTCTTTAACAAATTACCAATTGTGCCACTTTAAACAACTTCCTAAATCTATGAACACAACACGCACCCATTCCAATAACTCTGTGGATCTACTTCTCTCTCATTCTATTTCTTCTCTCAAGAAACCCTAGGAGAGTTCCTTCTCACAGTATCCGCCTCTCTGAATCTTCTACTTCTTCTCTCCGGTCTACTCCTTTCTACTTCTTCTCTCAAGAAACCCTAGGAGGGTTCCTTCTCACAATATCTGTGGCACGCCATTATCGGTCGCCTTTCTTTCTTCCTTCCGAATCTCCGGTGAAATCACCTTCTCAATGTAAGATCTTGACAGATCTGTGGCGCGTGCTCTTCGAGAAGGTACAGATTCGCGGCGCGTGCTTCGAAGTATGGTGCGTGGAGGACCTCCGGTGGTGCATCTCCGGCGCATCCCATCATCGTCACCGCCATTGCCACCAATTTCTGCGTCCCCAATTATGGATTCGATCCCCGGCGGCGGCGGCGCTGCTGCAACCCCCTTCCATTCCCACTTCGTGCTCCCGATTGTAGTGTTCGAGAAGATCCCCATCTGGAAGGCGTCCAATACGTCGATTCAGTAACGCAGGATGATGCCGGAAGGATGAGGGATCCGATTCACCATGGCGACGCCGGAATACTCCTGCCGGTGCTGATCAGCAACGTGGCCGGCGCGGGGGACGTGGTGATGATGAAAATCAAGGGTTCCCAAACGGTGGCCGCCCATGGGAATTCAGAAGGTAAACAGTTCGATTCGTCCAGGAAGATGATGAAGCAAGATTTTCTGTATGGTTTGGAAGTTTTTCCTCACAAATTTAATTTTTCATTCACGGATTTAATGTATGAAAGTGTACAAATTAATTACATTTCATTTTATATTTTTTTGCGTTGGAACTGCCACATCATTACAAAAGTAAACACAAGGAAGCAAATATCGATATAGTTCTGAATGTGAACATAGTTCTGAATGTGCCAGTAATATATCGTTCTATCTTGTCCAACTGTTTGACCATGGATTGGATAATGTCCAACTGTTTGACCATGGATTGGATAATGTGGGCTAATCCAATCACCATGTTGGTGAGGCATGATTGAACCTACTTCATATGGCAATTGAGGAATAGGGTAATCAAAATGACTTGAATTGCTCCAATTAAATTGTGACTTACCTCATGAATCATGATCACATAATTCTTGATCACTACAATCTGTATCCAAGCTCATCGAGTCAATACTAATAGCAAGTGATTCTATGTCAGTATTTTAGTCACAATATTAAGTGTACGTGAACCCTCTTGATTTACTTAGTCATAATAATATTAATGAAAAGTGATAACAATTTTAATAAAAGTTATAATTAGTTAATTAAAAGTAAAACAATTGCACCATTAGATGGTTTCATGCAAGTGTTGTTTTTTTTTTTTTTAATTGAACATATTAATAACAAAAAAACATATTTGGTTAGTAAAAGTAAGATAAAAAAATTATTTTATATTTTTGTTTAAATTATAGATAAATTTTTGAGATATCCGATATATCCTCGATTTTTGTCGACATTTTATCGATATTTCCTCGATATATCCCGATATCTGGAAAAATTTGAACTGCGCCAATTCGATAACGATATTCTTACCGATATTTTCCGATATATCCCGATATATCCTCGATATCAGAAAAGATATATCCTTTTCCCCAATATCGATATCGACACTCTCAAAAAATGGATATATCGTGGATATATCGTGGATATATCGGGATATTTTCGTCCCTGAGTACACAATACACATTAAATATTATATCCTTTAATTTGAGTAATAAATATATAAACATTATACTACTTACCTGTCTTTGTTGTTACTTACCTGTCATTATAAACATTTTTGTTAACTTTGTATAATTTTGAATTTAGTTCATAAGTTTTTTACTTTTTGAAAATCGTCTATTATATTTGCAAAATTTTGAAAATCGTTCATTATATTTGAAAATTTTGAAAATGGTCCATCATGTATACTAAGTTCAATAAAATCGTCCGTTTCAACAGGTTATTCTAAAAGATAAAAATAAAAAATATGTAATATATATAAATATATACTATACTATTTTACAAAAAAAATAGCTCCCATTAAGAATTTATATTATACTCCGTCCGAAAGATGGTATTTTGCTTTTGTGCACGTTGATTAAGAAGTATTGTTAGTCCGAAAGAGGGCAGGGTATTTTGCTTTTGTGCACGTTGATTAAGAAGTATTATTAATCCGAAAGAGGGCATTTTGCTTTTGTGCACGATGATTAAGAAGTATTGTTATTTAATATGTAGTGGGTAGTTGTATTAGTGAGAGTGTGGATCCCATATTTTAATTGTATTAGTGGGTGTGTATGAATCCCATCTGTATAAAGAATGAAGTCTCTCTTTGAAACGGACGACCAAAATGAAAAAAAGACACTCTTTCGAGCGGATGGAGAAAGTATCAATATTCAGTTAAATTTGCTCCACTTTAGTATTGAGATTAATATTATTTGTTTGGTATACGAAAGTGAAAAATGAAAAGTGAGATAAAATTGATTAAATAAAAATATGATATAAATTAATTGGAGTGAAAATATTCAAATGACCTGCAATAGCAGGTCAAAGGACCAAAATATTGAATTTTATGAAGTTAATAGACTAATTTCAAAATTGTTATAAAATTAACGGACTAATTTCAAAATTGAAAAAGTTAATGAACTAATTTCAAAATGAGTGAAAGTTAACGGACGAAAAATCTATTTTCCCTTACTTTTATTATTTGTACGAAGATTATGAAAATATTGTATTACTATTTTAATGTTAATGGATTTAGAGGTGAGAGAAATAATATTATAATTATAATATATATGTATAATAAGCTTGTATTAATGTAGTGTTGTGGGTCTCATAAAAATAAAAAATTTGTGTAAGTCTCATATATATATATATATATATATATAAAGAAATGTAGCATTATTAATGAATAACGAGAGTCTCCTAATAAAAAATGTACTGTAACATGAAATGGAGAGAGTATATTTAAATATTTAATATATATTTAAATATTTAATATTTAAAATAAAATTTAATAACCTTCTTAGTTTCACTATTATGAACTAAAAAAAAATATAAAATAATTAGGGTGGAAAAGTCAAATTGTACAAATGCATGAAAGCATGAAAATCCCGCCGGTCGTTGCCTTCACAATCCTCTGAATAGCGTAACGGGTCTTAGCATTTCCTCGGTGAAGACAACAGGGAATGGAGACACTATCATTCCCCTCCTCCTCCCCCCTATTTAAGGAAGAATGTCTCATTGCCGCCTCTTTCTCTCAAAACCTTAACCGCCTCACCCATGGCCATCTTGCCGCCTTATTCCGCTCTCTCTTCATAATCTCCTCGCACTCGCACTCGCACTCTCACTCTCACTCTCACTCTCACTCTCACTTCTGTAATTTCTCTTCTCTAGCATCCTCCGACTGTGAAATTTCCGGCGAGTTGAGTTTTTCCGGTAATTGCTTTTGTAATCCTTTTTTTATGCTTACGAGTACTCTGTTTGTTGCCTTTCCACGCTTGCTGATGGTTTATTAGGTCACGACTTCGTGATATTGCGAAGAATGAATTGTCTCTGTTTGGATTCGAATTACTTACTCATTCTGTGTTGAATTCCCCACGATTAATGGTTTCTTACTCGTTGATGTCTAAGTTTTTTGGCATTTGTGCTTTTTCCGCGTGAATTTGGCATGTGTGGGGAAGCATAAACTGTTCACTATTTTCATTTGTTTCTTCTGTGATTTCCAACTAATTTAAGAGAGTGATTGCGAATAATAATACATGAAGAGCACGTGGATTTGGATTCACTTCTGAAGCATAACTAGCTGATTCCTTATTAAGCAGAATTATTTTAAGAATAAACTAATACTGTAAGTTGATGTATTCTTACACTTCAAATTAGCTATGTCAGAAAACCGTTTAGTGTTTCTAATCTTCTTCCTGATTGAATTATTTTATGAGTGATATATTTTCACTTGTTGAATGTCTTCACCGTATTGTTTTTATGAAAATATTATCCTGCTCCTGCACTGTAAATAATTTTCTTATATAAAAGAAAGCTAAGCTCAGGTTCTCAGCAATCCCTCTCTATATCCGTATTATTGTATTCACTAGTCTCCACCTCAAATGATCATTATCCTCAAGGCAAACAATCAAGATAACGTTATATCCTGTTTTCCAAAATTTTCAGTGTTTTTTTGTGTGGGAGAGATTTTATCTATCATTGAACTTAAAATGTTTGTTTTCTTTGACCAAGAGTCACCAAGCATGCATAAGTTATTGGTAGTGTGAAATCGACCAAATTAATTGAGATGGATTAAAGAATTGGTTATCTAAAATATTGTTTTATGCATGTTTTGTGTTACCACTCTAATTAGTGGTTACTATCATTATTAATGTATTTATTTCTAAATTTTTTGTGCCTGACTTTGTTAAGTCACATTCATGCACCTTTTTTACGGGATTTTATTTTGCACCTATATTCTCCTTATGCTTTTAATAAATATGAACATAACTCGGATTATCTTCTTCAATCTATATTTTCTTTGATTTGGTAAAAAAATATACTCCTAGAGATGGCTATTATAAGCACAATTATGGGTATTTTTGGTTTCAGAATGGTACTTTCAGTTAGGATTGTAACTGGATAACATAATAATTAAATTTTCTGTAATGATTTGATGCCTTTTGTTGTTCTTCAGGTTGTTTTTGTTGGGATTTATATAGGTGTATGCAAGTTTTGATTTATTATTGTTTATTTATATGTTTATTTTTATACTCTGATTTCAGGAGATGTCTTCTTTGAGCAAAGAGCTTGTTTTTCTAATTCTTCAATTTTTAGATGAGGAGAAATATAAGGAAACTGTGCACCGGTAAGGCTTCCTATTACCAATTGCTAAAATGATTTTTTATTTTTTAAATTTGTTGACATGTATTTCTGCCCCAAGGTTCTGGTGATTGGTTTTTATAATGATTCTATTTTTGGTGTTGTATTTGATTATAGATTGGAGAAGGAGTCTGGGTTTTTCTTCAGCATGAGTTACTTTGAGGATATAGTAACTAATGGAGAATGGGAGGAGGTGGAGAAATATTTGTCTGGATATACAAAGATTGATGATAACCCTTACTCAATTAAAATTTTCTTTGAGATCCGAAAGCAAAAGTACCTTGAAGCCCTTGATAAGTATGAATATATGTTTAAGCACTATATTTGTCTAAGTTTAACAAATTTGTGTGATTAGAGAACAATGTCTATGTGCCCGCTTGGTAATTTACTGTCACTATTATGGTAGGAATGATCATGCAAAGGCTGTGGAGATTCTTAGGAAGGATTTGAAAGTATTTGCAACATCCAATAATGATCTCTTCAAGGAAATCACAATGCTTTTGACATTGCAGAATTTCAGGTGTGCTATTTGAAATGATATGTTGAATTTGTTGCTCTCATATATGACGATATGTGAACATGGCTTTAGAAGATTGTCAGTATTGGTTTTGATGGGATCAAATACAGTGGATTTTCATAAATCTGTCTAGATAATGATGAACAGAAAGCATAGAGGACATCCTCAATTTTTCTTGGATATATGTTTGTATTCCTCAAGTTTTGATGACATAGAGATGCAAAGCTGTGCACTATTTATTCAATATAGATTTTGTTTAGAAGTCAGGTCTTTCATTGTCTTGATGAACTACAAAAGAGACCCCTTGAAGTCCATCTCTTGTATGTTATTTATTTGGAATCAGTTGTCTGAATACATTACCTTGATTGAAAAGACTTAATTGCATGTATTTTAGAGCATTTCTTGATTTTAACGAATATTAAGTGCATTGTTTTAGGTTTATAAGATTAGTGAAGATAATAATGTTAGTGATGAAATTTTAGTTATTCGACTCAGTGACAGGTTTTCCTACTGCATGTTCTTCTCTGTGATGCTCGTATATCTTAAAACGATAACCATTTAAACGGATGTATTTAGCAAATTTTAGATATTTGACCCAGTGACAGGTTTTCCTCCATTGTTCTTCTGCGTTATACTTTTTTATTCTTGATTATAATAAGAACTATTTTTACCAGGGAAAATAATCTTTTATCCAAGTATGGTGATACGAAGTCAGCACGGGCTAGGTTGCTCATTGAACTAAAAAAAATAATTGAGGCCAATCCCCTCTTTCGTGATAAGCTTCAGTTCCCCACCTTAAAGAACTCAAGACTGAGAACCCTGATTAACCAGAGGTAACTTGAGAAAGACAATGTTAATATTGAGTTGAACTATATGTTTAATTTGTTTATTTTGTGTTTCTGTTGAGTTTAAGAGACAAATAGGGCAGCATTATAGCACTTCCTTCTTAAATTGGCAGCACCAGCTTTGTAAAAATCCAAAACCCAATCCTGATATAAAAACTCTATTTGTGGACCATAGTTGTGGGCAACCAAATGGTGCTCGGGCTCCATCTTCTGTCACGAACCCTTTGATGGGTTCCATTACTAATATGGGTGGGTTGCAACCAACTGTAGGTCCTTCTGTAAGTCCTCGTGAAGCCATCTATCTAGTTACCTCTAAATCTTGGTCAAAGATATCATATATGATGCTTATACATTATATATTTGCCATTGACAGCAGTATCAGCATGCTCCTGCTCTTTTGAGAACCTCTTTGACAGGACGGATGGCCAATCCATTGCCTTCCCTTCACCACTCTGTATCTGTCGGACCTATGGGCTTAACTCCCCCTAATACTGCTGCTGCTGGTAATTTAACGTATTCATTTTCATGATGCTTTATTTTTATTCAATTTTAGTATGCTTTCTAATTAATTATATATATATATATATATATATATATATATATTGTGGCTAAATATTCTTGTGCCTTGATAATTTTGTATTAACTAATAATGGCTAGTTGACAATTTTGTATTTTTTTCATATCATGTCATCTATATTAAAGGTTCCTATAACTTCTCTCACTAACAATTCAGCATTAAATTATCAAATTGCAGATTCTGAGCACGGGTCAAAGAGATCGAGGCCTTTTGGCATTCAAGAGGAGGCAAGTTTAAATTCAAATCTCTCCTTTTGGTGAAAAATATTTGAAGTTATTTTGCATCATCTAAATCTTACCCTGTTATATGCATGGCTATTATAATTCTCTCTCTCTCTCTCTCTTTTTTTTTTGGGCGTGACTGTAAAGCCTTAATTGCCTTGGCTCTCATTTATGGTGTTAGATTCCTTTCCCATTTTTTGATTTCCAGGTTAACATATTTCCGTTGTTTTTCCTGGCCAGTGTCATGCCCGCTCCATGTTCAGCGTTGATCACTTACCAAAGACTGTCAAGGCAAATTTGCCTCAATATTCCATTGTGAAAAGCATGGATTTTCACCCAGTACAACAAACTCTACTTCTAGGTTTGCTTTTTAATTACTTTTGAATATCTTTTCCCCTCATTTGCTAGGCATTTTTTGTTAGTTTGAGCTTTTTGGAACTATTATATCTTCTCTTGTTCTTTTTCAAAATTAAGTTCAATGCTAAATGATTTTATCATCTTGGTTGAAATTCATTCTCCAAAGATGAATGTACGATAAGTGTTTAAGTGTTGCACACACATGCACAGAGCAAACCTATTTGTTTTTTTTATCAAAAACTAATTTTCCTCTCTTTAGTGGGTACGAATGTTGGTGTGACTTCTATCTGGGAATTGAGTATGGGGGAGAGAATCATGACCATAAATTTTAGAGTTTGGAACCTAGGAACTTGTACAATGGCACTTCAGGTATATTTTTCTATTAAGAAATCGATGATTCTCTTCATGGACATAAAATCATTGAGACCATACTTGCTATTGCTTGAAGGCTTCTTTGGCAAATGAGTATTCTGCTTCTGTGAATAGAGTCATGTGGAGTCCTGATGGAAGACTTTTTGGTATGTTACTGGAAATTATTTATTATTTTCTCATTTAATTCATTATGTGACTAACTCAATATGGGTGGGTGGGTGGGAAGAATATTGGGGGTGAAGAGTAGCTAAATTTTGGAGATAAATTGATACTGAATTTTTAATGATTTTATCAAAAAGAGTGATAAGGCCCTATTCCCTAGTAATCTTTCCTCAAATGACTTTTTCGAAGTACACTTTGGCTGGCCTCCAGAATTGGGTTGAGACGTGGTTTTGGATTACTTGTGGAATGCCTACTTCTCATTATTTTGCAAAAGAAAATTAGTCTGGTGCTTTTATCTGGCTTTGTTTAATTTTAAGTTTGAGTTTGGATGCTTTGAAATTGATTTAGTTCAAAATATAATTTCTATGAACTGAACCGACTTAGGACCCTAGTGGCATGGATTTTTGACCAAATTTATGCCATGTTTACCAGATTTTCATTATAATAATTTCTTGTTTGAGTCAATTTTGATAGGTCAGATGCATATTGATGCTTGTAATCACTTAATAATTTTTTTTCCTTATCATTATAGGTGTGGCATACTCGAAGCACATTGTTCACTTGTATGCTTATTGTGGGGGAGAAAATTTAATTAACCACCTTGAGGTTCGTGTTGGACACTTGTGAATATGTTTCTATAATCTGTTTTTATTTTTTATAATATTATCTTTTGATAAATCAGGTCACTTAATCCAATAGAATGGTGCATGTTTGCGCTTGTTTGTTTGGTTGTAATTTCAGATTGATGCCCACATTGGTAGCGTCAATGATCTTGCCTTTTCTCATCCTAATGAACAATTATATGTTATAACTTGTGGGGAGGACAAGGACATCAAGGTTTGGATTATATATTATCATGACAATATGACATGCGAAAAATCTTAGGTTACTTTAATATTCCCTAAAAAGATTTCTACATGCAGGTGTGGGATGCATCTACTGGTGAAAATCAATACACGTTTAAGGGTCATGAAGCACCTGTTTATTCAATATGTCCAGGTCAAAGAGAAGATACTAAGGTATTAATGTGTTGTTTTCTACCCAACTGGAAGGTTATTGAAAAATAAGTTTGCATCTAGATCGATCCTAGTCATTTTTAATTTTCTACAGCAATAAAAATTTGGTTAATTTGTGCAAAATCTATTTTTCTATTTCAATCAACTTTTGGTTATTGAGCTTGAAGTAAGAGCTCATTCAACAGCATGTTTTTGTGTTTCTACATGGTCCTGGAAAGCAACACCTCAGTTTTTTCTGAAGTGGTACTTTAAATTGGAAATATGGAGGCCTCCTCCTCCTATGTGATTCCATCTATCATAGATCTCAGATGTTGTTACCCATCAGCTTAATTTTAGCATTTTACTTGTTTTTCCAATTTCCCGTTTAAACTTTGTCCAGTTTGCCTTACAATTTGATTATATGATATTTTGTTATCTATTTTCAGTTCATCCTTTCAACTGATATTGATGGAAAGATCAAGACATGGCTTTACAAAGATAAGGGTTCACTGATAAACTATGATGCTCCAGGTCACTCTTGTACTTCTATGGCATATAGTACTGATGGTACTAGGTACAATGTTGTTTTTAAGTGTTGCTTGGCCCTTTATTTTTAAAATTAGTCTGTTTTTTATATCTTCTTTTTTTTTTTATCCCCCTCTTTTTTCATTTTTATTTTATAATAGGTTGTTCTCCTGTGGTACAAGCAAAGATGGTGAATCATACCTTGTTGAATGGAATGAGAGTGATGGATCTATGAAGAGGACATATCTTGGTTTGGGGGAAAGGTCAGTTGGAGTGGTGCAATTTGATACAACAAAGAATCGCATCCTGGCTGCTGGTGATGAGTGTAAGGTTAAATTTTGGGACATGGACAATGTAAATGTGTTGAGTATTGCCGATGCTGATGGCGGTTTACTGGTAACGAGCTCTGTGATGTCTTACATTTGTATTCTAACCTTTTGGGAGAACAAATTTGATATGCGCTAGCAATCTTGATCATCTGTCAGGCTTCTCCCTATATTCGGCTCAATAAGGAAGGGACACTACTGGCTGTATCAACTAGTGAGAATTGTATTAAAATACTTGCCAATGCTGAAGGTATTCGATTGATACACCCCAGAGAATACCGTGCTGGAGCCGTGTCAAAGGTAAAGAGAATACTAGTTTTCTCTACATAGAAACTAAAATGTTGTGTCAAGATCCGCCATTTATTCTGCAGGCACCTATAATTGGAGCATATGGTGTTTTGGATTCAGAATTGGGGACTAGTTCAGGTGCAGATAGAAGTTCTTCTAGAGCTGCGTCAAAGGTAAAGAGAACACTAGTTTTCTCCTTTAAAATGGAACCTATAAAATAAAATGTTGTGTCAAGATTGGCCATTTATCCTGCAGGCACCTATAATTGGAGCATATGGTGTTTTGGATTCAGAATCAGGGACTAGTTCAGATTCAGATAGTTGTTCTTGTATGGATTGTATGGATCCTATAATTGCATTGGTGAGGATAGTATTCTCTGTTCTGTTGTTATACAAGGAAAATGGTTTCTTCTATCTGTAGTTTCACATGATGTTAGAATCTTGCAATCTGAATTGTTTGTAAGACAGATGTATTGATATAACCTTTTCATATGACAGAATGTGGATAGTAGGGATTTGCCAGATGTGAAATCCAGAACTTCTAATGAATTGGGATCGAAGACTTGGAAGCTGACTGAAATTAATGAACAATCTCAACTTCGTTCCTTAAAGCTCCCTGATTTTTTACCTCCAGAGAGGGTAAAAACTTGTTGAAACACCACTTTGCTGAAGTAAAAATTTTCTATCAGTGTTTTTGTAGTGTTCATGTTAAGTAGTTATTATATTGATTTTCAGTGAGCAGCAAGTGTACCATTCCCATGTAATTTTGTTGGGTAGAAATCTGCGTACCAGTCTGCTTTTCACATTTCTTGGAAATGGCATAGTTGCTCAAATTAATATTTAATTAAGTATCTAGATCTAGGACAAGAATCTTGCTAAGTATGTAACCATTTCATGCAACTGATTTAGTTCAGGTTTTAGACATTCGTTGAAACTTGACTGATGCTTTTGACTGAGAACTGTGTGCAATAGTCATACAGAGGAGGTAATATGACCTCTTGCTTGCGATAATTAAATTAGCCTGGATCTGATGGTCCTAAACTAGTTGTAAGTGATGATTCGATAAAATCTCTATTAAAATCATGGGACTTTATACCAGTAGAGTTTGCCTCATGAAATTTGTGAATCTGTACACTCAGCACTATGTCCCGTGTAATACTTGTATAATGGCTGCCCCTATTTTACTCTTTCTATGGGCTGAAAATGTATTTTTATTGATTAGGGCCCACTGTCTCTGGATATTTTATGAACAAAAGCATATGAATAGTTTAATAGCCTTTGCAATTGTGATTTTAGATAACATTAATCATTCTATATGTTAAGTTTACCTCAGTTTTTCCCATTTTGTCTGATTCTTAGCATATATGAAATTTCAGAGAGAAATCACATTTTCATGCTACTATTATAACATAGTCAAGAGTTTTTTGGCTTATTATCAAAGTCATCAAGCTTCTATTTAGATATAACTTTAAAATGAGCTAGCTTCCAATGCTATCTATACAATTATAGCATAATTCTTATCACTTATTTTGCCTTCAGGATAAACTACTCTGTTCAATCTCTATACCTTGTTTTATAAGTTTTTTTAAGTAAATAACTACATGTTCACTTCTCAGTCTACATCATTTTCTATTTCAGATTATTCAGTTGATCTACACAAATTCTGGAGGTGCCATCCTTGCGTTGGCATATAACGCTACTCACAAACTTTGGAAATGGGAACGCAATGAGACGAATACCACTGGAAAGGTTTAAATTTATTGAGGTTTCTTCTATTACTCTTGCTTTGTTTCTTTAAACTTATGTTATTGATATATTTTTATTTTGTAGGCAACGATTGCTGTGCCACCTCAACTTTGGCTGCCCCCTATTCCGACCTTGATGATTAATGATATAAGCCGGACAAAAATTGAAGAAGCATTTCCATGCTTTGCACTTTCTAAGAATGATTCTTATGTTGTGTCTGCATCAGGAGGAAAAATCTCCCTGTTTAATATTAATACATATAAGGTTAGTTTTTCTCATCTTCTCATTTTCTTGGATTATTATTATTATTTATTTTTTATTTATTTATTTTTTTGTGTGTGTTCTGGGTATTGTAGATGTTGAATATAGTTTCTTTGCTACATAGATTTATCTTCCTGAAGAACAATACTAATATACTCCTTTCTCTACAGACAATGGTTTCGTTTATGCCTCCTCCACCTGCAGCAACATTCCTGGCCTTCCATCCTTTGGACAATAATTTAATTGCTATTGGCATGGAGGATTCTTCTATACAAATTTACCATGTTCGCATAGATGAGGTCCTTCACTTGAATTCATTGCTCTGAAGTCCTGCACTTGCATAGCCATAGTGTCTCTCATACTTTCTCTGCTCTAAATATTGTATTGCATAGGTAAAGTTCAAGCTCAAAGGTCATCAGAAAAGAGTAACTGGCCTTGCATTTTCTACTTGTCTAAATTTTCTTGTGTCATCAGGAGCTGATTTTCAGGTTTGACCATTTACGTAGTGTAATTCTTCTTTGTGATGGGGATTTACTTAGTTGTAGCATTGGGAAGATTTTTACTACCAAAAAAGGATATGTACTTTACTAAACTAAGTTTATGGTATGATGTGGTAGAATATGTTCTTACAAGTTTTTTCTAAAATCTGATTTGGCACAACACATTATGCATGAATCCATGATCTAAAAAAAGAAAAATCTTTTCTAGATTGTAATTACTAACTTGATGGCTTTGCTCTTTGAGACAATACATATTGTTTTTTAATTATAAGAGCTTTCTATGTTGATTACTCTAGTTATGTGCATGGAGTCTAGATGGATGGGAGAAGAAGGCAAGTACATTCTTACAGATACCACCTGGATGTGCATCAAATCCTCTTGCACAAACACGTGTTCAATTTCATCAAGATCAGATTCACATGTTGGTTGTTCATGAGACACAGATAGCTATCTACGAGGCTTCCAGACTTGACTGCATCAAGCTGGTATGAGGGGACCATCTTAATGTCTCAACTCTGTACTTGTTGGGTTTTCCCATTCTTCTTTATTTAAGTAGCACTAACTTATGCTTTATTCAAATCATCCATGGATACTAATATCAAGAATCAATAGCTCAATGAGAGCCATTCATTGAGTTCACATCTTGCTATTATCCTTATTAAGAAGGATAAAGATTTTGAATTACTAATATTTGGTTTGTCAGTGGACTCCCATGGATAAGAGTCCTGCAATAACGGATGCTACGTACTCGTGTGATAGCCAGTCAATCTACACTAGCTTTGAAGATGGGACTGTGTCTATCTTCACTGCCCCAGGCCTGAACCTAAGGTGTCGGATCAATCCCACGGCCTATATGGGTGCTACTCTAAGGTAATGCTTGTCTCCATTTACACAACACTTCCACTAGCTTTCGTCATTTTTTCTTTCCCATGCTTAATCATCTTTCCTTGCATTATGACAGCTTGAGTGTTTATCCACTGGTGATCGCTGCTCATCCGAGCGAGCCTTACCAGTTTGCATTGGGACTTACTGATGGTAGAGTCTTTGTGTTGGAGCCCCTTGAAACAGAAGGAGAGGGGGGTAATGTGCCTCCACAAGAAAACAGTGTGGGTCCAAGCATGAGCTCAGTGGGTCTGGCTCCGGGTCAACAATAAAGGTAGTGGTTTTTATGTTGAATCTCTCTGTATTAGTGTTGAAACTTTTATGTTGCATAAGCTTGTAAGAATGGAGAGATTTGGTGCTTGATGAAATGGTGTTGATAAACATTAAGGGAATGATAAATGAACCTTTTGAATGTTGGAACTAGATTAGTATTTTTATGCTGTGTTAGTAATTTAATTATTATTACAAATCTTAATTTTAGGATCAATCAAAACTTGGAATTGTCAATTCCTATATTATATGAGTAAGAATCCTATCCTTTGAGGCCATTTCACAGCTTTTTGATGGTACATGCTTAATTGTTCTCAATGGAGGTCTTTAATTGGCTAGATTTAGTGGCAAAATGAAGGCATGAAGGATCTATTTATAGGTTGCTCTGAGGTTATCAGCTCACTCATTCCATCTGTGATAACTCTTTTTAAATCTGGGATGTTCATGACCTGTTGAGTTTTGTTAGTTTTTCAACGTGTACATCATGGAGGAGACGAGAGATGTCTACGGGTCGTGATTGGTCAGGACTCGTAGCTTTCTTCTCCTTGGCATGATTTTTGGATTCCTTGGGCACATCAGCAGCCTAATCCTTACCTTTCTCTCCAATTCAACAGCAGGATACATCACAATTTTTTCATTTCTTTCATTGCTAGTTCCATTAGCATCGTCGTGCTTCTATCTATCTATCTATCTATTTTTTTTTTCGTCGTTCTTTTGGTCGTAATCAATCTTCGCCTCCATGATCTCTGAGTAGCATGCTGGAGTCGGTGGTGTTTGCAATCATTTCTCAATAGTGAGAATCCCTTTTAAGTTGAGCCACAAACCATTTTCCTACAATTGATCCGAATCGGATGATATGTCCAACTGCATCATTTCCTCCTGTTCCCTGCTATCCCCAGTGAGGGTTGCGTCTTCTAGTGCATTGAGTCTATGCTTGGGTAAGCTCTCGTGTGATAGATTCTCATCCAAAGGTGAATGCTGTAGATTTTGATAAGGAAAAAAAATAGAGGAGTTTTTGGTTTGTGAAAATAATTTACAACCCCACCTAGCTGCTAACGTGTTTAGCTTTAACTTAAATTAGGGGCAAAGAGCTATATCTAAGCCTGCTTTAACCAACAACAAGCTCATTTAAAGATGATTTAATCAATAGCTCAATCCGCAAATAACTCACGCCATTATAACTTCTTATGAAAGTTTGCCCCATTAATAACCCACCGTGTATAATTTAAAAAACAACTAATTTTTGTGAATTCTAGATCAATGTTTGTCGATTGGTCTTTATAGATAATAAGATTGGTCTTTATAGATAATAAGATTGAAAGAGGAAGATCTTAAGGTGACAAAAGATCAGGATTTAAATAATAAGTTATGTAAACCAAATTTATATAAATATTTGTGTTTATAATATTAGATCGTTTTACAAAATTTTAATTAGTAATCATTTTCTTATCAAACTTTTTAAAAAATATTATCCCCTACTATAATCTTTTAATAAAATAATTTATTGTATCATTATTACTTTCCACAATTTGAAATATCATTTCTTATCCTTCCAACAAAAACACTTCGTAAGACGTCATATACAGCAATGATTTGAAAATCAGATCGGACCGGCCGGTTCAACCGGTTGGGCCGAGAACCGGCCCGGAAAGCCTAAAAAACCGTTTTTACAGTTGAACCGGGGTTAAACCGGGTTGGACCGGCCAAACCGAAAAAACCGGTTCAACCGGTTTTAGTATTTTTTATTTTTTTAGTTTTTTTAATTTTTTTAACTTTTATTATATTTAATTTTTATTTTTATTTATTTAAAAACATAATATTGACATTTTGGATTAAATTATGAATTATAATATTGAGTGGGTATATTATAAACTATGTATGAAGTATAAATTATGAATTATAGATATTTTTATTAAATTGTATTTTGATTTTAAATTGTATTTTAAATTTTAAAAAATAATTTAGGTGATTATATATTTTTATAATGAGGGACTAGGGTGAGACCAGTCCCACAAAATGAATTGATGGAACTTGTGGTCCCCATTCTTTTTAATTAATTCCTCTTCCTTTATTAATATTGTTTTTTATTTTATTTTTAAATTTATTATACTTAAATGACTATTATACCCTAAACTCTAAACCCGAGGGATAAATTATACCCTAAACCACAAGGGTAAAATTATAATTATACCTTAAACCCTAAACCCTAGGAATAAATTATACCTTAAACCACAAGGGTAAAATTACAATTATACCCTAAATCATAAACCCTAGGGGATAAATTATACCCTAAACCACAAGGGTAAAATTATTATTTTACTCTAAATTCTAGGGATAAATTATACCCTAAACCATAAGGGTAAAATTACAATTATACCCTAAACCATAGGGATGAATATACCCTAAACCACAAGGTAAAATTACAATTATATTCTTAATATTAAATTTAAAAAAAAAGAAAAAAAAACAAAAAACGAAAAAAAAAAAGACGAACATCAATTGGGATGATAGGGGTAGGCGGTAATTGCATTGATAAAAGGAAATGGGTGGGGCCGGTTCCACCAATTTGAAATTTAGAATCGGCCCATACTAGTCTTTGCCTTTTATAATTGATAATTTTATAAAATACTATAATTGAAAATATGTAAAATTTAATTTTTCGATTGAATCGTCGGTTGAACTGATCCGACCGATTAGATCTCGAACTGTTGTCTTTTCCGATTCGTTCTCCGTTCTGATTTTCTAATCACTGATATACAGGTAATTTCACTTTTATATACTATATACTAAATGAGGGTTTTGGATTTATTATATGGCATCATGTGAGTAATTTAGGTGATGTGTCATTTTTATAGATTTTTGAATTTTTTTAATAATAAACTTGCTTAGGAAGGAAGATAATGTAGTTACTTTATTTTAAATAACCAATCAAAATATTTCATTTTTCTTTATCTTATTTAAAAATTTACCTAAAACTTTAAGTGTTTTAAATTTTTTTATTTTTAAATAGAATTTATATAAAATTATATCAAATTAATTGTCTTTTCATGATCTTTAATTTGACATCCATATTACTAATAATATATGATTGGAGAAATAGATTTTTAAATTTAATAATAATTTTTATATTGTAAAATATTCTTTAATAAAATATATTAATAAATAAAATATTTTTAGAAGAGTAAGAAATTATTTAATAGATTTAATCTATTTATCCTTAGAATTTTAAGTTTAATAAATTTAGTTTATTATAGAATTCTAAATGAGGAATTTCATGAAAAAATAAATCTTAGTTTAATATTAATTAATTTTCATAATTTTTTTATTGTTAATTATTTATTTTATATTTATTTTATTATTTTTAATAATTAATTTTAATTATACAATAATTTATAATTATTATATATATTTATTGATTTTATTTATTAAATGATAATAGTTAGGGATGATAATGAAATGAGCATTTTAAGTATCTATTCTATCCAAATCTTAATAGGGCACGTATGGGTAATTGTAAACGGGTTTGAGACGGATACAAATAGTTGTGAAAATCACATTAGGGTTTGGAACGAGTACGGATAATACCGCAATACCCTCGGGTACTATAAAAAAAGATATTAAACCAATGATTGTGCTATTTTATGAACAACTTATGGTATAAATGACAGTGATAACAATTTATATCGAAATTAATAATATTTTATGGCGAAAGTGATAAGTATTATAAAAAGTGTAAAATGATTTCACGTGAAGCGGTTTCATGCCAGACCTATCATATTACATATTAATGAATAAAAGAATTTATAAAGTTTGTTAATAATTTTTTTCCAGATTTTTACTTAATTTTTTAATAAATTACTGAATATAAAAAAATATATACAAATGTATATACCCTAAACTCTAAAACCCTAAACCCTAAATTTAGGGTTTATGGTTTTAGAGTTTAGGGTTTAGGGTTCTTAATAAATATTAAGAAATACATATATACATTAGTATTGAATAAAATTAATATAGATAGGTGTACGCGTGTATTCGAATGCATGAGATAATTCATTATTATTTTAAATATTCGTTTTGTCATTTTGATCTTTCCCATTACAAAGTACTATTAATTTCTTTTTATATAAATGAGATATATATACAAAATTATATTAAAGATATGGGTGCACAACATGTCCCGAGAACACACAAATTTTTGCCTTATTATAATCCTTATTCTACCAATAAAGTTAGATATTTTTATTAAGGTTAGGTCTTGCGTGAGACCATCTCAAATGAGGTCATTTTTCACTTTTTAAAATAGTTATAATTCTCGCTATAAAACATTATCACTTTAGCTATAAAATGTTATCACTTTTTATTTATACTATAAACTGTTCATGAAATAGTATTATCACATTTCATTAGTTTACTATCACTTTCCTATATAAAAGTTATCACTTTCTCACCGTTTCACATAAGCCCTTATGTGAGACGGTCTCACGCAAGTCTTTGTCTTTTATTAATATAAATTATAACTTTTAATATTTTTCAATTTCATTAATATGTTTTAAAAATAATATTTTAATAATCCCGCGTAACGTGTTACGTGGGTTTCGTACTAGTATCTATATATATGATTTATTTATTAATGTAACCCCGATGTATAGATAAATATGGAGGCAGGGGAGCACAAGTTACCACCCTCCCAAACCACACCACTTGTCATAGAACTCGTACCTCAAAATCTCATGCATTCTCAGGAGTTGACACGTGTGCACTTTAATTATCTGCCTTTGCATGCTCAATTTTCCGACAAAACAAACACTAACACAACCCTTCGACCACCGAATTCTCGGATCAATTTCCCGACAACAAAACACCAAATTTGACGATCATGCAAACCGACGAGAAGGCCACCGAAATCCACGGCGGCCCCACCGTGGGGAACAAGAAAGTGAGCGATCTAATAACATACAAGAGAAGATTGGTGGAGGTGCCGTACACTGCTTCTCTGGCCGACACACTGAACGCCCTAATGGCCAATCGGGTCCTGGCGGCTCCCGTGGCGGCGCCACCGGGGCATTGGATCGGTGCCGGCGGTTCGATGATCTTGGAATCGGATAAGCAAACCGGGGCCGCCAGAAAGCACTATATTGGGATGGTGACGATGCTGGATGTGCTGGCCCACATCGCCGGAGATGATTTTACTCCGGCGGCGGCGGAGGGAGACGACGGCGATTTCGATCGGAGGATGCAGGTTCCGGTGTCGTCGATCATCGGTCATTGTCTTGAGAGCCTTAGCTTGTGGACGCTTAACTCTAATACTTGGTTTGTCATTCTATCTTTAAGTATAATGAAATATTTATAGGCTTAATTATATAATTTGATTATATGCAAGCAGTTTATTGTTTTGTTAGATGGATTAATTGACCCTTATAGTGTAATTTAGAATTGTTTTGAGATATATACTACTACTCTATTCAGTAGAGTTTTCATAATATCTGTAGATAATGATCATTCAATTAGGGAATGTTGCTTTATTTACTCAACTTTATTGATTCTCAAAGGTAATGCAATGTTTTTAGTGATAAACAAGTTTTGTGAGTTATGGGTGGGTGATACTCCCCCGTCTCACAAAACACTTCACGTTTACTGTTCTATGTTGTTTATGAAAAGTTGCTTTATGTGACTAATTTTATTGATTTTGGAGTTTAGAAGGGTATTATAATATTTTAGGTAATAAAAATGTATAAAGTAATGGTATGTGTGTGAAAAATGAGTAACAAATTTGAAATTAAAGTAACTTTTGATATTGTTTGATAAAGTGATGTTTCCCCTTATAGGGTGTGAAGGGTTTCGTGGGACAAACAAATGAGGAAAGTGTGAAAGGTCTTGTAGGCCACGGAGGGAGTATTTTTTAAATTAAATAAGCGTATAGATTTGTTTTGAAACTTCTTCTATAAGGTGTGATGGTGAAATGAGACTAACAAATGAGGATGTGTGAAATGTGTAATGGGACATAGGGAGTATAATGCATACATTTTTATCAACTTTGAGCTTTTAAGAATAGTTAACATGGTGTTGGAGCTAGAATCTAGCCTAATAAAGCCTTTGGTTAATATTATAAAGATTTTTGATTCGTGTAAGGCCTAGTCCCTATCTGCGTGTGTTGGTGGGTGGTATTTTTTGATACACATTCACATAGCTTCACCTCCGAGCTGACTTAATAAAGGTCCTAGACTTGAGTAAACATTCGACGTGCAAGGCCTGGTCCCTATGGGAATTAATTAATTAAATTTAGTTATGACAAATATTATTCTCTTACCCTGCTTAGAGTGGGCTTAATATCAAATGGGAATTAGATTTTGTTTGTAGACTAGATGCCAATCAATTTTCTCTTTAGATTTAATGCTAAAATTACACATTTTTTCATAAAAATGGTAGTTGTATAGAGATGACATAAATTTACTTTTCAGTCTATAATTTACCTTATCTCTATCAAGAAGATATATATACATGCTGAGTTAGTATGTTGTCAAGTTTTATATTTCTACATGCAGCTTGATAGATTGCATGGAAGTGTTCAGTAAAGGAATACACCGAGCATTGGTTCCAATGGATAGTCAAATGGAAAATGTAGCTGGAGTCGAACTTGTAGAGTCTGCATCTAGCTATCACATGGTCACTCAAATGGATCTACTCAAGTACTTGAAGGCGCATGAGAATGAGCTACGAGGTACACTTGCACGTCCGGTTTGGGAACTTGAAGTGGTGAGTGATGTAATTTTTGGTGTCTATGATAAAACCAAAGTGATCGACGCTATAAGGTGCATGAATAAAGCTTCGCTTAATGCTGTGCCGATTGTTGAGTCTACGGGCGGAGTTGTGGAAGAGGGGCAGCTAATAAACGTAAGTCTTTTATATATAATTGACTTGAGTTGAATAGAATTGTGAATGTCTAATTTTCAACAACAATCTGAATATACTACTTAGCTACATGCATGCTTCTTGAGATGAGATTATATAATTTTTTAGTTTGATTGCATATGCCAAATGAACTAATCTGAGACTAGCTTATACTTGATGCCCAACTCATTATATCCAACTCATTTTTATTATGCCCAAACGCACTCTTTACGTGAGTCCTACACGTAAAGAGTGCATTTGGACCATATGACTCCAGAGATTTGTTAGATATTAAAAAAATGGAAAGAACTATAAACCACCTATTGATTTGCTATAGTGGGATTTCATAACAAGCTTTATATCTTTCCGTCTGACCGTCGCCTGATTCAAGCTGCATTAGTTATATATACGAGAAACCAATTTGTTCTAATTTTTACAGCAGAAAATTGTTTGAGATGTAATATTTCACTCCATAAGGTTAACCATATAATTATAACCATATAATATATTGATATTTATGATTATTACTATGGAGCTACGCAACACAAGTTAATCCTCAAGTGATTTCAGGGCAAAGGCAGGAAGGTGGTGGGAACCTTCTCGTCCACAGATCTTAGAGAATGCCCGTTGTCACTTCTCCGATCATGCTTGCAACTAGGCGTTGTGGACTTCATTAACAAACTCTCTGGGATTCCACTGCATGAGCATTCTGGTTTGAGAAACTCGACCAAGGAACTCATCACTTGCCACCGCGAATGTCCCCTGGGAGAGGTCGTGGACAAGGTCGTTAACCACCACGTGCATCGAGTTTGGGTCGTTGACGAATTAGGTTCGCTTGCCGGGCTGATATCGTTGACGGATATCATAAGAGTGATTCGAGTTTGCTTGGTGTCACAAGCTGCTTGAGTAGTTTTGATAGCTTGTTGTGTGGTGTCCTATTTTCTTTGTGAAGTGTGTAATGTATATATTTTGGCTCTAAGAAAATGGTTTGGTCATCTCGAGAGAGAGAATTAAGTGGGTTTATGTTGGTGAAATTTCAAGATAAGCATCTTATTTGCTTTCGAGTTAATCAGTCTAGAAATACAACACAGAGAGAACAAATTTGAATTTTGATCATGTAATTTAGATTAGTTGATCCGTATGAGCTTTATGTGTGGTAATTAAAGCATTGGTAGATTTTATTGTCTTTTCTTTCAAGTAAAAACTTAAAAGGAAAAAGAAGAATAAACTCGATTTCGAAATTTGATTAGGTACTGGTTTGAAATTGAGTTATAAGTTCTATGTAGATTTTATTCAAGCTCTTCAAAATGAGTTATAACTGAAACAAAGTTATTATAATCTCACACTCAAGAATACACTGTCGCATATAACGTCATAGATTCATAGTACATGCTTTTTATTTCGATTTCCCATCCTTCGATCTTTATGTAGCCATTTAAACCCTCCTCGTGCTATTTCTATTCCTCTGTTCCACCCTAGCCACCACTTAACCTGTTTTTTATACTCCCTCCTTCCCAGAGGGAGAGGGTCTTCCACTTCATTTTTTTTAATACTTGAATCGCAAAAGAACATTAAAAGAAAAATGCTTACATGTCTCTATGTTGCCAATACAAAACCCACAAAAGCCTGATGCTTAACAATCCCAAGGATTCCCTAATTTATATCCTATTTATATGGGCTATCATAAACATCATGGGCTGTTGGGCTGTATCCGACTACTTATTTAATTAAACAACCATACAATTGCTATATTTCATTAAATAAAAATCAAAACAACAATAATAATTTGTTAAATAAGCGTAATTCCTCGTTTATTTAAAACACATCTTTTTTTTTTATCGGTAAATGTTAGTTGTTAGTCCGGTTAGTAGTTAGTATACACCAAATACCCTTACTCCCCTTCTCCAAGCCTCCTTATATCACATCTCCAAATTTATTCTCAATGAGAATCAAACCTGGGACTCTCACTTAAGTGAAGACACATCTATATTACTCACTCAATTCCACCAAAATTTACAGTTTTATTATATTGACCGTCCCATTTAAAGGTCATAATTTTCTCCTTTTAATAAAAGAACCTCGTATATGATCCACCACTCATTTTTCCTTTTTAGTAAAAGGACCTCATGTATGATCAACCACTCACTACTAATACAACTACCCATTACACTTAGGATAATAATACAAAAAAAATTAAATAGTAACCTTTGCTAAAAAATGAAGGAGTAAATAAAATAAAATTAAAAAAGGATAAAATATACGTAAAGTGAGGGAAGTAAAAAACGAAAAGGGAAAGAATATGGCATATGGGATGAATTCTCTCTCCTACGCCACCTTCAATTCTGCCAAATATGACCCTACCCCCCAACCTGGAATTTGGAAACTCTCTCTCTCCCCACTCCACCCATTTTAATCCTCCTCGACCACTCCGTCGTCAACTCTCTCTTATATATCTTATTCCTCCCACCACCACCAAATGCTCATTACTGCCACCTTAAACACTACCCATGAACGGAACCACCACCCGTCTCCGTTCTATTTATAACACCAAATCTAAGCTACCACCACCCGCCGTCGCCATGATTAAGAAAAGGCCACCTTCCGCCGCCCAATTCTTGAATTGGACGGCGGCGGATATAGTGGGCCTGCCCCGCCACCACCCCGTACCCTGCGTCTTCGCCGTCTGCGTCTTGTTTTTCATGGGCGTGGAGTACACTCTCAGCATGATCCCGTCGGCGGCGCCGCCCTTCGATCTGGGTTTCGCCGCCACCGTCACTCTCCACCGGCTGCTCGCCGCGCGGCCAGCTCTCAACACCCTTCTCGCCGGTCTTAACACGGTATGTCTGATTTTGACCAATCAGGAGAAACCGCCTCTTCTTGCGGGTCTAATTTAATTAATTAATTATTTATTTTATTTTTGGGAGGGTCAGTTTCACATGTCCTAAATAACATTAATTAATTTGGTAACTCAATAGTAATTTGGTAATTGTGTGGGGTGTTGCTTTCAAAAGAGGGATATTCTTTAATCCCTTAATTAAGGCTTTAAATCTCTAAAATTATGTTAACTCTTGTAAGGAAGTGGTGTGTTAAAAGGTTGAATTTCTTACTATGTTAGGTTGTTGTCATGTTGTAAATGAGAAAGTATTTGGTTTACACTATGTTTTGTGTAATCATGTGACGCATTATCCAATCCTAATTGGGCATTTCCCAGATAAAGTAAAGTTTAACATTTAAATAGAAAAATGGTGTGTTAATAGAATGATGGAATTGTGGTAGGTATTTGTGGGAATGCAAACGGCATATATATTATGGACGTGGGTAATAGAAGGAAGGCCCAGAGCCACGATTTCGACGTTATTCATGTTCACGTGCAGAGGAATTCTTGGATATGCAACTCAGCTACCATTACCTCAGGTTCTTTTTTTCTTTTTATTAATTTCTTTACTCAAACCATAAATATTTTTACTTTTTACCACTATTTTCTTACCCCCTCTCATTTCAGTCATAAATATTTATAAGTATAAATATTTGTAGAAAGAAATTGAGTCATAAAAATATAAAATGACTCCATTGTTGACTCAGTTAAAATATATGACTCGATTGTATATATTTTTATGACTCGATTTTACATATTATTATGATTCGATTTAAAATTTTAAATTAAATTACAAATTGAATCAAGAGTACTTTCGTTATTTTAATCATTTTAACATTTTCAGTAAAGGTTGAGCATTAAGAAAATATTGTTACATTTGAAAGGGTATATTGAAAATTTTCCCTTTAAATATTTATTTAACATTATGATTTTAAAAAATATTACTTGTAATAGGGTAATGAGGGGTTGGTGGTGACTAGTAAGCTAGTAAAAAATAACAATATGTAGTACTCCCTCCATCCGCCACAAAGTTGGACATTTGCTTTTTGCACGTGGATTAAGGAGTATTATTATTTAAGGTATAGTTGGTAGTTGTATTAGTGAGGTGTATGAGTCCATAAATTTATTGTATTAGTGATGTGTGTGGGTCTCATGTGTTTAAAAGGGGAAATATAGACCTTTGGTGCGAATGCCCAAAATGGAAAAATGTGTATTTTCGAGCGGACGGAGGGAGTATATATAGCATTAAATTACTTACTAGGCATCTAGTTAGGCGCGTCATCAATTCATAATCATACCCTACCTACCTAATAACCAAATTAAACACATTTGAGAATCAAATTATATTCTACTCCATGTTTTTGTGCTCTGTGCACATTTGCTTCTTTACTAATACTATAATTGATTTATTATTGACTTATTATATTAAATTAATTAAAAGTAGTTTAATATTCTTAGTAATAAATAAATTATATGTATTTTAAAAAGAGACGTAAATTTTAAAATTAAAAGAGTTGGTGGGTCATTTTGAAATAAATTCAAAAATTTGATAAATCCTAAAAGTAAAGTTCAAGCGCTTTGTTTGGAGACATTACACTTGTGAGATTATGTTTATCTTAGATGGATCGATAGGTAAAATATGGTATATTAAAGTATAATGAATTATATTGAAGTATGATTATAGGCCATATGAGATTCATTGTAATATTCTAAAATAATACATTAAATGTATTATTCATAATATCTTAATAAATTATATTTGACCAACCCAAAAACCATGTACAATATATACAATTGCACTATTTCGTTATTAAAATTAATTTGTACCTAATAAGGAAAATAATATCCGTTTCACGTAACTATATATTATTTATATAATAATCATGATATAATAATTTGTCGATCTGTTTCGTTTGTAATCCTCTAACAATAACCCCTCGTTTAAATTATTAACAAACACATTATTTTATTTGTACATTTAAGGCATAGAAAAAAATTCCAATAATGAAATTTATAAAAGTCAAATGAGGTTGAATGTCTAGGAAATTGACATAACGCAATGCTAACAAAGAGGTGTAATTAATGACACAATGCAATCCTAATAATGAGGTGTAATTAATAAAGCTCTACTACAATAAGTGTATGTCCATAATAGTAGTTGTGGCAAGGTTCCTTGTAACAATTTTAGTTAGTAGTTTGCTAGTATTTGACAATTGATTCAGCTCAATAATATTTATTACTCCCCCGTCCGCTCCAAAGATGGACATTTATTTTTTGCACGTGGATTAATGAGTATTATTATTTAATGTGTGGTTGGTAGTTGTATTAGTGGGGTGTATGGTTCCCATAAATTTATTGTATTAGTGATGTGTGTGGGTCCCATGTGTTTAAAAAGGGAAATGTGGATCTTTGGTGCGGACGCCCAAAATGACAAAATGTCCACCTTTAAGGCGGACGGAGGGAGTATTTACTTATTCAATGAAAAAGACATTTTTATCCCTACAATCTTATCATAAGAAAATGTTAATGATACAAAAGAGACTGTTATATCCTTATGCTTCTCAATTTGAGTCAAATAACTTTACCCTTTTAGGTATATGCTGTTATGTCCAACTCATAATAAAATACTCTCTGACCCAATTATATATGGACTGTTTTTATTTTATTTTTGTATGTACCAATTATATAGGCCTATTTGTATATGTGGGTAGGAATAAATTTTTAAGCTTTTTTTTTTCATGGAGATTAAAGAATATAGTAATTTAATGTGTACTGAGTTGATGACTTAATATATTTTGATATTAAGTGGATAATTGTATTAGTGTTGAATGTCTCAATTTTTTTTGACAACTCTAAAAAAAATGTGTTTATACATTGATGTTAGTCATTTACTCATTTGTTATTATACAAGGGCAAATTGGAACTTGTGTAATTTTATTTTTTCCTTACAAAAATTCTTAATTTGTGTGTAAAAGACAACCAGCTATATATTGGGAATAGGAGAGTAAATGAATCATGTGAGGTGGGCCACGCAACTAGTTTAGAACTAGTGATGCTAGTGAGGTGCAGACAGAAGAAACATGGACTTAGGACAAAGAATATAGTTGAAGATTTCAAATTAATTTTAGGGTGCAACTTGTCATAATTTAACATCCTAACGCTTATGGCTTGATTCTCAACAGGATTTTTTGGGGTCGGGGGCCGATTTCCCAGTCGGGAACGTCTCGTTTTTCCTATTTTACTCGGGACATGTTGCCGCCTCAGTTATCGCGTCGATAGACATGAAGCGGATGCAAAGATGGGAGTTAGCGTACACATTCGACATGTTGAATGTGTTGCAAGTTGTTAGGTTGCTAACTACGAGAGGTCACTACACGATCGACCTGGCCGTGGGCGTTGGGGCCGGAATGCTGTTCGATTTCCTTGCCGGGAAGTACGTCGATAGCAAGAAAATGACAGGTGTGGTGGGTAATGGTGACACAAATGGTTGTTACAAGCCTCCTAAGTGAAGGAAGTTGAGATTTTGTGTTTTTCTGAAAAGCTAATGCATGGAAAAGATGTGACAACATCTTCTACAAGTTAAGACTTGGTACATGTCTTATAACCATGTAAGATGTAGGAATTTGTTTGTCTTTTTTTTTTTTTTTTTCTAAAAAATTTCTGTCCTTTCGAGATATGTATTTATGAAATTTTTGTTGTAAGAAACAATGTAATATTAGATGTACTGATCTATGAATTTTAACCCTAAACCTACCTTTAATTTCTATTTATTCATAATAACTTGAGTTGTATTTTTCTTTGTAATCGAAGATTCTAATCAATAATGATTAAACAATAGAATGTGTAGGTGATTGACATCGGAAATTTAAAGTGAATGAAAAAATTTCTTAAAACAGTGTGTTTAGATTATAAGGTGTTGGGAAGCCATTCGGATCATTTATTCCAATTTAATGTTTCAATTGATATTCCACTCATTAATTAATAATTAATGATAAATGTTTTTATTATTTTCTAGATTAATGCCACATGAGATTTAAGGATAAATTGTAGGTTATAATTTATTATGTTATGAAATATCATGAAATATGAGAAGTGGAATAAGGAATTATTTAAATTGATTAACTTTAATGTACAACTATTCCTTACAATATTATTTACTAAAATGTGAACTTTTCATAATTAATTGTGTCTTATATCAAAGCATAAATTTTTTGAATCGGATTTACATGCATATCCTAATTTAAATTGTAAATCCTAATTTACTATTTACTTTTTAATACATGAAAATTGATTTTTTTAGAAAAATGAAAAAATAATTATTACTCCTCAAAATTATTTCACCTTGATCTTCCGATTACTAATTAATACATAAAAAATTATTTAATAAAAAATAAACTATTTCTTTATTGAATAAAAATATTATTTTTCGAATTCTGATATGATTTATTTTTATTTTTTATTGAAATAAATAATATTTTTTATTCAAAAGAGTAAGAATTTATCTCTCTAAAATTTAATTTTTCCATATAATAGGAATAATCTTACTAAACGGGATGCATGTTTGAATCGGGTTGGAGAGCATTAAATAGCATAAAACTATTTGGTGATTTTATTGTAAAAATGAGCTGATTTTAACTTGATATTTAGATGCACCAACACTTTTAATATTAAATTATTGTATATCATATTCGATGATATCATAAGAATTATTTAGTTAGATATAATGTTTTCCGACCAAATTGATTAAAGTAGGTGTTTCTCAGTTGACACGTTTTTTAGTGGTTTCTTACAAATTAGGTTATCGCATTCATAGGTACGCATTTTTCCTATGCCACGTTTCTTCGAGCCTTATCGGATCTATAAGTTTTTAATTATTGTTTTGCGTCTTAAATTGCTATATATGTGTGACTTACATACGTACTTAAATGAAGATATAATAATTAGTTAAGACTAAAATTCTAGGGACTACATATATGCTTATTGAGTTGGTGTATATGTTATATTTTATTTTAAAGTATTTAATTTAATTATTAAAAATATTAATTTTATTTTATTAAAATAAAAATTTTATTGAAATATAAAGAATATTAATATAATAATTATTTTTAAAAACATCTTAAAAGATACTTTCTCTATCCAATCTATAACTCTGCATTTTATTTTTTACGAGTCATGTGATTATTTTATTATTATGTTTTGGATAGTTATGTTGATACTTTTACAAATTCGCCCTTACTTTTTATTATAAAGTTGATGACATAAGTTGTATAATTTTATAGACAAAGTCTCATATAAGACGAGTTATTTATGAGACAGGTCGACTGATGAGAGTGGAAATTTATATAATTTCGGGTTTAATTTGATACCTCTTTGAGTGCATATTTGCTATTATTTGCACAAATATTAATATTTTGAATTATTATTAACTAAAAGGTGTATGAAAGGTGTTTTTTTTATGTTTTGATAGGAAAAATGACCAAAAGTGTAAAGTTGGAATGAAGAGTGAATTTGAGTAATATGCAAGAAAATAGGGGACCACTTTCCATAATTTTTTTGTATTCGTGTGGGATTTCAAATTGGTCGTGTGATATATGGTTGGAAAGCCACGGAAGAGAGGGACGCATGGGTGCAAAAATCACCTTAATCGGAGTTCGAATGAAGAAGTTGTGATCAAAATTGTGAGGTCGCGCGGCCAATGGGATTTTCAAAACTTCACAAATTTTGGCCCATGAGTCCATGACAACACTTCCGATGCAAAGTTCAAGTATTGGGCTGTAGGCCGTTCTGATTTTTACACTAAATAACTGAGCCCATATGAAATTCAAGTGCTTAGCCATGTGGAGAGTTGTGGAGCCCATGCACATATATGTTGGAGGCACTCATCCATACCACGTACTATGGATTTAAAGTCCAATTCATGAATTGGGAATTAAAAGGTGGAGCCCACGTTCTCACAAGAGGGATTGGATCATCACTCAACATACATGCTCGATTTTTAATTGAATTCGAGCACATCATCTCACGTGCCCACGAAATTACCCACTCTCTTGTTTTATAAATACGCATCTTCAGCAACAGAACCCAGAGCTGACATTCACGCCTCACCTTCACAAAGCCCTAATTCCATCCATCACTTACCACCCATCATCCATTCATCGGAGAGACGACTAGAGTTGCTACTTGGATCGGAGACGGAGATTCCGACGGAGATAGTAATTGAAGTGACGGAGTCCTCCAAAAGGGTTCTTTATTTTTGTTATTTTAGCACAATGGTTAGGGTTTATTATATTTTTGTGATTTGTCCTCGTAAATCCATGGGCTAAGTTCTTTGTTGGTAATGTTACAGTTTTGACTATGTGATTTGATTCCTAAGAGTACTGCTAGACGCTAGACAATCAATCTGGAATATTAATTACAAAAGAGGTTAATAATTGCGTACCTAGAAAGGGAAGTCTAGTACTCTAGTCTTTAATGTAATTTAGCATGAAGTACCTATAGAGGGAGAGAGAATTAATTCCTTATCAACCTGATCAAGGAGGTTTAACTAGGCTTAATCATCATTTTATAAACGTCAGGTAATTAATTTGGGTCTAGATAAATCAGTCACATAGTTAAACTGTTTGCCCGAGCATTACCAATTCTTCATTCTTGAATTCTAAAATGTTTTTCTTGCGCAATTTATTTTCTTTGCTTAGTTCAATTATTTAAATTCAATTTTTATTAGTTAATTAATTATTTTCCAAATTCAATTTAATTTTATACTTTTTAGTATTGATTTATATTCTTAACTATAAAAATTTATAATCTTAATGTTTTAGAGAAAAACTAATACCAAAGTGAATGTCAAAATAACATAATTGATACCTTAGCAAGGGATTGGCGGGAGAGGATTAAATAAATGAAATTTAATGTAGCTGTAATTATATTTTTAAAATTTTTTTCTTTTATAGCCATGAATTGACAGTTTAATATTGTATTTATATTGTTGACTCAGTATGCACCAAGGAGGAATAATTCAAAACATAGTGTCTGCTAAGACACTCAATAATATTAGACTACGGAAGATTTAAAGTCTCAAACTATTTGTCTGGAAGACACTCAATAATATTAGACTATGGAAGGCTTAAAGTCTCAAATTATTTGTCTGGATGCAATATTGTCTCACTAGGATTAGGTTATGCTTATGAGTTTGCATTACTGTAGTATATATGCCCTAATTTCAAGTCGTGAGGAATTGTTCGAGAACTTGCTTTTTAAGAGCTATAAAATCAATTTTATTGATGTATCAACGAACAAAGGAATAAGTTTAATTTGGAGAAATTAAATAATTCAATCTCAAAATTGATTCTCGATATAAATTAAAAAAGTATGTCATAAAAGCTAACTTTTGGATACTTACGCTGTTACGCAACTGGACACTGTAGGCATTGTGTCCCATAGCCGCAAATTAATGGCCATAAAAAGCTATTGACTCCTTTTTATTGGCCATGAAAACTAGGGATGTAATCGAACCGAGTCGAGTCGAACACTATTAGGTTTGAGGATCGTTTGTTAAGAAATTATCGAACTCGAACTCGTCAAGAAAAAAAATATCGAACTCGAGCTCGAATTCAAACTATTTGTTAAGACTCGCGAACATGTTCACGAACACATAAAGTAACTCGTTTATGAATATATTTTCATGAACATTTAAATAATTTTGTACCTGGATATTAAAAAAATATTTCGTTTATAAACATTTAATGTTATTCATAATATTAAATAAACAAACTAACAAAATATAATTATAAACAGTAAAAAGTATTTAAATATTTAAATAATCACTTAAGTTATTATCATATTTGTGTGATTTAATATAAAATATTTAATTATTAAATATTAATAAATAAATAATAATATATAATTCTAAAGAATAACTATAAAATTTACGAACGCGTTTGCGAGCCATTAACGAGCCTATAAACGAATATGTTCGCGAGCTTTCGAGCCGAACACCCTTAGGCTTGAGTTTGGTTTGATAAACTATTCGAACCCAAAATTCAAGTTTGGTTTGACTCGTTAAGGTTAACGAACGAGTTCGAACGAACATTTAATCAAACCGAGACTCGAATAGTTCGCGAACGGTTTGGTTTGGTTACATCCCTAATGAAAACCTTTAATAACTTAGTGACATGTTGTACTAATGATCAAAAATTGAATCACTTAGTGTGGGGGAGCAATCTCTCAAAATGAGAAGCTTTTTAATTGCACTTGGTAGTAGTCTAGCTTCTATTTGATCAGTTGAGTTACCATGATTTAATTACGTTTGAACAATTCTATTGGATCAGGATGTTGGGACGCTAGGAGTGAGCAAATAAAAAGGACCATTTGTCATTTGCAGGCAATAGAAAATCCACATACTACTATCTGCAAATCCACATACTACTATCTTTTATTTGATCAGTTGAGTCACCATGATTTAATTACGTCTAAACAACTCTATTGGATCAGGATGTAAGTGTTGGATTGTATACTAAAAGTCTAGGTTTAGTATGAACAATGTTATAACAATTAATTTGAAATGAGAATCATATGATCAAATGATTGCATCTTATAATTTATTTATATGTTCGATGCAATAGTCCACTTACTTTATACTGTAGATAATGTGTTGTGCGACAACATGCAGAAGATCATATTATCGGTTTCCTTATAAAGTATAAACAGATGCTCACAACCGAGATAGACGGGGACTCTCTATCGGGATGGTTGTAGTGTGGTTTGGTATTAGCTTGTCTTGGCTATAGAATCACATTAGTGCACTTGTGTGTATTGAGCAGGACCGCTTGAGATCGTTCGACTTATACTGACTTATAGGAGAACTTGATCTCAGTTATTATGGAAGTTCGTGCTCTTAATCCCTATACAATAACCTCGACACGTAGGGCAGTATGTATTTCTTTGATTCATCAATGGGTGAGATTTACATGTTATTAAATCAACAAACTCGATGAGTTGGGAAGTAGTTCTGTCTCTATGGTGTGCTGTTGATTGTAGAAGGAATCCGTGTCCGTCATAGGTTGATGATGTCCCCTTTAGGAGCTCATAAGGATTATCATGTAAACCCTGCAGGTGGAATTTATTCCGGCATGATAATGAGGTTGAGTGGTACTACTCTTGGATGAGATATTAATTAATTGAGTTGTCAGTAACTTAAATTAATTAATGGACATTGTATATCTTAAACATGGGGAGACTAACGGGCTCATAATAAGAAGGAGCCCAAAACGTAATTTTGGGATTGGTACGGTAGTGCAATAATAATATTTTAGTGGAATATATTATTATTATTGGACTTAAGTATAAGCTTTGGGCTAAGCTTGGATACTTAAGCCCAATGGAGGCCCAACCCAATTTCTCCTCCTGGTCCCTGCTGTAGCCCATGTATATAAGTCACCTCAACTTATCTGGAACCCTAATCTAATCTAACTGATTATTCACGTGTGATGAGGGTTGAGAGCAGATTGAGGAGGTCTCGTAGATCGTCGCCCACACGACGTCGAGATCGGACTTGGGACATACAGCAGAAGATCAGAAGGTAGTTTGCTGCTGCTGTCCGTGACCTTGCGAAATTTGTATAAATTCTTACAGTGATCAGAATTTGATGATCAATATACTGACGGAAAGCCATCGAAGAGAGGATTGTCTGAACGTAAAGATCATTCAATTCCGATATCAGACGAGGAAGTTATGGCTATTCTCGTGGGACTGCACAGGCTGCCTGCGAGAATCAATCTTCATCAACATACCCTGGTGAACGGTAATCGTTTCTATGATTTATTGCTTCCACTGTGATATGATAGAAACGCATGATATTCTAACGGGTCACGTTAACCAAACGGTCCGAACGCCAACAATTGGTATCAGAGCTTCGGTTTCGTGGTGAAGCGTGACACGTTAGACTAGGGTTTATGTGGTTAATTTTTTGAAATTAGGATCGCATGTTTAGGGTTTTGGTTTTACTGCGCAAACCATGAATATCCCTATGTGAAATATACCCTATATCATATCTGTTCGTTGATGGTTGTGTGTGAGAGAATTCGACGAAAACTGTTCGTCAATTTCACATGGAAGGAAGAAATTGAGAGAAAATACAGCGCAGTGATATTGCAAAGGCAATAACCGGAGTTTCAACCGTCGGATCAGGCTGATTTTTGGTCAGCACGTTCGGATTTTGTGGACGTACATTCTGAATGGTGAAGATCGTATTTGGAGCTTTGTGTTGTCGGGAATACGCCGAAAACAGAAGCAGTTTTTTGGGCGATTCTGTTCTGCGCAGTCGAGAGAAAAGAGTCGTTTCTCACAATATAACCGTTGGATTGATCTGTAATTTGGACAGCATGTTCAGGACTTACAGTAGTTGATTCTGGATGGTGGAGATTGGATTCTGAGGTTCTTTCAGTTTCGAACTACGAACGACAGTTGGTGTAGTTTGGTGTTGCGCGTTGGGCTGAACTTGGTTCCATGCAAGTAGGCCCTTGGACGAGCGACAGTCCGGGCGAGGGGCGCTCGTCAAGGCACTTGGGGCGCTCCCTGACATGATTGGTGGTGGGATATGACGATGGACGTCTTGGGGCACAAGCAATCCTGCTTGTTGCGTAAGGCATCGATTCCACAGTAGGAGTGTCGGACAAGACATTAAAATTTAGAGGCGTTTTTATTCCTAATATATATAACTGTCATAATTGATTTAATTGTCTATTATTGTTATATATATATATGGATGCCTGATCTCTATGATTTATTGTCTTATATAGAAGCATGCTAGATTGCGTATTATATTTGGTATATTATATGCATGTATTGCTAGAGTGTTGTATAAGACATCCAATTTTAGGAAAACTAATTCCTAATATATAACTGTCATAATAGATTGTATATTATTGTTATATATGGATGTCGAATTAATTCCTAATATATGACTGCTATAATTGATTTAATAATCTATTATTGTCATATATGGATGTCGAATTAATTCCTAATATATAACTGCTATAATTGATTGCCTATTATTGTTATATATGGATGTTGAATTGATTCCTAATATATAACTGACATAATTGATTTAATTATCTATTATTGTTATATATGGTTGCTCGTCGATATCGATGATTTTGATAATCTAGACGATATGACGATCGATATCGATAGTTTTGAAATTTTGATAATCTTGATGTTTTTCGAATATTTGATAATCTAGTCGATATCGATGATTTTGATAATCTGGACGACATCGACGGTCGATATCGATGGTTTCGAAAATTGGACAATCTGGAAATTTCAAAAATTTGATAGTCTGGAAGTCTTTGCTGATATTCGTGCCTGGTGGCGAACAATCGAATTCGCTGATATATAACTGTTAATGATTGATTTAATTATTGATTATTGTTATATATGTATGCATGACTCTCTGTGATTTACTGCCTTATGTGCCGTAATAGAAGCATGCTAGCGTTGCGTATTTTATTCTGAATATCATATGCATGTAAAAACCCTCGGTGTTAAATTATTAAGTGGGAGAGGGGATTGGTAAATATTCCCGCGGCCTCCATTATTGGTTTGTAAGTGATGTGAGTAAACTTGCGTGTTGGCAATAGACCTTCCTCCCTAACGGATGAGTTTATTCATGGATCACTGGTACAGACTTCATTACATAATTATTGTTTGTAATGTGGTACATGAACTTGCGTGTTGGCAATAGGCCTTCCTCCCTAACGGATGAGTTTATGTGGGGCTCACTGGTACAAACTTATAATTGATGATTGTAGGAAGCTATCCGAGCGCGTGTGTACTTCTCCAACTGTAAGGCACACAAGCTCGCGCAGTGGACTTGGGATCAAATAATGGTGTACACTTAGGTGTAAATAATTAGTATCCTCCCCAACGGAGTCACTGCTATTATTTGCATGGCTAAAGAGGAACCGACTATTAATTATTTTGTCATAAAGTTAGGTTGACAAATGAAATTAATGGGTAAAACCTTCTCTTGTAAATGTTCGGGTTTGTAAACGTCCACACTAACGTGGCTTGCAGACTCACGGTGCTTGAGATGTCGGTGAATTTTATTTTTATATTGTTTTGAGGGAATCAATATAAAAGGATAAAATTCGAAGTTTTGATCGGTAAATTAATTTTTGATTCTCTGAATTTCAAATAGTTTTATTTCACTTATGGTTGACTAAAAGAAATTATATTTACTGGTCCAAAATTAGATGATTAGAAAAGAATCTTGGATTCGAATTTTACTGCTTAAGAAATACATGTGTGTTCTCACAAAAGACTTATCATGATGCATATTAAAGTCTCTAGTAAAGAGATAAGAGATTCATAGAAATATGATGGTCTCATGTAACTCTTCGGATACTTGAGTAAGTTAAAAGGCAGAAGATCATGATTTAATTTGATGAATGAATTGGGAAAGCATGGAGTATAAATTGAAGGGAAACCTAGATCAATTTAATTCTTCGTGAATTGCCTAGATGTTTTTGAGTAAGTTCCACCTGAAATACAATAGGATGTATATGGTGGAAAACTTCTGGCAAATCATGTGGCAAAGAAAAGCCATTTTCATCATAATGTGAACAAGTTTTATATCTTATTCACTAGTTGTTTAAAACATGAATAGTGATGGTATTTACTGACACGAAGTGTGTAGATACTGGAATCACTAAATGTTTATTACTAAGTGAGGATAAGATTGTTATGACATGGGTAAAACTACAAGAGTAGTGGCTATTGCAGTGGGAGTTGTCTATTTATCTAATGATATGAGTAGACATTTGATTATGAGAAATTGTTTTACGTACGTTTTCATAGAAAGAATTTGATTTCGGTTTCTATGCATTAATAGATGGATACTCCATTTCATTTAAATGACATGATCATTATAATGAAGGATAGAGTTGTAATCTGTTATTGTACGTTGGTGAACAATTTGTATACTCTTAAATCATGTATATTCCATAGATGCAATAAATAGTAATTAATAATAAATCTTCTAATCTTAGTAAGAGAAAGATACCTTCGGATATGAACTAAACATATATTTGGCATCTAAGACTAGATCATTTTACTTGAGTAGGATTCAAAAGTTGATAGCCGATAGACCCTTAGGTTTATCTGAAGTGAAAATTATCTGACTTTCGAGTCTTGCTTGGGAGTAAAAATGACTAATTGCTTTTTCAAGGCAAAGGGGTGCAGAACCAAAGATATATATGTTGGAATTAGTTCATTATGATTTATGTGGTCCTAAGATTGTCCGGATGAGAGGTGGATATGAATATTCGTCAATCGATGATTATTCTAGATACCGATATATTTATTTGATGCACTGCATGTCTAAGTTCTTTGATTAATTCAAGAATTGTAAGGCTGGTACAGTGAAGCGTCATGGAAAATATATCAAGTAATGACGATTTAATCGTCATTACGAGTACCTCTTAGGATAGTTATGAGCTATTAATCAGAGGTTGAGATTAAATCTCAAGTGGTCTACACCGGGCATGCCCCAACTGAATGGTGTGGTGGATAGAAGGAATAAGACTATTATGGTAATGATTAGATAGATGATGAATTATTTGGAATTACTTAATTCATTTTATGGATAAGCCCTAGAAACAGTAATTCATTTGAATGTTTGTCTGTTTGTGGGATATGCTATAAAAATGAAGGTGATTTATTTAGTCTAAAAGATCGAAGGGTGATTGTTAACACAAACACTAGATTTTTGGAAAGAGACTATGTATTAAATCATAAACCCATGTATAAATTGTTCTAAGGGTAGTGAGAAGAAAACACAAAGTATAAGTACCAAGTGTACAAGAGGATATACCACAAGGTAAACTGCAACGCGTGTCACGTCTGATACACAATTACATGTAGTGCCTTGTCGCAGTGGGAGGGTTATTCGACAACCCGTGAGATACATATTTTGGGAAAGTTGTAAGACTTGATCCCTAGTAAACATGGTATTATCCCAGGGATACGACGTTGCACTACAAAATTAAAATGCAGAATCTTAGTAAGTGCAATGAATATTAAAATAGAATCGATGGATTTTAAATTAGGTCTGGATGCTTGTTGAACCGCTAAATGGCGTAAAACCCATTGGAAGCGGACGTGCAAGAATAAAAGAGGATCATAGAATAAGGTGAAAACCTTGGAAGCAAGCTTGTTGCGAAAAGGTATACTCAGAAAGAAAGGGTTCGATTATGAGAAAACATGTTCGCCAGTAGCTATGCCTAAGTTGATCCGGACTCTTTTATTTGTTGCTACTCATATGAAATATAAGGGATAGCAAATAGATGTCGAGACAACTTTCCTGATTGGAAGTCTTAAGGGAAACATCTATGTGAAGCAACCAGAGTGATTCATTGCAAAGAGCTAAGAGCATTGTGATAGTGAGCTTAAAAGTGTCCATTCATGGACTAAAGCAAGCTTCAAGATCATGAAACATCCGTTTTGATGAGGTAATCCAGTGACATGGATCTAATCAATGATCGGATAGGTCTTGTGTATTGAAAAGAGTGATGGAAACGTGATGGTATTTCTTGTACTATACGTAGATAGTATCTTGCTCATTGGAGACAATGAAAGAGTATTGTCGGACGTATGGGTATGGTTGATAAAGCGGTATGAGATGAAGGACTTAAGAAGAGCAAAAATATCCTTTTGATCACGGTAATACGGATCACAAGAAAGGATGTTATGCTTATCTCAAGCTTCATGAAATGATACAATCCTTACTCGTTTTAGCATGTGACTTTATCTAAGGAAATGTGTCTTGAGACACAAAAGGAAGATAAAGGAGATGAAAGCAGTTCCTTATGCTTCGGCAAATGAGGAAGCCTAATCTAAGGAATGCTATACATGAGTATGGATATCTGTTTTGCTAAATGCAAGAACAGTGGGTATCAATGTAACCTGGAACAAGAATGATGAGCTGTGGTAAGACATATATGAAGTGCCTGAGAAGGACTGGAAATTATATGTAAGCTTACTGGACAGATTCACTGCTTCTTGTGGATTACGTAGATTCAGATTTTCTAGTCAGATTGGACGGCAGTAAATCCACCTCAAGGTTATGTGTTTAATTTTAGGAAGTTGAGTCATAATGTGGAGGAGTGTTATATAGAAATATATTTCAGACTTCGGACTCCATATGGAAAGATGATAAATTGGAGCCTATGAGGCAACCAATGTATCTGTATGACTCTAGAAACTTCATGATGGACTTTGTAGTGTTTCTAAGTTTGCCCAAGGATATCAAAATTTATATTGATGATATTGGTGCAGTTGCAAACTTGAAGGAATCACAAGTCCATAAGGCAATTAAACACATGGAGCGCGAGTACCACCTGTTACGAGAAATCGTATGATGAGGGGAAGGTTGTTGTCACCTAGATTGCATCGGATGATAACCTAGTAAATCCATTAACAATGACCTTAAGGCGAGAGCTTTTAATGGTCGTGTAGTGGGAGTGGGAATCAGATGTATGGCAGAAGACATAACAACATAGTCTTTTAGTATAAGTGGGAGATTGTTGGATTGTATACTAAAAGTCTAGGTTTAGTATGAACAATGTTATAACAATTAATTTGAAATGAGAATCATATGATCAAATGATTGCATCTTATAATTTATTTATATGTTCGATGCAATAGTCCACTTACTTTATACTGTAGATAATATGTTGTGCGACAACATGCAGAAGATCATATTATCGGTTTCCTTATAAAGTATAAACAGATGCTCACAACCGAGATAGACGGGGACTCTCTATCGGGATGGTTGTAGTGTGGTTTGGTATTAGCTTGTCTTGGCTATAGAATCACATTAGTGCACTTGTGTGTATTGAGCAGGACCGCTTGAGATCGTTCGACTTATACTGACTTATAGGAGAACTTGATCTCAGTTATTATGGAAGTTCGTGCTCTTAATCCCTATACAATAACCTCGACACGTAGGGCAGTATGTATTTCTTTGATTCATCAATGGGTGAGATTTACATGTTATTAAATCAACAAACTCGATGAGTTGGGAAGTAGTACTGTCTCTATGGTGTGCTGTTGATTGTAGAAGGAATCCGTGTCCGTCATAGGTTGATGATGTCCCCTTGAGGAACTCATAAGGATTATCATGTAAACCCTGCAGGTGGAATTTATTCCGGCATGATAATGAGGTTGAGTGGTACTACTCTTGGATGAGATATTAATTAATTGAGTTGTCAGTAACTTAAATTAATTAATGGACATTGTATATCTTAAACATGGGGAGACTAACGGGCTCATAATAAGAAGGAGCCCAAAACGTAATTTTGGGATTGGTACGGTAGTGCAATAATAATATTTTAGTGGAATATATTATTATTATTGGACTTAAGTATAAGCTTTGGGCTAAGCTTGGATACTTAAGCCCAATGGAGGCCCAACCCAATTTCTCCTCCTGGTCCCTGCTGTAGCCCATGTATATAAGTCACCTCAGCTTATCTGGAACCCTAATCTAATCTAACTGATTATTCACGTGTGATGAGGGTTGAGAGCAGATTGAGGAGGTCTCGTAGATCGTCGCCCACACGACGTCGAGATCGGACTTGGGACATACAGCAGAAGATCAGAAGGTAGTTTGCTGCTGCTGTCCGTGACCTTGCGAAATTTGTATAAATTCTTACAGTGATCAGAATTTGATGATCAATATACTGACGGAAAGCCATCGAAGAGAGGATCGTCTGAACGTAAAGATCATTCAATTCCGATATCAGACGAGGAAGTTATGGCTATTCTCGTGGGACTGCACAGGCTGCCTGCGAGAATCAATCTTCATCAACATACCCTAGTGAACGGTAATCGTTTCTATGATTTATTGCTTCCACTGTGATATGATAGAAACGCATGATATTCTAACGGGTCACGTTAACCAAACGGTCCGAACGCCAACAGTAAGGACGCTAGGAGTGCTGCACATAAAAAGGACCATTTGTTGGATCAGGATTTAGGGACGCTAGGAGTGCTGCACATAAAAGGATCATTTGTCATTTGCAGGCAATAGAAAATCCACACACACACATTCTATATGGTGTACTTAAGTGCCTTATAGAGAGTACTCACCATTTAACTTGTACTTGCAAGGGGTCAAATCCATGCCAAAGGCAGGATTCGAACCTCCACCCTCCAGCTACAAGCTCAGTTGGAAGATTTTTCCACCATTCCCTCTACCACTTGAGCTATGGCCTAGGGACATACACACATTCTAGAATTAGAGAAAACATCATATTGTTAATGAATGTAGTTTCAAGTGTGATCACATGTTGAGTGACACAGTCTTCTCTTCGGTTTTGTTTGTTGGAGCTCCAACATGATGTGGTGTTACTCATGCATGGTAGTGACGAAAGTCATTTTACCTTTGGGAACAATATGCAAAGTCGTGAACGCTAATCGGGAAGTGTTTGTTTTGTAGCAAAGATTTTACCTTAACTCAACTTAACAATAATTTTGTTCATGTATGTATTCATAAAAAACTTGAAAATTGAAGATTCCAAATCTGGAAAGTTTCACTTCTCGATTTCAGTTGTAAATTATATTTACTTTTATTTTGTTTATTTCTCCAATATTTTGTAAAGGCATTGTTGGTGTTTGATATTAACCCAACACTACATTGTCTGAAATCATCAAGAATAGATAGTAGAGACATAAATAATTACAGTCAAAATATCCTTAAGTTTTTCCCTCAAAAACTTGAAAAAACAATTTAACGATTCCCAATAGGGGTGGCAAAATGCTCATGTGGAGTGTAATGAGGATGAGAACAAAGATGGAGATGTGAATGCCAGCCTTAGATCTTCTATTTGGAGATTTAATGTTCAATAAGAAATCAATAATATTATCCATAATCTAGTGTGTGTTTGACAAACAATTGCTGGAAATATTTCCAGAGTATTATATACAAGAAAGTATACTCTCAGTAGCAATGACACCCAACTCACTCCCACAATCGTTGTCATTCCAAATCATCTCACTCCTCAGAATCCGAAGTATAAGGTGGGCAAGAACCATCGTCGACAGTAGCTAGTGGATCGAAGAAGGGAGAGCTTGGATCGATGCACCCTGGTACGAGATCAAGATTGCAACGGTCACCCTGCACCATGGGTAAAAACACATTCATGTTGGAATCATGTTTCAGAATAAAGTATCAAACAAACAACTCATCTGTAAAATATATTAGTTAACTTACTCCTTCCACTGATAAATTACCAATCATGGCACATCTTGTGACCACAATATTTGCATCTGGAAATATGGCTCTGTCACATGCACCTTCTTTGCTCAACTCCTCCGCAAGACCCTGGATTAATTAATCGATTGATAAAATGCACTCTTGAGTGATGACATCAAGGTTGTATTGCATCATAACATTGAACTACTCATCGTTAAAAATGAGAAGGCTTAAAAAGCCTGTCCATTTTCTTGATTATAGAACAATGTGTATAAAATGATATCAGTACTCTAGTACCTCAGAGAAAAATTGAGCTGGTCTATTCCTCCAAGCCTTTGGCACTTGAAATGGCAGTCTGTATGGACCGTCCCATTCAGTCCCGTTGGTAAATGAAAATATCAAGCTCGTTGCTGCAAACTAGACACCATAAGCAAGCCGGAAATACTTTTGTATTCTAAAAGAGAACTACGGTAAATTTGGTTAACGATGATCCTACCGTGCTTGGGGATGCATATTTGGATCGTGTAAATAGGAGGATCAGCTTTTCCTCGTTGTTTCATGAGCATTGCTCTTGGCTCTCCACCACACATGATTGGCTGGTTAAAACCCCCTGCGCAAATGGTCAAAAATCTTTATAAAAAACGGCACATCATAGAAACGATTACAAGCCATGTTCAGAGAGTATGTGAGGAAGTAAGTACCGTTGAAAGCTATTCCAAATTCTTCATTTGGAACAAGATTGGTTGCTGCTGGATTATAGAACAGCTTCAGTTTCTCTCCCTGTCAAAAATCACACAATGACCGACGGTGAAGTCTTGTACAGGAGACGAATAAAAGAATCGTTGAATTGATGAATACATACAGCAGTAGGAGGTAGACCATTCATGGTTTTCCAGTACACTGGGGCTTTTCCAAGGTCGAATTCAGCCCATGAAGGAAGAACAAATCTGGATAACAGAGGGCAACATAGCAATGAACACATTTTCTTCTGATAAAAGAACTTTCCTAACACCAAAATGCAATACTATAGCTTACTCTTTGACCTCAGCTGGAGCTACTGCAACCGAAGCTGCAGCAGTGGTGACTTTTCGACTGATGTTACTCGATTTTCTCTTGATCGGATCATTCGTCCGAAGTGGAACATCAAAAGATCTAACAGCTGCAGTCCAACACAGAATTGTATCCAATAATTTTGAATCCTATGCACCAATAATCAAATAATCTATTCCAGTATCTCAAAGAGTATCACAAAATTAATCTCCAAATAGCAGATAATGTAAAAATGCTATTAAACTGAGATAGTATGACTAATACAGAGGTACAGAGACTTGTAAGAGAGAGGTAAACTTTGCTGGATAATGAGTTTCATGAATGTATAATGAATATTTGCTCTCCTCTATGCTATATCATTCTTGAGAAAAGCAACAATTCAATACACTTCTCACAAAATTTCATAAGGCAACTTAGGCAAGAAGCTAGTGTCAAAGGTGTTATATCTAATCCAACTACCAACAATTCCTTTAAAGGGATGAACAAAGAAGGGCATCAAATCCCATAAATTGCAAGAAACAGATAACTGCATACCGTGTGATCTTGAAGCAATCCTACTAGATGCAATTTGCTTAGATGAATTGAAAAGTGAAGCACTCGTAGCTGCTGTTGCAGCCATTGTTGGAATGGATGGTTGGATTTTGAAGATAGAAAGGATAACATAATCTGAGAATATAAAGGCCACCACTCAAACATTTAATCCCAAGAAAATATCTCAAACTCCAGAAAATGACAAAAAAGCAGAAAGAAATATCTCTAGAAACAGAGTTGAACTTGCTGAATATTTCAAGATGACTTAATTATGATAAATAAATATATATACCAAGTGAAATCCCAAATTCAACCCTACAAACCCTCCCACCGCCTCATTAACTCTTTTTGCCACGTTGGTTGTCTTTTCTCCGACCTATGTGGTCGATAACATCAAGATTCTAAGCCATGAATTCATCAAATTTAAAATAAATAAATAAAAAAATGCAGAGATTTTCACGATTCTCATAATCCCATATTTTCATATAAGCCTAATAATCTACAGAGGAGAAAAACAAGCCAAGAAAAAATGGCCCTCTTATTGCCGCCACCGTCCAAAGCGAAACCCTTCCAATTCCCACCTCTCCACTCATCTAAATTCTCAAAAACCCACAAAGATTCACTACATTTTTCATCAAACACATACGACTGGCTGAAACGTGGTGTGTTTTTGAAGAGAAGAGATGCAAATACGAGATGGGTTGTGAGGGCAGTATCAGGAGATGGTAGGAAAGATTCAAGCTTTGGCAGAATTCTGCTATCTGATGTGGTGGTGAAGAGGAGGAAGAATGTATTTGTGGGTAGAAAGTGGAATTCTCATGACTTGGCAACAATTGGGGTGGTGATTGGGATACATTTGTTGTGTGTGGCAGCTCCTTTGACATTCAATTGGGGTGCCTTGTGGGTTGCTGTTGGATTGTATGTCATCACTGGCCTTCTTGGAATCACTCTTTCCTTCCATAGAAACCTCTCTCATAGGAGCTTCAAGCTTCCCAAATTTCTTGAGTACTTCTTTGCATACTGTGGTGTTCAAGCCCTTCAGGTTCCATCAATCTCGGTATTTCATAATTATGAAGTGATATGATATGATTTCAGGAGATCTATGAGGTTTTTCTGTAGTTTTGATGTGAAGTGGTGGGTTTACAGGGGAGCCCCATTGACTGGGTGAGCACACATAGATACCACCATCAGTTTTGTGACTCAGAGAGGGACCCACATAGCCCAACTGAAGGATTTTGGTTTAGCCATATGAGTTGGCTTTTTGATGCCTCATCTATTGTTGAAAGGGTAAAATTGTCTTTTCTCTACTCCCTATTGAAAAGATAGCTGGGCTGAAAATGAAATATAACAAAGATATACTACTCCCTAGTGTTTTGGGTAGTTTTTGTTTTTTCGCACGTGGATTAAGGAGTATTATTATTTAATGTGTAGTGGGTAATTGTATTTGTGGGAGTGTGAGTCCCATATTTTAATTGTATTAGTGTGTGTGTGAGTCCAATATGTATAAAAAAGGAAAATAAACTCTTTGGATGAGACGACCAAAATAAAAAAAGAGACTTTTGAGTGGGACGGAGGGAGTATGACTAAAAGAATATTTTTGCTAAAGTTATGTTAACTTGTAGTAAGATTTTTGTTTGCAGTGTGGGGAGGCAAACAATGTGGAAGATTTAGAGAAACAAGTGTTTTATAAATTTATGCAGAAAACCTACATAGTTCATCCTATAGCACTTGGAGCTCTACTCTATGCACTAGGAGGGTTTCCCTACATTGTTTGGGGAATGGTAAGTCATTATTTTGTTTACATTAAATCTCTCTGTGATGCCGTTTTAAATTGAGATTGTTACGATATCCCACATCGGTGAGACACACACGAAAGTGTGGCAAGATTTATAAAGAGTTCCAATAATGTGCTTTTGATAGAGAGTTATTTTAGTATTTTATCTGAAGTCAATAATCTCCTTTAATTAGATTATTTAGTTTCCTATTTCATATTCCTGCTGTTTTAGTAATTAGGGTTAGGGTTATGATTGTGGGCCTTCGGCATATTCAGCCTATTTAAGTACCTTGTGTTATCGTAGGGAAGTCATCAATAAGAAATATCTATTTGACAAAGTTTATCTTTGTGACCTTCTTTGAAGGAGTGCAGCCTTCGGGCTTGTGGCGGAGAATTCATTCTCCGTGGCCCTCTCGAGGGATTACTTTTCGTGTCTTTTATTTATTCTTATTTACTGTTTCTGCATCTCTATCAGCTTTGTAATAGGGAATGCATTTGTATGGTCTATATTCAAATAAAGAGTGCATAAATCTACCAAAAATAATATTTGTGCTCTTTCTGTTCAATATTATATAAGTTAGATGATCTTTAGTTTTTACATGCATTAAGAAAGTTATTGGAACTATCATTAATTAAACAAATTTTCTTCACACGTTTGGACATTTCTTAGAAAGAAATTATAAGCTTATATATATACACATTGGTAGGGGCGGACGCACATTGGGCCCAGGGGTACTGGGCCCCTCTGATCTTTTCAAAATAATTAGTATATATATAATAAAAATAATATATCTACAAGTGGTCTAGTGGTTTGTTTAATGAATGAGGTAATGAGAGGTCGGGAGTTCGAATCTCACAAAGCTACTCCTTTCATTTTAAAAAATTGATTATTTATTTCTTTTTTATATCATATCATTATATTATTATTTATTTATAGGTTTATTTAATATATTTTCTCGTAAAGAAAAAAATAATATTTTTATCTGATATATTTAAAAGATTAAAATTTCAAAATTATCAATCTCATCTAATACATACAACACACTTTATATTTATGTAAAAATACTAAAATATCTAAAAAAAGTTAGTAAAGTTAGTAAATAAATAATTTTTCTTAAATAATATGAAACTGTAAATATGAACCGTTTTATAAGAGGAAGGAATTTGAGCCCCCTGAACAAATTTCCTGCGTCAGGATGGATAGAGTATGACTTGAAGTTGAGCACAACCTAGCTATCAAATCTCTTTTCTCTATTATATTATATGTTGATCTTGTATTCCACATCATTATAACATGGGAGAAAAAAAACACTTTTGGTGCTACTAAGGAACTCATTTCAAAATGGCTCTCTTAGTTTCAATGCCCAAGAAGTTGAATGTCTTGTCCCCAAAACCCTTACGACCAGGATAAAAAAATGCATTTTTTTCATCCAAAATTCTATCGGGTGAGACGAAACACGGGAGCTTTTTTTAAATGAGATCCTTTGTATGAGATTAAAAGTATACATTTTTCTACATCACAAGGGTCTTGAGAATATTGATTATTAGTATGTGAGAATGTGGTGTTTGAAAATCAATATAAGAGAAGAAAAGAAACAATAGAAAGATCAGTAATTCATTATTTGAATTTATTAAATGCAGGGTGTGAGGATTGTGTGGGTTTATCATATCACTTGGCTGGTGAATTCAGCTTGCCATGTTTGGGGTAAGCAAGTGTGGAACACCGGAGATCTGTCTCGAAACAACTGGTATCTATCTAATTCCTTTCATCTTCTGCATCTTCTCTTTACCATTAATTACTCGAAATATAAGTAACATGCACTTGTGAGCACCGCTTAAACCTAAATACATATAATGTGATGGATTGTGTGAGGATATATATATATATATATATATATATATATATATATGCATAGGTGGGTGGCAATGCTTGCATTTGGAGAGGGGTGGCATAACAACCACCACGCATTTGAATATTCGGCAAGACATGGGCTAGAATGGTGGCAAATCGACATCACTTGGTACTTCGTTCGCCTTCTTCAAACTCTTGGCTTAGCTACAGATGTCAAGTTGCCTACCTCAACCCACAAGCAAAGGATGGCATTTCCAACTTCTAACTTTTAATTAACCTTGCATACATCTAATATATTAGTTCAGAGCTTTATCACTTGTTTCATATAAAAATAATGTTAGTTCTATATATATTAAAACGGGTTAAATTAACATCGGTTTGGATTCTCGGTGCAATTACAGTGTATTATTCGTTGTGTCACTCACTTGGGTGTGTGACCCGCAGATGAGGATAATCTAAATTCAGATTGCATATTATAAGACAATACATTACAGTGGAACAAATAATCTCATGTGTACATACATATATAGGATGGTTATCAAATTTTTTTTTTAATCAAGTATAATTATTTATGATTTTTTATCCGCCATATGATTAGTTTATAAATTAATTTAATTGGACATGTATAACTTTTTATTGATTTGATACCATTTTTTATTAAATATCACAACTTCTTAGATGTCTGAACTCATTTTCTATTTTTTCTTATAGTACTCCTCGATTTGTCTTAATTAATTACTCACTCGTCCATTAAGCCGTCCACTCTTAATAAATTCATTTATCTTTTAGATATATGGGACCCACACACATTACTAATACAATTAAAATATGAGACACATACTTCTCACTAATACAACTACTCACTACACATAAAATAATAATACTTCTTAATCCACATGAAAAAACAAATAGATATATTAACAATGGACGGAGGGAGTATTACATTTATCTTTTTAATATGTGTGGGTCCTACGCTAAAAAAAATACACCTACAAGTCCCACAATATTACGCAATCCACCATCAATTAAAACTAAAAGTAGGGGCCAAAAAGGTAAAAATACAACTAAAATCCATTCCTATTACATATTAAAATATTATATTTTATGTAAACGTTGGAGCGGGACGATTTTGAGTGTGAAATCTGTACTCCATCCGTCCCGTTTCAATATTTACGTTTCTATTTTGCGCGTCTTATTTCAATATTTACGTTTTCCTTTTTGGAATATGAGACACACCTAAAACAATTAATATATCATCCAACACTAATACACCTACCCATTTTGCATTAAATATTATATTTTCCACCCATTATCTATTAAAATATTATACTCCTTAATGAACGTGCAAAAAACAAACGTAAACATTGAAATGGGACGGAGGGAGTATGTTTTAGGGTAAGCTTTAACACTATTTTGCAGGAAGTATAGTCGTATTTGAGCATTGATTACTTTCTGTTTTATTGAGTTGGGTGTTATTTTATGTTTTTAGGTGAAAATCAAGAATAAAAGGAGCATATTATGAAGTAGGTCGGGACGGAGCCAAATAAGTGTGAATTGAGATTGTGCAGCTACCTTTCACGTTTGTTCTGAATGAAAAATGGTGGAATTTTTTTAGTTTCTTTATATGTATAGATAGCCAAGAAACAAAGAATAGTTTTGGCATAAGAATCACTTGAATCAAAGTCTAGATGTTGAAGTAATACTTGAAACGGTATGAACGCGTGCCAAAAAATACCCAACTTGACCCCAATCAAGAAAGGTTGCTCGAACCCGAGCCAGGAACCCAGCTTTGCAGAAATTCTTTAGCCTCAACTCGACCTAGTTGAGCAAGGTTGCTCGGCTGATTAGCGGTCAATACAATTAATTGATTAATTAAATCTAATTTAAACTCAAAATAAAACACATCCTTCGACCTTTTACATGTACAATTTAATTAGGTAGGGTAGAAGATAATGGATTTTAAACGAGTAAAATTTTATAGAAATACGGATATATATATATATATATATATATATATATATATATATATATATATATAGAGAGAGAGAGGGGGACGGACGCAAGTTGAGGCCTAGGGGGCACTGGGCTCCTAAAAATTTAATAATAATTAGGGGATATTTAATTAAATATATATTCTTTCAAATTTATTTATGTATTTATAGTGTAGCCAAATTTTTTTAAAGAAATAAGAAAAGTCACCATTACAAATGGTGACTTTGCTTTATAGTACATGAAAGTCACCATTAGTAATGGTGACTTTCACACCAACAAAAAAAATTCGGTAATTGTACAATCATTTAATGAATTTGTGCTTTTCACATAAAAAAACTTGTTCCCATAATTGTACAATCATTTCAAAATAATTAATTCATAATTGCATCATCATTTTTAAAAAATGTAAATAATGTATTATAAATAATACTCCCTTCGTTCCGCACCAAATGTCTCTTTTTTCATTTTGGTCGTTCTATCCAAAGGGTTCCCTTTTCTTTTTTATACACATGGGTCTCACAATCACCCACTAATACAATTAAAACATGGGGTCCACACTCCCACTAATACAACTACCCACTACATATTAAATAATAATACTCCTTAATCTACGTGCAAAAAAGCAAAATGCACTCTTGGTGCAGGACGAAGGGAGTATCAGTTAAATAATGTATAAAAAATGTTAATAAATTATTTTAATGAAATATTTAAATTATCCATGTTATGTAAAATATTTAGGCTAAAATTTGCGTGCCCTGTGGACACCGTACCCCCCAAATCCCGTATTTTTCGAAATACATACCCTTTAGTATTAAATGATACTCCACTTTTTAGTATAAAACCATGTACCCTTTATTTCTAAAAAATAATTAATTAAACATTTATACTATTCATATTTGAACCAATTTTTTCAATGAAAAAATTATACTCTTATTAATTAGATTGTGTAACTTTTAGAACAAAATGTTATACCACATCATGTGCACCAGGGGACACAAGAGACTAAGTCAAATATTTATCTCTCATAGTTAACATTAATTAAGAGTAAAATGATTTCATTACTTCGTACAAGTTTGCATAAATAAATAAGAATTTACTATCTATGACCTCCAGTACCACATCTTGGCGGATATCTATGTCGAGTACCTCGACGTCGAATGGGCTCTCTATTATTATCTTGAATTTGATCTTGATGTTCAAACGCTTCAGAATCATCATACTCAATAGGTGATACATTAAAACGTAATGGGCCAAATATAGGAACCTCATATCTTTCTTGTGTAAAACCTGTAGAAGGATAACCAGCCTGCAATAGTGAAGTAAACGACATCCAATGTGGTCCATTGATATTAGGAGTGACCATCTGAATTAGTTGAGGCACGTAACCATTCTCATTAGGAGTAGTGAGGTGCCAAGATGTAGAAGCATCTGCCACTAATAAATAAATTTAATGACTGATAAAAAAATATATAACGAATTTATCAATACAATATAATATATTTCATACCATTATGTGTATAAGGTGTATACGTTGAAGATCCAGGAATGTGAATTGGAGTAGCATCAGACTCTTCTGGTTCTTCATCTCCACGTCTCCTTTGACTCCTATAAGTAGATCCACCGAATTTAGTTATTTGTGTGGCATTTTCACGTCTTCTTCGATTTTTAGATGTTGAAGCTTCTGCGATAAATCGTTGTAACTCATCATGAACTACATTGTTTCGTCTTCTTTGACTCGTAGTTGCTCTACCCGTTTGTCTTTTAACTGGTGGTGAATCTACATTATATGAAGATCTGTGCACTGCACGATTCATATCTTGGACTATATCCATATTCGTACGACATAAATTTTCCAATGATGTCGCATCCCTAGTTGTAAGGCTAAGTTGCTCCATCCATCGTATCTGCATAAATATTGAGTTTATGATAAATAAAAGTATTTATGAGTGCACATTTTTATATACACACAATATTTAAAGAAAATATTTACCACATCATCACGTGGAGTCGTGTTCGGTGGCTGGTATCCTAAGACATCATTGTAATGATCAGGAGATATTAAGCGTCATGTGATTCTAAGATACCATACTATATAATCTCTAGTCATGCTAACCCCTCTATGACTTGGCAACGCATTTTTCAGAAAAGACCTCATCATCAGAACTATTATCACTAGGTTCTAAATTAGAATGGTCATTTACTCCAAAAGAATCTCGGGGCACCTCAGTATCAACTGACTCAGTTGGAACATCATCATCAGTATCCATGTTACTGATATGAACTGAGACATTGGGAACATTCACACCTTTAAAAGAAGGTAATTCAGAATTACTAACAATGTAGGATGCATACTGGGAATACAAATCTTCAGATGGATTCTGCAGTGGGTGTAATCGAGTTTCTACATTGACAAATAGCTCAACAGATCTTAAACCAGCACTCGGGTCAAAAAATACTTGAAGGTCGCGATCATTTGTAATAGGAACCATATGTGATGTGTTACAATCAACATATTTTGCAAATACTTTCAAGGAATACTGAATCAAGCTGAATCCCGTCATTTCAGACAACAAGCTTCGTAAATTGTTAAAAGTAATGCTACGATCAATTCGTGTTACTCTAACAACTACTTCGCCGAAGTACACAACAACTCCAATGTCACTCGAGCTTGCCATATCTTCCATTAAAAAAATAATATAAGATAAGATAAATTATATATATACACACATAAAATATATATAAATTTTGTTATAATTTTTTTTGATAGCCGTCAATTATGTTTTTTCTTTTTTATAATCTTAATTAATTAGTTTTGTTATAATATTTTTTAATTTATATATTAATTTTATTATAATTTTTCTTCATCAAATGTTAAATGAGAATTTTATTTATTTTGATGAATATATATTATTAATGTTTAAAAACATAAAAAATTATCCAAAATTCCCTTTATTTATAAATAATACCTTTATTCATTTACTTCATACGTACACACAAAAAATTTTTCTCACGGCCGTCAATTTTATTTTTTCTTCTTATAATTTTTTTAATTAGTTTTTTATAGTTTTTTTAGTTTATATATACACACACTATTTTACTATAATTCTTTTTATCAGCGATTAAATTTATATAATTTAAATTTCTTTTAAATAATTTAATTCAATTTTTTATAGTATTTTTAAAGTTTCTTTTCATTCTTCTTTTCTTAATTCTTTTATGTATTTATCTTTTTTTTTTCTCGAAATTCTATTAGTATGTATATTAAATTTATCTGTCACGACCCACTTTTCATAACTTATAATTCTTCAATTAATATAAACATTATCATTATAAAATTTGCACCTTATTTTTTTTTCTCATATAATCTATATTATCTAAACGGCCATACCAGTTCAACATACATAACTGGTTTCTGACACCACTTCAATCTACACCAACAGTTGACAATATATATATATATATATTTTTTTTATATATTACATAATAAAATATCAGCGGAAACAAAATAAACACACGTTCTAGCCCAACAGGTCGTCATCTATGTACATCCACTCGAAACCTTGTAGGAGCTCCACAACTTTCACAGTACACCACCCACATACTCAAATATTATCAGACTCACCTACAATGCATAAACTAGTGAGCCAAAAATCTCAGTAAGTAGAAATCATGCATGACAATGCATGAAAATGCACTTATTTCCTAATCTACTAATTTGTATCTTTTATTTAGAAAACTGTTCACGTTGCGGGATCCCCACGACACACTTATAATATGCACCCCAAATGAGCTCAATGGGGACGATTTTTCCGAACCCCGACAATAGTGACGAGAACGATTTTTCCGAACTCTGACAAAGTGGTGGGGACGATTTTTCCGAACCCCTGACAAAAATATCGGGAACGATTTTTCCGAACCCTGACAGAGATGCATATATAGTGGCCGCACACACCATTAATATCTTATTAATTTTAAGAAAAACACTTTTCATGATTATGCATGGTATGCAACCAGTACAATTAAATATACATCATAAATCATTTATGACATCAATATCAACATTTAATTATAAATAAATAACAACTTAATTTAATTCACACAAATCCACATCACCTTGGATCACACGGATCTCTTATAATAACAACTCCATCTTGGATCACACAGATCCTTATAACCAACATCTTCTCAAGTCATACGGATATATTTTTAACAGTTCCCAATCACACAGATATATATAATACAATAATATTATTTCAAATTACATAAATCCACAACATAATTATCACATATTAATCACAAATAATTTACACAATATATTTATGCATTGTACTTGGACTTCTACTTACTTCAACTCCGACAATTATAGACCCGTGAAGAATTGTAATTAATTCCTTCCTTCCAGCTCCGGCACAAACCCTTCCCTCTCTCTCAAAATTTTTTTTTTCTCTCGATTGATTTGGAGTGTGTGAGGTGATGAAATCCTCAACACCCCATATATATATATACACGAAATTTTTTTTTTTTATTAAAAACTAAAATTACGGCTGTGCAACCATTTCAACTTTCAAATTTCAAATTTTTCTGCTAGCAGCCATTTCAACTTTCAAATTGCAGCCACCAATTTTGACTTTCTTTTATTTTTTATTTTTTTTATATATTATATTATTATTATTATAAAAAAAATACGTGTGATACTTAATAATTAAGAAAAATGTATTTATACACATAAAATAATTTACTCATATATCCAAATTAATACACGTAAATATTTATGCACACATATATTCATATATTGTCATCATTATAATCACAGATATCTCAAATAAAATGTAAAGATAAATAAAATTGAGAAACAATTACCACATAATTATAAAATACACATAATACAAATTAAATTATATAAACACACTAGTAGTGAGAAACTTGGGTATTACATTCTTCCCTTCTTATAAAAATTTCGTCCTCGAAATTTACTTACCTGAAGAGGTCTGGATATTTAGCCATCATCTCATCCTCTCTTTCCCAAGTAGCCTCCTCAACTAGTTGGTTCCTCCATAATACTTTTACTAATGGTATTTCTTTATTTCTGAGCTTTTTCACGTCTCGCCACAAGATCTCAACTGGTACTTCCTCATAACTTAAATCTTCTTTCAACTCAACTGGTTCCTGCCTGAGAACATGAGATGGATTTGGAACATACTTCCTCAACATAGACACATGAAACACGTCATGTACTCTAGACATTGATGCTGGTAACTCCAACTTATAGGCAACACTGCCAACTCTCTCAATGATAGTGAACGAACCAACATATCTTGGACTGAGTTTTCCTTTCCTTCCAAATCGCATTATCCCCTTCATTGGAGATACTTTCAGAAATACCTTATCACCCATTTCAAATTCCAATTCTCTCCTCCGTTTGTCTGCATAACTCTTTTGCCGATCTTGAGCAACTTTCATCTTCTCTCGTATACGGTTAACAGCTTCTGACATTTCACGAATCAAGTCTGGACCCAAAAGTTTCCTCTCTCCAACTTCATCCCAATATACTGGAGATCTACACTTTCTCCCATACAATGCTTCATATGGAGCCATCCCAATGGTAGACTGATAACTGTTATTGTACGAGAACTCTATCAAAGGCAAAAATTTACTCCACTGACCTTGAAAATCCAACACACACGCTCTGAGCATATCCTCCAAGATTTGTATTGTACGCTCTGATTGACCATCTGTCTGTGGATGGAATGTTGTACTGAAAGATAATTGTGTCCCCAACGCTTTATGTAAACTCTTCCAGAAAACAGACAAGAATCTCGTATCTCTGTCTGACACAATGGTAAGTGGTACTCCATGGAGTCTGACAATCTCTTGTATATATAGTTGGGCATAACGATCCATGGAATACGTAGAGTTAATAGGAAGAAAATGAGCTGACTTAGTCAATCGATCTACAATAACCCAAATAGCATTGTGACATTTCACCGTTTTCGGTAGTCCGATGACAAAATCCATAGTAATATTCTCCCACTTCCATTCTGGAATAAATAGAGGCTGCAAAGTTCCTGCTGGTCTCTGATGCTCGGCTTTGATTTGCTGACAAGTCAGACATTGCTCTACATATCGAGCAACATCTCTCTTCATCCCTGGCCACCAATAATATAACTTCAAATCTCTATACATCTTAGTAGCTCCTGGATGTACAGAGTATGGTGTTGAATGAGCTTCCGCCATCACTTCTTTCCGAATGTCATCCACTTCAGGTAGACATAATCAACCTCCATAACGAATCACGCCATCTTCTCCTATTTGGAAGTCAGAAGACTTTCCAGAGCTGATATCATTCTTTATCTTGTCAAATAACTTATCCTTCTGTTGGCTCTGTCGAATCTTATCCATCAAAGTTGGTCGAAGTGTCAGAGCTGACATCATTGCTTCCAACAATCCTTCCTGAATGATCTCCACACCCATCTTTTGCAAATCAAGCAACTCTGATTTCTGATTTATGGTCATAGCAGCTACACTCTGTATTGCCTTTCGGCTCAATGCATCAGCAACCACATTGGCTTTTCCGGGATGATAATTGATAACACAATCGTAATCCTTTACCAATTCCAACCATCTTCTTTGCCTCATATTCAACTCTTTCTGAGTGAAAAAGTACTTCAAACTCTTATGATCAGTATATATTTCACAACGTTCCCCATACAGATAATGCCTCCAAATCTTGAGTGCAAACACCACTGCGGCTAACTCTAAATCATGAGTTGGGTAATTCTTCTCATACTCTCTTAACTGTTTGGATGCATAAGCTATCACTTTCCCATTCTGCATCAATACACATCCAAGATCATTCTTTGAAGCATCACTATAAACCTTGAAGTTTCCTGTCTCCATAGGAATAGTTAAAATAGGTGCTGATGTCAATCGTTTCTTTAATTCTTGAAAACTTTGCTCACATGACTCCGTCCATGTGAACTTTACATTCTTCCTAGTCAACTGCGTTAATGATGAAGCAATCTTGGAGAATCCTTCAACAAACCTTCGATAATATCCAGCCAATCCAAGAAAGCTACGAACCTTAGTAGGATTTGAGGGTTGTGGCCAATCATGGATTGCTTTTACTTTACTTGGATCTACCGAAATTCCTTCTCCCGATACCACGTGACCCAAGAAAACAACTCGATCCAACCAAAATTCACACTTTTTAAACATCGCATACAATTGCTTTTCCTTCAAAATCTCTAACACCTTTCTTAAGTGTAGAGCATGATCTTTCTTATTCTTAGAGTAAATTAGAATATCATCGATAAACACAATCACAAATTTATCAAGAAATTCCTGAAATACTCTATTCATCAAATCCATAAATGCTGCCGGAGCATTTGTCAAACAAAACGACATCACCAAAAATTCATAATGCCCATACCTTGTACTAAATGCAGTCTTCGGAATATCCTCCTTCCTAATTTTCAACTGATGATACCCTGACCGCAAATCAATCTTAGAAAAGATAGCTGCACCCTGTAACTGATCAAACAGATCATCAATGCGAGGCAATGTATATTTATTCTTCACTGTAACTTTATTGAGATCCCGATAATCAATGCACATCCTCAATGTGCCATCCTTCTTTCGAACAAACAGAACTGGTGCTCCCCAAGGGGAGAAACTAGGTTGGATGAATCCTTTGTCTAGCAACTCTTGTAACTGTATCTTCAATTCCTTCAGTTCAGCTGGTGCCATTCTGTATGGCGCTTTAGATATAGGAGCAGTTCCTGGTTGTAACTCAATAACAAACTCTATTTCCCGGTCTGGTGGCAAACCTGGAAGATCATCTGGAAATACCTCCAAATATTCCCGAACTACTGGTACATTATCAAGATCTGGACATTGCTGCCTTTCAACATTCATTACACTCACCAGATACCCCTCACAACCACTTTCCAACAACCGTTGTGCTTTTGTTGTTGATATCATAGGAAATCTGAAAATTTTCTTGATCCCAACAAAAGTGAACGGTTCTCCTTTCACTGGTTGAAAAGTGATACTCTTCTTCTGACAATCTATTGTAGCACCGTATTTTGACAGCCAATCCATGCCCAATATGATATCATAATCATTCATACTTAAGACAATCAAATTAGCGAGAAGTTGTCTTCCTTCAATAGGAATAACACAACCTCGAAGAAGTTGATTAGTTTGCTTTGATTCACCAGAAGGTATTATCACCTCATAATTAGCTTCTATTAAGTTAGATGTTCCACCCAACTTCCTCACATACTCAGTGGATACAAATGAATGTGTTGCTCCAGAATCAAATAGCACATAGGTAGAAATGCCAAAAATAGAAAACTTACCAGCGACAACTGAGGGATTCGCATCTGCCTCCTCCCGCGTCAAAGTGTATACTCTTGTTGGAACTCTCACTTGTTGCCCTTGTTTCCCTTTCTTAGGACAAGTAATAGTCATATGTCCTTTCTCTCCACATGTGTAACATGTTCTCGGAGGCATGTGACACTCTCCACCATGTGGTCTAAAACAATTTGGACACATCGGTAGAGGCGGCGCCTGTGGCATTTTCCCTTGATCGAACCTGAGACGCTTATTTGGTTCTCCTTGTCCTTGTCCTTGTCCTTGCTCCACTTGAAAATTTGATTTCGGCCTCTGAAATGGCATCGGCCTCTTATCATTTCTCCCAAACTGCTGCACCGGTTTCTGTTGAAATTGACGTCTGACAGCTTGCGCTTGTCTGATCCTCATCTCTGCTTGTTCAGCAATCTGGGCCCTTTCTGCCACTTGTGAGTATGTTGCTCCATGCAGTCCCGCCATACTCACATCTCTGAAAAGCTCAGGCCTTAAGCCTTCCACGAATCTCTCCACTTTTAATGCCTCCGTACCTACCATATGTTCTGCAAACCTTGACAACAGTTCAAACTTACGAAGGTAATCTGTGACTGTCATTCCACCTTGCCTCAACTGTATGAACTCGTTCATCTTCATGGCTCTCACTGGTGCCGTAAAGTACTTGTTTCTGAAAAGTTCCTTGAACCTTTCCCATGTCATATTCGTGGCATCCTCGATACTTTTAATCGTATCCCACCAGTGGCCTGCACTTCCTCGTAACATGAAAGAAGCACACAGCACTCTGTCTCCCTCTAGAATTCTACTGTATTGAAACATGTTTTCCACCGTGCGTAACCAATCCTCTGCATCTGTGGGGTCTGCTGCATCCTCAAATATTGGAGGGCTCAACTTTCGAAACCTTTCACAAACCATTTCCACACGTTCTACTTGACGTTGATTGTGATTAACATTAACCTCTGGTTGTCCACCCATATCTCTCTGTTGAATTAGTTGTTGTATCTGCTGGGACTGGCGCTCTACCAGTTCCATCAGGCGAGTAATCATCGCATCACTATTATTTCCTTCAGTAGGTGTTATTTGCTCAGCAACTCTATCACTTTCAGAACTTTCACCCATAATTCTTTCCATTTTGTCTACCAACTACAAGTCCTACACCACATGGCCAATATAATTTATAAAACACATAACAATACAGAAGGAAAATAACACTTACACGCAAAGCTGCTCTCCCAAGGAATGAGTTCATGTACATAGATAGTCTGCAGGACCCAAACCGTGCTCTGATACCACTCTGTCACGACCCACTTTTCATAACTTATAATTCTTTAATTAATATAAACATTATCATTATAAAATTTGCACCTTATTTTTTTTTTCTCATATAATCTATATTATCCAAACGGCCATACCAGTTCAACATACATAACTGGTTTCTGACACCACTTCAATCCACACCAACAGTTGACAATATATATATATATATATTTTTATATATTACATAATAAAATATCAGCGGAAACAAAATAAACACACGGTCTAGCCCAACAGGTCGTCATCTATGTACATCCACTCGAAACCTTGTAGGAGCTCCACAGCTTTCACAGTACACCACCCACATACTCAAATATTATCAGGCTCACCTACAATGCATAAACTAGTGAGACAAAAATCTCAGTAAGTAGAAATCATGCATGTCAATGCATGAAAATGCACTTATTTCCTAATCTACTAATTTGTCTCTTTTATTTAGAAAACTGTTCACGTTGCGGGATCCCCACGACACACTTATAATATGCACCCCAAATGAGCTCAATGGGGACGATTTTTCCGAACCCCGACAATAGTGACGAGAACGATTTTTCCGAACTCTGACAAAGTGGTGGGGACGATTTTTCCGAACCCCTGACAAAAATATCGGGAACGATTTTTCCGAACCCTGACAGAGATGCATATATAGTGGCCGCACACACCATTAATATCTTATTAATTTTAAGAAAAACACTTTTTATGATTATGCATGGTATGCAACCAGTACAATTAAATATACATCATAAATCATTTATGACATCAATATCAACATTTAATTATAAATAAATAACAACTTAATTTAATTCACACAAATCCACATCACCTTGGATCACACGGATCTCTTATAATAACAACTCCATCTTGGATCACACAGATCCTTATAACCAACATCTTCTCAAGTCATACGGATATATTTTTAACAGTTCCCAATCACACAGATATATATAATACAATAATATTATTTCAAATTACATAAATCCACAACATAATTATCACATATTAATCACAAATAATTTACACAATATATTTATGCATTGTAGTTGGACTTTTACTTACTTCAACTCCGACAATTATAGACCCGTGAAGAATTGTAATTAATTCCTTCCTTTCAGCTCCGGCACAAACCCTTCCCTCTCTCTCAAAAATTTTTTTTTTTCTCTCGATTGATTTGGAGTGTGTGAGGTGATGAAATCCTCAACACCCCATATATATATATACACGAATTTTTTTTTTTGTTAAAAACCAAAATTACGGCTGTGCAGCCATTTAAACTTTCAAATTTCAAATTTTTCTGCTAGCAGCCATTTCAACTTTCAAATTGCAGCCACCAATTTTGACTTTCTTTTATTTTTTTATTTTATTTTTATGTATTATATTATTATTATTATAAAAAAATACGTGTGATACTTAATAATTAAGAAAAATGTATTTATACATATAAAATAATTTACTCATATATCCAAATTAATACACGTAAATATTTATGCACACATATATTCACATATTGTCATCATTATAATCACAGATATCTCAAATAAAATGTAAAGATAAATAAAATTGAGAAACAATTACCACATAATTATAAAATACACATAATACAAATTAAATTATATAAACACACTAGTAGTGAGAAACTTGGGTATTACATTATCTTTTTTAAATTTTTTTAATACTTATAGATATTTTTAAAATTTATTTTGTAAATATAATTTTTTTTCTTCATATCACTAAATTCTTTTCTTCATATATATCACTAAATTCTTTTCTTATTTATTCGTATTAATATATAATAAGTTTTATTTTTTATTAATATAAATTAATTTTATTATAATTCTTTTTCTTTGGTGATTAAATTTAATTTTATTAAAATTTCTTTTGATATTTTCGTTACTTTTTTTATTTAATTTTTTTCAAGTTTTATTTATTTTGAATAATACATATTAATTTTATTATAATATTTTTCTTTGATGATAAATAATATTTTTCAGTATTATAGTTTCATGTTCCACCTAATACGCAATATATATATATATATATATATATATATATATATATATATATATATATATAAATTCTTATAAATTAAATTATTTATTTAACTTTTCAAATGAAATAAATGAAATAATTCATTCCTAAATTCTATATTTAATTATAAAGGAAGTAATTTAGTTATAATTCTTTGGTACATATAATTAAAATAATTATTAAATACATTTAGTTATATTTATAATAATAAAAATTTGATTAAATAAAAATAAAAACAATACGTTATCAATTCTTCCAATTTTGATTACATAATTAGGTAACTTTTATAGTCTTTTCGGTAACTTCTCGTACGAAACAAATAATTAATACGAAATCTACAACTAATTTTATACAAAATTTACTAATTTTATAAAAACAAGTAATTAATTAATCAAAATAACCTAAAAATTATAATTAATTAAAAGATTTGAAAAATACCTCAAAATAGATAAGCGATAGCTTATCTATTTTATTTTAGTTGAGCGTTCGTACATCTCCCTGCAAAATTCACCTTTCATGTATGTGGAAATTCATTAACAATAAATATGTCAACAAATAAAATTAAATTTAAAGAATAAAAATAATTCAAAATATTAAAAAATTATACATCTAAAATAATTTTATTTAGAAGCATGATAAAAATAATTTAAATTAATTTAATAGGAATGAAACTAACTGAATAATAAAAATACCTCAATGTGTTAAGCCTCTCAAGTCTCCTTGAGCAGAAACTGGCCGAGTGAAAAAATTTTGAGAGTGAAATCAGTTCACTTCCTCCTCTCATTTATAAGGAAGAATATATCATCTCAACATTATTGTGTTGGTGAAATATATTTTACATCATTGTATTAGTCCACAGATGATACTAGTACTTTTATGTACTTTTTTTATGTGCTACAGTAAAGTCACAACTACTAGCGGTGACTTTACTACTCACGTACCTTTTTGTCATAAAGTCACCATTACAGGTTACTTTGCTTAATTTGATAAAAAAAATTTACTCTCATATAAATGGATAGCCTTTTTTGAAACATCACTCATATAATTAAATTTGCCAATAATTAGTATATATAAAATAATTTTTATTAGAGATGCTAGTGGCAAATTGGTATTTACTCCAACAAGGTAGTAGGAGGTTGTGTGTTTGACTTCCGCTTAACTTAGGTGGTTTATTTTTCCTTGTATTTTCTCTCAAGAGGCATTCTTTCTTTCTTTTATTTTTTCTTCTTTTTCTTTCAAGTTTATAATTAAATTGTTTATTTAATTTATTTCTTTATGTAAATTTATTTATTTAGTTTTCTCTTTCTCGTTTATTCATTATTATTATTTTTCTCTCTTTTATGATTTAAGTTTATTTTTTTATGTTTTTATTTTTCTCTTATCATAATTACGAAGATCGAAGGAAATACGTTATATTTTGTCTTATATTTGGGCCCATCGATAAAAATCCTCGATCCATTACTATATATATATATATATATATATATATATATATATATATATATATATATATATATATATATATATATATATATATTCCGGAGACTTAACACTTTTTCGCATAAAACGTCAATGTATTATATGAATTCATTATGAATATGTTGGAATTAAAATGGCTCTTGAAATGAACTTTTCGATGGAGGTATTCAATATTTATTCCAACATAGTTGTTGAAGATTTGGGTTGGGCTGAATGGCCCATCCAGCATGTTTTTAAAATTAGGTGGTAAGAAAATAATACTAGTACTAGTAGTGGCCCAAAAGTTGGATGATCTCCTCAGCCCTCATGTGATTTTTAGCCCAACATATTTTTGAAAGTAAATAAACAAACAAAAGAAGTGACAAAGTAGAAGACTAAAATTCGACGATTGTTAGTTTTGGATTTAATTTGATTTCGTTAGCATTTAGCACTTTTGTGAATGTGCAAACTGTATGTGAATATATGTTTAATTAAAATATATATTTCTTAGTCTACTTGCAAAATGTAATAGGAGATTTTAATTATCTCTTAATACACTGTACATTAAAATATTATACTCTTTAATTTATTAAATATATACTTTATTTTAGGTTGTAGGGAATACATTTTAGAATCCACTAAGCCACAATGCACTTTCTTCTTCTTTTACTTTTTATTTTTAACATTTTGTTCATGTTTCTTTTTTCTCTTTTATTAATTTGATTTTATTTCTTTTATTACCTTTAATTTTTTATTTATTTCTTTTATAAGTATTTTTTAAATATTATTTATAGATAAACATTATATTATAATATTTTTGTTGTAATGAATTTATTTGATTTAAAATGCATAGGAGTTTTTGGTATCATAAAACTCTTTTAAGCCTTTTTTTTAAAAATTTGTTTGTCCTATAAAATTTTTTAATTTCCTTAATAAAATGTCTTTTATTCAATTTTATTTCTTTAATCTTACTTTTATTTTTTTTATTTCTTATAAATTAATTCTATTTTTAATATTTTTGTATATAAACATGGTATATTATGGAGTAAGTTATTTTCATTAATATTTATATTATAGTTAATTTTATTGATAAAAAATTCATAGGATTAATATATATTTACGTTCCATAAAACTCTTCAAGTTTTTTTATTATTAGTTCATGAAAAAATTTTAAACTACTTTTTTAATTACATCTTTTATTAATTAATAACCTTAAAAACTTATAATTTCAAAATAATATCTCACTTGACATACATTAACATTTTTTTATAAATTTTTTCTTAATTAAAAGTACTAAGATACCATGACATTTTATAAAAAACTATTAGTAAATTTGATAATTAAAATAATTTTTCTTAAACAACAAGAAACTATAAACATGAACCGATTTGTGAGATGGAGAGGGTATAATTCAGTGCTCCAAAACATAAATCTTGGATCCGTCAGTAGTCTCAAGCGAAGACATTCGTGATGTAGATACAAAGTGATAACATTTTAATAAAATGTGGTATTTGGGATAATGAAAAGTAATAGTAGTATAGTGAATTATATTTTGAGCAATTCGTAGTACAAATAAAAATTACTCCCTTTGTCTCGGTGAAAGTCCACTGTTTGTTTTTTGCATGTGGATTAAGAAATATTATTATTTTATGTATAGTGGGTAATTATATTAGTAGTGAGTGGTGAGTCATTTTACTAAAAGGGAAAAATGAGGACATTTTAATTAGATACCCAATATAGTAAAATGACTGGGATCTTTCAGTGGGACGGAGTTGGGAGTACTATAATATTTTGAGTTAGTCTCTGTGAACTGGATTTGTGGTCCCCCTTTAATTTAAACTCTAGCAATAAATATAGGGTATAATAGGATTGAAATGAAAGAACATATGATTTATACCATAAACCCGATTTACACAAGTGTGTGTCTAACTTTTTTAATGAAAAGTGATATATTTAATAAAGTGATAACTATTTAAAATAAATAAATAAATAAAAAATTGACACGGTCTCGCACTTGTTGCTCATAATTTATTTATTATTTAAAATTAAAGACTATATTACGTCCCAAAATCAATAAAATTATTATTATTACTCCCTTCGTTCCGCACCAAGGGTCTCTTTTTCCATTTTGGTCATCCCACCCAAAAGGTTTTCTTTTCTTTTTTATACACATGGGTCCCACACTCACCCACTAATACAATTAAAACATGTGGTCCACACTCCCACTAATACAACTACCTACTATACATTAAATAATACCCCTTAATCTACGTGCAAAAAAGCAAAATTCACCCTTGGTGCGGGACGGAGGGAGTATTTTTTTTCTTTTTTTTGGAACTCGACATCGGAGTCCGCGGGGTGGAGGGTTTTTCAATTCACGAGCTACATATTTTTTTAAAAAAAGTAAAAAAATAAAATAAAAATTCCTTCCCATAAAAATGAACGGCTGATCTAAAGGTTGTCAATTGTCATAGCCAAAGCCAACAGAGAGTAGCCGCGTCTAGCTAGCGTGTGATGTTCCACATCAATTTTATTTTATTTTATCTACAATCCCACTCTACTAGTTTAATTTTGTGTGCCTAATTCAACCATAAAATTTTCAAGAAAATAATGTAATAAAACTGAGGATTGGATACAATTTAGGTTAAGTGGAAATAAGAAAAGTAGATTTAGGATTTAGTAGATTTAGGATTGGGAGGATTTAGTAAATCCAATGAATCAAATTGATATATAAGAGTAGGGAGTGATGCATATGTATGAGGGAATAAAGTGTGATGTGTGTAAGAAATAAGTAAGATTTATATAATACTCCCTCCATTTCACACTTATCTTCATATTTTTTGTTTTTGTTCGTTCCACACTTATCTTTACTACCCAAAAAATGAAACTTCACATCTATCAACATCCTCAAAAGTTATCTTAATTTCAAAAATATAATTCCAACCTAACACACATAACATACTTTATAATTTATTCATTACCTATAAATACTACAATACCCCTAAAAAGTCAATAAAATTTGTCAAAAAATAACTTTTTTTAAACTCAATAGGGAATACGATTTTACCAAATCTCTAACTAGAATAAGAACTAAAAAATCAAAAGTATACATAGGAGTAAAATAGCAGGTTTATAAGAACTAAAAAATCAAAGTATACATAGGAGTAAAATAAGCCATAAGCCATGCACATTTGTAAAATAGTAATATTCAACCTTTACACAAACGAGCTAAATCATTTAATTATAAATAAATTGTTGATAATTAAGTTTATATAATTGGGTTAGATTCCACCACTCCCTATTAATTTGTGTCTAACTTATAATTTTTTAAATCCACTTTGCCCACCAAAGTTTGTTGTTCTACTTTAAATGCATTTGATCGATCCTTTCTTTTTTTTATGTATTCACATGACCATCATGATTCTATCATAATTTGTCATATTAAATTTGCTAAAAGATGACGCATTTCTCATGAAAGGTGGTTGTAGGTTACACCTAAATAGTATAGCAAGTGGAGAACAAAAGACGTTATTATAATTGAATATGTTATTAATTAGTAAGGTGTGAGCATGAGTATTTTGTTATTTTTCTATTAGTTTTATGTAATATTGTAATCTACTGAGGCTTAATTTATCGTCTAAACCTGTTAGTTAAAAGTATGAGGCTTGGTAGGATATAAACTAGAGAGGGGTGAATTACAATATCCTTTAAAATTAATAAAAAATTAAAGGAATTTTAATACTCAGTTAATTACATTTACAACTTTACAAATACACTTATTAATATAATGTGAATCAAACACTTCCTAAGAATAAATATTAATCCTAGGAGTTAATCGTCCGCTTTAAAGAGGGTCATTTCTTTTTTTACACACATGGATCCACACACACCCACTAATACAACTAAAATATCGAGTCCACCCTCCCACTAATACAACTACCAACTACACATTAAATAATAATACTCCTTAATCAACGTGCACAAAAGTAAAAGACCCTCTTTCGGGCGGACGGAGGGAGTATTACATTAACCATTAGACTTGACATAATTAATTATGTGAACTCGTGTTTGGAGACATAGTTATACAGTTGTGTGAGGCCTATATAAGTACGTAAGTACCTTGGTGCAAGATCTAGTTAACTAGAACATCACATTTCTCAACAACAATGGTTGCATCCTTTCTTGAAACTAGGGCTCGTGCTCTTGTTACAACCTTTCTTCAACGATTCATTTACACTGGATGTCTAATGTGAGCTTCATTTTATTTATCCATCATTTTATTTCTGCATTTTATAATTAGTTTTTATATTGAGGATCATTAATTAGTCCATATATTTAATTACTACATGCCAACAGATCTTGTCTTCTTTCAGAAATAATTCTCTTCAAAATATCGAGTGTTATTTTTCATAATGCTGGATCCTTTATGAGAGTAAACCTTCATATATAGAAGAGCAATCGTCTACAGAAGATTTTTTTTTTTCATTATGATTACTATATATTTTCATATAGTTTTTTTTGAAACGCTTGATTATAAATTTGTTGGCATATTGTTTTTAAATTGGAGTATAATATAGCTGACGAAATTTGTACCAGTTTATTGGAGGACGGAGGTTCGACTTACACATTCGAAGGAAGTAGGAAAAACAGCACTTTGAAAGTTACACTCAGAATTCATAATCCCCACTTCTATTGGAAGGTACGTATTACGTACAATAAAACTTTTACTACTTATATCATTGAGAACAAAAAACTTTAAGTGTGTAAGACCGTCTCACGTAAGGGTTTATGAGAGACGGATAAAAATTTATAACTTTTATAATAAAAAATGATATTCAATTAATGAAAAATGACAATGCTATTTCATGAACAATTTAAAGTATAAATGAAAAGTGAATACATTTTATATCGAAAGTGATAACATTTTATACAAAAGTGATAATTAATTGAAAAGGTGTAAAATGAACAATTTATAGTATAAATGAAAAGTGAAAATATTTTATAGCGAAAGTGATAATATTCTATACGAAAGTGATAATTAATTTAAAAAGTGTAAAATGATCTCATATAAAACTGTCTCACACAAGACTTGTCCAAAATTTTATTATTAATGAGAGATATTATATAATTGATATATTAATTATTTATTAATTTAGAGATTATAAATAAAGAATATTTTATGGACTTTACATGCATTAGGAATATACTGATCGGGAGTATATAACTACATAAATTTAGAAATTCACAATTACAAATTATATATAGTTAATTAATTGTATTATAATTCAATCTTCTTGTATATGTATTTATAACTATATTCAGTCAAATTATACTATTAACCTTTTAATTGAAAGAGTAGATTGAAATATTAATGTTATTAGTTAATATACTATATACTAATGACAATAAGATACGTTCAACCATTAATGTTATTAGTGAATATATACTCCAGTCCCGTTTCAATGTTTACGTTTCTATTTTGCGCGTCTCATTTCAATATTTACGTTTTTCTTTTTGGAATATGGGACCCACCTAAAACAATTAATATATCATCCAACACTAATACACCTACCCACTTTACATTAAATATTATATTTTTCCACCCACTATCTATTAAAATATTATACTTCTTAATCAACGTAAAAAAACAAACCTAAACATTGAAACGGGACGGAGGGAGTACTATATACTAATGACAATAAAATATTTACGTGAAATCGTCTCATTTAAAGTGTTTTATGAGATTGATAAAAAATGATAAAAAATTAAGAAAGAGTGAAACTGATTGATGAAAAGTGATTACTGTCCAGCAAACTATTTAAAGAACAGTTCGCAGTATAAATTAAAAATGATAACATATTAACTAAAAGTAATATTTTTTTTATTAAAAAGTACTAATAATTAAGAAAAATTAAAACGATGTCACTCTCTCATTCATAATAAATTGTGACAGGTTGCGACGGAAGGTGAATTAGGTTTTGCAGAGGCATACATAAATGGTGATATTTCATTTGCTGATAAAAATGAAGGTCTTCTCAACTTCTTTCTGGTGAGAGGGAAATTAATTAAGTATCTTAATTAATTAATTCTTGATATATTTCAGATATTGGTAGCATACTATAACATATATTTTTTTTCACCACTTTTCATTCTGAAGATAATTATAGGTAATAAAGAGTTGAATTCTTACACTTCAAAACAAAACAAGAGAAGGTAAGCACATAAATACATTAGAATTTTTTGTGTTATTGTTTTATATAAAACGTTATTAAATGAATATATATTAATTAGGGGATGGTGGACGCCATTGCTTTACACTTCTATAATATCTTCTGCGACATATTACTTGAAGCATCTTTTGAGGAAGAATTATCTATGGCAAACGCGACGTAACATTTCCAACCATTATGACCTTGTAAGTATTTTTAATAACTCAATTAATATTTTTTTTTATATGAAGAAGTGTTACATTTACATTGTTACTCTTCAAAATAATCTTGTTACTCTTCGGAGAGAAAAAAAGGGGTTATATTCCTCTTATACATGATGGGTTATAATTCTTCTAAGAGGAGTAGCATTCTTATATATTATGAAGAGTTACACAAAAGTAACACCTTTTGGGACACATGCATGCAATTGCATGGATGTATCTCTTTCTAATAAAGTATAAGTATGTATTTTTGTTAATTATGTTGTCATTTTTCATCTATCCTACAATTACTCATGAAATAAATAGTTTAATTAGACGATTATCACTTTTCATTAATTATTATGTATTATATTTTAATAAAAATATTATCACTTTTTATGCGTCTCATGGAATTCATTTCATAAAGTTTTTGTTATATATGTACACACAATTTTGTAGGAGTAGCTTCTTCTTTTTCTTCTTTTTTTTTTTATTCTGATTGGATGGATAACATATAAGAGAAAGGGAAAAACAATACCATAAAAGGAAAGTACAAACCTTAGGGGTATTAATTGGATTAATTTATTCTCTTAATCTTATGTGTCAATTATATAATTAGTGGCATAAAAAATATACTAAACTGGCACAAGAAATCCCGTGCCATTTTTCTATATCTCTCATGTGTCACGACTTATATGATTGACATATAATAGCGAGAAGAAAATCTATTTTACTAAGGTTTGTGTTTTTCTTTTAGCATTATTCTCTTCTCTACATACACGTATGTGTCGCTCATCCAACTATGGACATTAAAAATCAATACATCAAATGATATAGAAATCCGCTCTGTCATCTTTACACCGCGTAGATAAACTTCAAATTAATTAATAAACTGAAATTATATATCAAATTGTAATTAAGAAAAAAAAACCATATGTGCAGATTCAATTTCAAGATGATATACATTAAATTGATTGTCTTTCCTACTAGCTAATTTGAGTAAATTAAAACATTTATTCCGTTGTGATACTGCAGAGCAATGAAATGTTTTCTCTATTTTTGGATGAAACAATGAACTACTCCAGCGCAATGTTTAAGGTAGGAATTCATGCCCTTATCCTATATTTCTCACATTGAAATGCAAAACGAATTGAGATCGTACTTTTTATCTTCTTTTTCGAAAATCTTGTGTGAGACTGTTTATTTTTTTAAAGTTTAAAATCAAAATCGTCTCATACAAATTTACTTTATTCAAAATGGTCTCAAGAAACTTAATTTAGTCCCATAACTTTAAAATTCTCACAAAATGGTCTTTTTTATTGAAAAATGTCCAATTTTTCTTATTCCATGGAATGAGACTGAATCGATGTTTTTACAAAGTTATGAGATGAAATTGGTAAAGAAATATTATTTTTAGACGAAATTAAGTAAAATTTAAAGGTTTGGAATGAAAATGAATATCCTAACTATTTTGAAGCCTTTTCGAATAAAGTAAAAAGATAAAGGAATATATATATATATATATATATATATATATATATATATATATATATATATATATATATATATATATATATATATATATATATTTCCCTTTTACACTATTTATAAATGAAAACAATTTTTCCATTCATGTACGTAGTACAAAGCTAATGGTAAAAAACAAAGTTAAGCTGAATCCAAACACACCCGTAACGTAATTTATGATAACAACATTGCATGTTATAATGCGACTCCATATATATATGTTTCCTCAAAAACACAAGTATATAGTAGCAAAATCATTTATATTATTCATGTTTAATAACACTTTAGCAATCCAAAAGTATTCCATATATGCAGTGCTAATTTATTATATTGTTACATTCTATTTTGTTTTGAAAGTCTCCAGACGAAGACTTGAAGGATGCACAACTCAGAAAAATCAATACTTTAATTGAAAAGGTGAGATTTTGGTGTGTCTCAGATCCAATATATGGGGGAAAATTTACATATGGTTCTTTAAATATGTCAATTTTATGAATTTTCAATTTTTGTAATTTTTTTTGTCTAATTTTATTTATTTTTGTCCATTTTTGATCATTTTTAACCTAAAAATAAAAAAGTTGCCTGAATATTGCTGCAAATATTTTTTTTTCCAATTTTAGTCCTTTATCTATCTATTTTTATCAATGTTAGTCCTTTTTTATTTAGTTTCTACATGAAATTTGTTCCTTTTTTATTTAGTTTCTGCATGAAATTTGTTAAAATATACGTAAATATTTTACATACGTTAAGAAAAATATTTTAAAGTACATATATTCGAAATTTATTTAAATTAATCTATGATAAGTTTAATTCTTTAAAAAGAATCAATAATTTTGAATATTAATTATAATATATTTTAAAAATCTAGAAATATTATAAATTAAAAAAAAATAAATAATAGAATTTCAATAGACAACAGAGGAAAAAGACAATGATTTTTGTTGGCCTACAATAACAGTTGTGAAAAGACATCACTTTTTTGAAAGGTATCAAGGGCCAACTCCAGTGGCGGATGTATGTTGGGGCAGCCCCGGGCTCAAGCCCAGGGCTGTCCCCCAAAAACCCATTATATCATATGTAAATAATTTATAAATAATTTGTATTTTTAAGTTTAGCCCACCCCAAAAATATTTTCAGTCCACTCAAATAAAGCTAAAAAATAAATATATCTTCTTTCTTCTTTGTATTTTTAAGTTTAGCCCAACCCAAAAATATTTTAAGCCCACCGAAATGAAGCTAAAAAATAAATATATCTTCTTAAATTTTATTTATATATATATATATATATATATATTATTTTTTAATTATTATTAATATTTTTTATTTTCTTCAATAAACTTAGCCCACCCCACCGCGGTTTTCTGGATCCGCCACTGGCCAACTCCACCGGCTGAGCCACGTAACTCGACTCGAGTAGTACCTGTTGAGGCCATCATCCCCCATTCTAGCTCTATTTTCGTAGCCATCCACCGAGAAAAGTCGGAACTTCTTGGATTTATAACTACGTTTTTATGTTTTATTTCAAAATTCTTGACATTTTTTGAAAAATTTAAATATAATAGATTGTTTAAATAAATTTTTTATTTTTAAAAATATGTATTTTAATATTCTTTCTTATTTTTAATCAATTTTTATGATTTTCCTTAAAAATAATATTTTAAATATTTTTTAAAAAAAGACCAAATGAGAATCGGGCATATTTACAGGACAATGTGAAATTTTCTCCTATATATAATTTAATAATTAAGGAAATAAGTAAATAAAAATATTGAAGTAGGTGAAGTTATACAGGCAAGAATTAGTAAGGAGCATCACATTTTGGAGATTGGATTTGGTTGGGGATGTTTAGCCCTTGAAGTGGTTAGAATGACAGGATGCAAGTACACCGGCATCACTCTATCAAAAAATCAATTGCAATACGTCGAGAAGAAGGTCAAGGAAGCCGGCTTGCAGGTATATATATACGCATTGCTCCTCTCATTGCTCTTTACATATATTCTTGCATGTATGGATCACTGCTTTCTAACATAACAATTCATGATTTGAATTAGTTTATGGAGAAAATAACCAGGTGGGCTAGCTCACCTGGCCACTGGGCTCCTCACTAAGTTGAGTGACCCAGGTTCGATTCCCTTTGGGAACAAATTGGAGTAGGGAGTTATAAGGAAGGCTAGGAGAATAATCTTGGATTATGGGTATACTTACTTCTAACCACTAACAAACTAACTTTGTTCGATAAAAAAAAAGTTTATAGAGAAAATCCAAATTTGGTCCTATAACTTATAATAAATTCAATTTTTGTTCTACAATTTTTTGCTTTTCCATTTTTACTCTCTTTTTATCAGTTTTAGTCCTGTAATTTTTTCTTTTTCACTTTTAGCCCTTTTGCAATTTTTTTAAAACGTACAGGACTTGCAAAGTCCTATAAGTTCTTGCAAGTCCCGTAAGTCTTGCAAAAAAATTTCAAAATACCAAAATTGTAAAACTCAAAAGGACTAAAATGGATACTAGATTATGATTGAAACAATAAAAAGTTATGCGATCAAAATTGGATTATATCAAATTTACGGGACTAAAATTGATATTTTCTCTCGTGTAAATGATGCCATTTGTCATGTCATAGTTTGTGCATATATAAAATTTAATTTCAGGATCAAATTGAACTTCTTCTGTGTGACTACCGCGAACTGCCTAACGACCAAAAATACGACAGGATATTCTCTATGTAAGAAATTAAGAGCTAGCTAGCGTTACATAAATTCAAGATCACCATTTTCATAAGAAAAAACTGATCAAATATTAACGTAATTTCCAGTGAGGTAATAGAGCACGTTGGACATGAATTTATGGATGAACATTTCAAATGCTGTGAATCTGCATTGGCTGAAAATGGTCTTTTTGTTCTTCAGGTGATCGATTCCCTTCCCTTGTTAATAAATTACATTTATTTTATTTTAAACTGCAGTACTTAATTAATTAATCTGGTTGATTTTATACCAGTTCATTTCAATAGTTGACGAAAAATATGAAAGCTCAAGGCTTAGTGAAGGATTCATTAAGGAATATATATTTCCGGGCGGGTGCCTCCCTTCACTCAGTCGAGTTTTATCCGCCATGGCTGCTGAATCCAGACTGAGGTGAATGAATAAATATATCAATATCAGTAAATTATACTCCACTATATTTTATGAGATAAATAAGAAATGATAACAAGATGATGATGTTTATGCAGTGTGGTGCATCTAGAAGAAATAGGATGTCATTACTACTACACTCTAAGGTCTTGGCGGAAAAAATTCCTCAATAACCGACGGTAAGAATTTCAATTAATTCAAAAGTTATGGCTGGTATATTGTTACTTAGTCAATAATTTGTGTTGCAATTATTTGATTAAAGTGAAGTTGAGGCATTGGGATTTGATGAGAAGTTCATACGTACGTGGGAATACTATTTCGACTATTGTGCTGCAGGCTTCAAATATTGTCTTCTTGGAGATTATCAGGTAACTATATATATATATATATATATATATATATATATATATATATATATATATATATATATATATATATATATATATATTTGATTATTGACTCAATTTCAATTCTTCCAGTCATAAATATATACAATTGAGTCATTTATTTAAACAAGCAATTGAATCACACCCACAACCGCCAACTAAATAAATCTACATTCGAATCACACTTCACAATCGGCCCACATATTTGTATTTAATTGAGTCACCATCAATTGAATCAACAATTGATTAATATCTCTTTTAATTGAGTTATAAATATCTAACCGAGTAAAAAATTGAGTAAAGAATATTTATGTAAATCTGGGCACTTTTTTTATCCATTTATATCTGATCGTAGACGACTATTAAATAGGACAAATATGAAAATTTCTCCCATTTCTCTATACATTTATCTTGCAATTAAATATTGTACATTCTCACTGTCCACAGGTTGTATTCAGTCGACCTGGAGATGTTGCTGCCTTTGGGAACGATCCGTACAACCCTGTCCCATCTGCTTAATTTCTGATATTATTTGCTATTGAACTCAAATTTGCATGCATGGTTTACTGCATTTGTTTGTTGAAATAAAGTCTCCTGTCCATCAATTGTTATTTGTCATTCAAAATTACTCATGAAGTTGAACAATCTTGCTGTAACATCTCGAATATTGATCGATTATACTTAATTTCAAAATTGTCATCACAATTTCTATTTTCGTTAGTACCATAAAAATTTGAGTTAAATGCTCTTTCAGTCCCATAACTTTTGCCAAATTCAGTTTTGTCCCAAATTACTTAAAATTTTTCGGTTTAGTCCCATAGCTATATCAAAATTTTAGATTTCATCCCAAAATTAATTTTCGTCATAAATCGTCCCATAACTCCTGAAAAGTTTTCAAAACTATTCCAAAATTTGGGATGGTTTTGAAAAATTTTCAGGAGTTATGGGACGATTTGCAACAAAAAATTAGTCTTGGGACGAAATCTAAAATTTTGAGATAACTACGGGACTAAATTGAAAATTTTAATTTGGGACGAAAATCGAATTTGGCAAAAGTTATGGACTGAAAGTGCATTTAACTCTTAAAAATTTGCTTAATCTCAAAATTGTAGTATCCCTCATAAGTGAATAAGGTAATCAAAAACAATTTCTTTATTATATGATTAGGTGCACATAAAAAATGAACATTTTTAAATATATAACACTTGGACAAAAAAGGTGTAATATATAGATATTACATATAAGGTGTATGATTAGATAAATTTAGAACTTCGAAATCCATGAGTATGATTAGATACATCCAAATTTTAAATAGGTTTAATTAAAAAAACACCACGAGCTTTACTTGCAAATTAATCCTTTGAGAAATTACAAAAAAGAACACCACCTCTAATTATTGTTACAAAATGCACCAAATTTGTGACTAAATTTTGCAATAATACTTAAAGGTGGTGTTCTTTTATGCAATTTCTTAGAAATGGAAATTAATTTACAATAGGAATAAATTTCTAATTTTCCTTGCAATTAACCCATTTTAAAATCTGATATTTTGAAAACTCAAACCTAATTTATGGAATATAATCAGTCTTACCTTAAGTTAGGTACAACCTGCACCTTTAACGCTCTTAATTAGTAAGTTTTTTTCATTAATTATTAATTAAAATTTTAATAATATAATTAATATTTACCATATTAGTTTATGATTTATTTTACCTTTCCATTCATGAAATCTTGTGGTTTATAGTTTAATTTGTCATTAGGAATATTTAATATTTATTCTTAAGGTTTAATGTTAATTCAAGGGTATAATTATAATTTCACACTTGTGCCTTGTTACCTATTTTTTCAAAAGTTTATTATTTATATCCTTAAAGTTCAGTGTTAATTTTATGAGTATAGTTGTAATTTTACCTTTGTATTTAGGGCATATTTTACCTTGGGTTCGGTATTTAAGTTAATTCTAAGGGTATATTTTTACCCTTATATTTTAGGGTATATTTTACTCCTAAATTTATGGTTCATGGTATAATTGTCTTCTAATTATAATAAAAATAAAATAAAAATTAAAGGAGAAAACCGCGGGTTCCATGAAACATTGGTACAGTAGTGTTAATAATATAAAATATGGTTAGTCATGTTTTAAGAAAATCTTAAATTTGTGGGATCGTTCCAATCAATTTTCTCCATCCACGATTAATGAAATGAACAGGGTAACCTCTAAGGATACGTGAATTTTCGTTGCCATTTATAATCCGGCATCGATTTCCAATCGTTGCAATTCGTAATCCCGTCGTTCCTACCGGAGTTGCTCGTCGTTCAATCGTCGCTATAACTATTCTTTTCGCGTTCAATCGTAAACGGAAATCGACATCAACCAACCTAATCTATAATTGTGAGTCAAAACCATGGATATTGTTTCATATTACAAGGAAAGAAGCAAACAACGTCGATGAAGGTTCTTTGTTAGATGACTGAAGTTTATCCTTTTATGCTATAGTATGTTAGTTCTTTGTTATACCATGTTTGACGTTTTTGTAAAGTATCATTGGTGATATGAACAAAGGAACGACTTGTACGACACCATATGAGACAACAAGTATGTTAGTTTTGGGTTATAGTATATCTTCCACCCTTCAACGTGATAAAGTATCATCATGTTAAATAGCCTATAGTATCCCAGTTTTGCGTTATAATATATTTAACTTTATTGTAAAGTATCATTAGTAATATGAACAAGGGAATGTAGTGTACGACATCGTATGAGTCGAACAGTATGTTGTTTTGGGTTGTAGTATGTTTTGCAAGGGTTAAAGTACTGTTAGAATACAACTTGCAAACATAAACGAGTATCATCAGCTTATCTTATAGTATATCAACTTTGCTATTACGCTCGGGTACGAGAAGAATATTTCTAATTTTCTATGGGGTTGAAACGCTTTATAAATATACCAATTTCCCACGAAGGGTTGAGTATGCACATTGGAAGTAATATCAATAAATCCCCAAAGCGAAAGCATTATATAAAAAGAGTGAGAAAAAGATTATTTTTACATAGTAACTTCTACACTCTCTAGTAGAGTGGAATATCAAAATGTAATTTTTCAGATGATATATCTTAAAAAAAATTCTACTAAAAATCTTCTAAGCAATCACATAACTTAAGAAAAAGAACTTGGGTCATCCACACAGGTGATCACTATTTTCTTTCACCTTCAAATGTAAGGGATCGATTGTAGCGCGTGTGACCAAGTTAAATTATCGTTCTCACGAGATAATAAAGAATTTAACAAATAATTCTATATATGATAATTTAAATGCAAGAAAAATCTGGGTTTTTTTTTAAAATATTTAAGTAACTAATAAAAATTGAATTTAAATAATTAAACTAAGCAAAGAAAATAAATCACACAGAGAAAATGATTAAGAATTCAAAGATGGAGAATTGGTAATGCTAAGGAAACAACTTAACTATGTGATTGATTAATCTAGACCCAAATTAATTACCTGCAGACGTTTATAAGAGGATCACTAAGCCTAGTTAAATCATCTTTATTGGGTAGGATCTAATACTTATAATGAGCTGCTAAACCTAGAATCGATAAGGAATTAACTCTCACTCCCTCTATAGGTACTTCATTCTAAATTTTATTAAAGGATAGAGCACTAGACTTCCCTTTTTAGGTACTGAATTATTAACCCCTTGTCTCCTTACCAATTCTAATAATGATGTTTTACCAAGTAATTAATATTCCAAATTGATTGTCTAATTGTCTTAGGAATTATAGGTCAATCCCCTAAGACTGTCACAGGAAACAACAATTATCATGCAAAAATAAAGAATCCTATCAATCAGTGATACCGTCATGAATAATTAAAGGAATCAAAACTCAAAACACAATAATTTGAAATCTAAAAAATATATTCTTCAATAAGGAAATAAATATTCTGCAGTGTAATAGATTTAAGTCTAGGGCAATCAAATCACATAATCAAAACTGTCTTAATGCCCTAACATCACTAACAAAGAAACTTAGCCCATGGTTTTACCATGGCAAATTACAAAGATGTAAAATACCCCAACCATTGTTCTAAAATAACAAAGATAAATAATTGAAAAATAAAGAACCCTTGTGGAGGACTCCAATTCTTCAATCACGATCTCCGCCAGGACCTCCGTCTCCGGTGAGAGGGTGATGGGTGATGGAATTTTGACAAGATGATAATTGGGCGTGCTGTGTGTATGAAGTTCTGGGTTCCTTCTAATTGCGAGAGAGTGCTCCCCTTTTTGTGACGAAGAATTCCACTCCTTTTTTACTGCTGTAGACGCGCATAGGAATAAAAAGTGGGCTAGGAATCAAGCTGAGCCTGGAATGAACAAATAAAACACCTAGGGCCCGCTATGCAAGTCGGATTTGCCGCCCATTTATGCAGAGAATGCATTTTGGCAATTGAGTATTCAAGTCATGGGCCCCACCACTATCAATAACATAATTTCACAAGACAAAGACTAGAATACAACTGTCCTACCAATTCCAAAATGTACAATCTTCTTCCTTCACATTCGGTGTGTGTGTGTGTTTTTTTTTAAAACTGTTGCTGTTACTGTTTTTATTTATTTTTATTATTTATTTAATTTTAGGGATATAATTGTAATTTTACCTTGTGGTTTAATGTATAATTTATCCCTAGGGTTTAGGGTATAATTTAACCCTAGGGTTTAGGGTATAATTGTAATTTTACCTTTGTGGTTTAGAGTATAATTTATCCCTAGGATTTAGGTATAATAGTCATTTAAATAAAATAAATTTAAAAATAAAATAAAAAACAACATTAATGAAGGAGCATGAATTAATTAAGAAGATCGGGGGCCAAGAGTGTACCAATTCAATTGATACACCCGGTTGTACCCTAGTCCTTCTCTTCTCACAAACTCATTTTCCTGCCAATTTATGCACACATCTTAGCAACCACGTGGCAATTGATATATATATCCCCCACTCAATTACAAATTTACATGCATGGGCTGCACTTGAATTTCTGCATCCACATGGCATTTAGGATGGGTTGACAGGATATCTATATGTATGCATGGCCCACTTGAATCATGTAATGCACCAAAATTTCGAGAGTTTCGAAAAACCCGTCAACATATGCGTAACCACACGAGCATAACTTCATTCGAAGTGATTCTTATGCCCACGCGATCTTCTCTTTTGTGGCTTTCTAACCATATATCACATAATCAGTTTTGACTTCCACACAAATGCAAAAAAATTATGGAAAGTGGTCGTGTTTTTTCTTACATCTTGCATTCCAACTTGCATTTTTTTCCTTTTCCCTATCAAAACAAAATAAAATAACTCTCAAGCACCTCTTAGTTAATAATAATTAAAATTGTTAAGATTTGTGCAAATAATAGCAATTATCACACTCAAAGAGGTATCAAATCAAATAAAAAAATACATGAATTTTGCTTTTCCAAAAATAATAATAATTAAAAATACCATCCCTATAAATAAAATAAAAACATAAGATCATATACTTCCCATCTCATTGAAAGGGGATATTTACTTTTTGCATGTAAATTAAGCAATATAATATTTTAAGCTTATGAGTAAAAACATATATACAAATGAATAAAATTATATAAACTTTATTAACAATTTTTCTATAGATTTTTTAAGGAAAATCTGAATGTAAAAAAGCTATACAATTTTAAGGGGAAAATTGCATATTTGATCCAAGAGCAATCTCATTTCACTTTTAGTCATTTTTCATTACATTTTTTTAATCCCATTTCTTATTTTTAGAAATTCCATTAAATTAAATAAAGGGTTTATTAATTATAAGTACGTGTATTTACAATCTAATTATTAATAAATACATTAAACCAATATAATTACTGCGGGATACATAACGATTTTTTTCTCCCAACATTACCCTTGTTCACAACGTTTAATATTCAACATTTATACATAACAATAATTTCGTTGAACACTAATGTACACTACATCAAAACTAATATTCAACGTTTAATATTAGTGATACACTAATGTACACTAATATTCAACGTTTATATAGAACTAACATTTCTTTTGTCAATGTATACTATTATTATACTTATCACTCGAGATTTTAGGAGAGGGATGATGCAGGGGCTGAAGTGGGAATTGAAGATTTGGAAGCATTCACTCAGCAGGAGGTATCAAACAGTCAGTCAATTTCGAGAATTAATCTGATTTGACTGGGAAGGAGTTATGGTACATATTTTATACTGTTGGAAATCTATTGAAGTCTAGTTTTCTATAAAATTTACGAATCTCAAAAATAATGTTCCTACAGAAAGTTATGGTCGTTTGACTACGGTGTGGCAGACTGTGCAATATACAAAAGTTGCTAGACCAATTCAAAGTTTGCTTCTTTTTGATGATTCATCTCCTCATGAAGAACCTTGGTATCTACATATTTTTAGTCTTTGATTATCTTACATTTATTAGAATCTAAGTTCATATTTTCTATATCTTGAGAATGTTCAAATCTCATTTATTTCCTTTGACTCACTTGGAGGGTTGTTCCAAGTCTTGCCTATATAATGGCTATCCTATGTAAGCTCTTGAGACATCAATTTCGAAATTAAGCATAACTTGAGCTTTTAAGCTTGTTTAGAAGATGTTATCTTCTTGTATCTTGCTCTAAACTCTTTTGGTGGATTCCTAGAGTGGTGAGTATTGAGTGTTCTCTTGTGATTCCTCCTACTTCTCTAATTTTTCGGTGTCAAGTTGGTTATCAGAGCTTCGGTTAGCAATGGCTGGTCGCAGAAGGAATGGACCAAAAGTTGATGATCCTGTAGCTCGTCAGAGAGACCTTCGTGATATTGAGTTAGAAGATTTAAGGAGACAAGTGCAACAACTCGAGCAACGTCTTGCACGTGGCAAACATCTTGAACGTGATGTTGAGGGTCACGGTTCAGATGGTGATTCTGCAAGCGATGATGTGAATTTTAATCCATTTCATGGAGATGGAAGTGACGATTCAAGTGGTACATCTCGAAGTGTACGGGTTCGAAGGAGCAATGTTCGTAATGAATCTTTTGATTTCAAAGTTGATATTCCAGACTTTGAAGGAAGAAGTGATCCCAACGATTTCATTGATTGGATCAACTCTGTTGAGAAAGTCTTTGAGTTCAAGGATATTAAAGAAGAATGCAAAGTGAAGCTGGTGGCAATCAAATTGAAGAAGTATGCATCCTTATGGTGGGAGAACCTTAAGAAGCAGCGAGCACGTGATGGCAAGAGGAAGATTAGAACGTGGGGCAAAATGAAGAAGGAGTTAAGGAGAAAATTTTTACCAAAAAATTATCGGCAAGATGCTTTCCTTAAATATCACAACTTCAAGCAGATATAAAACAAAAGGATGCTGCAAGTAAGGAGGGGAGTGTTGGTTTTGTGAAACCAAATGCTTCCACTAATAAAAAAAGTTGTTTCAAATGCAAGGGATTTGGTCATTTTGCTACAGATTGTCCAAATTGGAGGATCATTACTCTTGTTGAGGAAGAGTATGAGGAGGAGCATGATGAAACAACGCCGATCTATGATGAGTATGATGAGGATGACGTCACTTACGAGGATCATGGGGAAGCTTTGGTGATACAACGTAGCCTCAATACCACCTACGTTGCGGATGATGCATGGCTTCGCAACAATATTTTTCACACAAAGTGCACGTCAAATGGCAAGGTATGTGATGTCATTGTTGATGGGGGAAGTTGTGAAAATGTTGTGGCTACTACTATGGTGGAAAAGTTGAAAATGAAAACTGAAGATCATCCTCAACCTTACAAGCTATCATGGCTTCGTAAAGGTAATGACGTGAAGGTAAACAAATGATGTCTTGTTCAATTTTCTATTGGTAACAAGTACAGAGATGAAGTTTGGTGTGCTGTTATTCCTATGGATGTGTGTCATTTGCTTCTTGGGAGACCATGGCAGTATGATAGAAAAACACATCATGATAGTTTCAAGAATACTTGCAGTTTTGTGAAGGATGATGATAAAATAATTTTGGGGCCGTCAAGAATGACGGATGTTCCTGGACAATCAAAAGGAGAAGGGAATAATTTGCTCTCCAAATCACAGATTGAGAGTGCAATGAATGAATCCATGGAGGAGTATGCATTGGTGATTCTAGAAGAAAATGAAGAGGGTAATCCTATACTATTTCAAGTTCAATCTCTTTTGCAGGAGTTTCATGATGTAGTTCCTGAAGAGATTCCACCAGGCCTTCCTCCAATGCGAAATATTCAACACTGCATTGATTTAATTCCAGGTGCTTCGATTCCGAATAAAGCAGCATATAGGATGAATCCTTAAGAACATGAAGAGTTACAGAGGCAAGTTGAGGAGTTGTTGGCTAAAGGTCTTGTGCAAGAAAACAAGAGTCCTTGAGCTATTCCGGCACTTCTTATGCCAAAGAAAGATAATTTGTGGCGGATGTGCGTCGATAGTAGAGCGGTAAACAAAATTACCATCAAATACCACTTTCCTATTCCTCGCCTTGATGATCTTCTTGATCAACTTCATGGCTTCAAGATTGGTTCTAAAATTGATTTGCAGAGTGGCTATCATCAAATCCGGATGAGGCATGGAGATGAGTGGAAAACAGCCTTCAAGACAAGAGATGGTCTTTACGAGTGGTTGGTAATGCCATTCGGGCTTTCTAATGCACCTTCTACCTTTATGCGGCTTATGAATCATGTGTTTAAGACATTCATTGGAAAGTTTGTGGTTGTCTATTTTGATGATATTCTTGTGTATAGCTCCAGTCCAGAAGAGCATTTGATTCATCTTCGACTTGTTTTTGGTATGCTGCGGGAGCAAAAGTTGTATGCCAACATGAAGAAATGCCATTTCTTCACTGATAGTCTAATATTTTTGGGCTATGTTATTTCATCTGAAGGTATCAAGATGGATGAAGGAAAGATTGAAGCCATTCTAAGTTGGCCGATACCAAAGACGATTCATGACATTAGAAGTTTTCATGGCTTGGCTTCATTTTATAGCAGGTTCATAAAAAAAATTAGCACAATTATTGCACCTATAGCTGAATGTTTGAAAGGTGGCAACTTCAAGTGGACAGAGGAAGCATTAAAAAGTTTTGAGCTTCTCAAGAGGAAAGTCACAGAGGCTCCTATTTTGCAGCTTCCAACTTTTGAAAAGGTGTTCAAAGTTGATTGTGATGCTTCAAATGTAAGAATCGGAGGAGTTCTTAGCCAAGAAGGCAAACCCATTGCTTTCTTTAGTGAGATGATGAATAAATCCCGGCGCAATTATTCGACCTATGACAAGGAGTTATTTGCCATTGTTCGTACTTTGGATCATTGGCAACATTATCTTTTACACAAGGAGTTTTCAAGGAACTATTTCGTTGGAATTAAGTTTCTAGGGAATATTTATATTTTCATGGGACTATTTTCAATAAATTAAATTTATATGGGACATTTTTTATTTCTTACCCCAAATGAGAATATAAATGATAACATAGTACCAGCCGGGTGGCGTTCACTTAACATAAATATTTAACCACTAATTTATATAAGTGCAGATATAGTCAACATTTGTGAGATAACTAGGCAGGCTTCAAGATAAAGTTAAAAACATCATGAGAACAATGGTTGCATCCTTTCTTGAAACTAGGGCTCGTCTTCTTGTTACAACCTTTCTTCAACGATTCATTTCTACTGGATATTCTATTTATCGATGATTTTTTTTTCTTTTTATTTCTACATTTTATTAATATATATTGAGGATCATTAGTCCATATATCAAAGGTATATTTAATTACTACATGTAAACAGATCTTGTCATAATCATGTACATATACATTGTATATTTTTTTAGACATAATTCCATGTAATTTCGAGTGTGCATGCATGCCTCCTTTCTGAAAAAAATTATCTTCAAAATATCAAGTGTTATTTTTTATAATGTCAAATGTTACTCTTTGAAAAAGTAATAATCTGTCCTTTATGTGTGAGAGTAAATATTAACCCTTTCATACATATAAAACATAAATAAGAAAAAGTGTACTTGATCAGTTTATAGGAGACAAACTCTGAAATCATAAACTTGCAATATTAAGCCATTTAAGGTGATGGCACATGGTTGTATGGCACATTTCCAAAGGCAGCCACATCTCCAGGTCGGCTGAATACAACCTGGAAATAGTGAAGAAGTTAAACAAATGTTTAATTACGAGATTATATCATTGATTAAAAGCATTAAAAGCAAATTTAGAGATAATCAGGTGGGCTAGCTCACCTGACCACTGGGCTTCTCACTAAGTGAATGACCTAGATTCGATTTCTTTTGGGAACGAATAGGAGGGGAGTTATAAGGAGGCTTGGAGAAAGGGAGGAGTTTGGGTTCTTGGTGAACTAATTACTAACTATACTAACAACTAACGTTGTCCGATTATGGAATGACTTTCTTGAGACGGATAAAAAGTAATAATATTTTTCAATAAAAAGTGATAATGGTACAGTGAACTATTTCATGAACAATTCTTAGGATAAATAAAAATTGATAATAACCAATTGAATGATTATTAATTTTCATCGATCAAGTATCACTTTTAATTAAAAATGCTTCTTATCGGGAAAAATGCATTTTTGTCCGGTAGGAAGGGATTGATTTTTTAAAAAAGTCCCTTAGTTACAAATTAGTCCTAATTAAAAGTTACATTAATTTTTGTCCCACTCGATCATTTTAGGATGAAAAAAAAAATACATTTTGGTTTTATTTATTAGGATTTTGGGACAAAAATACAACTTTCAGGACAAATTTGAAATTATGGGACTTCTCTAAATAAAGCTTCTTCGTACGGGATCCTAAAATGCATTTTTTCCCCTTCTTATCGGTCTCACGGAATTTATTATGTATAACAATCTCACACAAGTATTTTTCTATTTTGCTAGGTCAGAGAATGTGAACCCTAATTAGCACACTCCAAGATCAATCTCAATACATTGTTTTCACCATTCAAAATCACAAACTAATTATTAATCTACAAAGAGTTGCACTTTCAGTCCCATAACTTTTTGTCAAATTCAATTTCCGTCCCAAATTACTTAAAATTTTCGGTTTAGTCCCACAGTTATCTCAAAATTTTAGATTTCTTCCCAAAACTAGTTTTTCGTCGCAAATAGTTTCATAACTCATGAAAATTTTTCAAAACATTCCCAAACTTTTAGAAGCTTCCAAAATTTTATGGGACATTTTGTGACTGAAATCATCCCATAACTCCTGAAAAATTTCTAAAATAATCCAAAAAAAGGACTATTTCTGATTGAAATTCAAAAGTTATGGGGCCTTTTTAAAAGTTTTAATTATTTTGGGACGAAATTCGAAACCTTCAATAGTCGTAGACGTTTAATGAATTTAACCCATCTAAAAACATATATACCTAAGAGTGCGCATTCTTTTACACACTAATAACCTATTAAGCCACACTAACGTCTATATATACTTCCTTTGTCCCGCAAAAGGTTCAAACTTTCCTTATTTGTTCGTCCCACAATAATGTGTACATTTCAAAAAAGGAAATAACACCTTTATCCAATAATCTCAAAAGTTACTTTAATTTCAAATTTGTCACTTCTACGTAGCACACATAGTATTACTACTACAAAAAAAACTATTTTTTACCAACGAAATACCTTAATTTCATTGTTAAATTGGTTTACCAACGGATTAACAATGAAATCCATTGATAAATTTCTGTTGGTAAAGTGGTGGTTGGTAAATTTTTAGCAACGAAAATTCAATTCCATTGGTAAATAATTCTATTGGTAATACGTTGGTAATTTACACAAGGATTCCGTTGGTAAATAGCAACTGTTTTTATTTCGTCGGAAAAATATAAAAAAATCCTCTGACATTCTATTGCTAAAAGAAAAAAAATAATTTCCATTGGCAATCTGTTGGTAATTCCGTTGCTATTTTTTTTTGCAGTGTACTTTACAACTTATTTATTACTTGAAAATAATAAAATACGCCTAAAGACAATAAAGTGAGTTTAAAATCAAAATCGTCTCATATGAATTTACTTTATTCGAAATAGTTTCAAGAAACTTAATTTCTCCGAAATAGTTCCAAGAAACTTAATTTCTCTAAAATAGTTCCGTAACTGTTAAATTCTAACCAAAATGGTTCTTTTTACTTAAAAATATTTAATTTTTCTAATTCCTAGGGATCAGATTGAATCGGTGTCTTTACAAAGTTATGGGATAAAATTGACAAAAAAAATATTGTTTTGGGATGAAATTGGAGCAACACTGAAAAGTTTGGTACGAAAATAAATGTCCTAATTATTTTAGAAATTTTTCGAATAAAGTTAAAAGATACGGAACGGTTTCTGTTTTAAATTCCAATAAAGTTGCTCAAAATGACAATTTTTCTTAAACAACATGGACTAACCCTTTTACAGGATGGAGGAAGCATCATTAATCTTTTCCAATTACTAATAAATTTAGAATGTTTCTCATCTAACATAATCTCGAATATATATATATACACATATACCTGATAATTTCCAAGGACACAATATTTGAATCCTGCAGCACAGTAGTCAAAATAATATTCCCATGCCCGTACGAACTCCTCATCGAATCCCAAGGCCAGAACTTGACTAATAAGAAGCAATAGAAACTTTTATATAAATTATACGATTAAAATTTTTTTTTTGCAAGTGTAGACCATGTAAATGTAATAATCAAGGTTTAATCATTTAATAAGTACTACTAAGAATTTAAAATTTTCTCCCTTCGTTCCATTACACTCCACAGGAAAAAAAAATCTTAAATTAATTTCGGATCTATAGTAAATGTGAAGAGGCTAATAGGACGGAGGGAGGAATATATTTTAAATCAAATATTCTTACCCCTGATTTCTTAGGAAATTCTGGCGCCATTGCCTAAGGGTGTAAAAGTAATTGTCACCAATTTCTTCAAGATGCACCACACTGCATAAATTCATTTTTATGAGGACAAAATATTTCATATTGCCAGAAAGTAAATATAAATACAGAAATGATCAATACATGGAAAAAGTGCCTTTGCTGACACAGTTTGTGGTAGAAAAAAATTAATTACTAGTAAATATATTTTCTCTCAAATTATACATTTGTTTTTGCAGTGCTAAAGTATTTCAAGGCCTTTGTCACCCATGCTAATAAACGTTGTTGTTATTTGTGAGGATGCATGTTTTAATCAAAATTAGTAACTTAAATTTTTAAAACCAACCACATTAAGCTTTATTAGAAAAACAAAATAAAAAAAATGGTTAAGAGGTCTTTTTCTATTAGTGAATTAATGGGAAAATTTTTCAATATAAGAGACGAAAAAAATGTTATTAAAAATTTGCATATATATTTTTTAAAAGTTGTAAAAAAGAAAAAAGAAGCGTATATGTATATTGTTACCTAAACCTAGATGCAGAGGACATGGCTGATATTACTCGACCAAGTGAAGAAATACAGCCACCAGAGAATATATATTCTTTAATGAAACTCTGGCTAAGCCTCGTCTCATCGTACTTGTCGTCAGCCATGGCAGTAAACTAAAAACAAACAAACAAATCAATTTTTAATATGTATTGATGCCATATGTATACGTATGTTAATTTAAAGACATATGTGAAACGTTTGATTATCAATGTAAAGAAAGAACGCATTACCTGAAGAACAAGAAGGCCATTTTCAGCTAATGCAGCTTCACATGATTTAAAATATTCATCTATAAATTCATGTCCAACGTGTTCTATCATCTCACTGAAATTACAGATTAAATAAATGAATTATGTGTGTAGATATAGGCAAAACTATTTTTTAGAACACTAGCTAAGGGGTGATTGCACTTTTGGAACAAGATATTTTCGGACCGATAACTTATAAACATTATATTTTGGGTTTCCGCCAAAATCACCTATATTGAGCTTAATTTACCTTTTAAGAGCAAATTTCAATATTTAATTTCGCAAAAATATAGTCCTAATATTTCCAATTTGAAAATATAGTGTCCTAAAAATATTGCTAGACGCTTAGTTATCGTCCTACAAATTTTTAATAACCATATTTAACTATACACATGTTATGGGAATTTTTTATAGTCCGAAATATTGTCCTAAAAATGCTACCACCCCTTATCAATTTTAGTGTCCTAAAGAACAAATCTTCACATATATATTTGAAATGATGCAATAAGGGCTCATGATCACTTTGTGATAATCCTGTCATATTTGTAGTCGGGCAATTCACGATAGTCACACAGTAGAAGTTCGATTTGATCCTGAAATTCATGAAAAAACGATATTTACATGAGTTAATTTTAGGCATAAATTGTTTAATTATCTAAATCATAATCTATTGTAGGGAGTTCCTTTTATGAATACATGCATGCATACTTATGTAAAGCTAGCTTCTTAAGGAGTTGCAATTTTACCTGCAAGCCAGCTTCCTTGACCTTTGACTCGACGTATTGCAATTGATTTTGCGATAGGGTGATTCCGGTATACTTGCAACCTGTCATTCTAACAACTTCAAGGGCTAAACCTCCCCAACCAAATCCAATCTCTAGAATGTGATGCTCCTTTTTTATTCTTGCCTGTAAGCGAAGTGATCACGTGTAGTGTATTCAGGATAAGCATTCACCAACAACCGATTCCAAATAGCTAGCAAAAGCTACAAATGAGCTTAACTTTTCACACTGTCGTCGTCAAAAACTTATGTGCATGAACATGAATCTGAAATCATATCAGTGAGGCTTGCTGTCGGCCCATATTAGCTTCCATTCCCAATTAAATTTGAATTTTAGCTTATTTATTAAATTGATTACCATTATGAAAATCAAAGCCGGGACTTAGAGTAGGATATACTACAAAAAAGTTGTTCGACAGTGACGGACTTTTGTGACGGAAAATTTGCCGTTACAATTGTGACGGACTTTATGACGGCATTTTGAAAATAGTGATGGCTAATAGTTGACCGTTTAAAATTTCGTCATTCCCAATATTTGTGACGGCATTTGTGACGGACTTTTTTCCGTCACAAAAATAATTTTTTTTTATTTGTTTTAATTAGTGACGGAAAAATGTGGTCACAATGCAAAGGGTCTCATTTGTGACTTTGTCCGTCACAAATTACAGTTAAAAAAAATCATTAAAATTGTACATGCTCGTTACACATGTACATTATTATGCTATTTAATTTAATTATATAAAACAAAAGGTTAAACTTACATGTTTTTTTAAGAAATTACTCTCTCCGTCCCACACTTATGTTCACACTTCCCGTTTTCGTCCGTCCCACACTTATGTTCACCACCCAAAAAAGGAAACTTCACATTAACCAACAACCTCAAAAGTTATCTTAATTTCAAAAATATCACTCTCACCTAACACACATAACATACTTTATAATTTATTTATTACCTAAAAATACCACAATACCCCTAAAAAGTCAATAAAGTTGGTCAAAAAGCAACTTTTCTTAAACTCCGTATCTACATTGTCGGTGAACTTAACTATGGGACGGAGGGAGTATTATTTTTTAATGTGTGAATTATTTAAACTTAAATAATTGAATATATTGTATTGTTGCGTATAATAATATTAATTTTAAAATCAAAATAATTATAAGAACATAGTTACTTCTTTTTAAAAAAAAAAGAATTATTATTTTTTTAATATTTATTGTGAATTTATTTAAACTTAAATTCGTTCGCAAAGGAAGATCTTTTCGTTGTTTGCTGCCGCTCATGATTTTCAGACGTCGTAGTTCGCTCTGGATTTTGGCTTCCAACAGATCTCCAACCACTCACATTCGTATATTTTGGCTATTGCGATTTTTGTTTTCTCTGGATCCTTTGGAATTATTGGCGGCTAGTTGTGTCAAATCAGCTGTCGGATTCCGTCCCGAGTTCTGCTTTGTGGCTGCCGCTTTTGGCTGTCATCGACGCTCGGACATCCGCTACATATTATCAGATCTACCTCTAATTTCCGCAGTCAGGTCAGTTATTCCTCTTTTTGATTAATTAATTAATTCCATAACTTTTCCCCCAATCGATTTTATTGAGGTGGGATGAATATGGGGATGTTTCTGTGGAAGGGTTTATTCATGGGGAGGACAATTGGAATGAGAAGTGATTTATGGCTGAAAGCAGGCTTAGCTTTCATCAACAAAGAGTTCAGGCTTCGCGAATTGGTTGTAAATCGGCCAAAAATAGGGTAGCTGTCATGGTGACATGTCGTTATGAAAAAATTCTTGTGGCTAACAGAGGAGAGATTGTTGTTCGTGTGATTTGGACTGCTCATGAGATGGGGATCCCTTGTGTTGTCATTTACTCGACAATTGATAAAGATGCTCTTCATGTTAAACTAGCAGATGAATCTGTTTGCATTGGAGAACCACCTAGCAGTCAATCGTAAGCCAGCACTCATGCTCTTCCCTCTATTGTTAAGAACATTATTACGTACTTGATTGATAATGTGCTCTGTGCTCACTACTCAGCTTAGCTATAATTTTAAATTGAAGACCTTGATATTCATTTAAAGAATCAATTATGCTAAATCAATTTGAGAATTTTGGTAGACTATTAGGAGCTATAACATAATAGGATTTTGAATCTTGACTTTTGAGAAATCAGCAATACCAATGACAACATCACAGATTATTTAGGAATTAACAGAAGTTTGGTAAGAAGTGCATGTTCAGCTAGGTATTGAGTCTTGTCTAATTTCTATGATAGCATTTTATGTCCATTTTACAGTTGGTTGGATTTTTTTTTCCTAAAATTTTTACCTTCCTGAAATAAAATGCATGCACATTTCTTTATCAATAAGAATGGCTTAAACTAATGAGATCTCTTAGCGGAACCAATGTTGTATAGATGCCCGACTAGTGATAGGCTGATCCTAGCACCTACGTGGGGACTGGATGGGGTTAGGTGGGCAGATTTGGAAAAAATGGTGGTAGAAAGAGCAGTCTAGCACCTAAGGCGGTGTACACAACGGGCTTTCCCTTGCTTTTCTTTCTTCTCACAATGTCTGCTCGCATATACAATCTTATACGCTGTCTAGGGTACATCAAGTGATAACATTCTGAGAAAATTATAATTATAGCGAAGATATACAATTTATACTTCTTCACATATTAAAAAAATGGCTTTGGAAGAAAACCTAAGTTTGTTAAGGAATCCTGTAAGAGTTCATGATCATGGTGACCTTTTTTTCAGCTCTTTCTCCTTTCTTACTCAATTACATTGAATAATATTGACAACTTCCATTAGGCCTGAACTTTCAAGGCCTATAGTTTTGGTCTGTGCTAATAGGATAAAATATACATCTTATGTGCAAAAACTATTGAGTGTCAAAGCATTCACAGGTACTTCTTAGTTTTCTTCTAGGGGTGAGGGAGTGGTGGACTATAACATCAGTCTTTGGGCCTGATTTTCTACAGTTCATTTAAAAGTGTACATTTAAAATGAAGTTCTATTCTTTTTATTCTGATCTCATTGGGAACATGTCTCTCATTTTTTTAATGAGTTTCCTTACAGTTACTTGCGATTCCGAATGTTTTATCTGCTGCCATCAGTCGAGGATGTACTATGCTGCATCCTGGGTATGGTTTTCTTTCTGAGAATGCTATTTTTGTTGAGATGTGCCGAGAGCATGGAATTAATTTCATTGGACCAAATGTAAGTCTACTTATACCAACTCAACCTTGTATCTTGCGTCCATAGTTTGGAAACTCTACTTTGTCAGCAAATATATGGGATTATGGGGTATGTGCACATATTTTTATGGCAATTCTAGACATGGACTAATTTTGTATTCTAGGGTAAATATGCTCTAAATTGAGAATTTAGGAGTAATAAATCCATATTGTTATTTTTAGGTGATAAAAAAATATAAAGTAATAATGTGTGTGAAAAAGAGTGATAAATTTGAAATTAAAGTAACTTTTTTGATAAGATTGTTGGTGATGTTTCCTTCTTTTTTTTGGGTGTGAAGGTTTTTGTGGAATAAATAAATGAGAAAGGTTTTGTGGGATGATGAAAGTATAATATAAACTCATTATTTATGTTTTATTTTTATCTTTTTTATTCATGGATTATCCACTGTAAATCTTTGCATTCTTCAATAATCAGATGTCATACCATTTGCATATATTTACATAATTGTGGTGAACCTGAAATATTGCATAATTCTAGTTGTAGTGAAAGCTAGATATCCAAATCTACAAGAGTGCATGTTGAGAGATGGATATTGTGTCTGATTTAGTGTTAACAAATGACCAGTACTTTGTTCTCTGGTATGCTTATCTTATTTTTCCCCTTTTGAATTTGCTTAAGTTTCTTTCTTATTTTTGGGGTGTATAATAAACATATATTACGATTTATATATGAAGAAAGAAAAACACTCCTTGCTTGCTCAGGTATATATTTGTTCTTGAACAAACAAACTGACTGACTGATGTAATAATTGGTTAATGAGTAGTTGATCATGTTAATATTGATTGACAGTTGAGAAGATGAAGAGTGGGGTGATGTGGATAAGGGGGAAGGAGTGTTGTGTGGGGGAATCAGATAACAACAACAAGAATATTGGTAGTGATGATTGGCAAGTAAAGGATAATTTGGAAGTGGGGATGTTTCTGACGATGATCACAGTTGCTGCATTAGAATTGATCTGAGGTTGGATATGGAGGAGAATGACTACTTACTTAGAATGGTGGAACCTAGTTCAAGTAGTGATTTCTTTATTCTAATGGTATATTAATCAACAATGTGATGAGAGTTTCAAGTGGTGGGATTTTTTGTCTTGATTATTGTATAAAATTTACATGTTCATGTTAATTAGTCATGTGAGATTAATAAATATATTATGGTCTTCTCTTAATTTCATTATTATATATGCCTAACTTTCACACTAATCAAATAAGGGCTTCACCAAATCATTGTGCAAAAATTAATTTTGCACAATTTTCTATGTGGAGTTGGAATACGTGTAAAAGAAGACTTAGATTAAGAAATATGCAAAACTATTGGGCAAAAATCAACTTTGCACAATTTAATAGATTTTACACAATTTTCTATGTAGTCGGGATACGTGAAAAATATGATTTAGGTTAAGAAATGTGCAAAACCGTTATGAAAAAATAATTTTGCATAATTTAATAAAAAATGTGCAAAACAAAATATGCTAAAATAAAATTATGCAAAACAAAATTGTGCAAAACAAATTGTGCAAATCCTAAACTCTCACCCACCCACCCACTGCCGGACCACCGTTGGAACTCCAACGGCCGGTCGCCGGACATCCGCCGGAACTTAAAATGTGCAAAAAATAAAATTTTATAAAAAAATTATGCAAACACATAGGGGTATTTATGGTATTACAATCATAATTGTGTAGTTATGAGTATTAGTGCTTTGAGTCATGTAGTTTATATCAATTATGCATTATTTTATGTATCCAATAGTAAGTGACCCTAATAATGTTAATAAATTGGATATATTTTATTGATTATCTATTCCTTAATCAATCATAAAAATATGATTAAAGGTGATTTTAATTTATTGTATGATTTAATATATACATGATGATAATGATAATAATAATAATAAATAAATAAATAAAATTAGAAATATTATATATGTAATTTTAAAAAGTTATTTATAATAGTGTATTCGTTATATATATATATATATATATATATAAAGTTGATGATTGAATTTAAAAAAAAAAGATAGTGTATTGAATTGATAAAAATAAAATTTATTGTGATTGAATTAAGAAAAATATAAAGATTATGTATTTTCTTATAAGAGAATTAAATTGAAAAATTATAAGAATGTTATTTATTTTAAATGCAAATTAACATATTTTACATCTATAAATAAATAATATATTTAGATATTATTTATAGATTGAGAATTTAAAATTTATAAGGATTTTTTAATTTAATTATGAAAATTTTAATATTTCTCTTAAATAAATAATAAAATAAATAAATTAATGTTTTAATAATTATTAGTCATATTAATATATATTACATTAATCAATATTACCACCATATTTATTTTGAAAGTTGGTTGGTGTTATTTTAATACAAATTAATTGACTATATACAATATTTATTAAAGACTAACACAAAACACATCTAGTCAAATTGGCTCAACACTTGCTTATAAGCACTCTTGCTTTGGCACCTACCCAGGTTCAAACCCGGTTGGGAGCCAATATACACAATTAAATTTCAAAGGAGGTATAAGGGGTAGAAATATAATAAAATATAAATGAGCCACCGGTAGCCGGTCCGGCTGGGGCCGTGAAGCACTCACATAAGCAACAGGGTTCGATTCCTACCGAATTAATTTTTTTTAGAATTTTAAGTTTGTGACGGAATTTTCCGTCACAAAGTCCGTCACAAATGAAATCCGTCACAAAAGTCCATCACAAATATTGGTTAAAAGAAACCATCACAAATTCCGTCACTAATGATTTCCGTCACAAAATTCATCACTAATTGTGACGGGACCGTCACAACCAGTTTGTGACGTATGTTCGGGTGACGGGCGCTTTCCCGTCACAAAGTCCGTCACAAAGTCCGTCACTGTCGGCCAATTTATAACAGCAACAAACAAACAAATAATATTACAGTTTTTTGGGGAGAGGTGTAAAAAAGCCCACCATTGTAGCTAGCTTGACAACTATATTGTGGAATAAATATATTGTAAATATAAGTTTTTAATTTAGAATTTATATTTATCACAAACTTGAGCCAAGAACATTGAGATGTGTGTTAGTGGGATAGAGTGTGAAAGGATACAGACAGTGGTGCTTGAATGCTCATAAGTTCATGGTGAGAAGGATATTACTTTCTATGAAAATAGAATGTCATTAACTGAAGATGGAGTTTGTGGATTGGTTGCATTTAAACCTTGATCTATTACTTCTGTTGCATGGTATGGAAACATTCTAAAATGTGTGTAGTTCATTTCCATGTTAACACATCGAATTGAACCACGTAATTCCTTCTTTATAGGAAATAAATCCATAAGTCCTAATACTTTAACCCTATCATGATTAATCGAGATCTAAACTGTAAACTGGAAGCGTACCTGATCTTAAGAGTTTTCTAAAGTGGAACACGAACTCATGGATCTAGCAATATTATGGCGTTCCTCAACTAAACCTCCTAATTCTTTTATGAAACCGTCGTAATCTCTTTCGTTGGGGAGAAAAGAAGACTGTGTGCATCTTAATATATTGGGGACCATAACCAAGAAAGCCTTTGTATACTACTTAACTAAGCTACCCATAATCACCTAGTCATGTAATATTGAATATCTACTCAATTGGCCCATATAAAATAAAGTAACCCATGGACTTTACACCTTAATTGAATTAATTTATTTAGCCCATAAAATAATTTAATAGCCGATATAATTGTATAATAATATATTGTCCACAATTAGATTATATAGGAAATAAAAAATTTCCTAACAATCTCCCACTTGGGCTATATATTTCTCAAAGCAATTATATCAAGAGTCCTTAGTTGCACAACTTTATGTTATTCTTCTTCATACTATATTTAACAATCTGGTCTATCTCGTATGCTAATAATGGAACTACCGCGGCATATACCACATTACAAATCGTGGTTAACCCGGACAATCACCATATCAATATACTCAATGACATAGATCAAATATGGTGAGTAGCATGAGAATTACATGCAATGTGATCAATATCATGTCTATTTCCAACTGGTCCAACTTTAATTAATCTTTAGGGCCTAAATTCACTTTTTGCCCCATAACTAAGACAAAATTTGATTTCTATCCCAAAAAAGATAAATGATTCAATTTTGTCCCAGGCTCGTGAATTTATTCAATTTTTTTATCAATTTTTTTCAGAAAATGCTAATTTTTCCGGAAAGCCCCAGTCAAGCTTCAAGTTGAAGCTTTCCGAAAAATTAATAAAAAATTGAACAAATCCATGAGTTATGGAAAAAATTGAACTATTTATCTTTTTTTGAATAGAAATCAAATTTTGTCTTAGTTACGAGGTAAGAAATAAATTTAACTCAATTTCTGTAGATTCTCGTATTTTCAGGTTTCTAAGAATTTATATAATGTGAAAACATTCTACCCATATATATTTCAATATTTCATTATTATTTTGACCATTATAATAACATAAAAATACTCTTTTTATGTTTTTTTGGATTTCGTAAAAAAATCATTACGCCTTTACAATTATATAGATTTTCTTATTTTCATGTTTCTAAGCATTTATATAATGTGAAAATATTTTACCCACCTATATTTCCATATTTCATTACTATTTTGGCCATTATAATGGCATAAAATACTTTTTTTTGGCAATTTTTGGATTTCGTAAAAAAATTCTTACGCCTTTACAATTTTGTAGATTCTCGTATTTTCATGATTATTATATAATATGAAAATATGTTACCCACATATATTTTCATGTTTCATTACTATTTTGACCATTATAATGGGATAAAAATACTCTTTTTAGACAGTTTTTTGGAATTCGTAGAAAAATCCTTTAGCCTTTACTATTTTCAATTACTATATTGTTGATTCTAATATTTTCATGTTTTCAAGCATTTATATAATGTGAAAATATGCTACCAACATATATTTTCATGTTTTATTACTATTTTGGCTATTATAATGGCAAAAAATACTTTTTAGGCAGCTTTTGGATTTCGTATAAAAATCCTTACGTCTTTACAATTTTGTAGATTCTTGTATTTTCATGTTTCCAAATATTTATATAATATGAAAACAGGCTACCCACATATATTACCATGTTTTATTAATATTTTGATCATTATAATGACATAAAAATACTCTTTTTGAAAGTTTTTGAATTTTGTAGAAAAATCCATACGCCTGTAGAGTTAAATTCACTTTTTGCCCCATAACTAAGACAAAATTTGATTTTTATCCCAAAAAAGATAAATGAGTCAATTTTGTTCCATAACTCATGGATTTGACCAATTTTACCGGAAAGCCCAAAATTGAAGCCTCATGAGCGGCGCACTTTTCGATAGCATTTTTTGGCAAAAATTGATCAAAAATTGAATAAATCCGTGAGTTATGGGACAAAATTGAACCAAATAACTTTTTTAGGATAGAAATCGAATTTTGTCTTAGTTACGGGACAAAAAGTCAATTTAGGCCAATATTTAGTAAGGTCAATCCATAATGTAAAAATATTACAAAATGAAAAAAATATTTAAGTAAATTCACAATGAATTCAAAGTCATCAACTTTATTTTTCAGAAAACAGAATAATCCAACTTAAAGCGTCTTAAAAATCCTAAAGAGTAATAAATATAGACTCCCACTAAACTAATATATTCTAAAACTATATTGCACCCACACGAGAAGCTAGCTCATTAAAATTTCAGGGTGTTTAAATACATAGTTTGTTAATCCACACTTAGAGTCTATCAACATATACTCTACAAAAATTTTATCCACACAAAATACTTTCTTTAACAACCATGAATTCTATGTCAATAGGCTTGACTTATAAGAACTCTTGTTGCTATTAAAATACCATATTGCGAACTAAATGTCACGATAAACTCCATGTGACAAAGTTTCGCAACCTTTATTTCATGATTGGATGCCCCTTAGTGTGTTACTATTTCTGTTGTCATGGTTAATGAGCTATAATTATTTGCTTGACACTTTTACATGTAAAGCTCTCCCGACCAATAAATGATGTAGCCTAAAGTGGATCATATACCATAATAACATCCAACAAACTCAAAATCAGGCTACTTTATGATCTTTAACAAATTCGATCTTTGATATGCAAGCATATAATCTTTAGTTCTCTGTAAATACTTTATAAAGATTCTTACCGAGATTACTTAAGTATCTACTTAATATACCAACAATAGAAGCCAAATTAGGTCTTGTACAGACCTCATCATACAACAACTTCCAACAGTCAAAGCATATAGAATATTTCTATATTTCTTAATCTTTAGTTTAACTTTAGGGCATCTGATTGAGACTACACTTGTCTCCCTTAATTTAAATTAAACCTTCTCCCACCGAATCACACAACCACCTACATTTATCTCAAAATAAAATGAGACACTTCAAAATGATATTTTTGATTCCCTTACTGGAAAGCTTTCTTGAATGCATAGATAAATTTCTTTTTAGTTCTTAAACTGTTGAGACCGTTTCATCAACGTTACTCTTAAAAAATACTATTTTTACATCCATTTAATACAATTCAAGATCATAGTGTATTACTAATTTCAAGGTTATCTTAAAAGACTTTTTTTTAGAAATCGGATAGAAAGTTCCCTAAAACAATACCTTCTTTTCCTTTTCAGTATAATCATTTACCTAGATGCAAACTTGATCATCTTGCATTAACTTAAACTCATAATTTATGACATTAACCCACTTTTGATCATTTAGACCATGCATGGTTTGATGAATATTATTTGAATGTTCTATCATTAATTCTATAGCGTCCTCAACTACATAATTATCTTAATTGTGTTTTTTCCAACACTAATAGTTTCTTTAATGACATTAATCCTTGAAATTGTTAAATTTGTTATTATTTAAATATTATTGATATTTTCCTAGCGTTTAAATATTATTGTTGAATTTAGTTGGAAATCACCAAATGTGAAACTCATAAAGAGTTCTTACAACTACTTTAGTTGGTACCTTATTGAGACCATAAGCTGCAATCTTTAACGTCTCTCCCAACAGTGACCATATCTTGTGGAGTTCTATTTTGTCATTTAACTGCACCATTCACTCTAAAAATTCTTAATAAGGTGTATTATAAGATAATCCCACAAGCCTTAGGAGAAAACTGAAGGTTATACTTTAGTTTTGTCTTTAGCAGCTTTTCTAATGGGTATTTTTTTAGGGTTAATTGCAAAAAAAAAAATCACGAACTTTATTTCTATTGCAAATCAATCCTCAATTTTGAAAAATTACAAAAAAAACCACCACCTTTAAGTATTGTTGCAAAAAAACCCAAAAAACCCTTACTTTTAATCATAAATTGGGTGCGTTTTGAAACAATACTTAAGGTGATGGTTTGTTTGCAATTTCTCAAAAGTGGGGATTAATTTGCAATAGGAGTAAAGTTCGTGAATTTTTTTTCAATTAACCCTATTTTTTTATTGCCCTTATACTTTATTGAGACTAAGTTTGCTAGAAACCTACAAGTCTCATCCTTATTGTTGAAGTTCACTCATTATATATTAATACGTTGTTGATATAGACAAGACTTAATAAGCAAACTTCTCAATTGTACAGAGAATTTAAATCCGAATAATCATCATACTCACATTAAACTTTATAATCTTTCACAATTTAAATAATTTAGAATCATCTCGAAGAATCAAGCACAACATTAATATCAAGTCTTTAAACAACAATACAAATTTGCAAGTGATACCTTAGCGTAGTAGTCAAATACTAATAATAAAACTGTCAAGTAATAGTCTTTCTTTGAGCTGACTTATTACTCACATGTAAAACAAATAATTATTACGTATTCACTGCCACATGTGCTTGTGTATTTCGGGTCAAATATTAATATACATTTGGGCCAATCAATACCCGCATGAAGATACACTTGCACAATATTATTAATTTTGGACATATCACAAGATACCTTGTGCAACATTAACCTTGGACAAAAATTAACTACATGGGTAATCTTGGAGTAATAACTAAGTACTGATAATAATTTCTGCCAAACAAAAGTCTATCTTTGGACTGACTGATGTTCACATGAACAATTTAAAATAATTATCACATACTTATCATCACATGTATGTTATTATTTTGCCAAACTGTGTCTACCTATGGGATGAATAGAAAACACATAATCCATTGAGTTTTCTAAGGCGGAAAACGAACTCATCGATTTAGCGGTATTATGGCATTCCTCAACTAAGCCTTCTTATTTCTTTATGAGACCGTTGTAATTTTTTCCGATAGGGAGAAGAGAAGACCGTGTGCGACTTAATATATTGAGGACCATAACCAAGAAAGCCTTTATATACTACTTAACTAGGCTACCCATAATCACCTAGTCATGTAGTATTGTGTATCTACTCAATTGACCCATATCAAATAATGTAGCCCATGGACTTTACATCTTAATTGAATCACTTTATGTAGTCCATAAAATAATTTAATAGATGATATAATTGTATAATAATATATTGTTCATGATTAAATTATATATGAAATTAAAAATTTCTTAACATTCTTTAGTTTCATTGCATGTTTATTCCATTCCACATAAAATCACAAACTGCTAGTGTTAGGAGTTTGATCATCTTGATAGATTTTAGAGCTTCATATCCCAACACATTTAGCTGGCTTGACAACTACATTTTGGAGTAAATATATTATACATATGAGTTTTTAATTTAGAATTTATATTTAGCATGTAAGGGCCCGAGTACTCCTATATTTAATTTTATATGAATTAGGGAAGACTTCAATGAGACGGATAAAAACTAATAATATTTTAATAAAAAGTGATAATCACATTAACAAAAAGTGATAGTGATGCAGTGAATTATTTCATGAAAAAACCGTAGTATAATAAAAAAGGTGATAACAATTTAATGAAATGTGATAAAATCTTTGATGAAAAATGATAACTATTTAATAAAATGAAATTTAGATGGTCTCATGTGAGACGTCATCATGCAAGTGTTCCTTAATTATAATTTAAAAAAAAAGAAAAAATATATAACATTCTATCAATAAATTTCTTTCAAATTTGTTGATTTGTGTCCTTAAGAAGGACATGATCTTGTCTGTTAATTATATTCTCCCATGCATTTAATCAAGAGTTCAATTTAATCATTTTGTGAGCAGCTAAGTCTTACTAACCTTTTGTATCAAAAGATGGAATTTTCTGAGCTGGGCATCCTTCAAATCTTCACCTGGAGTCTTTAAGAAATACAAAATGAAACAAGAATAATAATAATAATGATAATAATAATATTATATATGTACGTATAATATTAATACAGCTTGGTAACATCTGTAGATTCAGCAACCAGTAATTTTTTCCGCATCTATATGCTGTCTCAAGAAATGAATTGTGATATTTTTCAACAAGTAAAAATAATGTTTAAGGGTAAAATTAGATTTTCTTTTACTATGAGATATACTCCTTTTTTTTTTTAATGTACGTTATTCGATCCGTAAGCCGACTAATTCTGGGAGGCCAGAACCCATTGCCCACTAGTGGGGACCCCATTTCAAGCCAAAGTTTTGCACTCTATATGAACTGACTCCAAAGTTGTCAATCGCACCCGCACATCAAATCTGAGGCCTTAGGAAATTTTACCCTTGGCACCTCAAGTACTCACCACTAGGTCAACCCTTTATTATTTATGAGATTATACTTTTAATTAGAATAATCCACTAACCACATGCATGAAGGAGAAATCTTCTAGCTAAATGGAAAACATGATAATCAATGGTGGTGAAGTTATAACTTAGCTATTCTAGAAAGTTTAACCAATGTAGAAAGCTTAACTCTCGATCCTGCAATTATAGAAAACTAATTACCTTAAATATTGCACAAGAGTAGGCCATTGTTTCATCCATAAAGAGAGAGAACAGTTCATTGCTCTGGCAACAAGAAAAAGAAATGGGCATATTAATTAATGTTTGCAGCACTGGTATACTTAAAAAGTACTCCGTCCTTCCGGAGAAGTTGTAACATTTTTTTGGGCACGGAGATTAAGAAGTATAATAATTTAATGTGTATAAGAATATAACATTTTAATGTGTAGTGGGTAGGTGTTTTGGTGGTGTGTATGGACCCCATGTGAATATGTTACTCCCTCCAGTCACTTGAAAGATATCTGTTTGCTTATTAGAGTGGATTAAGAGGTATTATTATTATATATGTAAAGGGCAGTGTATTAAAGGGAAGTGGTGAGTCATAAGAGGTAGGTTCTTTTACTAAAAAAGGAATATGAGTACCTTTGGATTGACAGAAGGTAGTAATTATACATAAAAAAGAAATGTGTCAACCTATATGGGACAATTCAGAAAGAAAAATGTCACAACTTGTATGGGACGAAGGGGGTACCTGTTTACATGCATACATAAAACCACTATGTATACTCAAACTTTATAAACGGGACGGAGGTAGTAGCAATTACCAGGTCATAGTGTTGTGCGATGTTTTGGCGCGTCTGAGAAAGTTTATTTGTTATAGAAGCTTGCTTCAAGAAAGATCTTGCACCAGCTATTATAGAAGTGTAAAGCAGTGGCGTCCACCACCCCCTCCTATTACATTATTTACACAAACATCACTTTGCATATAAATTGCAAAAACTTAACTTTTCACGTAGATTAAGAAATTTCTATGACTAGCTTGTGGTTGTATATCTACCTTTTCTTGTTTAACTTGGAGGTATATCTATTCACCTCCGTACTGGCTATTATCATCTTCAGAAAGAAAATTCCAGGAAGAATTTGAGTGTATAATATTAAAATATATATAGGTTAGGGGAATTAAAGTTACAAATCATGTAACATATATATGTATGTGTAATTTGAGATAAATTTTGTTACCAGAAAGAAGTTGAGGAGACCTTCATTTTTATCAACAAAAGAAAAGTCACCATTGATGTAAGCATCCGCAAAGCCTAAATCACCTTCTGTTGCAACCTGCCACAATTATTTTAATTTTCTTCCTTATTAACAAATTCTGAGATTCCTTCCAAAACGGTTGGATTCCATTCACGTATCAACTATTGGCATAGGAACTGATATGAAAAATATCAAAATTGATCATTTATGTTTGGTGCAATTCAAATTCAATCCCCAAGTTTGCTAAATTTGCAATTTTGGTTATTTAGTGTCCAATTTTGATCTTTTTTGTCCAAATTTAGTCATTTTATCAAATTTAGTTCTATAATTTTGGACCAAAGTTGGACAAAAAATCTGAACAAAATTCTGATATAAATGACTAGATTTGGACAAAAAAAAGGACTAAATTTGATAAAATGACTAATTTGAACAAAAAGGACCAAAATCGGACACTAAATGACCAAAATTGAAAATTTATCAAACTTGGGGATTGAATTTGGATTATGTCAAACATAAAGGACAAATTTACATAAAATGGCACTCGTGCCCTTGCCACCTAATTCGAAGGCGCAATTAATAATGTAATGATACCTTCCAATAAAACTTGGGTGAATGAATTCTCAAGATGGCTTTTAAAGTGCTCTTTTCTCTGCTAGCTTCAAAGGTGAAAAGCGAACCTCCTTCTTCCAACAGACTGTCGAGTAGAACACGTTGATGGAGTATTTAACGTTAGTTATGACTATTGCATTTTTATGCGATTCAGTACATTCAACTACGTAGCAAGATTAATAAAATTAAGAAACGAAAAAGAAAAAAGAGATAAAACCCTCGAATAGAAAGCTCACATTAGGCGGCCTCTAGTAATGAATCGTCGAAAAAACCTCGTAACAAGAATGCGAGCCCCTGTTTCAAGAAAAGACGAAGCCATTCTTCTGGGGATAGTATCAACTGTGCAGCTTCTAACATGCAAGCTTTTTGCAGCAAGAATGCCAGCCTGTCGGAACAAATCATGTCCATTTATCTTAATAGTGATTCTCTTATACATGCATGCACATTAGATCCGTACAATCAGTACAACATTTTTAATTCTAAAGAAGAGACAGTAAAATCGCAGAAGATTAAAGACTAGTTTTTATACCTTAACTCCGTCCTCCGGGAAGCCATAACCTTGAAACAAAAATGTAATGCCATACAAATTAACAATAAAGTCAGCAAATATATTAACCATGAATCATGAGATTAATTATGTGAGTAAGAATTTGAAATGAACCTTGATATGATCCACAAAACCATAGCCTTCTCTTTCCTTGAATTATACTAAACTCAGATGAAGCTTTGGCAGAAGCAAGGGATGGGATTGATTGGGTGGTAGACCACTTGTACAATACACTTTCAGGGGTGACAGGTGGGTTTATAGTCAAAAGAAAGGGCACCCCAGGTTCAGTTATATTCTAACAACACAAACACCAGATCGAATTAATGATATTTCTTACGAGTCTATTCTTATTTACTCCCTCCGTGCCGGGCAAAGATCCTCATTTACTTTTTGTACGTGGAATAAGAAGTATTATTATTTTATGTGTAGTGGATAGTTGTATTAGTAGTGAGTGGTGGACCATATGTGAGACCCTTTTACTAAAAGGGAAAAATAAAGACATTTGAATTGGACGCACAATATAGTAAAATGGGGATCTTTTGGTGGGATGGAGGGAGTACTTAGTAACTCTTGATTTGTAAGTAACTCTATTTCTTGTTTACCGCTGGTACTCTAGCGGTACTCTTTTAATAAAAGCATTGATATTATCATATATGAATGTACAAACCTGGAGATTATTGAGCCAGTATGTTACATAAGTTTTGTTACTGAGAGTTCCAACAAAGTTCCTTGAGCCCCATGTCACTGTATTCTTGGGCATTAAATTTGTATCGCGATGGACGAAAACATCACTGCAATAATAAAACCTTTTATGATACCGGTGCATCAAAGAAAAAAACCTTTTATGATCCAGTTTGGCATTGTCGATAAACCATCTCAGCTAAAAACTTAAGCTGTTAAGAGTTGGGAAGTCATGATCAATGGCAATGTATTCGTTGCATTGAGTTCACCATACACCCTAATAATTTATCTCCCATTATATCCTTAGCGTTTAGAATATTTAAAGGTATGATTATCTTTTCAACCCATAAATAAAAAGAGTTCACCATACAATACTAACAATGGTATATATAAAGAGATCGAAACCTGTAAGCATATTGAAAAGCACCAAGTATTCTTGATTCGTCGTATGTGGCTTGCTGCCCTAAGATGTTCAGAGCATCCGGAGCATTTACAGCAATTATGCACCCATCGAATATTTCTTCTTCTAACCCATTCTTACTCTTTATGCCACACCCTGCACACATATTGATACTTAAAAGTTTAAAAAATAAAACGTCCCGTATTTTTTTTATTCGAAAAGGTCCCAAAATAGTTAGGACATTCATTTTCATCTCAAACCTTTCAGTTTTGCTCCGATTTCATTCCAAAACAATATATTTTTACCAATTTCATTCCATAACTTTTTAAAAATACCGATTCAGTCCCATCCTATGGAATTAGAAGAATTGAACATTTTAAGTAAAAATGACTATTTTGGTGAGAATTTATAAGTTATAGAACTATTTTGGAGAAATTAAATTTTTGGGACGGTCTAAAATGGTCCAGAAAATAATTAAGTTGGTGGAAGAGCTTGGCAAACGACATGATCAACTACAAATTTGAGGAGTTTGTAATTCAATTGGTGCAGAAATAAACACCCATATTTGGAGTTGAAAACATAAAGTTACATATAAATAATATACTTTATCCAAAATAGTCCCAAAAATTTAATTCCTCTTAAATAATCTTATAACTTTTAAATTGACACCAAATTAGTATATTTGCTTAAAAAGAAGGTTTGATCATTGCAAAAGTTTTGGAACGATGAGACCAAATTGACACATTTCAAAAGTTATTGGAAAATTGGTTTATTCTTTCTTTTTAGGATGAAATCTGAGTAAAATGGAAAGGTTTGAGATGAAAATAAAAATCCCAACTATTTTAGAATTTTTTTTAATAAATTATAAAGGTGTGTGATATGTTTTGGAAAAATATCAAAATTGGTTCTTTATATTTGGCGCAATCTAAATTCAGTCTCCTAATTTGCTAAATTCATAATTTTGATCCTCTAGTGTCCGATTTTTGTCCTTTATGTCCAAATTTAGTCCTTTTATCAAATTCAGTCGTATAATTTTAGACCAAAGTGTAACATGAGATTGTGGAGAAAATATCAAAATTAGTTAAGTATGACCATTCCAACTTTAGTCTTTTTTTTCTGTAATTCTCAATTTTGGTCATTTCTTGTCCAATTTTAGTCCTTTTTGTTCAATTTTAGTTATTTTTTCAAAATTTCGTCCTTATTTGTCAACTTTTGGTTCAAAATTTATAAATTTTAGGACCAATTTTGGACATTTTTGAACATAAAGGACTAAATTTAGAAAAAATTAATACATTTGAGAAAAGGACTAATTTGGACAAAAAAATACTAAAATTGGAAAAAAAAAGGACCAAATTGAGAATTGCAAATGAAAAAGAACTAAAGTTGAAATCAGACATACTTACAGGACCAATTGTGATATTTTTCCTGAGATTGTTTCGCAAAAATGACATTTTATAAGAGATAAATCGAAACAAGCTGATGACATTTCAAATTCAAATATTTCAAATTGCAAAATAGTATTTCACAATGTCAAGTGCAAAATAATATTTCAAATTCAAGTGGAAAGATGAACACGTAATTAAGTATATATGGAAGAGAACGAATAAAAAGTAGTAGACATTTCATAACTCACCCTCATCATTCACAAAAACTGATGATACTTCACAATTGGTTCTTACTTGGTAACCTCTATTTTCCAGCTCTTTCGTCATCTGGAATAAATATATCATTGGAATTATTAAATATGAATTATAGGCCTGTAGCATATTAAAATTAATTTATTTATATATAATAATAGAATGATTACATATGTTCATAATTATATATATAGGCAGCTGGTTGCATATTAAAATTATGGAAAAAATTGTATAAAAAGAATCGTTTCGTGAGATTGATAATAAAGTAATACTAATATTTTGAGATTATATCATTTTTAATCATGTAAATTCGATAGAATCAAATTTGGTCTTATAATATTTTACTTTTCCAATTTTAGTCATTTGTGTCAAATTTTAATTCTGTTATTTTTACTTTTTTAGTTTTGGTCCTTTGCAATTTTTAAAACTTACAGGAATTGATCAAAAGTTCTATTCGTTCATGCAAGTCATGTAAGTTGTGCAAATATTTTGTAGAAAGACTAAATTTGAAAGAGTAAAAAGTAATAGGATTAAAATTAATTTTAAAAAAGACTAAAATTTAATAAGTAAAAATTATTGGACTGAAACTGAATATAGAAAAAGTTAATAGGGATGAAATGAATATTTTCTCATAATATTTTTAATAAAAAGTTTAACTAATCAATGAAAAGTTAAATGCCCAATTGAATTAGTTATTTCATGGAAATTCGTTTAGATTGATGAAAAATCACTGAAAATTGATAACTAATCAATAATATGAGAAATGGTCTCACGTACCGGGACCTATGAGATGAGATGGTTTCACACAACATTTACTCTGTAATATATATATATATATATATAATATTTGTGAAAATATCAAAATTGGTCATGTAAGTATGGTCTATTCCAACTTTAGTTCTTTTACATTTCTAATTCTCAATTTTGATAATTTTTTGTCTACTTTTAGTCATTTTTGTCCAAATTTAGTCTTTTTTAAAAGCTTAGTTATTTTTTTTCCAAATTTAGTCTTTTATGTTCAGAAATGTCCAAAATTGGTCCGAAAGTGTATAAATTTTGGACTATAAGTGAACAAAAAAGGATCAAATTTTGAAAAAAAACCAAAGTTGGACCAAAATTGAGAATCACAGAAAAGAAATGACTAAAGTTGGAATCCGTCATACTTACCGGACTAATTTTGATTTACCCATTGTACTTTTGTGCAATCGGGGTGTCTTCTTTCAGGAAGTTTTACTCTTTAGAATGTGAGTGTCACTCATCTTGAAAGAGTAACACTTAATTATACAAGGCGTGCCCCGCATTATAAAAGTTTATTTGATATTTATATTGGTCTCTCGTGCACTCGGGGTGCACAAAGTGTTTAAGGATATTATATTTTATTTTAAAAGGTGTATATTTTAATTAATATGGGTATTAATTATTTTTTAATTGAAAGAGTAAGCTGAAGTATAGAAGTATTAATGTTTAACTAAGAAAATTAATTTTTTTCTTCAGAAAAAAATTACACTAATTAAAGAGTGTAACATTTGAATTAAGTTGGACCTGCGCACGCTGACCTAAATCCGTGCATTCAAGTGCATGCAAGACTTTGCCATATATATAAATTTTTTCTCTTTTTAACAATTTTTCCCCCTTCTATAAGTTCTATTTATAGTATACTGGTGCTTACTGATAAATTTCTAAAAGAAAATTCTAGAGTGAAGTTGCATGGTTATAAGACAGCTTAATAGTCTCTTAGCCATTTTTGCATTTTTAAGTTGGAACTAGTTGATGAGTTTTTAATTTTCATCATACTAGAGTATCTTAATTCTAAACTGAGTGATCATAATTACTAAACCTAATCTTGATTACGTACCCTATTGACGTAACTTTGTGAACGCCATCTTGTAGTAATCCTGTGTGTAGAATTTCCAATGAGCTGTAGACAAAACCATTGATAAAAGTTTAAGATAAGAGAAAATATCACATTTAATCCTGTAAGTATATCCAATTTCAATTTTGGTCATTTTCTATTTGTATTCTCAATTTTGTTTTTTTTTCTTTTTCCAATTTTAGCTAGTCTTTTTTTGTTAAAATTTTGTCCTTATTTATTTACTTTATCAATTAATTTGGTCCTTTTTATTTGAAAAATTGGACAAAAAAGTAATAAAATTGATAAAGTAAATAGATAAAAGACAAAAATTGGACATTAAGGACTAAAATCGAATAAAAAAATGAGCAAAATTGAGAAATACGAATTAAAAAAAGACGAAAGTTGAAATCGGGCATACTTAAAAGGACTAAATATGATATTCTCTCTCTAAAGTTAATTATATGTAATAAGTTAAGTGAACCACAATATCTGCACATAATTAAATACAAAAATGTACCTCCTGCAGAAAGTCTTGATTGCACAAAACTGAGAGAACAGAATAAGCTGAGAAATTCATTATTACTTGTGCAGAGCATGGCCAGATTGAAGCACAACTTGGAATCTGGTAAAATCTCAAATTTTATAATTAGGGTTCTACTCTACCGTAAATTCTCTGAAATAGGGTAATCATGTATTATAAATTTCACTCACAAGAAAAACTTTCTGAAATAACTCAGAGTAACCATGTGACTGAACGAAAGCTCCCAATGCTTCGTGACAGTCAATGTCCGAATTGTTTCGAAGCTCTTCAAGATAGCTGCAACACATCATTCGACGTTTATGTTCGATTTCGGACTTAGGTTAGCATGATTAGTCCGATCGCGATAACCATGACCTAATTTGTGTGGCACCGTTTCACTTTTACTTGATTAGTTATTACCTTTCATGAAATATGTTATTAGTTTGGGAAGTTTTCAGCTATCACTTCTTATTAAAATATTCCTTCTCACGGAACCTTGTGAGATGGTCTCACATATACACGCAGCATACGCCCAAGTTAATTCGAAATCATTTTGAAGAATATAGACTTAATACCAGAGGAAAAAAAACATTAACTGAAAATGCGTTTGGGCGTTTGCAAACGAGATCCCTTGTGTCATTTTTGTGCATTATTTTCTGTGTCACTAATTAATTGACATGTAATTAGGGAAGTAAATCAAATCATTACTCCTAGGGTTGATACTTTCCACGTCATCCATTCAATGGTCATGTGACACAGTAGATGTTACACTAAAATGTTATGGAGAATCCACCTAATTGCATAGAAAAATTGTTAGATAATCAATGTTGTGCAAACTACTTACATTGATGCGTCACTCTTGAACTTTATGATTTCTCGAATCATTTTCCAAAACCAGGGATTGAGTAGGTTCTTCTTTTGAGCAAAGAGACTCGACAAACCATGTCGAGTCCCCCACTCGAATCCACGACCTTCGTCCAAGCTAACGGAAAATGATGTGTCCGAGAGATCCATATCAACTCCGACACTCTCCAACAATTCCACCACGTCCGAATACATAACCTGACCACCAAATTCTCTCATCACAACACACTAATGCATGCCAACAAATTGGAATAATCGATGAAAACATATGAACTTCACATGTGTGAATGAAAATGGGAATGGACTGATGATCTAGAGCGAGTGTTGATCTCTTGCAAGGGAATACCGTGACATGTAAGTGTTATATATTCTCGAAAAAATATTAATCTTCAAAATGCAGAGTATTATGTTTCTTGAAAAAGTTACGCCCCACAAAACTTCATACTTTTTACACACTACATATATTTTTTTTTGGCACACTTGTTTGTGAGAGTTTTACATTTTTAAATAGTTATTAAAATTATTATCACTTTTATTTATAAAATTACCAAAAAAACTATTTTTAGCAACGGAATTTACCAACAAATTGTCAATGGAAATTACATTTTTTTTTTAGCAACAGAATCTCAACGGATTTTTTTATATTTTTACCAACGGAATAAAATAGTGGCTATTTACCAACGGATTACAAACAGAATCATTATATAAATTACCAACAGAATTATTAGCAATGGATTACCAACAGAATTGAATTTTTGTTGCTAAAAATTTATCAACCACCACTTTAATGACAGAAATTTACAAACGGATTTCGTTGTTAGTCCGTTGGTAAACCAATTTAACAATAAAATTAAGACTTTTACGAACGGAATATTATGTTGGTAAAATAACAGTTTTTTGTAGTGTAATACAAATCGTTTATATGACATAATTCACTACACCATTATCACTTTTCATTCATTCGGGTATAATATTTCATTAAAATGTCTTCATATCCATTTCACGAAACTCTCTCAGTGAGAAGGTCTTACACAAATTTTTGCCTTTTTTATTTGTCTCACAACACCCTTTAAAAAAAAATAAAAAGAAAGAAAGTAATAACACTTTTATTCAAAAACCTCGAGATATTTTAATTTCAAAATTGCAATTCCCACCTAATACATAATATATTTTGATTTTTTTATTAAGAGTTAATAAAGCTGTTAAAATAATAAACCAAAATATTTTATATTTAGGCAAGTTTTATATCATCAAACAGTAAACTTATTACTTGTATACAGTTCAAAAGGAACATATTTACTTTAATTGATAAATATATTATTTTTAAAAGATTACGCGGTTAAAATTCTTAAGAATATATAATTGAAGTAATAAGTGTATTATCTTCACTACAAAAAAGTATTTTTTAGCAACCGAATTTAGTAACAAAATTCAATCCGTTGGTAATTAGCAATGGATTAGCAACTAAAATGACATTTTTGTTTTAGCAAACGGAATGCCAACGGATTTATTCTCTATTTTAACAACGGAATTCAATCCGTTGGTAATTACCAACGGATTACCAAAGGAATCATTATATAAATTACTAACGGAATTATTAGCAACGGATTACCAACGGAATTATTTACCAAACAGAATTGATTTTTTGTTGCTATAAATTTACCAACCACCACTTTACCAACGGAATTTTACTAACGGATTCCGTTGCTAATCCGTTGATAAGCCAATTTAACAATGGAATTAAGCCTTTTAGCAACAGAATATTCCATTGTTAAAAAATAGTTTTTTTGTAGTGGTTTGGCAAATACTTGTGTAGATCGGGTTTACACGTAAACCTTATTTTCACCTATTACTTTTTAGTATATGAAAAATTACTCTTTAGAAATATAAATTATTACTCTTCTAAATAAAAAAACTACTTCAAATTCTTGTAAATCTTGATTTTCGATTATTCTTTAGTACAAGAAAAATTCCTCTTTAAAGACATAAATTATTACTCTTCTCAATAAGATTTATTACTCTTTAAAGATTAATTTTTTATGTACTAAAGAATAATTTTAAAAAATAGGGTTTACATGTAAACCAGGTTTACACCAGACTATGTTTCGTATTAATGTGTAAATGTGTGTGTGGATTTAAATCCGTATATTTCAGTGCATGGATAATTTCGCTCATACGTTTTAGAGTGTAATTTGGGTGGAATCAGTCCCACCAATTGAATCTGTGGAACCTGTGATCCCCACACTTATTAATTAATTTCTCCTCCTTCATTAATATTGTTTTTTTATTTTTAAATTTACTATACTTAAATGACTATTATATCCTAAATCCTAAACCTTAGGAATAAAATATACCCTAAATCACAAGGGTGAAATTACAATTATACCCTAAACCCTAGGGGTAAAGTATACCCTAAATCACAAGGGTGAAATTACAATTATACCCTAAACCCTATACGTGAATTTACAATTACACCCTAAACAATAAGGGTGAAATTACAATTATACCCTAAACCCAAACCCTATGGGTGAAATGTACCTAAACCACAGGGATGAAATTATAAGGGTTAATATCAAAATTAGTCCTGTAAGTATGATTGATTCCAACTTTAGTCTTTTTTCTTGTAATTCTCAATTTTGGTCATTTTTTGTCCAGTTTTAGTCCATTTTGTCCAATTTTGGTCATTTTTCAAAATTTGGTCCTTTTTGTCCACTTTTCGTCTAAAATTTATAAACTTTCGGACTAATTTTGGACATTTTGAACATAAAGGACTAAATTTGGACAAAATATATAACTAAATTTTAGAAAATGACTAAATTTGGACTAAAAAGACTGAAAGTGGACAAGAATTACAAATGAAAAATGACTAAAATTGGAATAGGTCATATTTACAAGACCTATTTATATTTTCTCAAATTATAATTATACTTTTAGAAATAATCCTAAACCCTAAGAATAAATAATAAGTAAACCTTAGGGTAAGTTGAAATTATAATTATACCCCTAAAATTAAATTTAAAAAAAAAAAAAAAAAAAAAAAAAAACAAAACAGCGAAAGGTTATGGGTGCAAAATGGGAGGAAATGGAGGTGAGTGTAAGGGTGGTCCTACATATTGTAAATTTTGGATTTTGTGGACTAATTCCACCCTAATTATGGCCTACTTTTTAATAATATAATATTCAAAAAGTAATAATTTATCTCTTTAAAATGTAATGTTTCATATACTCGATAAATAAGGGTTCACACATAAATTCAATTCAGGTAAATGTTTGTCATAATTATTTTATATGCAATGAATTGTGTTGTGTATTTATACAAATTTATTCTTATTCAATATAAAAAAGTGACTAAATTATAACTATGTAAAATCTTTAACTATTCATGGTACGTATCTGTGGTTCCTCATTTAATAAATAAATACTAATATCTTTGAATCTACCAAATAATGAAATGGGTACCAATTTCGAGTGGAGGGAATGGGTATAACAAAATTTTATAACCACTAGAAAGCGAATAAGGCCCATTTGTGAATTGGGCCCACTCCAAAGTCAATTCAAAGGCTTGTTTTAATGATTTTTATTTATTTATTATTATTTAATGAATTCGCTGCATATGCACCTGATTCACGTGAAATAACTAAAAGAAGAAGTAATTTGACCCCACATTAATTGCTAGAAGTAGTGGGTTAGATAATTATACTCCACGTCCCACGTATTTATAGCCATTATTAATATTTTAATATATAATGTAAGAAAAAATAAGAATAAGTTAGTAATTAAAAAAATATGAATAAAGTTATTGGAAATAATGAATAAAGTGTAAAAAAGCAAATAAAATTATGAGATTTGTGAATAAAATATAAAAAGTAGATAAGATATATAATGTAATTTTACTATTAATGGAAGTGCATAAATACATGAAACACCTAAGGAAAGTATGAATAAGTATGTAGAATGAGGCGAGTATATCTTTCTCTCAAAAGATCACTAGTGTAAGATCATTTAATTTAATTTTAATTAATTAACATTAATCGGTTATCACTTTTTATTATAAATTATATATTATTTTTTATTAATATATTATATTTTTTTATTAAAATCTATAATATAGTCTTACACAATTGCCAAATTAAAATTGGTAAACGGGTAACCGTTTGTTTTAATATAGTTTCAAATGTTACAGGATGTCATATAACATTTTGGCGTGACATCTCCTATAACATCTTTTTATAGAATGATACGTGGTGGGGTGGAGAAATTTAATTCCTTGCCCAAGGTTTACTAATTGACTTAGGATATAGTTTCTCTCATCTCTCTTACATATCACTCATTCAATAGAGTATCACAAAAAATATCACACAAAAGTAGTACAAAATATCCGGACCCGTTTCAAATCAATCTGTTTATTTTTCTTATGGTTATTATTACAAAAAGTGATCATACTTTGAATTGTAAACAAAAGGTAATGTTTTGTGTATAATTGTGACAAGTGGATCTTGTGTGTCAGTCTCATTGACTATGTTACGTTTAAAATTTAATGTGTAATCTTAAAATTTAGTGTTATAATTAAATTTAGACTAACAAAATAATTTTATTCTTGTGATTTATCTAATACTATATTATTATAGTTTATGATTTATTTTATTTATGGATTCATGGAACTTTATGGTTCTTTTATTATTTTATCTCTAGAAGTTAAGATATATTGTTAATTCTAATATAATTTTGTTAACGTAACATTATACTTTTCGTAATTTAATTTACCTTTAGATTCAGGGTTTATATATATATATATATATATATATATATATATATATATATATATATATATATATATATATATATATATATATTAGTCTTCATTCCTAAGGTATAACTATTTTTTAAATTATAATTATAAAAAATACAATGTGTCACAATTGGACAGAGTACGTATGCAAACAAAAATTAATAAGTTTACTTAGAAAATTACTATCCCTTTTAATAAATAATCGCCATTCATTTTATTAATTTGTTTAGAGTTATGTACCCGTAATTACATAAAGTAGTTTAAAAGAGTTAGACATCAGATTAAATTTCATTTAATAGTACTTTTAATTAAAATAAAACGAATATATTTTATTAATATAAACAATTCATGTGATTGATAAAAGAAAAAATATATAATCATAATAATAATATTCTTTAATCAAAAGTATGTAATACAAGAATATATATATATATATATATATATATATATATATATATATATATATATATATATATTAGTCTCCATTCCTAAGGTATAACTATTTTTTAAATTATAATTATAAAAAATACAATGTGTCACAATTGGACAGAGTACATACGCAAACAAAAATTAATAAGTTTACTTAGAAAATTACTATCCCTTTTAATAAATGATCACCATTCATTTTATTAATTTATTTAGAGTTATGTACCCGTAATTACATAAAGTAATTTAAAAGAGTTAGACATCAGATTAAAATTTCATTTAATAATACTTTTAACAAAAAAAAAACGAATATATTTTATTAATATAAACAATTCATGTGATTGATAAAAGAAAAAATATATAATCATAATAATAATATTCTTTAATCAAAAGTATGTAATACAAGAATATATATATATATATATATATATATATATATATATATATATATATATATATATATATATATATATATATATATATATATATATATATATATATATTAGTCTTCATTCCTAAGGTATAACTATTTTTTAAATTATAATTATAAAAAATACAATGTGTCACAATTGGACAGAGTACATACGCAAACAAAAATTAATAAGTTTACTTAGAAAATTACTATCCCTTTTAATAAATAATCGCCATTCATTTTATTAATTTGTTTAGAGTTATGTACCCGTAATTACATAAAGTAGTTTAAAAGAGTTAGACATCAGATTAAAATTTCATTTAATAGTACTTTTAATAAAAAAAAACGAATATATTTTATTAATATAAACAATTCATGTGATTGATAAAAGAAAAAATATATAATCATAATAATAATATTCTTTAATCAAAAGTATGTAATACAAGAAAAAGTGAAATCTTCTTGTATACGGTTTAATCAAGACCACTTCGAATAACTTATTCAATAACAGTTAATTGATGATGTCTCATATTCTATTTATAACTCAATAATTTTTGGATTCAAACCAAAGTGCTCAAGGGTTTAATACTTTCTTTGTTCGATCCGAATATTTACACTATTTTTTTAATTAAAAAATATAATATTTTAATATATAATGAGTTAAAGAAAATAATTTATAATGAGGCGTTGCATAAGTATTATGTTTGGCTCATAAAAATATATTAAAGTTTTCTGGGCCTTATTATCATAAAAGAAAATGAAACTATTTATTGAATCGGAACGCCTAAATTGAAAATATATATGTACCATTGAAGGGGAACAAATGAAGTATATCATTAATTTGTAGGATATAATGTTTTAATAAAGATTAGATATTTTTGGAATATGAAATGAGCAACGTGAGACTGTTTTACATTTATTTTATAAGTTATGCTCCCTCCGTCCCATTGAAAGGAGAACGTTTTTTTTGTAAGTAGATTAAGGGATATAATATTTAATGTGTAGATGAGGAGAGAGAAATAATTTTTTAACGTATAGTGGGTTGGTGTGTATTAGTGGTGTGTGTAAGTTTCATGGAGATATATTAATTTTTTGTATCGATCTCATTTATTAAAAAAAAGGAAACACGCTCTTTGTATTGGTACGAACGAAAATGTTAAAATGCACCTTTCATTACGGAGGGAGTAACTTTTTATTTAAATGTTATCACTTTTTTTTATTAAAAATATTATCATTTTTTATTTATACTATTTCCTTCGGTCAATTCAAATGTAAGTCAATTCAAATGTAAGTGTTTGTTTTTTGCATGTGAATTAAAGAGTTTTATTATTTTATTTGTAGTGGATTGTTGTATTAAAAGGGTGTGGTGAACCATGTGTGGGGCCCTTTTACTAAAAAGAGTAAATGAAAACCTTTGGATTGACTGCTCAAAATGGTAAAATTGTTACTTTTGGCCTGACTGGAGAGAGTGCGATTTATTTATAAAATAATATACTGCATTGATTAGATTTCACTTTTCATTCAATTATTATTACTTCTAGTTCGTTAAGAAGAGATATTTCATGAGATGGTCTCATTTACCTTATAAAATAGGGAATTCGAATCGATCCAAAAATTGTCAAAAATAAAATAAAATAAAGGAGAGAGACATAAAAGAAAAAGAAAGGAGAGAAGAGTGAACGTACTCTAGTGAAAACCAAGAAATGAAGATCAAGAAGAGTGTCACCAACGGCTACAGTCTTTGCATGTCCACCCAATGTCGCCTTCTTCTCGTACACCACCACTTCCACCCCTTCCCTCGCCAAAACATACGCCGCCACAAGCCCAGTAACGCCGCCACCAACCACCGCCACCCTCATGTTCGACATCAATTTTATAACCTAATTAAAAGAAGTACAGTTTCTCGTTGTGGTTGTTTGTGAGGATCGACTTAGTATTTATAGGGACAGAAAAATTACTGTATGTGTTAATAGATGAAAGAGCTCTAAACAATAAATAATGGTTAGTGTATGTGTTAGGTTATTGTGCATTCGAGTATAAAATATATTTAAGAATATACTAATATTATATTTTAATGGAAGGACTTGTGAAGGATCGTTTCACGTAATGGTTTATGTGAGACAAATAAAAAGTGATAACTTTTTTAATCGAAAGTGATATTCAATTAATAAAAAGTGATAATGCTATTTCATGAACAATTTATAGTATAAATAAAAAGTGATAACATTTTATAGCGAAAGTGATAATTATTACGAAAGCGTAAAATAATCTCACCGTAAGACGGTCTCACACGAGACTTGCCCTATATTATTTTAAAATATTTTTATTTTATTTAGAAATTTTTTCAATACTGGACCCGAAAGATAAGTACTTAACTATCAATTAAGGATCCAAAAATTATTTTTTTTATCAATTCAGAACCCCGAAAAATATGAAACTGTCAGTATAATATCTAAAAAAAATTAACTATAATACTACTCCCTTCGCCCCCTGATACGTATCCATTTTTGTCATTTTGGTCCGTCTCAAATACAAAGTATTCATTTTCTTTTTTGGTTTGATGTGACCCACAAAATAATATTATTGTACTCAACGTCTCAACCCATTACATATGGGACTCACACTCAACACTAATACAACTACCAACTACACATTAAAATATTGTATCTCTCAATTCATTACACATTAAATTATTATGCTTCTTAATCCACGTGCAAAAAACAAGTGGATATCTATTATCAAGGACGGAGGGAGTATAATAATAACTATATTAAAAATCATATATTAAACTTATTTTTTGATTATTTTAGATATAATTCATAATCAGTCAATAATGTTACATTTTCCTTTTTGGTGAATGTCCCATGATGTCTCATAAATAATGTTACATTTTCCTTTTTGGTGAATGAGACCCACACAAAACATTTAAATATTATCCATGGGGCCCACAACACTACATTAATACAACTATTCACTATATATTAAAATGGATAACACTTTGTAAACCATGTGGTCCCCCCTTCTAATCATATTATACCCTATGTATTACTAGGGTTTAAATTAAAGGGGAACCTTAGGGTTTACATCGTAAACCCGATTCATAGGAGACTAATTCCATTAAAATATTATTTCTCTCACATCACAACACATTAAAATACAATATTCCTTAATCTCCTTGAAAACAGTAAACGTAACAACATTAACGGTTTGGAGGGAGTACTAATTAATGACTAATTTATACAATTTAGTTATATAATTTTTAATAATTTTATGATTTTAAGTCCTAAATTAATAATTTTATATTTTTCGGGTCCTGAACTAATAAAAAAATCTTTCATGTCCCTATTTGATAGTTAATTATATCTTCCAGGGCCTCAATTGATAAAACTCTTTTAAGGTAACAAAGGTTTTGTTTTTAACTCCTACTAGGGGTTGACCTAACATTGATGTCTTGAGGTGTTCTAGGGTTAAATTTCCTAAAATTTTAGGTTTGAAATTCACTGTTGCGATCAATTGTGGGGCTGATTCATACGGTAAGATTGATTCATATACAGCACATGGCTCTAACTAAGCTCTATTTGAGATGAGAATCTCAATTAATAGACATAGACGGTAGATTCTGATTTTTTTTTTAAATTAGTCGGTCTAATATTAAGAATATAAATATTTCACTTTTAGCTATAGTTTCTGGTGCGGGTTATTTGTTAGGGTCAACTTAGTATTTTATTGGACAGAATAATTATTTAGTCAATGAATTAAAGAGCACGAAACAATTAATTTAATAATTGATTAGTTTAATGCTAGACAACTTTGATATGAATATGTCAAATTATTTTTATAAGTAGCCGCCTACTCATTAGTTAAATTATTGTTATAAATAGCCGCCGCGCCTACTCATTAGTTAATGATAAAGATTTGGGTGAGTTCGTCTCATGAATTCCCCTTATATGTGATGTACCGTCCAAAAATTCATTAAATAATTTAAAGGCTCCAATTTAGTGTTGAGTTGTTAAATTAGAAAATTAAAAAATTAATTAGAGTAAAATTAATTGAGAAACTCTCTTGTGAGATAGATTTTTTGTGAGACGGTTGTGAAACGGGTCGATCCAATACTAAAGTATGCTTATTATATAGGTAAATTATGCTTAATCGTGATTAAAGTATGTCAATAATGAATCATATTATAACACCATAAAATTATACTTTAATTCATAATTTATCATACTTTAACAATCATTAAACATACCTTATCTATATAATAGACATATTTTAACGCGTCTCACATATATAATGTCTCACAAAAGAGTTTTGTCAAATTAATTAGGCCTAAATAAATTTAAAGGCCCATAAAGAATATAAAAATTAATTATGAAAAAGAAATTAATTTAGGTCTCACATGTTTGTATATATATATATATATATATATATATATATATATATATATATATATATATATATATATATATATATATATATATATTTTCTCTACAATTTTATTATTTAATTTATATTTTTTTATCATTTAAAAATGTAACAATTTAAAATTTATTATTCATTTAATTTATTTTTTAATTTAAATATTAATAAATTTATAAAATGTGATAATATTCTTAAAAAGTAGTAACATTTTTTTTAATATAAAAAATTACTGATTGAATAAAAGTGATAAATTTTCATTTTAATTATGTTATGAATAATTCATAATGTTAAAGACTTATGCGAGTCTGTCTTACGAATGACTTTCGTGAGAAAGATAAGAAGTGATACACAATTGATGAAATGTGATAACGGTGATGTGAACTATTTCATGAACAGTTTATACTATAAATAAAAAGTGATACTTCCTCTATTCATTGTCAATCTATCTGTTTGCTTTTTGCGCATAGATTAAGGAGTATTATTATTTTATGTGTAGTGGGTAGTTGTATTAGTGGAGTATGTGGTCCTATATTTTAATTGTATTAGTGTATGTGTGGGTGCCATGTGTCTTAAAGAAGAAATAGATAGATTGAGAGTGAACAATCCAAAATGATAAAATGAATAGATTGACAGTGGACAAAGATAGTAACATTTAGAAGAAAAAAAAGTGATAACATCTTCAATAAAAAGTGATAACTAATTACGAAAGTGAATTTCACGAACAATTTATAGGATTCGTGATAATATTTTTAGAGTTAAAAATTTATTCTTTCCGATAACTTTTTAGCACTTTAAATTTTGTCCATTTAGTACCATAAGTATAGGTTTTTTGTTCAATTTTACCCCATTTTCGGAATCCTCGATTTTTGTTGAAAAACGGTCACATGCAGTGCTCAATTTGGGGGAACCAAGCGAGCTTAGCTGACATGGAGCTCTAAACAAAATAGGGCCAATCATATTGACATGTAACATTTTTAATAAAACTTTTTTAGAAAAACTGAGTTACTTGACACCGTATTTATACCTTATCCAAGTTTCCCGCTGTCATCGTCTCCGTCGAATACCGTCTCCGCCCTCGAGAACTGTCTCTCCGCCGCCTTTGATGACCATTTTCTGGGTCAAAAATCAAAGGCCGCCGCACCGTCGATTTCTCCAGAAGACGCGCCTCCACTCTTGATTTCTCTTGCGCGCGGCTGCTGCACCGTCTCCGAAGCTGAAGAACCCTAAAGCCCCAAATTGAAGAAGAACCCAAATGGAAGAGGAACCCTAATCTAATCCATAATCTAAACATTTTTCACTTAATATTGATATACTGATTTTTATTGAATACAATAATCATTGAATAAAATTAGTTGATTTTTATTGATATACTTGGGAATTTGGTTGAGGGTTGATTGCGATTTTGTTCTTGGATTTATGTTTTAATGACTTTTTTTTCTTTTTCTGTTCTTGGTTCAATTTCTGTTATTTAATTTAATCGCATTTTTTTTCTTTTTATTTTAATTTTTATTATACATTTTCATTTAGATAAAATTAGTTAAATGTTTTGATAAATGAAGTGTCAACTAATTCATTTTTTTAACATGTTTGATGGTGTTTTTGGTGGGTTAAGTTTGGATTAATTAAGAATAAGCTTGGAGTAGCCTTTAACCCTACACCATAAACAAGAATATCAAACACAGAGAACTGAGAATTGCAAGGATGGATCAAACAAGTACTCTCTTATTTGATTGGAGAATGTTATGTTTCTATTAACATTTGATTGCCTTTTTCCATGAAAAGTTGTTATCTAGAGATGGTCGAGAGAAGCCTGTAGATCGAAAATGGTTCTTGAAGTGAGTATAAATTGCATCCTTAGTCTCCGCTGCCGTGTAATACCATACACCATCTATCTGGACAGTGCTGAGATCATTCATTTTTCTTCTTGCATTGATACACCTGTGGAAAAACCTTGTATTCACGTCTCCCTCTCTGATCCACTGTATTTTAGATTTTTGCCATTTCAAGTTTTGTCTAAAGTAGCAATCTTGGAATATATCTTTCATAATAGATCTCCGTTTAGCAGCTTCATCCTCCTCGAGACCAAAGGTGTCATCAATGATATCAAGATTAAGCAAGTCCATCTTATTTGACTGGATTTTGGTATCAAGATCTCCAAATACATTCTTGTTCCACTCTCGAAGCTCCACTTTCAGTTTTTTTTAGCTTTTCTTTGACAACATAGCAACCCCATCCTTCTACTTGCATTTTCTGCCATACTGAACAAGTGAACTCTTTGAAAGTAGGATGCTTAAGCTATGCATTGAAAAATCTAAATGGTTTGGGGCCTCAATCTATCTTTGGTCTTCAAGCAAAATTAGGCAATGATCAGAGACACTCCTTGGAAGACCAATTAAACGAACATTTGGATCATCTGAAAACCATTCTTCATTTAATAGAATTCGATCAAGCTTGCTTTTGCACGCTCCACCAGGTATGTACCATGTGAAGCTTCGCCCAGATAACGAAAGATCCACAAGGTTTGAATCATTTATAAATTTATCAAAGTGAGCCATCTCTCTATGATTCACACAAGCATTTGTTCCCACTCTCTCACTTGAGCATCAGACGGCGTTGAAATCCCCTGCAAGACATATGAGTTTCTCTTTGTTTTGCTCTAAAACTGTTTCAAGAATTCCCCACAAATCTCTCTTTTCACGTGGATCACATGGAGGATAGATATTAATCGAACACAAGTCTTTCATATCACATTTTCGGGAGTCATTAACAACTAGCATACCATTTGTGTAGCTTCTGCATCCCAAAAAGTAGCAATACCACCTGATCTTCCCGACGATGGTCTAAAGACCCAACCATATTTTTTGGCACCCCAAATACCTCTACACACAATTTCATCAATCTTTTCAAGTTTTGTTTCCTGAATACAACATACCTCGACTTTATGCTTATTTTCAACTCCTTTATCTCCTTTCTTTTCATCATATTCCCGAGGCCTCTAATATTATAGCTAAGTAACTTCATTAAAAAATCTATCAGCACATGTCCAACCTTTAGGAAGAATTCATACCTTTGTATCTGCTGAGGCAGTGGCATTGATAATACCATCGTCTGGACCAGAGCTCTTGAGTCTAAGCTTTTTCCCAAAATCCCAAATATTTTTTGCTTTATCATCACCATCTTCGAATTCTTTGAGATCTTTGATAAAGGAGCTGAAGTTTTCCTTTTCTAATTTCTTCCTCAATTTCAAAGGCAATTTCTTGTTTCTTTGATTCAAATGTTTTCTGAGAAAAAGAGGGCTTTTGCTGAAAGAGACCAGATGCAGAGGTAAAGAGGGGATGGTTTTAGAGAAAAGGCCCAATAGAGACTTTCCTGGGCTTGCAAGCACCATATTTGAATTTAAGCCCACATGTGAGTTATTAAGGCCCAAGCAAGAATTTTCATTTAAATTAGAGCCCAAGATCTCATGGCCCAAATTAGACTCTAGGTTGCTGGAATGATCCACGTGATTTGAGGCTTGGTTGAAATGAATTAAAGTCAACAACCAAATTAATCCCTTCTTTATCGAGAATTGGGTCATCCACCTCCAAAATCCTTGGGAGTATGTCAACCAAAGCAGGTTTCTCCTTCTCCAATAGTATCGATTCTTTCTCCAAGGTATTCTCAATTATTATGTTTCCTTCATTAAATGAAGACTTGGATTTTGTGAATGTCTCCACATCTTCACCATCGGAATCCAATCTATCGCCGGCGGAAAATTCTGGTTTCTCAACGATCACATTCCAATCCTTTTCCGAATTACTATCATCATCTGAGCTCCCTAAATAATTTTCTGAAAAATTGGATTGGTATCTTCAAGTATACTCTGATGTTAAACTGAACACCGTCAATAGATGAGGTTATTGAACGGTTGATCAGATGTTCGTATACAAATCCTAGCTAATGCGAGACATGATTTTGATTCTGTGATTGGGTCTAACTCCACCAAGCTACCAAACATTAGGGCCAAACGATCAAAATACCTTTCATTCCAAGCATGTAAAGGGATACCATATAATCGTATCCAAACGCACTTCTCTCTACAAACATGTGCAGGTTCCCATGGTGTAAGGAATGTAAACCAGTGGTTAATCCAATCTCCATAACAAGCGAATACTTCCTCTAAAGACTTCTGTGTCTTTGGTTGAATTAGGACCATTCTGCCTCCCAAGTGAATGGCTTTAATATGATGACAACATTCGTCAAGAAGATAATCTCTATCATTCTCCCAAGAGAAATTGCATTTGAGTTCACCAGTGTAGCAGCCTTTCACCCATTCAGTATCCTCATTTCGAGTTTGAAAGCTAAAGCGCAAGGTCTCTTGACGCTTGGGCTCAGGTTCACACACTAGTGTCACTGGTGCATTTTTCTGAACTCCTTTCAGTTTCTCTGCAAATGAAATCCCATTCTCTACCAGATTATGAACTGGTAGTTTGAAAGTCTTTGGTTCAGTTCTTGCTCTATGTATTCCTTGCCCTCTTGAAAACTTAGAAATGTTTGCACGAAGCTTGTACGTTCCAAACCAGATATCATTGAGTTTTTATCGATGGCTCGAGCGTCAGAGTCAACGGAGAAACGTACAAAACCAAAGAATTCGCCATTCCTGTTCTTCCTCTTGGCTATGTAGATGTCACGTACCTTTCCAATTCTTTTGAATTTGTCTAGCATTTCAGGGATTAAAACCTCTTCCGGGAAGTTTCTAAAGAAAAAAGTGACAGAGCTTGCTTCAAGCCTCTTGACCCACTCCGGTGTTCTTCCGAGAGTCCTTGCTCTCAACGATCCAGCCACACTAGCTACCCCTCCATTATTTATCTTCTGTGGTTTATAGGTGAAAGGGTTATAAGGGATGATTTTCTGCCTCACTGGTTTACGCTCGGCATGGTGGTGGTGGCGAAGGTTAGACCTATGAACTACCCCACTCCTCCTCACCCACTCTTCTTTCACCGCTCTCATCTCTCTCGCTAATGTTTCTGGAGATTGGATTTGGTTGGGGAAGTACCCATGAAGTAGTTAGAATGACAGGATGCAAGGACACGGGCATCACTCTATCCAAAAATCAACTGCAATACGTCGAGACAAAGGTCAAGGAAGCCGGCTTGCAAGTCTATATATACACATTGCAACTCTCATTGCTCTTTACATATATGCTTGCGTGTATGGATCACTGCTTTATAACATAATAATAGTTCATATTTGGGATTACTTTATGGAGAAAATATTAAATTTGGTCCTGTACTTTCAATAAATTCAATTTTAGTTCTATAAGTTTTTTCTTTTTCAATTTTACTCATTTTGCATCAGTTTTAGTCATGTAACTTTTTCCTTTACACTTTTAGTCCTTTTGAAAAAAAATTAAAAACTTACAGGACTTGCGAAATCCTATAAGTTCTTGCAAGTCCAGTAAGTTTTGCAAAATAATTTACAAAATGACCAAAGTTGTAAAGTGAAAATTTATAGGACTAAAATCGATACTAAAGTATTAAAATTGAAACAATAAAAAGTTATGTGATCAAAATTGGATTATATCAAATTTACGGGACTAAAATTGATATTTTCTCATCATGTAAATGATGTTATTTGTCATGTCATAGTGTATATATGTATAAATTTTAATTTCAGGATCAACTTGAACTTCTTCTGTGTGACTACCCCGAAGTGCCTAACAACCACAAATACGACAGGATATTCTCTATGTAAGAAAGAGCTAGCTAGCCTTGCATAATTTCAAGATCATACATACAAACAAAACTGATCAAATATTAACGTAATTTCCAGTGAGGTAATAGAGCACGTTGGACATGAATTTATGGATGAACATTTCAAATGCTGTGAATCTGCTTTGGCTGAAAATGGTCTTTTTGTTCTTCAGGTGATCGATTCCCTTCCCTTGTTAATAAATTACATTTATTTTATTTTAAACTGCAGTACTTAATTAAAATAATCTGGTTGATTTTATACCAGTTCATTTCAATCGTTGACGAAAAATATGAAAGCTCAAGGCATAGCGAAGGATTCATTAAGGAATATATATTTCTGGGCGGGTGCCTTCCTTCACTCAGTCGAGTTTTATCCGCCATGGCTGCTGAATCCAGAATGAGGTGAATGAATAAATATATCAATGAAGTGATAACAATTCTAGTAAAAAGTTATATTTCATTGATGAAAAGTGATAATCGAACTACATTAATGATGTTTATGCAGTGTGGTGAATCTAGAAGAAATAGGATGTCATTACTACTACACCCTAAGATCTTGGAGGAAAAAATTCCTCAATAACCGACGGTAAGAATTTCATATTAATTCAAAAGCTAGATATATTATAGCTGGAATATTGTTAGTCAATAATTTGTGTTGCAATTATTTGATTATAGTGAAGTTATGGAATTGGGATTTGATGAGAAGTTCATACGTACGTGGGAATACTATTTCGACTACTGTGCTGCAGGCTTCAAATATTGTCTTCTTGGAGATTATCAGGTTACTATTTCTCCTTTAATTTCTACTGGAAATATTGATGTATACATACGGGTTAATCAAATTCGATTATTGACTCAATTTCAATTCTTTCAATCTAGTAATAAATATATACAATTGAGTCATTTATTTAACAAGAAATTGAAGAAATCAAAATAAAAGCATGGTGTCTTTGCAATTTTAGAAGTAGGAAAATTACTCATATATCTTTTCAAGATTGGCGCTCTAATTCTAGGCTATGTTGGGGTTAACTTCATGTTTGGTATCGATATTGCTTAGGAGACTACTCTCATTTATTTTGTAATTTAAGTAACTCTACTTCTTGAATACCACTGGTACTCTTTTAATAAATTTCTTTTTCTGAAAAAAAATAATAAAAAAAAATTGAGTCACACCCACTATCGACCCACTCAATTAATCTACATTTGAGTTACACTTCACAACCAACCCACATATTTGTATTTAATCGACTCACCAACCGATCGATTGAGTCAATATATATGAGTAGATTTATAAATACCTAACCGAGTCGAAAGTCGAGTAAAGAATATTTATGTAAATCTAGACATTTTTTTTTATCCACCGGTATCTGATCTGTAGATGACTAATAAATAAGACAATTAAGAAATTTTCAATACTCTAAAGGACTCTTTCTCCCATTTCTCCACATATTTATCTTGCAATTAAATGTTGTACATTCTCACTTCCCGCAGGTTGTATTCAGTCGACCAGGAGATGTTGCTGCCTTAGGGAACTATCCGTACAACCCTGTCCCATCTGCTTAATTTCTGATATTATTCGAAATTCTACTCAAATTTGCATGCATGGCTTTCTGCATTTTGTTGTTGAAATAAAGTGTCCTGTACATCAATTGTTATTTGTCTTTCAAAAATTACTCATGAAGTTGAACAATCTTGCTGTAACATCTTTAAAATTGATCGATTATACTTAATCTCAAGATGTCATCATACTTTTTATTTTCGTTTGTCCATAATAATTTCCTTAATCTCTAGATTGTAGTTTCCCTCATAAGTGAATAAGTTAATCAAACACAATTTCTTTATTATATGATTAGGTGCAAATTAAAACTGAACATATTTTAAATATATAACACCTGACAAAAAGGTGTGACAAATAGATATTGTTTATAAGGTGTATGATTAGATAAATTTAGAACTTTGAAATCCATGTGTATATGATTAGATACATAGAAATTTTGAAATCTCATATTTTGAAAACTTAAACCTAATTTATGGAATACAATCAATCAGTCTTAGCTTAAGTTAGAGTTAAATGCACTTTTAGTCCCAGCCCATAGTTTTTTTCCAAATTCGATTTCCATCCAAAATTACTTAAAACTTTCGGTTAATCCAGTAGCTATCTCAAAATTTTAGATTTCATCCCAAAATTAATTTTTCGTCGCAAATCGTCCCATAACTCCCGAATATTTCTCAAAACCGTCCCAAATTTTTGAAAGCTTCCAAAATTTCGTGGGACCTTTTCTGATTGAAATCATCTCATAATTCCTAAAAATTTCTAAAACCATCCCAATAAGGACCATTTCTGATTGAAATCCAAAAGTTATGGGATCTTTTCAAAAATTTTAATTATTTTGCAACGAAAATCGAAAGCTTCAATAGTTGTGGGACGTTTAATTAATTTAACCCACTTAAAGTTAGGTACAACCTGCACCTTTAATGCTCCTAAGTAATTTTTTATTAATTACTAATTAAAATTTTAATAATATAATTAATATTTTATCATGTTAGTTTATGATCTATTTTACCTTTCCATTCATGGAATCTTGTGGTTTATGATCTATTTTTCTCTTAGGATTTAATATTTATCCTTAAGGTTTAAAGTTAATTCTAAAGGTATAATTATAATTTCACACTTGTGTCTTATTACCTATTTTTCTCCAAAGGTTTATTATTTATTTTTTAATATTAATTCCAAGGATATAATTGTAATTTTATCATTGTAGTTTAAGACATATTTTACCTCTAGAGTTTAGGGTTAATTCTAGGGGTATAATTGTAATTCATCATTATATTTAGGGAATATTTTTCTCCCTGGTTTGGAGTTTAAGTTAATTCTAAGGGTATACTTCTAATTTCATCCTTTTATTTTAGAGTATATTTTTATTCCTAGGTTTAGGGTTTACTGTATAATTATTTTAAAATTATAATAAAATTTTTAAAAAAACAATTAAAGGAGAAACCGCGGGTTCCATGTAAAGATGGTACAGTAGTGTTTATAATATAATACTCCCTCCGTCCCATAGCTAAGTTCACCGACGCTGTAGATACGGAGTTTAAGAAAAATTACTTTTTGACCAACTTTATTGACTTTTCAGGGGTATTGTGGTATTTTTAGATAATAAATAAATTATAAAGTATGTTATGTGTGTTAGGTGAGAGTTATATTTTTGAAATTAAGATAACTTTTGAGGTTATTGATGAATGTGAAGTTCGATTTTTTGGGTGGTGAAGATAAGTGTGGAACGGATAAAAAAGAAAAGTGCGAACATAAGTGTGGGACGGAGGGAAGTATATGATTATTCAATTCCATGTTTTTGAGAAAATCTTAAATTTATGGGATCATTCCAATCAATTTCCTACATCCACGATTAATGAGATGAACAGTGTAACCTCCAAGAATAGGGATAATATCAATTTTGGTCCTCTAGGTTATGCAAAATTCAACTTTAGTTGTAAGGTTTGGTAAATTTTCAAAAGTAGTCCTTCAGTGTCCGCTTTTAGTCCTTTTATCCACTTTTGATCCTTTTTGTCCACTTTTAGTCCTTATTTGGCCTATCCTAGAGGACCAAAAGTGGACAAAAAGGACCAAAAGTGGACCAAAATGACCAAAAGCGGACATCGGAGGACCACTTTTGAGAAATTACCAAACTTTCATCAAAGAATACGTGAATTGTCGCTGCATCCAGATGCTCACCAATGAAATTAATTTAGGGAGCTGCATCCAGATGCTCCCCAATGAAATTAATTTGCTTTAAAAAATAAAAATAAAATACCATCCCTATAATATAAAAACATAAAGATATATAGGAACGTGTAACCAATAATCAGATAATCGCTTTCTAACTATAGCCAACTTTGTTTTAAATCCTATAAATCCATAGCTAATAATCAGAGAGTGACAATCACTTTCTTACTATAGCCAACTTTGTTTTAAATCCTATAATTTCTAAATTTTACATTAAGTCCTAAAACTAATTTTTCATCTAAATCATCACACAACTCTTCGCAACTTTCACAAACAATCCCAAAATTTAGAATCTTTTAAAATTTTGTATAATAGATACTTTATCATTAGAGGTAATATTATAGAATCAATATAAGTCCCAAAATTTTTTTAAAAAAAATAGATCTTTAAGAAATCAGAATCTTAAAAAAACGTATGTCACTATTTTCTAAGGGTAAGTTTTGCGTGAAACTTAATAGCATATATGAGACAAGATAAAAAGTTATCAATTTTGCTATAAAATATTATCACTTTTCCTTTAAAATGTTATCGCTTTTCATTTATACTATAAATTGTTAATGAAATAATATTATCACTTTTCATTAATAGAATATTACTTTTTATTATAGATGTTATCACTTTTTATCCGTCTCACGTAAACGTGAGAGGGTCTCATACAGGTTTTTGCCATTTTCTAAACGTTATCATAGCCAATACACAATAGCCGTGTCTAGTTAGTTAGCTACTACATATAGTGTGATGTTTCGTTTTGTAATTCCGTATGAGCTTCTTACGTTTCGACTCTAATAATTTAGACTTACTTATGATTCCATGAATACATTAATAGACAACTAAATAAAGAGTTTAACTACGGTGTACCTTGATAATGACAGCCGTTGGATCAATTTTCTATTTAATCCTCACCCCTCAATAAAATAAAGTAATTTTAAAAAAATCAATAATTACCCACTACCCTTCTATTCTACCTTATAAATCTGCAGGTGCACCGCAGAATAACCCTTAAATAAATCCTAAAACTTTGTTTGTTTTGTAAAGCTGATTAATTATTATAAAGGTTATAAACATGTTAAAAAAGTGTGAGCATGAATATTACCTTAATTTTTTATTAGTTTCACATAATATTATAACACATTTGGCCCTTACATTATCTATAGAGCATCTTGTTTTTTTTATTAGTAGATTTAGAAGAAAAATAAGTCTGTATAAATGCAATTTGGGGGTAAACTCTCTTATTTTTAACAATTTTAAAGATTAATTATCTAATACTAATCCAATATGAACCAAGTAGACTCTTAAAGCAAAGAAAAGTCCCTAAACCACAAGAATGAGCTTAAATATAAATAATATCGTAACTTTTTACTTAATTTCAGAAAGGGATATACAATAGTTAAGTTTTCATTCCAAATTAAAATTTTAAACCCATTTCGTCTCATAACTTTGTTGATCTCTTGGTTCGAAAACTTTTGCTAAGTCAAACCTTTACTTTTTTTAAGAAAAGAAAAAAAATCATTTGGCGTGAATTTAAAAATTATGGGACTATTTCAAAAAAATTATATTTTTTAAAATTTCATAAACAAAGTATTTTATATGGGAATTAAGTTTCATCATACTATTTACAATAAAGTAAATTTATATAACATGTTTTTTTATTTCTTATCCGATGAGAATATATAATGATAACATAGTACCAGGGTGGGGTTCACATAAATATTTAACCACAAATTAATTTTTATATATAAGTGCAGAAATAGTCATACATTTGTGAGATAACTAGGCAGGCTTCAAGATAAAGTTAAAGACATCATGAGAACAATGGTTGCATCCTTTCTTGAAACTAGGGCTCGTATTCTTGTTACAACCTTTCTTCAACGATTCATTTCCACTGGATGTCTAATGTGAGCTTCAATATTAACTATTTATCCATGAATTTATTTCCTTTTCTTTTTATTTCTGCATTTTATTAGTATATATTGAGGATCATTAGTCCATATATCAAAGGTATATTTAATTACTACATGTCAACAGACCTTGTCATAATCATGTACATATACGTTGAAAATTTTTTTTTGTCATAATTCCATGTAATCGAGTGTGCATGCCTCCTTTCGGCAAAAAAAATAATCTTCAAAATGAGAGCAATCGTCTATCGTACAAATGAACTCTGTAACTTCTGTGCCCCGGCCGCACGTACAAGTATTTGCTTTTTTTTTCATTGTCATTACTATTTATTTTTCAAATAGGTTAAAGGCTCGATTGTAAATTTGTTGCCATATTGTTTTTCAATTGGACTATACATAGCTGACGAAATTTGTACCAGTTTATTGGAGGAAGCTGGGGGTTCGAGTTTCACATTTGAAGGAAGTAGAAAAAACAGCTCTTTGAAAGTTACACTCATAATTCATAATCCCCAATTCTATTGGAAGGTAATATTTATATTCCATTAATTAAGTTAGAAAAAAAAGACTAGTACTTATGTGAGACTAATTTTGGAATGGTGCGATAAACCTTGTAATTATAGGATGAACTAATTTTTTTTCATGTAAGGGTTGGAGTACCCCTTGTATTCCACTTTTTATATGAAATATATTTGTCTGATAAAAAAAAATATTTGTGTGAGACTGTCTCACGGAAGTTTTCAGTGAGATGAATAAGAAGTGCTAACATTTTAATAAAAACTTATACATATATCTGATAAAAAGTAATAAATATTTAAGAAAATGTAAAAATGATCTCATTTGGGATGATACAATTGAGGTTCCTTGAAAAAAATTATCAATGACAGAGTACATATTTTAAACTAGGTTAAGGTACATAACTTCTTTTGTTTCACTTTTACGTATAAACTTTTGTACTACTTGTTGGATTGGATGAGTGTCAAAAGGAGGAAATATAAATTTTTATTTCTTGGATTTAACGTTTGATTTAGAGCTGCTTGATTCAAAATTTCGGATTCGAATTGGTAATAAATATCATTAAGGAAGTCAATTATAATGGGAATGGAGATAATTCATTGTGGATATATAAACATAGTTATTAAAACAATGAAAATGATTGAAGAATTTTGATTCTCATTGCAATCCACAATATATGCATCAACAATGAGAATCTCACTCAGTACTTCCAACCAAGCAATGTGTTTATTAAACACAACTATTATTTCACTTGGTTATCACGTAGGAGCCATGTGTACGATTCTAACAAAAATTACATTTTCTGACAAAATTTGAACTATTTTGAAGTAAATTTAAAAGTTATAGAATTAAATTGTTATTTTTTTTTAATTTTTTTACTCTTTGGGACCGTTACAAATAAAGAAAAAAAGTTATGAGCGACTAATTTAATTTTTAACTCGTCAATGAAGTAAATAAAAAGGTGAATTTTTCATTGTATTCGAATCTATAATAATTTTTTTTGAGACCATTTAACTTTTTCTTTATTAGTTATCATCTTTTGTAGACATTAACCTTTTATTAATTAGTTATCACTTTTTACGTGTCCATTAATCGTTCATGAGAACGAATATCACTTTCATCGATCACGTAATTAGTTACTCTTTATAAAAAAGTGTAACAAATTATTTTATGTTTCACTGAACCAATTAATTCCTGAGTTTAAGAAGTAGACAAAACCATTTAATCAGGTGGGTTAGCTTACATGATTATTGGACTCTTCACTCAAATGAATGACCCAGGTTTGATTCCCTTTGGAAATGAATTAAGGGAGTTGTAAGGAGGGCTTGGAGAATAATCTCAAATGAATTAAAGGAGTTATAAGGAGGGTTTGAAGAATAATCTTGAAGTATATGTACTTGGTGAACTAACATACTAACAATTAACATTTACCGATAAAAAAAAAAAAGTAGACGTACATATAGCTCAAAATGAATGTATATAATTGTGACAGGTTGCCACAGAAGGTGAATTAGGTTTTGCAGAGGCATACATAAATGGTGATATTTCATTTGCTGATAAAAATGAAGGTCTTCTCAACTTCTTTCTGGTGAGAGGGAAATTAAGTATCTAAATTAATTAAATTTTAGATTATATTGTAAGATATTGGTAGCAAACTAATATATATATTTTTTTCACCACTTTTCATACTGAAGATAGTTATAGGTAGTAAAGAGTTGAATTCTTACACTTCAAAGCTAAACAAGAGAAGGTAAGCAAAAAAATATACTGATATAATTAATTACTTGTAGAATTTTTGCGTTATTGTTTTGTATATATCAAAGGTTATATGTATATTATGTCTATTAATTAGGGGATGGTGGACGCCATTGCTTTACACTTCTATAGTATCTTCTGCAACATCTTATTTGAAGCATGTTTTGAGGAAAAATAATCTATGGCAATCGCGACGTAACGTCTCCAAGCATTATGACCTTGTAAGTATTTTCAATAACATGGGGCGGTCCATTGATGGATTGTTGCCCTTATAACTCTTTCGACAAGAATAACAATTAGTTCTGAAGAGTACCACTCGACAATCTAAAGATTAATATTTTTGGAAGGAAGAGTAATATTACTCTTATATACCATAAGTTATAACTCTTTCGAGAATAATAACATTCAGATATACAATGTAAAATAACATTCAATTAATATTCTAAAGAGTAATGGGCACCTACATTCGATTGCGTTGAAGTATCTCTCTTTCAATGTTTATGTACTTTTTTCCAAAGTACTCATGAAATAATTCAATTTCACGGTTATTACTTTTCATCGATCATATAATATTTTTTATTAAAAATGTTATCACTTCTTTTTAAATATTTTGCAAATATTGATCCTCATCCGAATCATAAATAAATGCCCTACTTTTTGTGTTTTTATATTTTAATTGATTTATTGGTGTCTTTCCTACTAATTTGAGTAAAAATGGGTGAATTAAAACATTAATTCGGTTTTGATACTACAGAGCAATGAACTGTTTTCTCTGTTTATGGATGAAACAATGAGCTACTCCTGCGCAGTGTATAAGGTACAATTTATGCTCTTATGCTATATATATTTCTTAAATCATAGAAATGAGAACTTATTGAGATGTATTTTGACATAGTTTTTTTTTTTAGTATTCTTTTTTCATTAAATCTAATTGTTTACCATATTTCGTTATTACTTATAGGACTATAATTCTTATATTATAGTAATAGTAGTAGTTTAAAATCAAAATTTACTTAATTTAATTCAATTCAATTAGTGTAAGAAATAAATGTAATACCTTTGAACACCTTTTATATCGTGTGTACAAGAGATCAACTCTTCTAGAATATATTTGAGTTAAATTCTTTTTTTCGTCCCATAATAATATGGCATTTTGCTATTTGTCTCAATTTTTTTTGATAATTTAGTCCCATAACTACTAAAAATATATGATTTTAGTCCCATTTTAGCTGGAATCATGTATGTACGTCGCACGTGGCCGCTCAATTTGGGGGTTTCTAGAGATTGAGGTCATAATCGGGCAATCTAGGTAGTTATGGGACTAAATTGAAAAAAAATACTTTCTCCGTCCCACAATAATAGTTACATATTTCCAATTTAGGCGTCCCACCTCAAAAGTTACATTTTCCTTTTTGTTAAATGGGACCCACACAAAATATTTAATATATCTATATAGGACTCACACACAACATTAATACATGAACTACCTAATTTACATTAAAATATTATTTCTCTCACCTCACTGCACATTAAAATATTATACTCCCTCCGTCACATTTCAGATGACACACTATCCATTTTGGGTTGTCCAAAAAAAGTTTGCACCTTCCTAAAAAAGCAAAAAGTCAAACACAATCACCCTTCTCCATACACTTTATTTAAAAAAAAACACCCCTACCTAACACACCTAACATACTTTATCATTTATTTATTACCAAAAAATACCATAATACCCCTAAAAGTTATCACTTTCTTAATCTCCGTGCCGAAAAGGGGGTGCAAAATTTCCTGGGACAGAGGGAGTATTTCTTAATTCTCGTTCAAAAAACAAACGTAACTATTATTTCGGGACGGAGAGAGTATCTTTTTAGGATAAAAATAAAAATCATACTATTGTTATGGGATGAAAATTGAATTTAACTTAAGATTTTGAAGGAGTGGAAGATAACAGGGGCAAAGAACATAACAATATCATATACATCCATCTTTTTTGTACTTAATTTGATGATCCTCAATCACCATTATTTGTATAAGTTTATACTCATTCGTCACATATTATATGTTTATCGTTCCAATTTTTTAAGAAAAAATATTTTTTTACAAGCTTTATTGCCTTTTATTTTAGTATTTTGATAAGAAATAAAATGTAAAATAATGTTATGTGTGTTAGATAGAAGTGAGTAATTTGAAATTAAAATAACTTCTGAGGTTATTAAATAAAAGATTTTTTTTTTGGGTGGGGAGGGGGGAGTATCAAAGGTTTTGTGGGACAAAAAAATGAGAAAAGTCATATAAACCGTTCTCATAGAAGAAAGGAGTATTAATAAATACTCCCTTCGTCCCCAATAATATTTACTTTTTGTACGTGAATTAAGAAATATTACTATTTAATATATAGTGAGTAGTTGTATTACTGAAGTGCATGGTCTTATATTTTAGTTGTATTTGTGGTGTTTGGGGGGGTATCATATCCCTTAAAAAGAACTGAATGCCTATATAGTGGGACGGGCCAAAATTGGAAAACAGATATGTTCAGAGGGGACATAGGCTGTATGACTTTAATTAATTTTTTGTCCCATAACAATGGGATATTTTGCTTTCTATCCCAAAAAAATATTTTTCTATAGTCCCATAACTGCCTAGTTTGCCCGATTATGACCTCAAAATTGTCGAAAACCCCCAAAATGAGAGGTCACGTGCGATGCACGTACATGATTTCAACTAATATTCAATTTCCCAGCTAAAATGAGACTAAAATCGAATGTTTTTGTTAGTTATTGGACTAAATTGAAAATAATTATATTTTTTGGAATAAAAAAGAAAATACGCTATCATCTTGGAATGAAAAATGAATTTAACTCAATATATTTTCTAGAATATTCATCAATCCTTATCAGGTATGCAAGTAGTTAAGGTTTTTTTTTTTAATTTTCTTTGTAAGCAACAAGTTTATTTATTATAATCTGATTATAAAATCGAATTTCAAATCCACAAAATTCTACTCTAGTATGCATGCCTAAAACATCTACTAATTTTAAATATTTTTTTTAATTCTACTTTTTATCATTTTTTTTCATTGGCAAGTCTTGTGTGAGACGGTCCACAGCCTTTTTTTTTTATTAATTATAACTTTTCATTGAAGATATTATTTATTTTCATCATACTATGAATTGTTCATAAAATAGTTTAATTAAATCGTGTATCACTTTATATTAAAAATATTATCACTTCTTGTATGTCTCAAGAAACTCATTTCTTAAAACAGGCTCACACAAGTCTTGCCATTTTTCATACTTCTGATCTATTTTTTTCTCTGATACTCCCTTCGTCCCCAACTCATCTTCATACTCTGACTTTTATGGATATTAAGAAAAGTTATTTTTTTTACTTACTTTTTGAGGTAGTTTGTTATTTTTAGGTAATAAATAAATTGTAAAGTATGTTATGTGTGTAAAGTGTTGATGGATAACTTGAAATTAAATTATATTGTAAGGTTAATTGGATTTGTTGTTGCATTCTTTTATGAGGTGTGAAGATGAGTTGAGGACGAATGAAAATGAAAAGTTTGAAAATAAGTTGAGGGCAGAGAGAACTTTTTAATCTTACATTCAACTGTTACCTCGCAATATAATATCTACATTTTATAACATCATCTACTTTTTGAAATCCTACCTCACTATAACATCACAAAACAAACATACTCCATAAAACAAATCAATTTTCTACCATTCACATGCAAAGCTAACAACATAAATCAAAGTTACGCTAAAATCAAACGAACCTTGATTTATGATTGCAAAATCGTCATAAAGCGACTCCATATTGCCTCAGAAACTCTACTGATCCTTTCGTCTCATTTCACTCTTCACTTTTTCTTCATTTGTATGTCATATTGCACTCTCTTATGAATGTAAGCAAGTTTAAACTCCTCTTTGATCACACTCGCACATTCTATCTTCCTCTCAATCCCTCACGTATTGAAACAAACTGAAAATGAAACAAAACGAAGAAGAACTCAAAGATGTATAGTGGTTCGATCTTAAAGATCTACGTCCACTCTTAAGGAGAAGTAAATCACTATGATGATATATATGTTACAACCACACAGTGAAGATGAAGAATAAAACTTCTAAGAACCCTAATCTTGGATCTCAACTGATACGAATGGATGATGATCATTCTGATGTGTGTTGCTGCCTTATAACACACATGCACACAACAAATCTATCAGCAAACTTCCCCATGTGATCAGTTAGCTTCATGCAGTTGTAACTGATCGTTTAACAACTCAAGAATCTTGCCACGTCACCAATCCATCAACTCAACCTATCTTTTGATCCTACGGCTCTTCTTATGCAACCTGTTGACCCTAAACCTCCAATCAAACGTGTTGCTCAACCAATCCTCATCTTCCATGTGTACACCACTGACTTACATCACAGACACGTATGCATGCATGATCTATATTCAACACACTCTTTACCTACAAAAAATAGTCTAGGTTCCAAAACTAATAACAACTCCGTACATTATATTTTAAAAAATGTCACTTGTCACCTAACACATATAATTATCATTTACTTGTTACTTAAAAAGATTACATTAAAATTTTAATAAATTGGTAAAAGAAAAATATATTTTTTTAAACTTTGCATTTACAGTAACGGTGAAGAGTTTATGGAGATGAAGGGAATAGTATAATGTCGCAAAATTTACTTTTTGGACATTTACTTGCATTAATATTTTTACATTCTATATTCTTTTGAAAGTCTCCAGGCGAAGACTTGAAGGTTGCACAACTCAGAAAATTCCATGCTTTGATTGAAAAGGTGAAACTTTGGTTTCCCTGGATCCTATATATAATTTGATAAAAAACAAATAACTAAATATATTGAAGGTCAACTATAGGCAAGAATTAGAAAGGAGCACCACATTCTAGAGATTGGATTTGGCTGGGGTGGTTTAGCCATTGAAGTTGTTAGAATGACAGGATGCAAGTACACCGGCATCACTCTATCAAAAAATCAATTTCAATACGTCGAGTCGAAGGTCAAGGAAGCTGGCTTGCAGGTATATATACACGTACATGTAGATCCATTGCTCTTCTTATTGCTTTTTACATATGTATATGTTGGGAATTAACTCAAGAACATATTATTCTAACATTACAATTCATGATTTGGATCATTTTACGTAAATTCGTCATGTTACATACATGAGTTTAAAGCATAAACCGTCTACTACTAAAAAAAGGCTTTTAGTATCAACAATTTTATGATACTAAAATCTAAATAATTTACACTAATGGTCTTTGGCATCAAAAATTTCCTCCGTTACCGTTCCGATACGTATACGGGCGTTGCTACAGACATATTAGCAAAAAAAATAATGGTTCGATACCAAAGATATAGTCTTTAGTATCAAAACTTAGTTTGATACCAAAGATATTGCTTTTAGTATCAGTACTTTCTATAGTATCAAATTTTGTATCAAAAGTATTAGATACTCATTACCATGCATTAGTATCAATAGTATTCTCTTATGGTATCAAAATATAAGCTTTTGATGCTATAAGATAGTATTTGGTATCAGTCAGATTTCAAATACCAAACCTCTGTATTCTAACCAGAGATATCCCGCTTTCAATTTCAAAGCCTAATTCCATCCAAAGAAACCCTTCTTTCAATTTCAAAACCTAATTCATGCATTTATAAATAATTATAATAAATATCTTTAAAATATGCAAAATTACAAATACAATCAATAAAAGATAATTTAAATCAGTTATTCATCAACAATACGAGATGAGATGACAGTGGCAAAAGCAAAAAACATGAATTTCACAATGCTTGTCCACTATATTGCTTCCAAAAAACAAAATTGAACTGCTTATCATGTACTTTTCAAGTTTATCTCAAAACTCATGGTGCGTCATATTAATTGGTAAGAGCATTAGTTGGCATTCTCCAGGGTCCCTTGTCTCTTAGCCTTTTGTCATTTGCTCCACGTACCAAATCATCACAAACTATTCCAAAAAAAAATCAAGTCAGCGATCTCTCACTATTCAGCAATGAATCAACGCTCAACAGCTTGCCTCCACTTGATAATTTAAAGAATATCCGATCCTTAAAATATATGGTAAAAGTGAACTTATCATGCGAAAAGCATTCGTTATCTGACAGTAATTCCCAATCAATACAAAGCAACATAACAATACAATTTAGCAGGTGATAATACTACCCAATTTTTCCAAACCTTTTTCAAGATTCTTCACATTCTTGGAGGACAGAGTGATATAAATCTTATGAATCTGCTTTTGCGGCTCTTCTAATCCCATCTTCGTCAGTTTCATTGCTGCATCCGCCATTTTTCTCTCTACATCACAAACAGAAACGCATAATAACAAAAAAGTGAGACATTCATAAACAAATTAATCAAAAGTGGAAATACCAATTCAAGAGTTTTTAGCAATATGAAATTAAATAAAGTGCATGTGAGATTGTAAGTAACTATAGACAAGCACACAGCAGAATATAGATGAAACATAAAGATATGATTTAAAGCTCAAAAATATAAATTCAATTAACATAATATCCTGTAGAAATCAAGATTGATTGTTAAAAAAAACTCAGTACAAGAATATAGCATCTACCTTTTCAAGCATGTGCAACAAGTATGTCTTAAATTTCCTGACACCCCTTCCGCTTGATGTGGGGTCTGCTAGAATGCATGAAAACTACCTGACGAAAAGATACTTTAAGAAAGAGGGACATGAAGAAGAGCAACTAAACTCTTACGCATATCCTCCTGGAAAATTTTCTGTATATTAACTGCTATTCATAAGAAAATGAGTTTCCTTACAAAGTCCAGCTTTCCACTTGTTAGAAAATTAAAAATTAAACATAAACAAGAAATCTGTAGAATATTAAAAGAAATGAAATGTACCATACATTCAAATATGATAGAAAGCTTGTCTTTTTCTTCGACAATCTCCAACAGCTTGATGATATTAGGATGGCTTAATTTACATAGGGACTGAACAAGAAAAGATCAAAGGACAGTTAGCTTTCCCAATTAAAACAACTACTTAAATCCACCAAATTTTCCTAAAAGTACCATTCTTTTTTTTGTTAGTAATAAGCCCACCATTTAGTTGATTCACAAACCTTAACTTCTCACAGGTTCACATATGTTAGAAGTTAAACTTGAATACATGAATCCTAATCTTTGAATACATGAATGTATTAATTGCATTCATGAATCTATCTTTATGTTTTGTTCATGTACTCATTTAATAAGTGCCTCTAGATTCATCTATGTAGTAGTATAAATACCTTTGTAATGTATCTTCTAATCAAGTCATTTGGAATTCAAGAAATATACTTACAGTGACTTCCTCTTCCTATTTTGAGCCTGCTACCTTCCAACAAAGTGGTATCTAGAGCCGATGGCATCCAGATCAATTTCCTTTCAATACCCCATTCTTACCAAACTCAACTATGATAATTGGGCAGTAAGAATGAAAGCAATACTTGGATCCCAAGGAGTATGGGATATCGTTGAAGATGGTTTTTTAGAACCAGCAGCGAATGCAGCACCACTAAATCAAGTTCAAAAGGACGCCTTGGAGAAGGAACGAAAGCGAGATCAGTGTGCTCTTACCATCATCCATCAAGGGTTGGATGAAGATATGTTCGAGAGGATAGCCAATGAAACCACATCAAAGAAAGCATGGGATATGCTTCAAAACTCCGTCGCGGGGGTAGATACGGTGAAGAAGGTTCGACTTCAAACTTTAAGGGCTGAGTTTGAGTCACTCTTGATGAAAGAAAGTGAAAGTATCTCTGATTACTTCACTAGAGTTTTGGCTACTGTGAATCAAATGAAGAGGTTTGGAGAAACGATGACGGATGTTCGCGTAGTTGAGAAGATACTACGCTCACTTAGTTCGAAGTTCAACTTCGTGGTGGCTGCAATAGAAGAGTCCAAGAATTTGGATGAAATGACCGTTAATGAACTAAACGGGTCACTACGAGCACATGAAGAAAGGATGAATCGTGGCAAGCAAGAGCAATCAGAGCAAGTATTACAAGCAAAAACTAGTGGAAAAGAAAGAGACAATCATTTCGGCAGGGGTCGAGGTCGAGGCCGAGGCCAATGCCGAGACGGAGGAAGAGGACGAGGTTATGGACGTGGAAATTCTCAAGGACGAGATGAGCAGCCTTCAAACTTTGAAAGAAGAAATCAAAATTCCACGAGAGGTCGTGGAAGAGGAAGAGGTAACTATAATAGAAAAGATAAATCACATGTTAAATGTTATACTTGTGATAAGTATGGTCACTATGCCTCGGAGTGTTACTCCAATGTTGAAAATGAGGAGACAAATCTCATAGAAAACAAGGAAGATGATGGTGAGCAGTCCTTACTTCTTGCACTCAAAGAAGATTCGATTGAGAGAGAAAATACATGGTATCTTGATAATGGAGCAAGCAACCACATGACGGGTGATAAAAATAAATTTGTGGAGATTGATTCAAGCAAGAAGGGGTTTGTAAGCTTTGGTGACAACACGAAGGTGAAGATTGAAGGCAAATGTACGATTCTTCTTGAAACAAAAGATGGTGGTCATAGAGTTTTACGGGATGTGTATTATGTTCCAAAATTAACCAGTAACATCTTGAGTATTGGTCAATTTTTGGAAAGAAATTACAAAATTCACATGGAAGATCGTATGCTTTGGATTCGTGATCAAGACTCCAATCTTGTTGCTAAGGTGTGCATGACTAAAAATCGCATGTTTTTGTTGGATTTGAGGACCTGTGGGGCTATGTGTTTGAAATCATGTGTTCAAGATTCATCCTGGATATGGCACATGAGATTTGAATTTTGGTGGAATTAAAGCCTTGGGAGAGCATAAGATGGTGAAAGGGATTCCAAAGATTGATCATCCTGATCAATTATGTGAAGCATGTTTGCTTGGCAAGCACCCAAGGAAGAGTTTTCCGAATCATTTCAATTCAAGAGCGACGGAGCCCCTCCAACTTGTTCATGCCGATGTTTGTGGTCCGATCAAGCCTCAATCTTTCGGTAACAACTCTTATTTTATTCTCTTCATTGACGATTTCAGCAGAAAAACATGGGTTTATTTTTTGAAAAATAAATCGGAGGCATTTGATGTATTTAAAAAATTCAAAGTTCTTGTTGAGAAAGAAAGTGGACACAAGATACGTGCATTAAGAACTGATAGGGGTGGAGAATTTACATCAAAAGAGTTTAACAATTTTTGTGAGTTGCAAGGAATTCGTCGTCCCATGACAGTGCCTAGATCACCCCAACAAAATGGAGTTGTCGAGAGGAAGAATCGGACCATACTCAATATGGTGAGAAGTATGTTGAAGACCAAAGATATGCCTAAGGAGTTTTGGGCAGAAGCAGTTGCATGTGCTGTGTATCTTTCAAACCGAAGCCCGACGAAAAGCTTGAAAAATATTACACCTCAAGAAACTTGGAGTGGATGGAAGCCAAGTGTATCACACTTGCGGGTGTTTGGATGCATAGCCTTTGCTCATGTTCATGAACAAGAGAGACACAAACTTGATGATCGGAGTAGAAAGCTTGTGTTCATCGGTTATGATGAAAATTCGAAGGGGTATAAATTGTACAATCCAAACACTAAAAGGCTGGTGGTGAGTAGAGATGTGGAATTTGATGAAGATGGCTCGTGGGATTGGAGCACTATGGAAGATAAAGGATCTTATGATTTTCTTCCATATTTTGATGACGATTTGGAGGTCCAAAAGGAGATTACACCACCACCATCGCCTCAGTCACCTGGTTCATCTTATGTATCAGGATCATCTTCGGGAGAAAAGACTCCGAAATATCGAAGTATCGATGAAATCTATGGTGAAACTGAAGCTATTGATGAAACAAATTTATTTTGTTTGCTTGCAGTTGCAAAACCTGTGAGCTTTGAAGAGGCAAAGCAAGATAAGAAATGGAGACAAGCCATGGATGAAGAGATACATGCCATAGAAAAAAATGATACATGGGAATTGACGTCTATTCCAAGAGACCATGGAATCATTGGTGTTAAATGGGTGTACAAGGCGAAGAGAAATGCTAATGGTGAAGTTGAACGATATAAGGCGCGGCTGGTCGCAAAAGGATACAAGCAAAGACAAGGCATTGATTATGAAGAAGTGTTTGCTCCCGTAGCTCGTTTGGAAACAATTCGCTTGCTGATATCTCTTGCAAGCCAAAATCGGTGGAAGATTTATCAATTGGATGTAAAATCAGCGTTTTTAAACGGCTACCTTGATGAAGATGTATATATTGAACAACCAGCCGGATATGTGATCGAAGGGCATGAAGATAAGGTTTTGAAATTGAAGAAGGCGTTGTACGGGCTTAAGCAGGCCCCGAGAGCTTGGAATAGTCGTCTGGATAATTATCTGCAAGAAAATAATTTTCTAAGATGCACCCATGAATATGCTCTTTATGTGAAGAAAGAAGGTGAAGACTTGTTGTTTGTTTGTGTTTATGTGGATGATTTAATTTTCACAGGAAGCAATCCGAAAATGTTTGAAGATTTTAAGAAGGCAATGGCTCGTGAGTTTGAGATGAGTGACATGGGACTCATGTCTTATTACTTGGGGATTCAAGTAAATCAAATGGAGAATGGGATTTTCATCTCTCAAGAAACATATGCCAAGGATCTTTTGAAGAAATTCAATATGTTGAATTGCAAGTCTGTTAGCACTCCTATGCAGTTTGGAGAGAAGTTAAAAAAGGAGGATGAGAAGATTGATCCAACTGCATTTAGGAGTCTTATTGGCAGCTTGAGGTATTTAACTTGCTAAAGGCCTGATATTTTATTTGCTGTTGGAGTTGTAAGTCGATTCATGGAGAATCCCGCCGAGTCTCACATGATTGCTGCAAAACGGATACTTCGATACCTAAAAGGAACGTTGGATTTTGGTATCTTTTATTCGTCGAGCAGCGGCGAGTTGAAAGGTTATTGTGACAGTGATTTTGCTGGAGATGTTGATGATAGGAGAAGTACAACGGGTTTCATTTTCTTCTTGGGAGATAATGCAATTTCATGGAGTTCGAAGAAGCAAGCTATTGTGACGTTATCCAGCTGTGAATCTGAGTATGTCGCAGCAACATCGTGTGCTTGTCATGCCATATGGTTGCGGAGATTATTGGGGGAACTTCATGTACAACAGAAGGATTCTACGAAGATCATGATTGATAACAAATCTGCTCTAAGTTTGGCTAAAAACCCAGTTTTTCATGAGTGTAGCAAGCACATCGATACTCGATATCATTTCATTCGAGAATGCATTGCAAAGAAAGAAGTGGAATTGGAGTATGTGAAATCCATGGATCAGGTTGCTGATATCTTCACTAAACCTTTGAAGTTTGAAGACTTTCAAAGATTGAGATTCATGCTTGGCGTTCGGAAGAATCAAGTTTAAGGGGGAGTGTTAGAAGTTAAACTTGAATACATGAATCCTAATCTTTGAATACATGAATGTATTAATTGCATTCATGAATCTATCTTTATGTTTTGTTCATGTACTCATTTAATGAGTGCCTCTAAATTCATCTATGTAGTAGTATAAATACCTTTGTAATGTATCTTCTAATCAAGTCATTTGGAATTCAAGAAATATACTTACAGTGACTTCCTCTTCCTATTTTGAGCCTGCTACCTTCCAACAACATATTCCTCCCAGTAATAGAACTTTCTCTTCATTTTCTTGACAGCAACCTGGAATAAGATATAGAATATAAAATATGCACCTAGAATTAAATATATAACCAGCCCGTCTCCTTTAATGAACAACCAATGACTATTACTCAAAATCGAACCATGTGTCCTGTCTCTCAGATTGGCAATGAGGAAAACATGAATTCAAAAATAGTCCATTCTGTTTTGATGAGAAGCCTCTCACTGCATTCACTATGTGATTCCTAATCATGCTTTACACAAAATTACCACAAAGACATGCATGCATCCTAAGGAGACGAGCTTGGAGTAGCAATATTATACTATATTTTACCTTGCAGAAGTTGGATTTGTGATGGCGAACATCGTTCGTTGTTCAATTTGTTCGACACAAGTTCAGATACAATGTGTGAGGAACTTAAGCACTGAAACACAAATCTCTCGATTATTATAAGTTAGACATACAAGCTAGGGAACCTTACCTTAACCCAAAAACCATGGTTGAAGCTGAAAGCTTGGACCAATTTATGTCATTCCACACTTTGGTTTGATGTAGAATATAGTTACAATCCATCCCTTTCGAACCAGATATCAGCCGGCAGTACACACCACATCTGTAATGTGCAGTCCATGGTAATCTAGTTCGACAGAGAATAGATTTTTTACGACATCTCACGTCAATTACACACGAAACTGTAGAATTGCAGATCTAGTGGGTCAACCATTAATAACTTTCAACCATTTTTTTGGGTTAAATTAGGCTCTCTAGCTTAAGCCTAATATTGTATTTATACAAGTAATGCATCCTTTGAACAAAAGTTCTTGGCAATATGTGAGGCACTCGACGTGGTATACTACCACTTAGAACTAACACTGACTTTTATCTGTCTTTTGCTAACACTTTAAATCATTTGGATTTCTACATCTTCATATAGGCAATCCAGATTCCAAATATGACCCCAACATATTACTTCTGAACAAGGAGTGAATCCTTGGATCAACTCGTACAAGTAAATATGAACAAACAATTATAATCTCATTATAGTAAGAATGCACTATAAAAATCTTAAACAATATAGATGATTTGAAAACAGTAACCCATACCAGCACACAATTTTAGTACCAAACACCCCTCTTCCCCAAATATGAAAATGAAAGTTATAACTATTTGAATGTAGAGTCTCCATTTTTTAAGAAACTTAGAAATCAAAAATTTAATGAGGATTGATACCTAAATCAATTAGATAAAATATAATATTCCCTATCTAAGGCATAGAAAAGTAAGTGTAGAGAAAAGAGCACACGAAGAGAAGGCATGGCTTTATAGAAATATAGAACAGAGGACGTAAAATGCTTGATAAAACATTTCTATTGCTTTGTTGTTAGGCATTGGCAACCTCTAGGAAAGATGTGCAAAGCAGTCTAAAGAATCCATTGAAGCTAACCTGAAGAATCCTTCAAGCATTCCATAAAATTGAAACTTCAGTAAAGAAATTTAGAGATTATACAGAAACGTTGAGTTTGTGCATATTTTTGTTGAATATATACCTGAATAATAGAGTCCAAATTCCCGAGAAATAAATTTTTCCATAGAAGAATCGAAGCAAAGCACTCTAAAGAATCCATAGAAGCTAGCCTGAAGAATCCTTCAAGCATTCCATAAAATTAAAACTTCAGCAAAAAAATTTAGAGATTATATAGAAACGTTGAGTTTGTGCATATTTTTTGTTGATTATATACCTGAATAATGGAGTCCAAATTCCCGAGAAATAAATTTTGCTGTAGAAGAAGCGAAGAAAAGACGACAGTCGACTCCAATCATAAAACTTAGATCTACAGATTCTGAATGATCTATTTATGTCAGAAGTTATCACATTCCTCGAGTTCGAAGAAAGAATGGAGATGATTTGAAGCATTTACTAAAAATTAAGGAAATTAAGGCAAAATTTGGGCGTTTTACCCAATAATTTCATCAGATAGTGATGGTAGTGGTAAGAGTTGTTAGTTAGGGATGCAAGGCACGCGGCGATAGTCGGTGGTGGCAGACAGTGGTGGCAGGCGGTGGCGAAAGGCTGTTGTTAATATTTTTGAGGAAATGAGAACTGAAAGTCTGATTAGGTGGGTGGGAGAAGAGAACTTAATTTAATACAGTGAAAGTCTTCAATTGGTATCGAAAAGGATTGATAGTAATCTATATTCTAATTGGCAGCGTAAATAATTTGTTACTACACAAAATAATAAATTGATCAATAATTTAAGTAGTACATTATTATCAGAAATAATGGACACCAAAGTGAAATAAATAAGAACTATATATTCAAGCTCTTGTAGTATCCGACAGAATGGATACAAATAACAGAATATTTATCAATTAAAACTTTTCGATATTAAAATTAAATTTGCGTCGGATAATAATTAATATTAAAAAAGGAAACAATATCATTTAAATAATATTGCTAGTAAATATATAAATATAGTATTGAAATGTATAATTGACACCAATAACTAGATTTAGTATCAGAAATTATTCTGATAAAAAAAATTTTGATGCTATAAAGCATTTTTTAGTAGTGGTCTCATACATTTTTGTTTTATTCAAAAATGTCTCAATATAGTTAGGACATTCAATTTTGTCCCAAATCTTTTAGTTTTACTAATATCGTCCAAAAACTTTGTAAAAGCATCGATTCAATCTCATCCAATTGAATTAGAAAAATTGGACATTTTAAGTAAAAATGACCATTTTAGCGAGAATTGAAAATTTATGAGACTATTTTGTAAAATTTAAGTTTTTTTAGGTTCTTTTGAATAATGTTAATTTAAATGAGACGATTTTGATTTTAAAGTCTTACATACATACATAAATTTTAATTTGATCAGGATCGAATTGAACTTCTTCTATGTGACTACCGCGAATTGCCTAACAACCAAAAATACGACAGGATATTTACAGTGTAAGACCCTTCTATACATAATTTATGTTCGTAGTACATATTGATCATGTCTTATATATATACGATCATTAAATATACATAGATTTGTAAACTCACATATTTATATTTATTAATGTAAATTCCAGTGAGGTAATAGAACACATTGGACATGAATTTATGGATGAATATTTCAAATGCTGTGAATCTACATTAGCAGAAAATGGCCTTCTAGTTCTTCAGGTGATTCGATCTTGTTAATTAATCATTTATTCTACACTGCAGTAAATATATATGCACTCATTAATTGATATTTTATCAGTTCATTTCAATGGCTGACGACAAATATGAAAGCTCAAGGTTTAGCGAAGGATTCATTAAGGAATATATATTTCCAGGCGGTTGTATTCCTTCACTTAGTCGGGTTTTATCCGCCATGGCTGCTGGATCCAGACTTAGGTATCAAATGCTTGTTATAAATATCTATGTACTATCCAAAATCAACAAAGAGTTGATCCCATATAGAGTTTAAAACCAAAATCCACTGATGCACCCGTTTCTTCTATGCACACACTTCTAACAACACTTAACCATGTTGCACTAAGGTTTAATGTGGATTAAATCCACATATATCATTATCATGTGTCATTAAATTAAAATATGCATATATGAGTATGAGAGTGATTGAGGTATTAATGATGTTTATGCAGCGTGGTGCATCTAGAAGAAATAGGATGTCATTACTACAACACCCTAAGGTCTTGGCGGAAAAACTTCCTCGATAACCAACGGTAAGAATTTTATTCTCATATTATAATTCAAAAGCTAGCTAGCTAGCTGGCCTGGACAAACTTTATTCTAGTAAATACATACTCATTTCTAGCTCGGGTAATTTTTTGATGTAGTAATATATATAGCATACAATTATTTATTTTTAGTGAAGTTTTGGCGTTGGGATTCGATGAGAAGTTCATACGTACCTGGGAATACTATTTCGACTATACTGCTGCAGGCTTCAAATATTGTCTTCTTGGAGATTATCAGGTAACTACTTGTTCTTTTCTAGTTTGACATATATTATATATACACACACATATTTATTCTTTGCAATTAAAACGTTGTACAATATTCTCACTGTACGCAGGTTGTATTCAGTCGACCAGGAGATGTTGCTGCCTTTGGGAATGATCCATACAACCCTGTCCCGTCTGCTTAATTTCTGATATTTGAAATTCAACCCAAACTCATATAGCGTTGCCGTTTTGTTGTTTAAATAAAATCTCCTGACCATTAATTTTCTTCCAAAAATTACTCAAGTTGAACAATCTTACCATAACATGTTGACAGTTGATCAATTATACTCCTTAATTTGTTGATGATTTAAGTTGAATAATTTGTTGAAATAAAGTCTCCTGCAAATGCTTCTTCTGAAGTAATTCTACCTCTGCATGCACTACTTTCTTCTTGTATACTCCAGAATATATACATTGTCTGCATGCAGTATTTCCAGTGGAGTTAACCTTGATCCAATTGGTGGATTGCCAGCTGGAGGTTGTATATTTTTAGATTAGAAGATAATTGGGCCTACTGCATGAAGGAGAATGATTGGATGGCAGTAACAAAACAGGTCCAACAGAATATGCAAGTAAAAAATCTGGTTCTGGTTTAGTTTTGCATGCCCGTTTTCTTGGCTTTCCTGAGATAATTTTGGTCAATTCTTTGCAGTTATATAGAATACTATATGCCATCTTTCCAACAGATGCAATATCAGTTATTTTGGTTCAGTATTGCTCTCTATAAATATCTCACAATACACTCACTTGAACACAATTTTAGCATTTGACAAATTATTTTGGTGTTTCAAGTATTCTTACTTGTTAGAGTTGGTTCTTTAAGCTTGTACGCATAAAAATCAATAAGATTTCATCTTCTCCTCCTAGTGGATGTATGTTAAAAACCGAATCGGGAAAATATCAAAATTGGTCCTTTATGTTTGGCGTAATCAAAATTCAGTCCCCAAGTTTGCTAAATTCGCAATGTAGATCCTCCAATGTCCGATTTTAGTCTTTTGTCCAGTTTGGTACTTTTCTCTTGGAAATTACTAAATGTCTCCGGAAAATAGAGCATAAGATGCACGCACTGGAAAATTTCAAAATTGGTCCTTTATATTTGGCATGCAAGCCGACTCTCTCTCTCTTTTTTCCCTCCCAATTATGCACTACCAGCATTTCACCTTATGACTCAGCAGTTTCTTTCCCACGGTTAGGTTCACCTTTTATTGAAACGTATATATAGGTCAACCTTATGACTCAGCAGTTTCTTTCCCACGGTTAGGTTCACCTTTTATTGAAACCTATATATATAGGTCTTTTGATCCCATAAGAATTGCTCAATGCCAAAAAGGTCTCAAAACTGGCAGATTTAGTCCCAAAGGAATTTTTCATCAAAATTTGTTAATAGTTAACGAAATATTCTGAACCGTTAGCAAGACTAAAATGAAAACTTGTAGATTTGATTCCATAACTTGCAAAAATAATCTCCAAAGAAAACAAATACAATGTTTATTGAGAGAGAAAATAGAGGGGAATTGTCGTAATGGACTATGTCTATGTTGAAAGACAGAAAATAATATAAATATGGTAGTTTATAATAATATAAGTTAATTTGGGATGAAAATTTTCGAAAAATTATGGTTATAAAATTCTTATGGGACCAAAACTGCTAGCAATGGGACCAGTGAATTCCTACGGGACTAAAATTGAACTAAAGGAACTCTTATGGAACCAAATGTGTCATTTTCCCTATAGGTCCATAGTCCGTTAGGGCTGATTCATTTAACAACCTCACCTGGATAATTCCAACGATTTTATCAATTTTTAGTGAAATTTGAACTAAATTGACACAATTCCAAAAATGTGGGACTAAATTAACTTTTAAACTCAATTTTACACACTACAAAAAAAACTCCTTTTTAGCAACAAAATTTACCAACGGAATTCAATCTGTTGATAATTATCAATGAACTGCCAATAAAATTTACAATTTTCTTTTAGCAACAGAATATCAATGGATTTTCTTATGGTTTTCCCAACAGAATAAAATATGATGGTAATTACCAGGGGATTAACGGATTCCATTGTTATTCCGTTGACAAACCAATTTAGCAATGAAAATAAGGTTTTTACCAATAGAATATTTCATTGATAAAAAATACTCCTTCTGTCCCAACTGAGTTTTCACTCCTCATGTGTAAATTACAGAGGAGTGAAAACTCAGCTAGGACAGAGGGAGTAGTTTTTTTAGTAACATTATCGATCACTCAAATACTTTTAACAGGACTCTCTCTTTCACCACTCTGCACTCAAGCTGATATCATAAAAAAAAAACCCTCTCTTATTTTGTACCCATTCTTTTTTATTCACACAAGCTCATAATTGAGATCACCCTCCTGTTTATACTCAATGGAAAAAATTGTAATTTTGGTATCATATTAACTTTTTTTCCCCAAAAAATTGTAATATTAATCTCCGTCGTTAATTTTTGAATGGAAATAAAAAAAAAAAAAAAAAAAAAGTAAGAACAGTAAGTGGTTTCCATCTAAAAGTTAACGACGGTGACCAAAATTACAACTTTTGGAAAAAAAATTGGAGACCAAAAATAAAATGAAACTGTTCTTATGTCCAAAAGTGCAATAATCTCGTTCTAAATGTGATATTCTCCCGTGAATTGCCTATCATATACTCCCTCTCTGTCCAATATTAATGTTTATGTTTGTTTTTTGTACGTAGATTAAGAGATATAATATTTTATTGGGTAGTGAGTTGAGAGATATAATATTTAATGTATAGTGGATAGTTGTATTAGTGTTGTGTGAGCCCCATTTAGATATTAATTTTTTTGTGTGGGTTCTATGTGAAAAAAAAAGGGAAATGTAAATCTTAACTTAGAACATATCAAAATTAAAAAATGTAAACCTTAATTTGAAACATATCAAAATTAAAAAATATAAACCTTATAGGGGACGGAGAGGGTATTGTAGATTTAGTGTAGATCTACCTAGGATATTCTACGGACCACTACTCTTTTAGTGTAGATCTACCTAGGATATTCTACGGACCACTATTCTATGAGGTAGACTCTTCTATATAGTAATTAACAGGAACATAGGTAGGTGGATTGCCTATCATAACTAGAATATTTTACGGACAAACCACAGTATTATTTTAGGTAGACTCTTCTAATTAAAATATTAGATTAAGGCAAATTAACGCTTATATCAGACAAAAATGAGTTCTATGAAATGTAAGTGATAACATGTTAGTAAAACATCATAATTACTTTATTAATGAAAAATTATAACTATTTTATTGACCTTCATTGACAATTAATTTATAATATAAATAAAAAGTCATAATATCTTAATTTAATGAACAAATGATAATATTTTAATTAAAAGTGACGACTAACTAAAAATAATACTTCCTCCGTCTCATTCATAACTCTTCATTTGCTTTTTGCACGTGGATTAAGGAGTATTATTATTTTATATATAGTGAGTAATTGTATTAATAGTGAGTGGTGGGGCAGGTGCGGCAAATGGGATCACCTATTCCATTCTATGTTTCATCTTCTATTCCATGTATTATATTCTTGACACGAGTCATAATCAATGCCCAAATTTTTGCCACATGCCCCAAATGTTTAATGGTCATTAACTAGGGTATAATATTTTAATTGGAAATAAGCTATGGAATAGGAGGTGGAATATCAAAGTGGAATAGGGGAATCGGACCGGGTACGATAAATGGGATAACATATTCCATTCTATGTTTTATCTTCTATTTCATGTATTATATTCTTGCCACGAGTCATTATCAATGCCCCTTTTACTAAATGAGAAAAATGAGAGCATTTGAATGAGACACCCAATATAATAAAATGAGAACCTTTTTGATGGGATCGAAGGAGTAATAAAATATTCTCACCCACGAGAAAATAATAAAGTGATAATATCTTAGTTACTTGAATAAAATTATGAGCGATGTCATGTAGTGAACCGGGTTCAAACTTCATACTTATTTTAAAATTATAATTAAAAAGGCAATTATAGTATTATAGGAATTGATATTAAATCCAATTTGGGTTCACGGCCTGTTTCACTATATATTTTATAGGGTGAAATGTTATACCCTAAAAATTATCATTGTACATTTAGCGTTAATTAATCCATAAAAGATTAATTATAACATACAACATCTATCTAAAAAAAGAAATTGTGGATGAAACAGTGATGGATCATCTCATTTGAAAGTCATCCTTTGCATGTGTTGTTTGGTAGGCAACTTGACATTAGTGGCCAATCCAATTGCTGCAAGAACCCTAATAACATACCAACTTATATCAATTTGCCACCATTCTAACCCTAATTTTGCTGAATATTCAAATGCATGGTGGTTATTATGCCACCCCTCTCCAAATGCAAGCATTCCCATCCACCTAATAAATGCATAACAGTTTGCAATGATAATTAATAAATTTTGCATATATTTATGAAAACCATAAAGAGATTTCATAAAATTAATTTTGGTAATTAAAATATAAAAATATATACCAATTGTTTCGAGATTGATCACCAGTGTTCCACACCTGTTTACCCCAAACATGGCATGCTGAATTCACTAGCCAGGTAACATGGTATGACAACACAACCCGCACACCCTGCATTCAACAATATAAATAATAAATCATATACTCCCTCCTCCCACGTTAAGGTTTACGTTTTTCATTTTGGGTTGTCCCAAGTTAAGGTTTATATTTCCTTTTTTATCAAGTTAGACCCATACAAAACAATTAATTATTCCATGTAGGACCCACACACAACACTAATACAACTACATACTTTACATTAAATATTATTTTTCTCACCTCACTACACATTAAAATATTATATCTCTTAATCTCCGTGCAAAAAGTAAACATCAATGGAGGGAGTATATATATGATCATTTTGCACTTAATAAGATGATGCATTTATAAATAATGCTAAAACTTTAAACATAGGACACATTAGTTTAAATTTAGTAATTTATAGTTTAAACATGAAGATGCTGATGATAAATAGTAGTAATTAACATGTAATAATAAATTTAAATGTGTGCTTTTTTTAATTGTCATAGCAATGTAGAATGCACATGTCACCCAACATAATTGGAAACCCTTTTGACTTTTTTGTCCATGCCTTATGTAATAAATACATGGCCACATATAGTCATATGCAGCATAGTACATTTTTTGTTCTGTACCTCGCACACATAGTCACGTGAAAAGACACAAAAAATTGAATAAGGAGTCGCATGCATAATAACACGAGACGCAGATAATAATGTCCAAATTTTTTAAAAAGTGGCATTTTTCAAAAAAAAAAAAATTATAGTTGGTGATTTTTTTTCAATATGAAATATTATAAAGTGACATTTTTTTTAGTACCATTCTTGTCAAAACATATATTTTTCAATATAGGACATTGTTTTCAATGCATGATTATATTAAAGGCTCTCAACACTATTGCTTACCATTCCCCAGACAATGTAAGGAAACCCTCCCAATGCATAGAGTACAACTCCAAGTGCAAGAGGATGAAGAATGTATGTGCTTTCAAGAAACTTATAAAACCTTTGCTTCTCTAAATCTCTTACGTTGTCTCGGTTCCCACCTTGCTACAGGAAGAAAATATTGAACAAAGCAAATGTAATTAAATAAGAGAGACATGAGCATGAAACTGGGTGTAGGTTCAGCTCTAGAGAAGTGTTACTCTCTAGAATATTGAATACTGCTCTTTATAATATCAAATACTATCTTCGTTGCCTTAAAGAGTCTCATTTTTTCATTGGTCATCCGTCCATACAAAACACATTTTCTTTTTTACACACATGGGATCCACACACGTTAACTAATATGGTAAAACACAGCTTTTAATTAGGGACCCAATTGCTTTAATAAATAAAAATATTATACAATTACAAAATTTAAAAAGCAAAATAAATTGATAAGAATATTTATAATATAGTACATAATAACATAAGAGTAATAATATTTTATAATATATTCAATTTGAATATTTGAAAGGTTCTATTTATAATATTATAAAATAAGTAATCCCTCTATCCCATCCTAATTGTAATTTATAAAGGAAGCGTAACTATTAGGACGAGACAGAGGGAGTAATATACATGGAAAAATAAAAAAAATTGATATATGATAAATATTTGTGTGAGACCTTCTCAGAAAATTATTTATGTGAGATGAATAAAAAGTAATAATATTTTAATACTCCATCTGTCCGATTGAAAAAGGGCATTTTATTTTTTGCACGTGAATTAAAAAGTATTATTATTTAATGTGTAGTGGGTAATTGTATTAGTGGGAGTATGATCCCATATTTAAATTGTATTAGTTTGTATGTGGGTCCCATGTGTGTAAAAAATGAAAAGGAAATTTTTGGGACAGATGCCCAAAATAGAAAAAATCGACTCTTTCAATCGGACAGAGGGAGTAAAAATTGATACTTGAATTAGTGAAAATAATGATAGCATATAAAAGTGATAACATTCTTAATATAGAGTGATAATATGTTTGATAAAAAAAGATAGCTATTTATTATTCAGTAAAACGGTAAAAGAAAAGTGAACTAAATTTATAACATATAAGAGTGAGCCTTGCGTGCGCACGCCGTGCGCCTTTAGAATTTAGTATTATGGATAATGGTACATTATTTTGTTCTAAAGGGTATACACTTTAATTAATAAGAGTACACTATTTTATTCTAAAGGGTATACGCTTTTCATTAATATTTTTTATTTTTTTTCAGAAAATAAAGGGTACACATCTTTATACTAAAGGGTATACAATTTAATACAAAATTCTAAAGGCACACGGAATGTGCCCCGTGCACCTTCCGTGCGCCCGGGCGCACACAAGTTTTTGCCAACATATAATGTACTCCTTCCATCCGCCCGAAAGGTCCACATTTTGTCATTTTGGTCGTCCGCACTAAAGGTTCACATTTTCCTTTTTAAATACATGGGACCCACACACATCACTAATACAATAAATTTATGGGACTCATATACCCCACTAATACAACTACCAACTACACCTTAAATAATAATACTTCTTAATCCACGTGCAAAGAGCAAATGTCCACCTTTGTGGCGGACGGAGGGAGTAAAATTTTACGTGAAACTATCTCAAAAAGTTATTTCTGAGTATTACTTTTTCTTTTTATAAATATTATTTTAATAAAATTATTATCATCTTTTATTAAGTCATATAAATTAATTATAGAACAATTCAATTCTACAAATTTTAAGATATATGCATCACTTTTTACTTTCATTTAATATTTGCATAGGATCACTATTACTCCACCCCAATTCACACTTCTAGTTTTATGGATATTAAAAAATATTAATATTTGACATACTCTTATAATTAATTTGATGTATTGAGATAATAATAAACTATACAATATGTTTTATATTTAAGGTGTTGAAGATAAATTTAAAATTAAATTATACGTAAGATTATTGTATTTGATGTTGTTTTCTTTCATAGAGCATGTAGATGAATCGAGAACAAACAAAAATAAGAAGAATGAAGTTGAATTGAAGAAGAATCGAGGGAGTAATCTTGTTTTCAAAGTCAGTCTTCTTGGATGAGATATGTATATATGTAGTTAAATAAACTCTCCCCATTTATGAGTTTGAAGAGATTATTATATTCTAAAGTATTTTATATTTTAAAGAATAAACATTAAATTTAAATATACACAACACTCCTAAAACACAAACAAATAATTTTAAAGTGTAAGGTGAAACCCGAACATAAATAACCTAACTACTATGGATTAAAAATAAAAATAAAGTAAAATAAAATAAAAAATTATTATTATAAATAAAGCTTGTATGAATTTGCATCTGGGACGTATAAAAAATAATAATATTTTTAAAAAAAATAATATAGAATCAATGAAATTTATATATTCAATTAAATTATTTTATAAATGAATATATATAAAAATTGATCATATTTTTAATTAAAGATAATATCTAGTTAAAAAAATGAAATGGTCCACCCAAGATTTGCTCAACTATTGTAGAGTTAATATCCTACACATTTTGGGGAGGGTGGGGGGGATCTATCTTTATGCACTTAATTTATTTATTTATTTGTGCTATTTATATTCAATCCTATTATTATTTTTTATTATTAAAAATAAACAGTAATTTTTATTAAAAAAATTGCTATAAAACTATAAAATTTTAATTCATTATTACATATGTATTTTTTAATAAAAATATACAAATTGAATGTAAACGGACGATCTAATATCTGTGCACTTTAGTGCACAAAATATTTTGATGTTATATTATTATATTTTGGGGTAGTCTATGTAATTTTCTTTAATTTATGATTCTAGAAAAGAACTTATAAATGGAATTATTGTAATATTGGGTAGCCGGTAGTATACGTATACTTTTATGATTAAGAAAACAACATTTAAGCATAATTAATTGAGAAAGTCTCTTTTGAAACGGTTATTATGTAATACGGGTTGATGCATTATTAAAATATTAAGATGGTTATTATGTAAGATTGGTCGATCAATTATTAAAGTATCATTATTATTTAGGTAAAATATATTGTTAGTTAAAGTATACTTTGTTAAGGTATTATGAATAATGAATTAAAGGTATTCTTTTAGAATTTTATAATATAATTCACTGCAAATATATTTTAATTACAAAATAATATTCTTTAATTTTATAAAATACTTTAACAATAAATCGATCCGTCTCAAATCTATTTCATATTGGTGTGGCTCCAATTAATTATTCAAGACTTTGAATTGTATATGTACACTTTTATGATCAAGAAAACAACATTTAACCATAATTAATTATACAAGACTTGAATTATCCCAATTTAAAATATAGGATTTTAATGCATTTAATGTATAATAAATGAGAGGTTGTGTTTGGATAATACAGAATTAATGTGCAAATTACCTTTTGGTCCAAAGTTTTGGTATCAAAAAGCCAACTTATATGACTAAACCAAAATCCTTCGGTAGGGGTATGTGGGTCCCTTTCTGCGTCACAATATTGATGGTGGTATCGATGTGTTCTCACCCAGTTTATGGGATGCCCCTGTAAACAAAATATCATTAACACTTAAATAATACTCTCACACCATTTTTCACACTTTTTTTCATTTGTCCGTTCAAAACTTCCCTTTAACACTTTCTTTATTCTTTCGTTCAAGACACCTTCACATCTAAAAAAGAATCATCAATTTATCTAATAACCTCAAATGTTATTTTAATATTCAATTTATCACTTATTTTTTACATATATTATTACTTTATATTTTTTTATTATTTAAAAATGCTACGATACTCTCTAAAATTAACTAATTTGATAAGAAAGACTAACTTTTTTTTAGACAATATAATACATTAAATGAGAAAGGATAATCGGGGACTGAGTGCGTAGATACTATTTAGTTTCTTTGTCCAAAGTTATAGGGAAATAGATAGAAAAAAAAATAAAAAATTGGGCCATCTTTTAATGTCCATTTCTCAATTACGACATTAGAAAAAAAAATATAAAATTCGTCATTTAACAATAATTAATTTTAATTTTAGTCATTTTTTTTATTTGAAATTCTTAATTTTTTTTATTTAAGTTTGGTCTTTTTTTTTCATATTTAAATCTAAATGTAGTTCAAATTTTTTTGTCCAAATTTAATTCTATATGTCAGATTCAATATTGGTTCAAAATTTAAACAAATGAAGAAATAAATTTTATTTTTTAAAAAAAAAAATAATAAATTTAAATTTAGATTTAGACAATAATAATCAAAATAAGACAAAAAAAATATTTAATTGAGAATTGCAAATAAAAAATTTTAAAATTGGAATCTATTATCTACCAAAGGACAAATTTTGATATTTCCATGACATATTAATTGAAAGCTTGGGAAATAGAATCATGTGGATTTGTTTTCATTAATTTCCCCAAATGCATGCTGCAGTACAATCATGAGGTTTCTAAGATCTTAGATGTCCGTTATATTTTGGTGTTACATCTTCTGTTGCACGCGTTAGATGAGTGACACGTATGCGGAAAGGAAAATCTCAATCTTTCCCCTTAGGGTTGATTGTTAGGGTATAGAATAGTTTATCCTACGTGTTAATCATCCAACGGTTTGTAACAGGAGATGTAACAGCAAAATGTAACAGGAGATCCGAACCGGGTTTCTAAGTTGCTGTTGTGTATTATCTTCTATTCTATTAGTTATGTTGTCACGCTGGATTAATGAGATTCAAATCGAATCATTGTCCTTTGAATTTATCATCCAACGACATGAGACGCACAAGAGATAATTCACGAATTTAGCACAGGAAATCCGAACCGAGAACACTGGATAAATAAATCAAACCTGGAGGGCATGAACACCACAATATGCAAAAAGGTATTCTAGCCATTTGGGAAGACTGAAGCTTCTGTGTGAGAGATTTCTGTGGAAAGAAATTATGATTCCCAGAAGTACTGTGACAACATATAAGCCTACAGCAAGCCGGAAAACATCCCAGTCGAACGTCGAAGGGGCGAAAACACAGACCAAATGGAGAGCCATCACCACCCCAAGTTTAGCCATCTCTCTAAAACTCCATTTCCTTCCCCAATACACAACCCTCTTTCTCTTCACTACCACGTCGGAAAACATAATTCTACCAAAATTTGAATAATATTTTGCATGCTTTGATGGTGTGAAGTTGGAGGGAGAGATATTTTGGGGTTTATCCTCACACATTTTCATGGATTTATCCTTACACATTTTCATGGCTTAGCTTTGTCATGGAGGTGCCATTTTTCCCAGGGATTTATAGAAAAAGAAACAAAAAAAAAAACACTTTTATAATGTCATTATCATAACCCTCAAGATACTTGTTTAAATTATAATTCAAGTTATGTGATTTGAACAAATATTAAATACTCACTAGTCACTCCCCTGTACCAGGATAATATATTTCGTTGTCTAACAATAAATTATACTAAAAAAATTAAAAAAAAGTGCATCAATCTAATAATTTTAAAATTTTAAAAACGACACTCCCACTTTGATCTAGATTTTCCATTCCGTAATGGTGTTCCACTTCATAAATAATAATATATTTTATTTTAAATACTACATTATAACATATATGATCATTAAACCCTATAGATGAAGGTAGGTGTATTGATATACCCCGATATTCATAATGATATTGTAACCGGCATTTTTATTGATACTGGAACTGATATACACACCTACACACTCATTTGGAAGGATGGGTTACAAAGTAGGTATTAAAGTCTAAAAAGTGTTACTCAGTTATAATTGATATAAAAATTAAAAAGTGTTACTTAGTTATAATTGATATAAAAATTGTTTGTTGTTGGTAAAGATATTGAAATGTAAATTTTGTGTATATTTTCAGAGTTAAATGCACTTTCAGTCCCATTATTTTGGCCAAATTCGATTTTGTCCCAAATTACTTAACTTCGATTTAGTCTGTAGCTATCTTAAAATTTTAGATTTCATCGCAAAACTAATTTTGTACAAAATGTCTTATAACTCCTGCAAATTTTCGGGAGATAATTTGTGACAATTTTGAAAAATTTGTAGGAGTTATGAGACGATTTTCGACGAAAAATTAGTTATGGGATAAAATTTAAAATTTTGAAATAACTACGGGATTAAATCGAGATTTTCAAGTTATTTGAGACGAAAATCGAATTTGACAAAAGTTATGAAATTGTAGGTGCGTTTAAGTGATATTTTCATCTTTCCTAACTTATTTTTAACGTCCTTGCTCAACATGTTAAACTGTAAGTAATTTAGGTGTAACCCACAACCACTTTTCATGAGAAATATGTCTTTTTTTTAGCAAATTTAATATGAGATAGTATGAAGAATCATGATGTTCATGTGAATACATAATAATAATTATTATTATTATTATAAAAAAAGGATCAAATGCATTTAAAGTAGAACAAGAAACTTTGGTGGGCAAAGTGTATTGGATTAAAAAAGTTAAAGTTAGACATAAATAGGGAGTGGTGGAATTTAGCCCAATATGAACTTAAATAACATGCTATACTCCAAATGGAACTTGGCAGACTCCATTAGATTTGAACCCATTCATTACATTGTTTGTTTATAATTTTTATCATCAATTCATTTATAATTAAATGATTTAGCTCGTACGTGTAGAAGTTTGATACTATTATTTTTTTACCAATGGGCATCACTCATGGCTTATTTTACACCTATATTATATACTCCCTCCGTCCCATACTTATGTTCACACTTTCCGTTTTCGTCCGTCCCATACTTATATTCACCACCCAAAAAAGGAAACTTCACATCAACCAACAACCTCAAAAGTTCTCTTTATTTCAAAAATACCACTCTCACCTAACACACATAACATACTTTATAATTTATTTATTACCTAAAAATACCACAATACCCCTAAAAAGTCAATAAAGTTGGTCAAAAAGCAACTTTTCTTAAACTCTGTATCTACAGTACCGGTGAACATAAGTCCGGGACGGAGGGAGTACTATATATTTTAGATTTTTTAATTCACATCTAAAATTGTTAAATTATCACCTCATTTAAAAATTTAAACTTATAGAGAGATACCATTTAATACTTAATCAATTTATTCTAACACATCCCCTCACATGTAGATGGGGAATTTTTGCCTCGAGTCTTGCATGTGGAACTTTTTTCATAAATGGGTGGCAGTCGAACCCTGGACCTTTGCTAGGTCATGGCTCTAATAGCATGTTAAATGACCACCTCATCTAAAAGCTTAAACTTATAAAGAGATGAACCATTTAATACTTTATCAAATCACTCAAATAAAAATTAAATAATTAATTACTATTTTAATGGAGGTTTAGTAAAACCAAATTACATAAATTTCACATAATTCTTACGCACATCACATCTCAATCCCTCACACATATCATCTCTACTCTTACACATATATTGATTTGATTTGTTGGCTTTACAAAAGTTACCTAATCCTAAATCAATCTTTCTTATCCCTATGTAACTTAAACACAAAACAAACATCATCAAACTACTTGTATGGAACAAAAAATGCAATTATCTTATACTAAAATGTGATATTCTCTCGTGAATTGCCTATCATATATAGATCTACCTAGAATATTTTACGGACAAACCACTATTCTTTGGCAAAGACTTGTGTGAGACCGTCTCACGTAAGCACTTACATGAGACGGATAAAAAGTAATATCATCATTATTAATGAAAAGTGATACGCAATCGATGAAGAGTAATAAAGGTTAATTGCAAAAAAAACTACGAACTTTACTCCTATCTTAACCTGGCTAAACTTTATAAGAATGATCGAATATGTGGTTTTGATTATCATTAAAGCTAAACTATCTATTATTAACAAGCTAAAGAATAACTAGTAAATTAATTAGAGTATACTAACTAGTAAATCAATTAGAGTATATAAAGAGCAGAATGGATGAAATGGATGAAGCGGTATCAATATAATAATAATAATATAAAAAAATGTACATAAATAAATAATCTTAATAAACTTTAGAGAAAAAAGATAAAGTAAATATAAACTTGACTAAGAAAATGAAGTGAATTATAAATAAAAAGAGAGAGAAAAAAAGTATATAAAAATAAATTTGAATAAACTTATAAGAAAAATAATAAAGAAAATATAATTACAACTACAAATGGCCGGGAAAAGGAGAAATAAAGAAGACATGAATTAAAAGAGAACTCTTTGTCATAATTAAAAATAAAAGTAATATAATACAATTATACAAACAAAAATAGAAAAAAATAGAAATAAAATAAAATAAAAGATATTGAAAATATTCTTAGCATCATCTTTCCTCGAACCCGTGACCTTAGAATAGATCTAGGGAACTAAACAATTGCACCAGCTGAACCCCAAATTTATAGGTTAAATAGGTAGTGGAGTAGTTTTTTTTTTAAAATTAATTATTTAATCTTTTTTAATGGTGGTGATTAATTTGTAAATAAATCTAACAGTTTAAATTGTCCAGGTGTACCGATTTACTCGGTGCACTCTAGTTGGACTCAAAAATTTAATATTTGTAAAAGTTTGGGGGCAGCAGGGAAATACGTACGCAGTGTGCACTCGAGACATATATCCAATTTTTACAATTTTTAATGAGATTTTTTGAAGTACTACAGTATATCTCAAGCGAGCTTAAAATATAAAGACTCCCACATTTATTTTACTTTATTTGAAAAGGTTTATAGTTAAAAATTTTATTTTCATCCCAAATCTTTTAATTTTGTTCAAATTTAAATTTGGAATTAACTTTCATCCCAAAATAAATTTTTAAATCAATTTCTTCTCATAACTTTTATAAATTGATCGATTTGGTCCATGCACTATTTTTATAACAGCGCTGAACATCGAACAAGTGAAGGTAAAGGTTTGAGGTTCAACCGGTCGAACTGGTTCAACTGGAGGCCATTAAACCGTAAAATTAGAATTCACATATTTCCAATTATATTTTATAAAAACACAATTCATAAAGAAATGTATAGTCACTAAAATTATTTTACAAAGTAAGAAATTCAACTTAAAATAAAAAAATAATTAATTAAATATTTTTTTATTGGACAAAGTTAGTTGTTAGTATAGTTAGTAGTTAGTTCACAAAGCATCCATACTCCCTTCTATCTCCAAGTCTCTTTATTACTCCTCACCTATTCGTTCCCAAAGAGAATCGAACTTGGGTCGCTCACCTTTACTCCTCACCTATTCGTTTCCAAAGGGAATCGAACTTGGGTCGCTCACCTTAGTGAGGATCCCAGTAGCCAAGTGGTCTAGCACACTTGGTTAATTAATTAAATATTTATAATTCATACTCCATACTTCATACATAATTTATATTATATCCACTAAATATAATAATTCATAATTTAATTCAAATTTTTTTAAATATTATGTTTTAAAATATACAAAAGTAAAAGTCAAATATTATAATAATAATAATAAAAAAGTAAAAAAAAAGTAATAATAATAAATAATAAAAAATATATTGAAACTGATTGGACTGGTATAACAGGATTTTCCAATTTTGACCATTTCAACCGCTTCAATCTGGTTCAACCTCAAAAATGATTTTTTGGGGGTTATTCGGACTTGTTCTGGTTCCAGTTCCCGATTTAACCGATTGAATCGGCTAATTCGGTTTAGTTTTAAAATCACTGGTTCCATGGTTCAAATTTTTTTATGTTCAAATTAAAAATGATCATTTTAGTGTGAATTTAAAAGTTATATGACTATTTTTGAAGAATCAAATTTTTTTGGGATTATTTTGAATAAAGTGAATTTATATCATATTCTTTTTTTATTTTTTCCCATCTCTATCACATTTAGAGTTACTACTGTTATTTTAAATATTTTTAGGTAGTGTGAATGAAAAAAATACTCGTCAAATTATCATCCCAATACGGGTAGGGCGTATGGTAGCCGCCTCCGCTACGCAATAAATTAAAGTGAAGATAGGGAGTGATGGGTCCACAACATTATACTAATACAATTATTCATTATATATTAAAATATTATATTTCTTACATTAATACACGTTAAGATATTATATTTTTTAATTTTCATATAAAAAGCAAACGTAAATGTTCATTTGAATATGAGTATGCATTTACTACCTCATTTGAATATGAGTACATCTAATACTTGGCTTTCTTTATATATTAATGTATGCTGTCTAGTACTAGAGCCGCCCTATTTGATCGGCACCCTATATATTTAGGGCCACAGTGCATTCATTACATTAATTGACAGTACTTGTAATACGTTAAAACGTATACTCTCCGTCCCACATTAACACATTAATGTTGATGCGAATACATAACTTATCACCACTATTATCCCTTTTTTTAAGAACAAGTATTTTATATTATAATATTATTCAAGTGTAATGTGTACTATGATGCCTTCCTATAAAATAGTGATCCTCTTCACTTTTTTTTTAACATAATATATACAATCATAAATATACTCTAATGGATTTAAACATTGATGACTAGAAGGTTCCATAACACTGTGTCACTCTTCTCAATAAAATACTTATTATTATTATATAATATCGTTTAAGTCAGTTTGCCTAAAGTCCCAAAAAATCAAGGCCGATCTTTTATTCGTGGTATATTTCATCCTTCGTATTTCATAACTTATTCAAGATTAATGGTTTTTTAATACATAAAAGAAGAAGGTTTACGTTATTTGTTTAAATTCTCTATATAAAAAATGTCAACGAAAGAAGGGCAAGATAAGCCATTTAAGGAGAGGGCACATGGTTGTATGGAACATTTCCAAAAGCAGCAACATCTCCTGGTCGACTGAATACAACCTGCATTAAACAGTGGAGAAGTTAAATTAATGTTAAATTAATTATAAGATTAGGCAAACACTTATGTGAATTGGGTATCCGGTATAAATCTATGGTCCACTTTTCAATTCTATTATATCTTATACAATGCTAGAATTTAAATTAAAGGAGATCACAGGGTTTATATCGTAAACTCAATTCACAGAAGACTATCTCGCAAGATTATATCATTCATTAAAAGCATTATAACCCAATTTAGAGATAAATTAAACAATTGAATCATTTAATCTAGCCTCGCTTTTATATTTTTTTCTGATTATATTTCCTTGATTATTTTTATATAACATCTCATGATTCTTGTACTGTACGAGAACATCTCATTTTTCCTTGATTATTTTTTCATCTATCTTACGGATTGTTCATAAGATAATTCTATTGGATGATATTACTTTTTATCGATCAGATATTGCTTTTTATTATAAATGTTATAACTTCTTATTTGTCTTGTTGAACCCATTCCGCGAGATGGTTTTGCACAATTTTGCTTTGATTTTCGTCCTGTATTTTTAGTTAATTAATAATATGCTATTTTAATGATAATAAATTAATTATAAAAAAAAACATATTTAACCATTGAAATTTTAATGTAGTTATTATTAAATATATTGACTGATATTATCATTTAAGGTCTTGAATTGTTCGTTTTTATATCATTTGGATGATGTATCGAAAAAACTCCTTTTAATTACTTAGTTATTGAATTATATGATCTATTATACGTGTGCAAATTTAATTCTAAAAAATTATATGAATATTTTATTAAACTCATTCAATGTATTTTTTTTCAACTATATTATTTATTACTTACCCCCTATGTCCCACAAATGTTTGCACCCCTCATTCGGCATGAAAATTAAGAAAAGTGATAACTTTTAGGGGTATTATGGTATTTTTTTATTATAAATAAATGATAAAATATATTAGGTGTGTTAGGTAAGGGTGATTTTTTGTAAATAAAGTATATAGAAAATGGTGATTTTATTTAACTTTTTGTTTTTTTAGGAAGGTGCAAACTTTTATGGGACAACACAAATTGTGTCATAAGATGTAACATCAAAATGTAACAGGACATCCAAGATCGTATAAAATGAGACGGAGGGAGTATATGTTATTTATATCCTTAGTATATTTATTAAATTGTGTAATCATTTTTAAAGTTTCACATAAATTTAAAATTTATGTCAAAGATATAATATTAGTGTATATATACCTGATAACATCCAAAATGACAATATTTGAATCCTGCAGCACAGTAATTTAAACCCTCCTAGCAATACATAGGTTTAAATAGAATATAGAGGGGAGGGTTGGGTTCACATGGGGGCACGATGTGTCCCTGGGGCGCAGGTGCTTTTGTCAAAGAAGAAAGGCTTGAATAGAAAGCTCACATTAGGCATCCAGTATTGATGAATCGTTGAAAAACCTGGTAACAAGAATGCGAGCCCCCGTTTCAAGGAAAGATGAACCCATTCTTCTGGGGACATGAATATCAACTCTTCAGATTTTTACAAGAATTCCAGCCTGACAAAACAAAACATATCCATATATCTTACTCTCAGTCTGATCTTATGTGCAATCAGTGTGACCTCTTTAATTATTAAGAAATACTTCATGTGTGACATAAAATTTGGAAATATTTTTAGAACCCAACTTCAACATGAATGATATATATGTAACGGTTGTAAAATTAATAATTCGATCGAAAGCTACATATCATTATTTGATATAATAAATTATTATTCTTATAAAATGAAATATATATTATATACTATGTTATATAGTGAATTTTAACTTTAAGTATAATTAATTTCATGTAAATATGCATTCTATTTATGCTGAACTCTGGGAAAAAAAAATCAATTTTATCTTAATAGGTGGACGGAGTTTAATGCAAAATAATAAAAATAAAAATAAAAAGTCAATCCACCCTTGCGTAGCTTCGTACCTCTCTGTCCCTCGAAATAATAGGCACGCGATGCTAAGGGTGTAATATTTTATAGAGTATTGACAAATGAGTGACTGTGAGACGTTGCATTTATGCCTTTACTAATTGTAGGCCATGTTCCTTACCCTCTCCTCTCCGTTCCTATGCAAAGGGATACTTTTGCTTTTTACATATAAATTTCTTGAATATTATTATTTAATGTGTAGTGAGTAGTTGTATTAGTAGGTATGTGAGTCCCATATTTTAATTGTATGAGGATTTTTTTTATTTATACTAAAAATTACTCCCTTCGTCCCGCAGAAAGGTACGCACTGCCTTTGTAAATTACGACGAAAGCGCGTACCTTTCTGCGGGATGGAGCTAGTAATTGTTATTGAAAGTTCACTTAAATAGTTATCGTTTTTCATCACTAAAATATAACTTTTTTTTATTAATATGTAATCATTTCTTGTATATTTCATAGAACTCATTATGGTGTCATATATAAGAGTTAATTTCCCTTAGTCTATTATTTTATTTTTTTTATTTAGAAGAGTCTACCTACAATTTAGTGTGGTTTGTCCTTAAAATATTTTAGGTTGATCTATATATGATAGGCAATCCACCTACCTATGTTTCTATAAATAAAAAAGAAAGAGTGAGGCTACTGTGCATTCGGGCGCACGGAGCACATTCCGTGCGCCTTTGCAATTTTCATGTCCCTTTACAATTTAAACCCCTAACAATACATAGGTTTAAATAAATTATAGAGGGGAGAGTTGTGTTCACATGGGGACACGAAGTATCCATCCGTGTCCCAGGGGGCGCAGGAGCTTTTGTCAAAAAGAAATTGGGCAAGTTTTGTGTGAGACCGTCTCAAGATGAGACAATTTCATGTTTTTGTAATTAGTTATCACTTTTGCTGTAAAATGTTATCATTTTCACTATAAAATATTATTATTATTTATTTATATTATAAATTGTTCATTAAATAGTTCACAACACCATTATTACTTTGGGTTAATTGCAAAAAAAACAACGAACTTTACTCCTATTGCAAATTAATCCACACTTTTGAGAAATTGCAAAAAAAACTACCACTTTTAAGTATTGTTGCAAAAAAATCCAAAAAATCCTATTTTTAGTCGCAAATTGAGTTTTTTTTTGCAACAATACATAAAGGTGGTGGTTTTTTTGCAATTTCTTAAAAGTGAGGATTAATTTGCTACTAAACTCTCTCTAATGTGGATTCGATATTTTATTACTTGATCACCTAAACTGCATGATAAAGTACACTTGCTTTTATCACCTAGAGAATTCATCGATCAAGTCTTTGGTGTCATTGCTTGGGAGAGTTGAAAAATATCAAAATTTATTCTTTAAGTATAACCGATTCCAATGGTAGTTATTTTTTATTTGCAATTATCAATTTTGGTCTTTTTTTGTTCGATTTTGGTCCTCTTTGTTTATATCTAGTTATTTTTTTGTCCAAATTTTGGATCAAAATTAGACAAATTCTAACACAAATGACTAAATTTGATAAAAGGAGTAAATTTTGACAAAAATGATCAAAATCGAACAGAAAAGAACCCAAATTAAGTAATATTGCTAATAGAAAATGACTAAAATTGGAATCAGTCATACTTAATGTCGAATTTTTTATATTTTCTCATGTGGGAAATAATTTGACATTCAAGGGACAAGGGGCCAATGTCCTCACATAGGTCCCATCCCTAGCTATACATGGTGAATCTTGCAACTTGCAAGCATATATTTTAAGCTTGTTTGGCCCTTAATTCATTAATCTAATCCTTCTAAAATATCAAACGAACAAAAGTAAAACAACTTTTCATCATGAGTTTTTTAATTAAGGGGGTAATGATCATTGCATGTAGAATTATAATTCAACAACTAAGTTTAATTTTGGTTTATTGAAGTAATTAGAGTAACATATTGACGATGATGCATGCATATGTATATTTGAATGCAGTTTGGATATTCAAGCATTAATCGATGTCGAAAATGAAGGTTGCGGTGGTTGGCGGCGGCGTAAGGCGTACGTGGTGGCAAAGGAAGGGGTGGAGGTGGTGGTGTACGAGGAGAGGGAGATGTTAGGTGGACATAACAACACTGTTATGGTTGGTGACATCGCTCTTGACGTTGGTTTCATGGTCTTCACGAGGGTTTGCTTCTTCCTTTAATTTTAAAATATAAAAATTTATGGTTTTCTTTTTTGACCCCTAATATGAATTTTTATTTTACTATTGTTATTATTATTTTAAATCTGCGCACCCTTTATAAATACTCTAGATATATAGTTAGGCAAGTATAGATATATTGTTCATTAATTCATGTTATATATCCTCACATAAATATTAATTTATAATAAAAAAAATGCAAGAAGTACTTCCTCCACGCACAAATTTCTTTAAAATATATATAAGCACGATATTCACAAAAATTAGTATTGAACTGATTTCACGGTTCGGAAGTATTCTATCACAAACAGTACTATATGATAAATAAAGTAATACTCCCATTGATGAGTTAAAATAGTGGTTTAAGTGGGCCCTTTCCTAAAAAAAATAAAAATGATATTTTATAATGATCGCTCCAAATAATAAAATGGATATCTTATTAATGGAAAGAGAGAGTAATATTGTCGTTAATGGACTCTTTTGAGTAATTTTATGTATTTTAAAGAGTAATCTTTCTCGAAAAGGTACACCATACATCCAATTACACACTAGAACATCTCTTAAAAAATAAGTATATAAATTTTTTTGGAGAATCCTTCGTAAACAAGGATCACCATACATCCTGATTTTACAAAATTACATTTTAGTAGATAAAAAATTACTCTTTAAAGTGATAAAATATTACTCATCTTATTAAGAATATAAAAATTAATCACTACATATTTGAATTTGAGGAGTAATATTTTTTATTTAGAAAAATAATAGTTCATCTCTTTAAAAAGTATTTTTCCATGTACTAATTAAAGAGTGATTTCGTAAAATTAGGGTACAAGTTTGAATTCGATTTACACAAAAATTTATCATATTTTTCATATGATGATGAAAAAATAAAATAGGAGTTCTTTTTTTACTGGAATTATAAAGTTACGGGAATAAGTTATTATTTTAATTAATGAAGTGCAAAATTTTTATGATTATTAAAATGTAAAAAAAATAGATGACATTTTCATGATACATATTGTATAATATTATTAATTTTATAAATATGTATAATGTATAATGGAGGCACCGAAATAAAAAAGTAAGAAAAATAGGTGAGACAGTACGTAAGAATATATAAAAAAAATCATAGTTGAAATAAAAATTATAAATTAAAATAATTAAATTTTATTATAAATAATTTCTATAATAATTTAAGTTTTAAATTTTATTTTATTTTAACTTTTTAACAATTAGAAAATTATTTTATTTTGATAGATTATAATTGTTAAGTAACGTAATAATATAAACTCACATATTATGAAACGTAAAAAGCATAGATAAAAGCATTTATTTAATAGCTAGTTTGTTAAAAAGGATGGTAATGGTGTATATATGTATTAATTCTAAAAGGCCGTATATAAAGACATTAATTTTATAATAAGTTAAAAGGTTAGATTATATTGTTATGATGTGTATTATTAATAGATTTATTTATTTATTTTTTTCAAACCCCGTGTAAATAAAATTGTTTGGTTTATAATAATTTATTTATCTACATAGTAGCCTGATGGTGGGCTGTGTTGAAAAGAAATGGGTGAAAATTAAATTTTCATTTATGGTCTATTTATGATGTGTATGATGGATGTCAAACAATAATGATGAGTGTTGCAAGATATATCATGTGATCATTCACTAAACAGGTTATGCATCCAGAGGTGATTGAGTTACTGGAAAGTGTTGGAATTGACATGGAGGTGTCTGACGTGTCATTCTCTGTGACCTTGGATGGAGGTCGTGGGTCCCAATGGGGGACTAAATATGGTTTCTCAAATCTCTTTCTGCAAAAGAAGAATGTATTCAATCCATGGTTTTGGAAAATGATTACAGAAATCATCAAGTTCAAGAGGGATGCATCAATGTAAGCAACATTGTCATTAATAAGACCCTCATCGTTTTATAATGTGTTAATTGCAAAAAAAACCACAAACTTTATTAATTCCTATTTTTGAGAAATTGCAAAAAAAATCATAACATTTAAATATTGTTGAAAAAAAATCCAATTTGTGACTAATAGTAGGTTTTTTTTTGTAACAATACTTAAAGGTTGTGATTTTTTTTGCAATTTCTCAAAAGTGAGGATTAATTTGCAATAGGAGTAAAGTTCGTGGTTTTTTTTACAATTACCCCTTTTATAATCACAAAAGTTATTTTGGAATCGGTTTCCGGTGAAATTGAGTTACTCTTCGTTATAACAGAAGATTACTCATTAAAACAGTAGAATATTACTCTTTAGAATTAAGAGTAATACTAGCGTTAATGAATTTTTTTAAATAAAATAATTATATATATTTTAAAAATTAACATTCGATATTTTAAAGATTAACCCTTCCCACAAGGAAGCACTATACACCAAAATTGCACACTAGCTATATTTCTCTAGTTCCACGAATTAAGAGGAATTGTGAAAAATGCCCCGAAGTATATTTGATTTTGAAAAATGTAACTCAACATTTTTTACTTTTTTAAAAAAAAAATACCACCTTTTGACTTTTTTCTCATCTTCATTACATAGTCGCATGTATAATCACACATATAGTTGCATGTAGTGTCGCACATATATTAGTAAATAAAGCATGTGTATGGTCGTACATATAATCATGTGTAGGATCGCATAAAAAAAATTATGTATGATGTCGCAAATATAGTCGCATGAGACATCTTATACAAAATTGTATAAGGAATCGCAAATGTAGTTGCATGTGTAGTCGTGTGAAATGTCGCATGAAAATTATGTATGAGGTCATGGATATAATTGAAAGTATAGTCGCAGAAGAAGTCGCAGACTAAAATTATTTCTATCCAAAATTTTAAAAAAATAACATTTTTTTTAAAAATATTATAGTATATGACATTTTTTCAAAATAAAATATTAAAAGTAAAATTTTAGCACCAATTTAATTTTAAATTATTCGAAACCGTCAGATAAAGAGGAAGATTTCAATTTGATTTCATAACTTTTAGAATTATGTTACTTTATCCTGAGGATTCATATCCTATTTTAGCTATAAGATTCAAAATTTATCCTTAGAATTTAGATTTTAGTGTTAATTATGCTCTCTGTTATATGAAACCTTTTATACTTTTTACATTTATCAGTTTTATAATATCTTTTACATCTAAAAAAAAATAATTCTTTAATTTATAATCTCAAAAATTACTTAAATTTCAAATTTATCACTTTCACCTAAAACAAATATCATTACTTTCACTACAAAAAAATAATAATAATAAAAAGTTTTAACAATTCCGTTGGTAAAAGGCTCAATTCCGTTATTAAATTGGTTTGCCAATGGAATAACAACAAAATCTGTTGGTATATTTCTGTTGGTAAAGTGGTTGTTGGTAATTTTTTAATAATGAAAATTCAATTATGTTGGTAAATAAGTACTTTGGTAATCCAATGCTAATAATTGTGTTGGTAAATTATATAATGATTTCGTTGGTAATCCGTTAGTAACTACCAACAGATTGCATTCCGTTGGTAAAATAGAAAATAAATCCATTTGCATTCGATTGCTGAAAGAAAATTATCATTTTTGTTGCTAATCTGATAGTAATTACCAACAGATTGAATTTCGTTCGTAAATTTATTTGCTAAAAAATAGTTTTTTTTTGTAGTGTTTATACTTTTTTATTACCTAAAAATAACTCCCTACATCCGTTGATAAGGTGCTCATTTTGTCATTTTGGTCGTCCACTATAAAGGTATCCATTTTCCATATTTAGTAAAAATGCCCCACACCTACCAACTACTCACCACTAGTACAACTACCCACTTTATATAAAATAATAATACTCCTTAATCCACGTGCAAAAAAGTAAATGAATACGTTAATAGTAGACGGAGGGAGTATAATACTAAACAAAATTTGTTAAAAAGAATAATTTTTCTAAACAAACATGACACAGTAAAATGAATAGTTCTCCATGGAGGGAGCATAAAAAAAAAAAAGAAACATCAGGGGGAGTCGGTGTCACATGAAAGTGGTCTCACACTGAGCATACTCGAGTGAATGATGTATTGCAGTTACCTTGAAGAGCTTGCAAACAATTCAGACATGGACAAAAATGGAACACTAAGGCTCTTTGTTGAATCACATGGTTACTCTGACTTATTCCAGAAAGCTTTTCTCGTGAGATCAATTAATTTTAAGTTCATTTATTACGTAGATTAATTTATGGTATATATGTTTGTTGGAACTAATTATTTATAGTTTAAAATATTTTCAGATTCCAATGTGTGCTTCAATCTGGTCCGTATCTTCAGAATTAATAATGACTTTCTCAGCTTATTTCGTACTCAAAATTTTGTGCAATTACGATTTTCTGGAGGTATAGTTTATATTATTTTATTTCAAGAGAAAATTTCATTTAATTAGCAATCCCTTCAAATTTGCATTAAAAATCTAAAAATAAAACCCTAGTGAAACAACAAATGATCTTACAAACTAAATGGTAAAATAAATAATTTTTTTTAAGGAAAAAATAAATATTATTAGGAGTACTTGAGGTAAAACATCATGTTTGGCATTGATATTGCTTGGGAGTTTACTCTCATTTATTTTGTAATCCTTAATATGTAAGTAACTTTACTTATTGAGCATCACTGATACTCTTTTAATAAATTTTTTTTACCGACCAAAAAAAAAGGAGTACCTAAAGTACTCTATGGATCATGTTTTATTAAAATAAAAAAAAGTTATAATGAACCAATTTTATATACAAGCAATATATTACCATTATATATATTTATATTATATTAATTTATTAAATTCAATTTTTTTTTGTCATGTGCAGCGTCTTGGACTGTCTGGTCATAGGCTTACTTCAAGATGGCGTTCTCAGAGTTATGTCTATAAAGTATGTTTATAATCCTATTAATTTAGAATGTCTTGATGGCCGATTTATTCTTATAATTATGTAATACAATAGTCTCATTGATCATCTTTTTGTGAGATTAATTAATGATCTCCAAGTTCAATTTTAATGATCATCTTATATTTATATATATTGTCATATCTATTTTGATTTGACATTATTGCATCAAAATTGAAACTAGATGAAGAAGGAGCTGGAAAATAGAGGCTGCCAAATCAGAACCAAGTCTAAAGTACATTCAGTTTTGATGAATGACTGGGGTGAGTATTACACTTCACATTTATTAAAAGAAAATTCAATTTAGTACTCCATCCGCGCTATCGAAACATTTATATTAGCTTCTTGTGCGGAGATTAAGGAATATGATTTTTAATGTTTAGTGGGTAGATTATAATGATTCTTTTACCTAATTTTTACTCCTAATTTTAATTCAAAATGATGGTAAATTGTATATTATTGTAAAATTTTCAGGGGTATTAATTTGAGATCCACACTTAATGGTTTAAATAAAAGGAGACACTCTTTAGTTCAAGCCATTGAATTTAATACCAAATCACTCGTAGTTACGATTAACACTACCAAAAAGCACCCAATTGGGATGATTTTAGAGACGGAGAAACGGAAATGGAGACGGCTTTATAAAATGGAAACCTTACCGTCGTAATTTTTGCGTCACAAATTGGTAGAGACAGAGAAAATTGAGACGGTTTTAGATATCAAAATTAGAAGAATCGATTCAATCCAGTCCAATTGATTAGTTAGAGACGGTTTATTCCCATCTCTATTTGAAACGATTTTGTAGACAGTTTAAATTAAAGACGAAAATTTTTATCTTAAATTAATGACGTGACGGAAGTAGCTGTCTCAAATAGAGACAAAATTGAGACGATTTCAAACGGTCTCAATTAGAGATAAAAATAGCCATCTCAAATTAAAGAAAAAGCCGTCTCAAGTCCAACATTAATATAATTGGATATCAAGAAAAAGTATCACTTATTTCTTGTTAGAGATTCATTAAATTAGATGATTGTACATTTCCTATTTTTAAAATTATTTACCAATAAGTATTTTCCAAAAAATAATTATCTAATTACTAGAAAATATATTACTTGCTCCGTTCCACATATTTGTGCACACTTTTCATTTTGAAGTGTTCTGGGTATTTCTGTATATTCGGTTAGTAGTAAAAATACAATATATACTACCTACTTTTTACACTTTATTCATCAATTCCAACAATTTTATTTATTTTTTACACTTTATTCATTATTCTCAATAACTTTATTTACTATTTTCTCTTTAAATTACCAACTTATAACTATTTTTTCTTACATTATATATTATAAAAATATTATTTCTTAATCTATGTGTCTGTACAAACGGGCATAACTACATGGGACGGAAGGAGTATTAATTTGTTCCATCCAAAAGCTTCAATTAGACAGTGAAATAGATTTATGTGCCAAAAATTAATATATAAAATAAATAAATAAATAAATTTGCATGAGATCGTTTATTAAAAGGTTAAGAAGTAATTATATTTTAATAAGAAAAGTGATACGTGATCATTGGGATACCTAATTAAGAAATAGTAAAATGTTTTTTTAAAAAAATGCTCATAAAATAAAGGGGTCGAGACGTTCTATGATGACCAAACCTTCTAACATATTGATGAAGATCACCTAAAATTTTCTCTCTATAAACCGATCATGTATATTATATGCATGTTTCAAATTCTAAATTATACCCAGATATGTACCAATAAAGAAAAAACAAATACATATGCAGGTTGTACCATAACAAGTGAACATGGGTTGCAAGAATCATTTGACGGATGCATAATTGCTGTGCATGCTCCTGATGCCCTAAAAATCTTAGGGCAGCAAGCCACACATGACGAATCACGAATACTCGGTGCTTTTCGCTATGCTGACAGGTTCGTGCATCATACGTAGTACTGATCGTTAGCTTGTCGATATTGTATCATAAGATTTTGACATGTCTTTTACTTGTGCTGGATTAGGAGTTCGATTCTTGCCATTGACATTAAGTACATTTTTGCATACGAGTTAGTCTCCTGTGAACAGAGTTTACGGTATAAATCTTGTGGTCTCCTATGATCCCTTAATTTAAACATCCTAACTAAACATAGGGTATAATAGAATTTTTTGGGTACCACACACCGTGAACGCAATTCATATGAGTGTTTGTGATTGCATGCACATATACTTGAGTAGAAAACAATGGGGCCTTGAGGCCTTCAAGAGTGGGACCTACCAGCATGGATGCATGATCATTAAGTAATGGGGTTGTCGTGTGTATCTGTAGTATCGGTGCATTTTACTTTTTAGTACATTTTGTTCTTGATTAAAAATATTTTTTTTTATCTCAATAGGAATGTGAAAAGTTACATTGAATTACTCTTTTTAATAAAAAAAAATATTTTTCATTATATGTATATATATACTAGCTATCTCAAGTGTTTAATTTGGCAGTGATATGTTCGTTCATGGTGATACCAATTTAATGCCCAAAATTGAGGCAGCATGGGCCTCAACAAATTTTGTGGGAGCTCTCAATAATAAATCTTGTGTAACGTATTGGCTCAATAATCTCCAGGTTGGTTAATCATATAAATCCTATTTTTGTTTATCGAATCCATGGGAATATTTTGTAGATGAACATATTAAAATATTATCTCTCTTAATCGATTTATCTAAAAATGCAAACTGCTCGGAACAGATGGAGTATAAAAGTTATAGAGAAAATATCAAAATTGGTCATGTAAGTATGAACGATTCCAACTTTTGTCCTTTTTAATTTGCAATTCTCAATTTTGGTTTTGTCCAAATTTAATCATTTTCTAAGATTTAGTCATTTTTTTGTCCAAAATTAGTCCTTTATGTTAAAAAAAAATCCAAAATTGGTCTGAAAGTTAATAATTTTTGGATCAAAAGTGGACAAAAAATGACCAAAAGGACTAAAATTGAACAAAAAATGACTAAAACTGAGAATTTGAGAAAAAAAAGGACTAAAGTTAAAATTGGTCATACATACATGACTAAATTTGATATTTTCCCAAAGTTATACTCGATAATTGATGAAAAATGATAATGGTGAACTATTTCGTTGAATCACAATATAAATTAAACGTGATAATTTTTTTTATCGAAAAATGATTACTAATAAAAGATGAAACAGTCTCACCGTAAGTGACCTCACGTCATACTCTTTACAAGATACTGAACGTCTCTGTGTACTGGAGCCCGTTGGAAAGGAAAGTTTCACAAGGGCACAAAGGTGGGCTAAAACTCAATTAAGAGTCGGTCCATCAAACAAATGAAAAGAGTGTTAGCAGTTGGGCCAACACAGGCCCAATGGGCCCAACACCTATACATTTTACCTAGACTAAGATAGAATTCAAATTAATATTTGATCGACACAAATTTCCATTTTGGGTAGATTTGTGTGAGTTGGTCTTGGAGATTATTTTATGCTTTCTTAATTAGTTATCAGTTTCTAGTAAAACTAATATTACTTTTGTCGTAAAAAGCTATAATTTTTTAATTATATTATAATTAAATTATTCATGAAATAATTTACAATACCATTATTACGTTTCATCAATTGCGCATCACTTTTCATCATAAAGATTATCACTTTTTATGTGTCATATGGAAGTCATTCGGTGAAACTATCTCATAAAGTCTCTGCCTTCCATTTTCTGACTTGAAATATTTATTCTGTGATGAATAGAAGGTGGGTGAAGGTAGGGATCCATTTCTGTTGAGTGTAAACCCACCCAACACACCTAAAAATACACTACATAAGTGGTCAAGTAGGCATCCAATTCCAAGTGTTGCTGCATTCAAAGCTTCAACTGAGCTTCATATGATCCAAGGAAAGAGGAGGCTGTGGTTCTGTGGATCATATCAAGGTGTCTCATTTTTAATACACACTTAAATTTCTCACTACAATATTCTCATCGGATATATCTACTTATGTTTGCTCATCATTTTTGTTTCAAGGCTATGGTTTAGCGGAGGATGGAGTTAAGGTATTTTAAACATTGTCATTATAAGTAGTTCATGTAAATGAGTCGAGCGTAACATATCAGATGTCCTGTCACTTATCTCTAATTGTGCCATGATGAGAGGTACATATATAGTAGAGATTAAAAAGAGAGAGAAAAATTAAACCATCGCCCTTAGATTTCTTAGAATTTAAATTTTCTCTACTCTCTCACATCTCACTCATCCATGTCCAATTACACGTGGGGTAATGAAATGAAATATAAATACGTAATAGGATGTATGAAATCTTTTTATGAGAGTTAGTTATATCCAATGGACATACGACAGGGTGGCATCCTTGCTGGAAAGGGGTTGCTAGGAAACAGTTGTGGGGTTGACAATGTCCGAAGAAGAATGGTCGTTCCCACTTTACTTGAGAGTGGGGCCCGCAGTGTTGTTCTGAAGTCCTTTCACCAATACATTGTCACTGGAGACCTCATGTGAGCTTCTTTTAATTATTCACGAATTTTGTAGGTTAGATTGTGCATTTCTTTATACTCTTCAAGTCTGTAAAATAATAAAAAAAATTCAACACATTTTGTCATCTAGACATTAGAAAAAATATTTATTTATTTCTTAAAAAGATTGCTTTACCTCAAGAGTCAATAAAAATCAACTTTAACTAGGAAAATGCCAACGGATTTATTCTCTATTTTACCAACGGAATTCAATCTGTTGGTAATTATCAACGGATTATCAAGGGAATCATTATATAAATTACCAACGGAATTATTAGCAATGGATTACCAATGGAATTGATTTTTCGTTGCTAAAAATTTATCAACCACCACTTTACCAAAGGAATTTTATCAACGGACTCCGTTGTTAATCCGTTAGTAAGCCAATTTAACAATGGAATTAAGATTTTTAACAACGAAATATTTCGTTGGTAAAAAATAATTTTTTTTTTTGTAGTGTCTCCTTAATGTTTAGGATGCAATATGTATTGTGCCAAAATATCATATTCACCCGGGTGCAAGTGCACTAGTCAATGCGTCCACATTTAAACATATATGTTTATTAATAATAATTTATACAATAATGAATAAAAATTCTTACAGTTTGTTAGGGAATTTTGTGTTAGTTTTTTAATGAACAACTTAATAATATATAAATATACTTCATTAAAAAAACACATACACATTACTCAATAAAACTAATACAGATTGGGTGCACCGTATATACTCATGTATTATTAAAGTTGTTTCTTTTTTTTTCCACATAATTCTAAAAGTTTTTCTCTTTATAATTTTAAATGAATGTTTATATTAGAATTTAAACTTTTTAATGTGTGATTAATTGCTTGGAGCCTCTAATTCTAGTCTTGAACTTATCGTTTTGCTATTTTAACATATTATCTTCTGTACAACACTGTATCGAATATGTGACTAGTTTAAAAAATAAAGAAACTGAAACGGAAATAAAAAATCTTTTCTGTCATACATGATAATCATACAATTAGTTAGAGTTAAAACATAAACAGTCTTGTACATTTTTACTTTATTCTAAAAATTTTCAAAATAGTCAGGATATTTATTTTCATTCTAAATATTTTAGTTTTGTTTTGATTTCGTCCCAAAATAATATTTTTTATTAATTTTATCCCATAATTTTTGGTAAGAGCACCGATTCAGTCTCATTCCCATAAAATTAGAAAATTTGGATATTTTTAATTAAAAATTAATAACCATTTTGATGAGAATTTAAAAGTTTTGAGATTATATTAGGGAAATTTAGTTTCTTGGAATTATTTTGAATAAAGAAAATCTATATGGAACGGTTTTGGTTTTAAACTCCAACCATTTGTATAGGAGATAAATTGCAAAAATAGCATGAAAAATCCGTGAGCAAAAATTCGAATATGGTCATAACTTATGCAAGTTGTGGTGAAATTGCAGCTTAATAGAGAAGGAGGTTCGACTTTCACCTTTGAAGGTGGTAGAAAAGAGAGGAGTTTAAAAGTCAGTCTCAGAATTCATTCACCCCAATTTTATTGGAAGGTACTATTAAATTGCACATATTAATTAATACAAGGAATCAATTTGGAAAAGAAATTTGAGGATGTTAGAATCAAAATTATGGTGTATTTTCTCTAGACATTATAATAATGCTCTCTCATTTTTAGATTAGTGTAACAATCTCAGAATGTGTTGTAATTAATTGGGGTCTCTATCTCTTCATTGTTACCGGTGTTATGTGTTATAAAATCCTGTTATCTCATTTTTGGCAGGTTGCAACAGAAGGTGATTTAGGTTTTGCAGAGGCGTACATCAATGGTGACATTTCTTTTGTGGATAAAAATGAAGGTCTCCTCAACTTCATTATGGTAACAAGATTGATATATTTATTTGTGTATTGATTTTTAACCACGTAAATAGTATTATTAATATTTAAAAATTACTGGATTAATTCTTGGTGGGATTTGGTCTTTAAAGTTGATAATAGCCAATAATGAAGTGAATACATATTCCTCAAATTCAAAAAAGAAAAGGTAAGAAATAAATAGTAAAATTGTGATATAATTAATTATGTGTGAATCTAAGTAATTACTCCATAGTGATGATGAATTGCAGGGGATGGTGGACTCCATTACTCTATACTTCTTTAATGGCCTCTGCAACATATTTCATCAAGAGTTTTTCCAAGAAAAACAAACCTTCTCAGACACGCCAAAACATTTCTCACCATTATGACCTCGTAAGTATTGCTAATAATTAATTCCACACACACATTTACATACTGAATTTGTTTTATATGGACAAATGTTATTATAATTAAATAATTATAATAATTAATAATTATTATTGTTGTTGTTGTTAATACTACTCCCTCCATCCCATACTTATCTTCACACTGTCCGTTTCGTTCGTCCCACACTTATCTTCACCATCCAAAAGAGGAAACTTCGCATTAACCAACAACCTCAAAAGTTATCCTAATTTCAAAAATATCATCACCACATAATACACATAACATACTTTATAATTTATTTATTACCTAAAGATATCACAATACCCCTAAAAAGTCAATAAAGTTTATCAAAATGCAACTTTTTTTAAACTCCGTATCTACAGTACCGGTGCAGATAAGTATGGGACGGAGGGAGTATAATTTATTATTATCATCATCCGTGACTTATGTCGATCTCACTAATGCTCGAACTTGGCTCAACTTGTGATTACCCAACTCGAACTCTACTCGAATAATTACGAGTCGAGCGAGCTTTCTAGCGGTTTGATTATTATAACATCCCTATTTAACCCAAGGTTCAAAAAACCACTCATAAATACACCTATTATTAATTTCCGAACTCACTTATGAATACAAGTAATACACCTTAAGAATTAATATTAAATCCTAAAAATAAAAATTAAACTATAAGTATTAGCAAAATAGAACAATATTATAAACTGTAATGTTGCACACAATATTTTGTGCAACCGATTGTATGGGGGTGTTTCTCATTTCGAAATTAATTTAACACCTCATATAAGGAATTATTACACAAGTTGTAGCTGTTGTCACGTTGCACAATGTCTTGTTGAGTATGCATGCATATACAAAACATGAATTTATTTATCTTAATTTAATTTTTTTCTTTGCAGAGCAATGAGCTATTTTCTTTCATTATGGATGAAACAATGACCTACTCTTCTGCAATATTTAAGGTTAATATTAATCAAATTTTATTAACTTACTTGATTAGATATACACTTAGTTGAGACAATATCACGAAATTTGTTACCAGAGATCAGAAAGTACAAGTGGTTATTTTGATAAAAAAATCTTATAACTAAAATTCACATTTTTTTCATGCTGCATGTTCTGAAAGACAGAAAAGGTTTTTTTTAATCTTTTAATTATTATTTCCTTTTTTTTGATCAAGCAAATTTTATTATTAAATAAAAAGTCCCCAAGCACAAGGGGTGCTTTAGTGTTTACAGAATGTTTTGACAGCATCCAAATTATTATTATTTCCTTTTAAAATATGATCACTCGTTACTCGTCTCAAAAAATTAATAATTAGTATTTCGTAACACAGTCTCATCATAATTAGCAAGTCTACCATGATGTGTATATTAATCACCATCCTAAGTTGATATTAATATTTTGTACTCTGGAAGACTGAAGGTGAAGATTTGAAGGATGCACAACTCAGAAAACTCCATCTTTTGATACAAAAGGTCAGACTTAGCCACAAAATGTTATTTCTTTTAAATTTTAATTACAACAAATTACCTAATGTTGAATACTTATCCTCAATATTTATTACACAACTTCCCTTCAACTATAGGCAAGAATTAAAAAGGAGCATCACATTCTGGAGTTTGGATTTGGGTGGGGAAGTTTTGCACTTGAGGTGGTTAAAATGACAGGATGCAAGTACACCGGCATCACCCTATCGGAAAATCAACTGCAATATGTCGAGTTGAAGGTCAAGGAAGCTGGCCTGCAGGTACACAAATTCACTCTAATAACTTCATCTTTTAGACGAGGTGGTTACTTAACAATGTAAACGGGCATTATAGTGTTTGATCATGAGATTTGGATTGTTAAATTATTCATGTATCATACGTTAAGTCTATAAAATAAATAAATTTCAATATTTTCAGGATCAAATTGAACTTCTTCTATGTGACTATCGAGAATTACCCCACAGCTGCAAATATGACAGGATAATTTCAATGTGAGAACCTTTTAACATTGTACACAATACATTTATTATACATACAAAAATAAATATAACTAATTTATAGTTAAATTTCAGTGAGATGTTAGAACACGTTGGGCATGAATTCATGGATGAATTTTTTAAAGCCAGTGAATCTGCATTAGCTGAAAATGGTCTTCTTGTTATTCAGGTATATATATATGTCTAATTCATATTAACATGTGTGGAGTCATATATTTTAAAAAATAATATATATTGGTTTATGTTTTAATTTAGTTTTCTGCGATTGCTGAAGACAAGTACGATGAGGCGCGGCTTAGCCAGGGATTCATGAAGGAATATATATTCCCCGGTGGGTTGGCTCCTTCACTTAACCGAGTTATATCGGCCATGGAAGCTGCATCCAGACTTAGGTAACCATGGCAAAAACGAGTTTATAATCAAAATCATCTCATACAAATTTACTTTATTCAAAACAGTTGTATGATGCTTAATTTCTCTAAAATAGTCTTATGGCTTTTATTCTCACCAAAAATTGTTATTTTTACTTAGAAATATCAATTTTTTTTAATTTCATAGGATGGGATTAAAATTGGTTCTATTACAAGTCATGAGATGAAATTCGTAAAAAAAATATTATTGTTTTGGGATGAAATCGGAGAAAGCTGAAAGGATTTGGATGAAAATGAATCTCCTAACTATTTTGTTCCTTTTTTAATTAGGTAAAGAGATACGATATGGTTTATGTTTTAAATTTTGGCAAAAACTTACGTGAGACCATCTTGCGAAAGCCATTACGTGAAAACATTTTTAATAAAAAAACGATACCTAATCAATGATGAGTCGGTCTTTTGTCCATAATGGTGCACAAGGTGTTTTAAAATTTAAAGTACTACATTTTATTTTAAAGAATATTTATTTTAATTAATAACCGTATTATTTTTCATTAAAATAGTCATTGAAATGTCAGGAATTAATTAAGGAATTACATCGGGTTGAATCTCAGTCCATGTCCCCAGGCGAATTTTTTTTTTCCATTAATGACAAGTATAATCTTTTAATTTAACTATTTCATAAACAAATCAGTATGAAAGATTAAAAATGATAACATGATACTCAATGAAGAAAAATAAGACAAGATCATGCAAGACTTAGCTCTAATTTGAAATAGAGAGTAAATAAATAAAATGATTGCAGTGTGGTTCATCTTGAAGAAATCGGATATCATTACTTTGAGACGCTCAAATGTTGGCGCCAGAATCTTCAGAAAAATCATGGGTACGTAAGAATATTATTTCTGATAATTTTGTGTTATATTCGTCCATCTCAATATATTTTTCACATTTTTCTAATTTGTTTGTCTTATTATATTTTTATACTCTTAAAATAGTGAAACTAAAAATAAATAAATAAATAAATAACACTCTCAATATAACATTTTATTTTAAAAAATATCTTCCTCATCTAACACACTTATTAACTTATTTTATGATTTATTTATTACTCCCTTCATCTTGGACAACCTGTCCCGTTTACTGTACCAAGTTTAATTAGAAAAATTATATTCCCTTCGTTCCGGTCAAAGTACACCATTTACTATTTTGCATGTAGATTAAGGAGTATTATTATTTTATGTAAAGTGGATAGGTGTATTAGAGAGATGTGATGGGTAGTGGTGGGCCATTGGTGGGCTTTTTTTACTAAAAGAGAAAAATGGTGCAATTTGGACGGGACGCCCAATATAGTAAAATGGTGTTATTTGAGCGGGACGGAGGGAGTACTCTTTGACTAATTTTGTTGACTTTAGAGGGTATTGTAGTATTTTTAGGTAATAAAATATTATAAAGTAACAGTATATATGTATGTGAAAAATAAGTGGCAAAAATGAAATTAAAGTAACTTTTGATGTTGTTGGATAAAATAATATTTCTTTTTTTGAGGTGTGAAGGATATTGTGGGACAGACGAATAAGGAAAGTGTGAAGGGTGATGTGGGAGGGAATGAGGGAATATCGCCTATAACACACTATACTATAAAAAATCAATAAAATTGATCAAATAAATAACATAAAAATTAACATTTCTTAAAATCCAAATCTATATAAAGATGAACACTCAGTTGAGATTGAAGGGAGTATAATATGTTTTGTATTAATAGTTATTTTAATAATTTCATGTCTTAATTAATATTTTCTAGTCAAATCATTGACATGGGATTCGATGAGAAGTTCATAAGGACGTGGGAATATTATTTTGACTATTGTGCTGCTGCATTCAAATACAGTTTCGCCGGAAATTATCAGGTATATGTATATATATTAACGTGAAACAATATAAATTTCTTGATTGATTAAATAAAACTACCCAAGTTAGTCCAGTGGTAACGGACTTTATACTGCGAGACCGATTTACAGCGCAAATCAAGAAAAAGTAAAACAGTCTCAGATAAGACTTGCCCAGAAAATTTGCATTTTAATTATGCTTTAATCAATGATATAAGAATATTGTAATTAAACATTTGCCTTACTTCTGTGGCCAGATTGTATTCAGTCGACCTGGAGATGTGGCTGCCTTCGGAAATGTACCATACAACCCTGTGCCCTCTCCTTAAATGCCTTTTCTTGCAGGTTTTTCATGATTCAGACTTTTTATTTAGGGCTTTTCTCTTCTATTAAATAAGGTTCGTGTACATTTTTTTTATTTATAGATTAAAAAGACAATTATACCTTGAATTTATGCAACATAAATCTATGGATTGACTTGACTTTTCGTGGACCCTAGCTAGGCAAACGAATAAATTAATGAGACTCTACACTAAAAAAAACTATTTTTTAATAATGAATTTATTAAAGGAATTCAATCCGTGCCAACAAAAATTACATTTTTTTAATAATAGAATGTCAACCAATTTATTCTGTTTTTACCAATGTAATAAAATCCATTGCTAAATATCATCGGAATCATTATATAAATTACCCACAGAATTATTTACCAATGAAATTGAATTTTCATTGCTAAAAATTTACCAACCACTACCTTTACCAATGAAAAATTACCAACGGATTCATTATTAATCCGTTGGTAAACCAATTTAACAATAAATTTAAGACTTTTACCAGGGAATATTTTGTTGGTAAAAAATATTTTTTTTAGTGCTACGTATATGTTATTATTATTCTCATATTTTTTTCACAAACACTCTTATAAACCCAGCTTATATAGCTAAGTATGTGAACTCGGGTCTTTTCTTACTCTAAACCATGTGGTCCCCCTTTCAATCCTATATATACCCTATGCATAGCTAGGAACATAAGCCCTTACGTGAGACGGATGAAAAGTGATAACTTTCATAATGAAAAGTTGTAGTAGAATATGTGGGTAATGGATTTAAAGATAGGTTAGGCACACACGGATGAAAAATGATAACTTTTATAATGAAAAGTTGTTGTAGAATATGTGGATAATGGATTTAAAGATAGGTTAGGCACACCGAAAAATGATATTATCTTTAAAGGTATTAATTCCACCCACACAAGTGTAAATGGTTCTCACAAGGAATTAACCTTCCAGGATACAAAATCTATTTCACGGAGTTTCGATAGTTACACTCTATCGAAATTCAAAAACAGAAATCGCAAGTGCTATGAAAAATTTAAAAATCTTTTAAGAAAGAAAAGGAAAGAAAAGCTTATTCACAGTATTTCTTTTCACGTCAATCTCTTAAGTATTTATAGAAGCCAAAAGATTGCAATAAAAGGATGTGTCTGATATTTGAGAGTTTTGCCTTTCCACAAAACAATATCGACGTGAATGAACAGACGCATCTATTCGTTCAGACTTGCAGCGATTTTGCATAATCGCTTATAGCAATCTTAACTTTATCTGCTAGCCTTTATCTCTTTAACAAATATAATAATAATAATAATAATAATAATAATAATAATAATAATAATAATAATAATAAATAATGGTTTAATGTAACTGACATGTAATTCTAATTATTATGTAAATATACAACAAAAGTGATATTGAATTAATGAAAGTAATAATACAATTTTATGAACAATTTATAATATAAATGAAAAGTGATAATATTTTATAACGAAAGTGATAAATATTTTAAAAAGTGTAAAATAATCTCACATGAGGTAGTCTCACACAAAATCTATCCTAAATTTAAAGGGGATCACATAGTTTACACCGTACACCCAATTCACAGGAGACTAACTCCTATTTTTTAACTTTTTTGCTACATTTTTTCATTTTTTATTTTGGAGGTTACACAATAAGATATTTATAATTTTATTTGGTCAGTGAGGGTCATGCATAAAATATTACACAAATACTTGTGTGCATGTACCGGTTTTACACTAGCTAGTTTATATGCAATGATATTTTCTACTCTTCAATATAATTGGATTACTCTATAGTTGTTCTTCGTTCAAGAGAAATATCATCATTGTATATAACTCTTAAATAAAGAATGACACTTGACTTGGTATTTTAAAGAGTAATGCTAAATATTGTAAACGTACACGATTTCATGCTAACATTATTAATCATTTCTTAATATAAAAATATTTATGCGTGTCACACAGTACATGAATTTTTTTTATGAGTCTATTATCAATTTATTTTTAATTATTTTATCTTATTTTATTTAGTAGTGAAGATTACTAACTGTGATGCACGGTGTATAGGATAATAGAATAGATTTTTATTTGACTCTAAATTAAAATATTCCAGAATTTTCATAACAATATTATAACGTTCAGCCTCTTTTATGGGCCGACACAAACAAATAAATGAATTACTGGACTTGAGAAGAAAAGGTCCACATTAAGTTTTCGTCAACACACACGTAACATCTGTAACCAATTGTGTTGGCCCAACTCCAAATAGTTCATTATGGGCTATTAAATTGCCCAAACCTCCCTTGTGGGCCTTAGTCAATATATTTTGTATGGGCCAATAAATTGTCCAAATTGTCCGTCAAAAAATGAACAGCCTCTATACGAATCATACATACATACACCTTATTTAAATTATACATGAATGCTTTCGGATGAAATATTATGTGAAGCCCATTCTATGAAGATCTGATTAATATAGAATGAAAAAGATAATTATACTACTTTAGGGCAATTTTCATAGTATTCTTATATAGCTTCCAATAATTTATTTTTAATTATTTTATCTTATTTTAAAATAATCTCAGTTCGACTCCATACATCTGAACAAATATTATAATATTAAAAGTATAGTATATATCATATGATAAAAGGTTAAAAACTTATATGAAGCTGGATCAACGAGTTCTTTATTAAAAAATTCATTTATAATTAATGGTATGGTTAATTAAATAATATACTATAAATTTACAATATGTGAAAAATTAGGGAGGGCTTGATTTGGGTATTGAGTGAAGTTAATAGCAAATGATTTTCATTTTTGATACTAGATTAAATATAATAAAAAAATAAAATTTCAATCATATGTAGAAGGTGAAATTTGAACCTAAATGAGTAAGATTGGGATTATAGACTTAGTTAAAGAGTTAAGGGTGTATGCACCCTCGAGCAACGAGCCGAGTAATAAGTGGCAAACTTATAGCTTTTAGAATGGCACACGAATTATTAGATTATTGATTAGTTATATAGGGTTTTGTGATTTACAAGAAAAAAGTTGAAAAGTGTAAGCCCAACATTTGGAATTTCAAAGCTAAAAGCCTTTTAATTATTTTTTAATTGCATTTTAGTTTGGGATATATGAAGGCATTATATATGATTGTGACTATGAATTTTATGTGTATTCTATTTTATTAATTGTAATTAGTATTTCATAATGAGGTCCATTTGACATCACAAATCGAATGATACTCAGTAAAAGAGTTCCTTAAAATTGTCACTAAATTTAGATATCGTTTTAATATATAATTATTACTTAATCGATAGTCAATAATAATTATTACACAAATACTTTTATAAATCATGATTATTTTACTTTTCTTTAATCTTCTATTAAAAGTATTACAACTTTTAATTCTTTCTACAAATTATTCTTATATAATCGATTTCTACTTTAATCATTTTTATTTTCAATTCTCATTATTAATCTTTTTTGTTCCATTACAAAAAAAACTATTTTTTACTAACAGAATATTAGTCTTAATTCCATTGTTAAATTGATTTATCAACGGATTAGCAATGAAATCCGTTAGTAAATTTCTGTTGATAAAGTGATAGTTGGTAAATTTTTAGCAACGAAAATTCAATTTTGTTGGTAAATAATTCCGTTGGTAATTCGTTGTTAATAATTCTGTTGGTAATTTATATCATAATTCCATTGGTAATCCGTTGGTAATTACCAACGGATTAAATTCCTTTGTAAAATAGAGAATAAATCCATTGGCATTTAGTTGTTAAAAGAAAAATGTCATTTTTGTTGTCAATTCATTGGTAATTGCCAAATGATTGAATTTCATTGGTAAATTCTGTTGCTAAAAAATAATTATTTTGTAGTATTCGGTTTTGGTTATTTTTATTAAAATTTAGTCATATTTGTTCTTTTTGTCCAAATTTAACCATTTTTATCCAATCTTAGTTCAAATTTTAGATCGAAAATATACAAAAAATTTGAATCGGTCATACTTCTAGTATAAATTAAGAATTGCAAACAAGAAATAACTAAAATTTAAATCGATCATATTCACTTACAAGGCGAATTGTAATATTTTCTCTTATTCATAACACAGTTCAATTGAACAGATACCACATCTCTTTTCTCAAATATTACTTTTTGAAGGAAGTATTATCGTTTTTTCTTTGGTCATTTTATTCATCTTACTCTAATTATATATTAGTGTTGTGACGTCATCCAAGCATATTAATATCTTGGGTACTCATAAAAATTATCATCCACACAACTTGAGTTTTTCTTTGAACCTAAGCATGGACCTAGTTAATCTTAAGCATGGGAGGCACCGAGCCCCCAGAAAATAGTAATATAATGTGTGTATCATACACTACAAAAAAAGCCTTGAATAGAAACGGTTTTAGAGACGGCTTTTAATAGTTTGAGACGATTTTTGACGGTTTTATGGCTGTCTACAATTTGTGCGTAGCTAGAATAGAGACGATTTTATTTTGAGATGGTATTTGAGACGGTTGTAAACTGGACTGGTCGGTTTAATTTGAAACGGTATTAGAGATGACTTTTTACCGTCTAAATTTTGAAACGGTATTTGAGAAGGTTGTAAACCGGACCGGTCGATTTAATTTGAAACGGTATTAGAGACGGTTTTTATCGTCTCTAAAGCCCTCTCTAACTATTAGCTTTGCAAAAATGAACGGATCAAGGTTTGAACCATGACTACCATGCCCCCGACTGAGGCTCGAGACCACCAAACCAGCATCATCTTTTTTTTTCCTCTAGAAGTTTTTTATTTATTTTAATTTATAGGAATATTGTAATTTCAAGCCTTGAAGAGGATTCGAACCTGGACTTGTAGGCATTTAGAGCCCTTATGGGCATTATGTATGCCAATTTTGCTAGAAGTTATTCTTATTAAGTATTCATTACACTATATATGTATACATACTCTTTTTTTTGCTCATGGTGGACATGGTTTGAACCTCGATTCATTAATTTTGGCAAATTTAATGGTTAGAAAGGGCTTTAGAGACGGCTAAAAATCGTCTCTAATTGAGACGGAAGAAAACCGTCTCAAATACAGTCTCAATTATAAACCATCAATAGTTTGAGACGGCAAAAAGCGGTCTCTAATTTGAGACGGCAAAAAGCGGTCTCTAATACCGTCTCAACTTAAAATCCCTCTCTAATACCGTCTCAAATGGAGACGGTTTACATCCGTCTCAATACGATCCGATTTTCTAGTCTGCCGACACATTCTGTCTCTAAAACTGTCTCAAATAGAGACGGAAAAACTTTATTTCTAATTGAGACAGAAGAAAATCATCTCTAATACCGTCACAACTTAAAACCGTTTCTAATACCGTCTCAAAATTACACGATCCGGTTCTCTAGCCTGCCGACACATTCTGTCTCTAAAACCGTCTCAAATAGAGACGGAAAAACTCCGTTTCTAATTGAGACAGAAGAAAACCGTCTCTAATACCGTCACAACTTAAAACCGTCTCTAATACCGTCTCAAATTAGAGACGGCAAGAAACCATCTCTAATTGAGACGGAAAAAACCGTCTCTAATACCGTCTCAACGTGAAGCCGTTTCTAATACCGTTTTAATATTAAATTTGTTATTATTGATCAATAGTCAACGAGAATGCCGTCTCTAATTCTAAAAAGCCGTCTCAAATAGAGACGACTAACACACCGTCTCTAAGTTTGATCTCTAATCAAAGTTTTTTTGTAGTGATATTTTCTCTTATGTAATCGATCATATTTTCTCTTATGTAATGAATAATTAAATTGAACATAAATTATATACTTTTAATATTTATTTAATTACTCTAGTAATTATCATATTCTTATTTAATTTTTGGCCAATATATATATATATATATGAATTTCATTTATAAGATATCGTATATAATTTAATCTTCCTATTATAAATTTTCAAGTTCATCATCGACTTACAATAGACCAGATTTTCTTTATTATTTTTTATCGTTAAATGAATCATTGATGATAAGGATATGATGCGAGAAAATTATATATTAGGAAAGTATAAATCATATAGATAATGGTTGAATTTTATTCTATCTCTTATATGTCATTAATAGAACTAGTGGTGTTCGAGATGTAAAAAATGACATTGAAAATCTTGTATGAAATTACAATACAAATTATCTTGTGAGACAGTATTTATGTGAGATAGCTAGGTTGTGAGATTATTAAAATATTATTATTATATATGTGAAATATGTCATGAGTGATTAAAGTATAATTTACTAAAATATAATAAATGATGTATTAAAGTATGATTTACTAAAAGGGTATAATTTAATTAGACAATAAATTATACTATAACACTCTAGCTAAAACCGTACTTTTATGTGTTCATCATTTATCATATTTTAGAAAATCATAATTTAATTAGTCAATAACACACTTTACCTATATAATAATTATATTTTAATAATTAACTAACCAACTCGTCTCACATATCTCGACTTACAAAACATACATCCTATTAAGAATTTCAGGTTTTACATATATATTTATTTTATTTTTATATGTTGTAATAATGGTTGTCTTTATTATGCGTGATGAAGTGAGGGAAAAGCATGAGAAGTGAGTTACTCGAGGTATGTTTGGGTAATGCGTGGTTATTAATCTACTCATATAATTAAACAAAGTTTTAGTACATACTTAGGAATGTTAGAATTTAGTATTACAAGAAAGCCGTAAAAAGTGAGTGCATGAAACCCATGCGTGTGTTTTATTTGTTCAAATATTAATACTATTAATTTATTCCACCGACTTACTACGACTCCATCGGCCGATCATTTCATGCCCAATCCATTTAGGTTTTGAAAATTATAAGGTTATTATGTTTCTTGTGAAACATAAACTGAAACTGGTTGTAAAATATATTAAAATAGGCCTATTATATAGTAGGTAAATTATGGTTATGGATAGTTAAAATATATTTTTTTAAATATATGAATGATATATTAAAATATGATTTTAGGGTATTATAATATGACTTATTAAAAATATATTTTTATCAATAAATATATTTTAAATATTTTATAAATATACTTTAATAATAATGAAATTATTTTGTCATACATATATTAGTGTGAGTGTGTGCCCAAATTATAAGGGCTCATATTTTTAATTATTTAATATAGAGAGAGACCGGAGTCGTGTTATGTAATTTGAGTTGAATTGTGAAAATTTAGGGTGATTCCGTGCACTCATAATTTATAAGTTTAAAACAAGAGTAGTGAGTAGTTTTAATTTTTAAAAAAATAATTATATTATTTTACTTAACGATACTAAAACTTAATTTAACGGTTAAGATTGTTCAAGCATATTTGTGCACCAAGTGCATACTAGTTGAACTCGAAATTTAATATCTTTTTATAATCTTTTTACAAATTATATAATGTAATTCAAAATAAAAATATTTTATAAATAAATAAAATACTACTATTAACTAAGATATACTAGTTGTACTGGTAATAACATAAAAATTCGAGATAAATATTATACAATTACATATATATTCAAAACTGGATTCCCATTACAAAACCTAATTGCACAAACAGTGGACATTACAATTATACATTATACAATTCAAAACTTATCATATCTAATCAATCCATTTTAAATTACAGTTTATATTATAACTCTAAACAATGAGAAATTCAATACCATTATTAGTTTGAAATTAATGTGTAATTGATACTAACTTCAATGTCAAGAGGTAGCTATTAGATTGAATCATCTTTTAAATAGAAACTGAATATTTTCAATCTCTACTCATGTAATTCACATGAAATGATAATTTTTATCTTGCAATATTAGAATGGCTAAAATGGAAATTCAAACTCATTTTGCACAACCTATTAAAACAAATAGGTTATAATTTTCCAATTAATATGACAAAAAGAATACATAAGATAAATTAATATGAGAAGTGAAATTTTAAAAAATAGTAATAAAACACTTGTTTTCACCAGCAGGCGTGTGAGTGAGACTCACAATTCCAAAAGAAAATTAAATAAAACACAATTAGAAGGGAGGATTCATAATTAAGAAAAATTCTAGTAGTATAACAACACGTATAATTGATGAATAAATAATTAAACGTTCTTTGAGTTCAAAACATTTAGAAGGATATGAAAATGCGCGTAGGAGTAAATAAATAAACTCCAAAATATAAATAATACATATATTTCTCAAATAAATAGAAAAAAAAAAGAAAGAAAATTAAAAGATAAAGAAAAAGAAAAAAAAAGAAACAAAATAAAATTAGCAAGTAAAATAAATTAAAAAATATTACTTACAATTGATATGCAACACAAATATTTATGTGACCATATGTTTATATAGATGCAATCAATAAATATTGATTGATTAGATTGTTAAACGAATTTATAATTTCATAAATATTTAATTAAAATTAACTTTTAGTTGATGAAAATTAGCATAGATTGTTTGATTAATATTTAAAATTTATTAATAAATAATTCAGAAAAAATCTTTTCGAGTTTTTATTGATGGGATATATCAATTTTTAATTATAAAAACATCTCATCAAATATTTGTGCAAAAAGTGGAGTTACACTTTTTAACTCACCACACAAGGAGCCCCTTAATTAAGAGGTTGTTCCCATGCTGTGGGTGGGATTCGATTTGTCACCTTACTTGACCAGTTGAACTGCTCATGCGGGCATCTCATCAAGTATTATAAATATGTATTGGGTCCTTTCAAAATATATCTATTCTACCTTTAGTCAGTCTCACTATAAAATATTCCTCTATCTCGCATTAAAGTACGTTTTCCATTTTGATTTATCTTGTTTATGTTTCCTTAATATTATGTGCTACAATATCAATAAGGTGAAAAAACATTTCAACTGAGCAGATAGAATGTAGAGTGGAAGTTCGAATTTTGCATTTGATATGAATTTGTGCTTCTTGTAAGATAGTCAAATAGAGCGCTATCCACTCTAAGCAATTTGAGGTACATTATGTGATTTAACTCATTCATCAATACCAAAACAGGGGCAGTGGGATCCCTAATGATTAGGTGCACCATTTTCTTTTCTTTTTTATATATGTATATAACACTCCCTCCGTTCCGGAAAAAGCTTCCCGTTAATTGTTCCATATTATTTAAGAAAAGTTGTTCTTTTTTATCAATTTTATAGACTTTAAAGGATAGACTAGTATTTTTTAGGTAACAAAAAATATAAAGTAATGATACGTGTGTGAAAAGGAGTGAAAATTTTTAAATTAAAGTAATTTTTTTAGTTGTTTAATAAAGTGATTTTTTTTCTTATTAAGTTTTAATAGTGTGAAGGATTTTGTGGGATAAACAAAAAAGAAAATGGTAAAGGATTCTTTAAGACAAGGGACTATGAACAAGTAAATGTATACGGCCCACGTCCTCCAAATACTTTTACATTTTATTAATTGGTATCTCACCGTTATTATTACATTTTCCTTTTTTATAGATGATTATAACACAAAACAATTAATATATTTATATGGGTGCACGTACAATAATTTTACAACTTATATTAAAATATTACTACCTCCATCCTATTGAAAAGTATGCGCTTCTTTGTAAATTACAAACGAAGCGCGTACCTTTTAATGGGATGGAGGGAGTATATCTTTCAATTTACTAAGTATTACTCCCTCCGTCCCACATAAGTTGTGACATTTTTCTTTTCGAATTGCCCCACAAAAATTGTTACATTTCATTTTCAAGCATATGGGACCCACACAAAAATATTAACATATTCTCATAGAGCCCACACGCACTCCACACACACCACTAATACACCTACCCACTACACATTAAAATATTATATTTTCAACTAACTATCCATTAAAATATTATACTCCTTAATCTCCGTGCCCAAAAAAATGTAACAAGTTTAATGGGACGGAGGGAGTGAGATATTATACTCCCTCCATCTCGTTCGTATGTTTACATTTGTTTTTTGCACTAAAATTAAGGAACATAGTAATTTAATGTATATTAGGTGAGAGAAATAACATTTTAAAGTATAATGGGTAATTGTAATAGTGTTGCGTGTAAGTCCTATAAAAATATACTCACTCCATCCCGCCGAAAGGTCTCCATTTTACTATATTGGACGTCTCATTCAAATGTTTCCATTTTTCTCTTTTAGTAAAAAGGACCCACCATTACGTACCCATCACATCTCTTTAATACAACTATTCAATACACATAAAATAATAATACTCCTTAATCTACGTACAAAAAGTAAATAATCTTGCTCGGAACGGAGGAAATATTAATTATTTTGTGTGAGTTTCATTTATTTAAAAGAAAAATATAAATCTTATTGTGGAACTCCCAAAATGAACCTAAGTAAACGTTACTCCCTCCATCCCATAAACAAGTTCACACTTTTTTGAAAAAGCTCTCACAAAAGCTACAGTAATCGGGAACTTGTTTATGGGACGGGTAGTATAATAGAATTTAGATAACATTCCTTATTTTTTGTATAAACATTAAATGTAACATCTACGTGTAAGCAGTTGAGTGAGAATATAAATGTCTTATCAAATTCAAAATGTTGATCCAAAATTGTAAGAGGTAGAGTAAATGTATTCACGCCTTGAATGAGTGGAAAAAGTTACTGTCGATCGATAAGAAGGGCAGGGCATGATTAAAATATCGATGTGAATGTGGGGCATCTACCAGACCGTAACCTTTTTACATTTTCTACAAAAGCTGTTTACATTTACACTATTCACTGCCAAAATGTCACCCACGCACCTTTTTTTTTTTTTTTCCTTCTCTACTTTTTTATTTCTATTTTATACAAATACTCCGGATAGGGAGTATTACTTAATTATTGTTGGCGTAAAATTTTACAGGAATTCCATCATGCCTTAAATTTACGAATGTATTGTGAATATTATAATTGACCTATTTATCAATTATTTATTGAGATATCGGTATTACTATATAAGTAGGCAAAGAGTAGATTCATGGGAAGATTTTTCGGATAAAAAATAATAATATTTTAATAAAAAATAATATATTTATAAATGAATGAAAAATAATAGTTGTGTAATAGATTATTTCATGAACAATTTGTAATATAAATAAAAAGTGATAATATTTTTAATAAAAAATTATTATCTTTAATAAAAAGATAACTATTTAAAAAAATAACGGTCTCATATGAGACAATCTCACAAAGTCATTTAGTAGAAAATATGATGTGATATCGTTAATTTTTATCGAAAATGTTATTACTTTTTTTTCTTTTTTTTTAGTAAATTGTTCATCAAGCGAACTATTGATCGATTAGATTTTACTTTTTAACAAAAAAATGTTATCGCCTTAAATTTGTCTCACTAAACTCATAGTTAACACGAACTATCCATCTATTAGATTTCACTTTTTTTTAAAAAAAAAGAAAAAATATCACTTTAAATTTGTCTCACTAAACTCATTATAATGTGAGACCTCTTACACAAGTTTTTGACATTGAAAATATATTTAGGAGTTTTAATGACAATATATTTAATCTGTAAATATAGAATGAGTTCTCAAAATCGAACATGAAGAAAAAACATTTTTAAATAATAAAAAAGTGACAACTTATTAATGAGACATTAATGATAATCATCATTTAACTAATTATTTTATGAGAAAATCTTAAATAAAAAATTAATAATTTTACAGAAGACTTGTTCACTGCTGGTGTTTGTCTTATTCGAATCGATCAAGCCTACAAAAAAAATACTCTGTAACAGTGATGGTGAATTTTTTCACTATACTATTAGTTTGTCGATTTTTTTTATTTCTTTTAAATGTCACTGTGTTATCATTGTTTTTTTTTTTTTAAATAATTACTCCCTCCGTCTCTGAAAAGTCTGCACACCTCTTTTCGGCACGGAGATTAAGAAAGTGATAACTTTTAGGGGTATAATGGTATTTTTATGTAATATATAAATGATAAAGTATGGTAGGTAGAGATGGTTTTTTTGTAATTAAAGTGTATGGGGAATGGTGGTTGTTTTTTACTTTTTGTTTTTTTTGGGATGTGCAAACTTTTGTGGGACAGCCCAAAATGGAAAGTGTGCCAACTTTTTAGAGACGGAGGGAGTATATGTTATGTCACTTGTGTAACAAAAACAATAATTAATACTTTAAAATAATTTAATATTGTGGAGGAGATAATATTTTAGGGATATCTTTTTTGTATCGATCGTTTGGTTTGAATGGATGAAGAAATCTAGTGTGCACCAAAATAACAAACTTTTTCAGTGATTTGATACTCGTTCAAGCAAAGTACGAAAAGAAAATTTTGATTTTAGAGATACTTTTTAGTTTTTTTTTTCTTTATTTTCAACCGAAATATTAACCATTGATTGTAATTGAATCCAAATTTTTATTGGTAAATTAATGTAGCAATAGAATTTTGGTGTTAATCAATCGAATATACCACTAATAACATGAGTTATATATATATATATACTAGTTTTTTAGACGTGAATCGCACGTCACATGCACGTTTATACTTTACAATGTTATTTTTTCTTTTTCTTTTATGGTAATTATTTTTAATTAAAAGTCATATTTTCAATACAATAATTAATAAGTTATGCAAATCAATTATTTATTAATTATATTAAAATTCATTTTATAATTTCTTAATTTACAGCAAAAAGTAGATACTTGTGTAAAATGAGATCACCTTCCGCTATACCATACGTTATGTTTGTTTTTTTTATTTTAAAATCCGATTTTTTTTTAAATCCCTTTATATACATTTACAAACCATATTAACATCTAACTCACTCATTATTTTCATACATTATCTCTCCTTAAATAATATGCATTTTCTCTATCTCTCTTTACACACATCAATTAATACAATATTACATATATCAAATATCAACACATATCTCTTATACATTGAACTTTCATACAAATTCCATCAAAATATTAAGGGACATGAACACTACCAATAAAGAGTATGATTAATAATTACATAAAACTAAACCTAAAATTAATGTTTAGCTTGAATAAGTTCAAAATTGCAGGTTTGCCAACACATAAATCAAGTTTGCTGCTAAATTTTGAAAAATTAGAGTACACTAAACACCTTCCACCCTAATTCTTCATCTCTACTTTCCAAACAAATTCAATAATGTGCTCTATATCCATGTCATTTATTAAATTAAATATCCTTAATTTAAATTGTCGTCGAGTTAAAAGAATAAAAACGTTGATCAATTATTAAAATAAATATATAATTGTGTATATATATATATATACTCATATATATAATGTACTAATAATTATATTGATTTTATAAAATCCAAAGTTTCGTATCATACAGGGTATATGATATCAATAAAGTTTATCTCGAATCTCTTTTAACCTCAAAATTTTGAAGTAATACCCATTGGTTTTCGATTATTTTGTAACTTTTTCACTTATGTTTTAAATATATTGCTTAATTTAAGTTTTCATTTTTATATTTATGATATGAAATACATGATCTTTAGGAGCGATTTACAATTAGTTGTAGAAATTATATATGTCAAAATTATATTTAAAATATGAAAGTGATACAAAAGTAACTGAAATAAGATATATACACATTCTGGCCAACAATATCAAGGAATCGGAATTTTTGTATTTTGATGAGTATGCACTTGGACTTCACTCCACCAACTTGCAGTTCTTGAGATTTTCATCATTCAATTCTTTCTTTGTTTTTCGAAGCTTCACTGAGTACTTGATCAATTGTGTCAAAATCCAAGATTGGGGTTTGATGATGTTGCTCATGAAACCGGATCATATACATTTTAGAGTTCAAAAGATTATGTTTGTTCAACAATGACCAATCTCAAAGTCTATAATAACTTTTGTAATTCTTTTTTTTTAATTAAAAGAATAAAAAATTTAATAGTAATATATAAGATGAATGTTGACAATCAAAGAAGTTATTGTTTGAGTAGTTCTCAAATCATCAAGTTCCGAAAGTTGAATATTTTAATCATCAAATGGATTATTACTTTTATATTTTTGTAACTGCAATAATAAAAATAATACTAATTTCTATGAACTTATTAAGTGTAGGGAAGAATCCTATCAAACTCAAAAGTTTCAGAAAGAAAATACTTTGATCAACGATATTTCTATACTGTATATGGGAAGAAAGCTTCCTTCCTATTGATTTCATCCATATTGTAGGAGGAATCTGCAGTAACAATAACGTCATATACATTAAGACATGGAAAGAAGTCAATTAATCATCATAGACATAGAATTGCTCACCTCCAACAAAAAAAGCTTTGATGATGTTGGCATGCATCTTATTGCTTATAAGAAATAAAGCATTTGAGGCACAAAATTATAAAACAGCATGCTTGCTTATGCCAAAATGTAAGTTAATATATATAGGTGATAAACATGAAATCCAAGAGTTGCTTGAAATTTACTTATAGTTAATTAAAGTCACATTGAGTTATAAATCCAAAAGGTTAATGATGTTTAAGTAAATTTTGAATTGATTAGTAAAATTAAATTAATTAATTAATTAATATAATTAATAAAGCTAAAAGAGTAATTATTAAAATAAAGGAGGGTTAAAATTAGAAAAATGTTTCTCTCCACTTGTAATATATATATATATATATATATATATATATATATATATATATATATATATATATATATATATATATATATATATATATATATATATATATATATATATATGATACGATTATGATTGTGAATATGAATAATGAAAAGTCATCATATTTTTATTTTATAATTATTTAATAATGTCACCTTTAATATATTATAATTTTAATTAATATGATAAATAAAGGGTAAAAATATTGTAAAGAATTATAAATAGGGATAAAATGGGGAAAAAATGTTAACACTTCCTTAATCACTTTTAATATATTATGATTATGATATATATATATATATATATATATATATATATATATATATATATATATATATATATATATACGGTCATGATTTGATAATGTAAACCACTTAAATCATACTTTTTCGGCCAATACAAAGGTAACTGTTTATTTTTTACCCGTAAATTAAGGAATATAATAAGGAATATTATTATTAGGCAAAAACTCCTGTACCCCCGGAGACACGGTATGTAAAACTAGAGCCTTACTCTTATTATTATATGTGTAGTGGATAGTTGTATTATTGAGAAGTGGTGGGTCATGTGATGTACATTTTTATTAAAAATTGAATATGGATAGAATTGGACGCCAAAAATTGTAAAATGAAGACCTTTGCGGAGTATATCATTTTAATTATTCGTATTCTTTAAAAAATGTCCCAAGTACAGTTAAACTATAAGCATCCAATATAAACACTTCATATCATACAATTTACCTCATCAAACAACTTATAAAAATTATCTCCTCCAGACATGCACCAAAAAATCGGAACCGGCGGTTCGAATCGGAGAACCGTCGATTTTAATCAGAACCAGGAAAAAATAAACCAAAATTGGTAAAGGAAGGTTCAATTTCGATTCCTCATTCATTGGGAAAAAAACCGGCAGTTCTGGTTCGAACCGCCGATTTTTTCTATTTTTTTTATTTTTTTACTTTTTCACGCTAAAACTTAAAAAAAATAAATAAATAAAATCGGAACCGGCGGTACCAAACCGGAACAGAAACCGCCAGATCCGGAACTGAAACATTCCTAGCCCGGTTTGGTTCCGGTTCCCCCTATCTTGGAACCGGAATGGGCGATTCCGAATCGGAGTGCATGCCTATCCACCAGTATATAAATGAGGCGGTGAGAGATAGTAATGATCAACTTTCCAATCTTAATAAAATTAACTATACTAATCATAGCAAGTTTTGTATATATGTGTCATATTACATGTTGGGTAGTATTATATTTTATTTTATTAAAAATTTTATCACTTCTCAACCATACTACCAATTATTCATGATATATTTTAATTTTACAATTATAAATAGTACTAGTGATTGATCATATATAATATATTCCATCCGTCCACTTATAAGGTATTCATTTTACTATTTTTGGCGTCCGCTTCAAAGGTATCCATTTCCCCTATTTAGTAAGAAAGTACACAATATGGTCAACCACTTCCCTCTAACACAACTGCTTACTTTACATATAATAATAATACTCCTTAATCCACGTGCAAAAAGTAAACGGACACCTTAAAATCGGACGGAGGGAGTATTACTTCTTCTATCCCACATTAGTTTGCACCCTCACTTCGGCACGAAAATTAAGAATAGTGATGGGTGGTACTCCCTCCGTCCCAGACTAAGAGGGCCAGAGACCTTATGTTAAACATAAGTCTCTGACCCTCATTACTTGGGACGAGTATTTTTTAGTAATAAATTAATAATAAAGTATGTTAGGTATGATGATTTTTTTTTAAATAAAGTATTTAGGGAATGTCGATTGTTTTGAATTTTTATTTTTTTAAGAAAAGTGCAAATTTTTATACTATAATCCAAAATAAAAAGTTTGCAGTATAGAAGAGAATGAGAAATTACTTATTATTCCACGAACTGATGTTGCTTTTCCCTACTAATATCAGTCATTATTAGTTCAAAAAGTAAATTAACACATTGATCCATAATCCAATGAACCCTCCTCCCCAATAAAAATAAATAAATAAATAAATAAATAGTGATAATGCTAAAAAGGGGAACTAAAAAACAAAATAAGCAGGAGGGCATGATGAAACGTGGGCAGTTTGCAGTGGTACGGGTACCATCCATTCCCACCCCACCCCACCCTTTATATATATACTCTCTCACCTCTCCTCTTCTCAATCTCAATTCTCAAACCAACCATCTTCTCTCATTAACACCAACACCCCCATTTTCTTGCATAATTCACTATAACAAATGCAGTGAAAAATTCATTCTGCATTCTGGGATCTTTGTTTGTGTTGTAGGAAATAGATCAGTGGTGTGTTGAGTAATAGATTTGACAAAACGGGTCTACCTTTGTGGATGTTGGGTCTCAGTGTGGAGCGGTTGCGGGCCGACATGAATCGTTTGCTCGCTTTTCTCTTCCACCAGGTTAAGCTCAGTATTCACACAAAATGTGTTGTTTAATTTCTTTTTTTATTAATTTTGTGGGTAATTTAATTCTCAGGGGGTATTGGATGAGCAGTTCTTGCAGTTGCAGCAGCTTCAAGATGAATCATCTCCCAACTTTGTTTCTGAGGTGGTCAACATATTTTTCCACGAATCCGAGAAGCTTCTTAGGAACCTCAGAGGATTGCTGTAAGAACACGAATCCCTCTCACACACACACACATTGCAACACAAAAGTAGTTGTGGTGATGCTTTTCATGATCAAATTTGCAGACACATGGGAGTTAATTAATTAATGTGGTGTGAATTTTAGGGTGGATAAAGAGTTATCGGATTACAAGAAAATGGGTATCCATTTGAATCAGTTGATGGGTAGCAGTTCCAGCATCGGAGCCCAACGGGTCAGAAATGTCTGCATCGCTTTTCGGGCCGCCTCCGACCAGAATAACCGACCCGGGTTCTCTCTCTCTCATGATATCTTTTTTTACACTGCACACATTTCTCAAAAGAGAAGAGAGCAATAAAGATCCATCAGAAGCCCGTTAAATCTCTCCCATTCTAATCATATATCTACCCTTTTCTTCATTTAATTTATTTCATGTGAAAAAAATGAGCAATTATTATATGATTTAATTAGCTACAGAATTACTATATGCAATAAATGACCCCCCAAACGTACAATGTGACACCTTGTTCAGATACATTTTTAATTAGTCTTAAAACGGATATGAAAATGATAATTTTAATAAAGAGTCTAATTAAACTAGTTCATGAATATATTTCATAAAAAAAATATACGAAAGGTGATTGTAATGAAGTAGGAGTATATCTTAAATAAAAGTGTTACTCCCTCCGTCCCATAGAAGTCGGTATAATTTTTTTTAGGCACGGAGATTAAGGAGTATAATAATTTAATGTAAAGTGAAGTAAAGTGAAGTAAGAGAAATAATATTTAATGTGTAGTGGGTAGTTGTATTAGAGGTGATATGTGGAGTCCATCAGAATAGATTAATTGTTTTTGCGTGGGTCCATGTATTAAAAAGGAAATGTGTCAACTTTAGTGGGACAAACCAAAAAGAAAAGTTTGTCAATTTCTATGGGATGAAGGGGTAATTAATAAGAAAAAACAAAGTGACCATTCACACGTCTCATACAAACTTGCTGTATTAATTCCAATTAGGTAGGCTTAACCCTAAAGTACAATTTCCTTATTTGTGTAATTTGAATGTGTGATTTATAAAGATGAGTACGAAGAAACTTCTAAATCAAACTAAACCACATTAAAGTGGAATAAATATTGTGTGGTTAAAAGTCGGCTCGGATTCTCTGTGTCATTTTGATATATCATCTCCTGTGCTAAACCGTTGGATGGACGACTCGTAGGAGAGATGAAATTATACCATAATCATTAAACCCTAGGGGCAATGGTTGGATTTAATTCTCCCTCTTATGTGTCAATCAATTAACGCGTGACACAGAAGATGATGCACGAAAATAGCGCAGAAGATCCGGTGTGGTTAAAAGTGTTATAAGTGAATTCAGCTCAAAGATTGATGGTCCCGTAATTATCTCTGGTCCCAAATTAAATTATTCATACATCACTTTATCATTTGCTTTTTTTTTTCTTTTTTTTAATAATTTATTTACCAGGTGCTTAAGGGCTTTAGAGCTGCTAGAATATGAGTACTGTTATCTCAAGAACAAGCTGCATGAATTATTCCAGGTATGTATAATCATACCAAACTCTAATTATGTACACTATCATATAGATATAGTCGATATTATTATATATGGAATAATACATTTTTTGTCCGTACAAGTGTCCATTCCTATAATTTCAAAAAAACTGATCTCTTACATTATATTTTTTGTTCCACTTGGTACAATTTTAGATGGGTTTTATATCTCAATCGTTATGATTTTTAAAACCAAAAATAAAAATGGTAACTTTTGATACTAATTTAAAATGAATGAATTTTTGGACCACAAAGTATATATTTTTCCATATTAAAATGTAGAGAAATTATTAACAATACGAGAGAGTTTTAAATAATACATTGTTTTTTAATTTTATTTTTTAATTTAAAATTTCAGATTGAGCAGCAAAGAATCCTAGCAAGTGCTGTGAGGTACCCAATGCAATTTCAACAGCAGCCAAACAACCCCTAACATAAGTCGATGAAATTAATTGCAGAATATCAGAGTTGTTGATGATAGTGACAGAAATTCACCTGGCATTTAATGAAGGCAAGAGATATTCCCTTTTTCTCGAATGGGGTGTGTTTGGTTGTTTCTTTGTGGGCAGCTTCTGATTCTCACAAATAACAAACCTCACATCCAAACAAACCTACCTTTTGGTGCTTCACTACTGCCTTCACTTCAGGAATCTTCACCGGATTTTTTTTTTAATATAGTGTATTTTTATTATCAGTGAAAAGAAATTATGGTGTTTAATTTTCATCACATTTTTGTTATAATTTTACTTATTACAATAAGAACATCTCTACAAACTAATGTTAAAAAAAATATTCATTATTTGAAGAGAAATCCTATAAATAAAAGTGAGCTCCAAGTCTCAAACAAATTTTTTACTTTTAACATTTAAATGTAAAGAATAATTTTTACTTGAGATAAATAATTTTATAAAACCATTATATATATAATATGAATTAGCATTAGAAAATAAAATTTAAAGTGTGTATTGGAGCATAAAAAAATATAATTCTAATCATATCTAATATATATTGTAAAATACTCTTTAATTTTTTTCAAAAATTTTTTTGGATGTTCTAAATAAGAAGGTTAAAGCAAACAAAAAGAAAAATAAATACTCTTAAAATTAATGTTCAAAATTAACAATAAAAATAAATATCTTTAAAGAGGGAGTATATATATTTTAGTTTACATATAAAAAAAATGTATAATATTTTAATATTTGAATAGGAGTTATAATAAAAATTGAAATTCAAACCAAACAATCCCACATAATTTGAATGCATATTCCAAGAAGCATCTGGTCAATTTCATTCATGTACATTAAATGTCAGTGCTATTAATGTGTGCTTGAGAAGGTGTGACGTGTCGATAAATCCATGAACCTAAGAAACTAATGCTAGCTGCTTCTTTTTATTATTGGCTGTAAAATTTAATAAGAAATTATTGATATAAAGAATTATTGTAAAACAATTTAATTTCATGATTGTAATTTGGTGTTGACGTACTTCCTTACACCATGGTCGTTACATATCTTTATGTATCAATTATATTCACAATATATGTAGTAGTTATAAAGTTTAAAAGAGATTTCATATCATAAGAATATTTTATATATAGAAGGGATATGCACGTGAATAATCCTAAATTGTCAAACCCTCTGAACAATAAAATCTTATAGCATTATAATTTTAAAATTAACATACTTTTTAATATTAAATGTTTTCTAGTTTATTTATTACTTAAAATAATACATTACTTCAACAAAAGGTAATAAAATTGGTCGGATTTTTTTTTTTTTAATCTATGAAAAATTTATAGCATTTGTCGAGAGACTGAGAAATATTTTCCTTAGTTAAGATTAGATCCAGATGGTGAGAGTAAGACTGTTGTTCAATTAGGATTTAGAGACTTAGAGTGTAGAATTGTGTTGGGTAATAGTTGGGTTGGGTGTACACATGAAGAAAAAAAAATCAAAACTGATGGTTTGAGCCGGAATCGAAATAGGTCAAAATAAAATCAAAATTAATAATATTTTAATTCGGTTTTAGTTTCTCATTTCATGAAATTGGAACTGGTTGTTCTTCTATTTTTTTTAAGATCAAACTCTAACAATTGAAGGCTTAAAATAATTTAAAAAAAAAGAGAGAAAAAGAAGAAGTAGGAACTGGCCGGTGGTTCCAATCCGTAACTAAAATTCTAGGATCGGTTGGGTTCCGATTCCTTATTTTCTTAATACACATATCAAGGAGGGTTGCAATTGATGGGGGTTGGGGGCAGTGACGGTGCCACATTGGTGGCAAGGGGGGCGTTGGCCCCCCCTCAACTTTTGCTATTTTTTACTATATATGTGTTAATTATTACAGTAGAAGTTGGATGACTTAATGAGATGTGTGTTCATTTTTCAATTGGAGGTCACAAATTCGAGTTTGGGGTGAAAACCCTTATTTTATATATTTTTCACCCAATTTTGCTTATCAAACCTCATTATTTTTTCCAATTTTGCTTCTCAAACCTCATTATTTATTTTGTTTTGGATCTATTTTATTTCATTTTTTACATTTTTCTAAATCTACTTTTATTATTTTTTAGAGTAGTATTATTATTGTTTGTCGAGTGGAAGGAGATGTCTTTTCTATTAATATTATTAAGTAATCGGCCCCCCTGAATTAAAATCCTGACACCGTCACTGGTTGGGGGAGTATTTGATTTGATTCGTTAGGTCGTTAATTAGTGGACAAGCTACTCCAAAAAAGACAAATGAACAAACTATGTTTTCCTTTGTGCTAATTAAAAAAAAAAATCGATTTTAGCCTTCAAGGTCACTTTACTATTCCTCAAAACAAATTTACACTTAGTAAAATGGTACCTTCCTAAGTTGGGCAGCTTCGGTGTAATATTTGTCATTAATCCTAAATCAAAACAATACTTCAGATAAATAAATAATGAAATAATTACTGATAGGTACACACTTTGTACCCCTAATTACTACTAGATACATTGATTTAAAATAATTATTATTTAATACAAAATATTAAAGTAAAATACCAAATATACCCCTAAACCCATATACCTTTAAAACACTAACCCCAACCTCCACCCACCACCGGACCACCGCTGCCGCTGCCGGACCGCCGCCGCCGCCGCCGGCGGAGCTCCGGCGGCCGGTCGCCGGAAAATCTGTTCGTCAGAAGAAAAAAAAAAAAACTGGTCGCCGGAAAGCTGCCGCGCCGCCGCCGCCGGAGCTCCGGCAGCCGGTCGCCGGAAAAACTGTTCGTCCAAAAAAAAAAAAGAAAAAAAAAAAAACTGGTCGCCGGAAAAACTGCCGCCGCCGGAAAAGCTGCCGGACCGCCGCCGCCGGACCACCACATTTTTTTGCTGCACACACTTTTTTTTCCTGCACACACTTTTTTTGCTGCACACACTTTGCTGCACATGAACTTTTGCTGCACACAATATTTATGTGCAGCACATTAATAGGGGTAATATTGGAATATCACTATATATTTTTGTACCTAGTAGTAATACTTTTGTATGTTTGTATCTCATAGTAATTTAGGGTTTTTTTGTGTACCTAGTAGTAATCCTCTCATAAATAATTTGCACCCAATTCTAATAATATGTTAACCATATATCTATAGATTTAACATACTGGCTAATTGAAGTATAAATATTCAAACTAAGTATAGTAAAATCCCAACAAAGAAACCAAAGAGGTTAGGATAATAAAATTTGGGATGATTCTTGAGTGCATCTAGTCTAGTGTATCGAAGCACCTGAATTTGATAGGTTTAAATTAGGACACATTGGGTAGTTTTTTTTTTAAAAAAAATATTTATTTAATTTAATTGTGAAAATTTAATCTAACAATTATGATCATTCAGTACATCTTAGTTGAACTCTAAAATTTGACATAATCACCCATCAATATAACAAAAATCAAATAAACCTAAATATTAAAAAAATAATGAAAAAATTGAGATAATAAATAATTAAAGGGGAAGAAATAACTCACTGAAGGTTTCATCTAGCTCTAACAAATAATCATTCCATTGATGATTCATTTTCTTGAAAATTAAAACGTTTAACTAATAAAAAATATATTCTATCAATCCAATACCTGAAAAAATGGGTGGACTATCAATTCAGAGTTTGGATTAATTTTTCTATCAATTAGGGGTCTGAATTATTTATAACTATTAATTTAGGACTTGATTTTATCACATATATTGTCTCCTATTTTATCAATTCAAGACTTGAATTCAAATCATAAATTGATAGTTTTGTATAATTCGGGCTCCTAATCGTTAGAAAAAATAATTTAAGCCACGAATTGATAATTTATCCATTTTTTAGGCCTTTAATTGATAAAATACATAAAATTTTATAAATTCCTCAATTTAATAGGAGAAAAACATAACGAGGCTCTTATTGCCAGGAGGCAAGTTTGCTTAATTAAATACATGTGCTTAATTGCCAGTTTCATAGGCCCAAAGTTAGTTACCAATCAAATGGGCCCCCAAAAATCGATTTCAAAGGGTGATGAGGTAAATTAAAATATTGGGCTGACTCGTTTTAGTTTCTATTTGGGCTGATTGCATTGTAAATGGGTTTTGAGTTGTATTGGGCTTTAAACTATTGTATATATATTGGGTCTTTAAGTTGGGCCTCTTTTCTCAGTTCAATTTCAAATTAAGCCTTGTCTTTTTTTTTTTCTGAAAAAAAACCTGAAATTTTCAACAAATGTATCGTCTCTTCAAATATCAAATAATTATATTTAATTATGTCAAACCAAATTATAAAAAATATTCATACCGACGATGTCAATTGGTGCTTCATGCACGTTCACTACAAAAAAAAAATTATTTTTTAACAACGGAATATTTCATTGCTAAAAGCCTTAATTTCATTGTTAAAGTGGCTTACCAACGGATTAGCAATGGAATCTGTTGGTAAAATTCTGTTGGTAAAGTGGTGGTTGATAAATTTTTAGCAACGAAAAATCAATTCCGTTGCTAAATAATTCCGTTGCTAATAATTCCGTTGGTAATTTATATAATGATTCCCTTGGTATTTTGTTGGTAATTAGCAACGGATTGAATTCCGTTGCTAAAATAGAGAATAATTCCGTTGGCATTCCGTTGCTAAAACAAAAATATCACTTTTATTGCTAATCCATTGCTAATTACCAACGGATTGAATTCCGTTGCTAAATTTGGTTGTTAAAAAATACCTTTTTTGTAGTGGTTGCAGCTTAGTATGATTAAAAAGGCCATTCTCTTTTTTTATTTATTCTGTTTAATTTATTTACTAATATGTCAAACTCTTTGTACCATCTCACAGGAAAATTTATATGAAATGGATAAAAATTGATAATGTTATAAAAGAAAAGATATTTATATAAATAAAAATTGGTAGTGGTATAATGAATTATTTCAGGATCAATTCGTATTATAAATAAAAGTGATTAATATTTTTTATAAAATATAATAGCATCTTTAATAGAAAGTGATGACTACTAAAAACCGTAAAATGTTACCAAGCGAATATTGTGCTCCTAATATAAGTTGGCCATTTTAATTTGTATATTATGTATGGACATTCTCTTTTTATTTGTTTAATTCGTCTCACTTTACTAAAGTAATTTATTTGTTTATTTGACTACACAATTTTATTAAAATTAGAGTGTGAAGAAAAGAACCACCAAGCTCTTAAATACTTAAAAGAGAAAGACTCTCCAAAGCATCTCAAAAATGTTTGAGCATTTGTCATATCACTTAAATAGTTAAATTTTACGTTACATTTATTTTTTAAAATAAATTAATTGCATAAAAGTTGTAATAATTATCTAAAATTTTTTAGAGTAATATAATTTGTAAATGCAGGAGCCTCATTTACAAAAGAAAATATTATACTATTGAAATAGCCCAATAATTTGTAAATACTATTGAAATAAAAAACAAAATGAATATATATTTAACATGGAGGGAATAACTTATATTTGTTACCTTTATTAATTAAGTACTGAGTTTTTTTAACTCTCGATCCGTACCCTCAAAGGAAAATTTCATAAGGATATAATTTTTATTTTATGTCTCAATTTTAGACTTCATTTAAAAGTGTTTCATTGAAAGGTTAAAATAATAAAAAAATACCTCAAATTAAAGTTTATTGTAAATTTTTTTCTAAATTCATTTTATGGAGTGTTATATAATAATATAAAATATTAATAAAAATAACATATCTTTAATTTAACTATTTGAAGATGTATAATATTTTTTAAAATTATTTTATATGACGTGAACTGAGAAAATAAAATTTACAGTAAGTTTTAAAATGAAATATATATAATTGAGTCTTATTTAGAAAAAATAAATCAAACTTAAATTTTGAATTGAAACAATCATGTAATTAAGTTTTAATTTGGTACTAAATTAAAAATTAGGTGTTTATATGAATTCTTCGAAAATGTAAACGTGACACCACAAAACTCAATCTTTATTGGTGTCACCTTTTCATTTTACATTCTTCATTTGATTTTATGAATAAATAATTATAAGAAAATGTAAGAAATGAAAATAATACAAATAGGATTACATATTTCATCCATGTTTCATCTCTTATTCCGCCTAATAGATTCTTGTGCGCCATGTGTTATAATCAATATCTAATTTTTTGCACGTGTGCAAGGGTTTAATTATTACTCCCTCCGTCTCATAAATAAATTCACGCTTTCTATTTTTGCCCGTCCCACAAACAAGTTTACACCCCCAAATAAGGAAATACACACAAATTAATAACCCCACCATACACTTTAATTTCAAAATTAACACCTCTTTACAACTCACATAACTTACTTTATAATTTATTTATTATCTAAAAATACCAAACTATCCCCAAAAAGCAATTTTTTCTTAAACTCCGTATCTACAGTAACTGTGAATTTCTCTTTGGGACGGAAGGAGTATTAAATAAGATATAATATTTTAATAGAAAACAAGTTATGGGATACAAAGTGAAATAATATTGTAGAATAGGGAATCGGACCAAAAATCATTATGATTCTCTAATACTCCCTCCGTCCGTTCAATAAGCACACATTTGCTTTTTGCACATGAATTAAAAAATATTGTTATTTAATATGTAGTAGGTAGTTGTATTAGTGATGTGTGTAGGCCCCATATATTTAAAAAGGAAAATATATACTTTTGGTGGGGACGCCCAAAATAGCAAAGTGTATATCATTCCAGCGAATGGAGGAAGTAATTAATTGCATTAATCGTGTGGTCCAATTCCATAGCCAACTTTATTTAGTGTTAATTCATAACCTTGGTGTGAATATTAATTTCGCTCCTTTTTAATTGATAATTCATGGGATGGAATAAGATACATCTAAAAATTGTGAAGCCAAGGACTTCTTTGATATCGTTTTACGAATGAATTTTGTGAGACAAATAAGAAGTGATATTTAATTGATGAAAAGTAATAATGATGTATTAAACTATTTCATATATAATTTATAGTATAAATAAAAGGTGAAAACGTTTTAATAGAAAACTGATATCATCTTTAATAAAAAAGTGATAACTAATTATAAAAATATAAAATATTCTCACCGTGAGACGGTCGCATACAAGAATATCCCAATTGACAAATATTTGTGTAAATCGGGTTCACACGTGCATCTTAATTTATTAATTTCCATTTAATACATTAAAAATTACTATTTAGATAGATGAATTATTACTCTTCTAAATAAAAAATATTACTCCTCGTTCTGATTTACGATTACTCTTTAGTACATAAAGATTTACTCTTTAAAATGATAAATAATTACTCTTGTAAATGAAAAATATAATAGGGTTACTTACTACTAGGTACATTAAAAATTCTTTTATTACTATAAGATACAAACATACAAAAATATTACTACTAACTACAAAAATATATAGTGATATTCCAATATTACCCTTACAATATGCTGCACATAAATATTTGTGTGCAGCATGAAAATTCATGTGCAGCAAAAGTGTGTGCAGTAAAAAAATGTGTGCAGCAAAAAAAGTGTATATCCGACGGAGGTCGACCGGCAGTCCGGCAGTGGTCCAGTGACCGGCCGGCGGCGGTCCGCCGGCGGTGGGTGGGTGAGGGGTTTAGGGTTTGTGGTTTAAAAGTGTATGGATTTAGGGTTATATTTGGTATTTTACTTTAATATTTTGTATGTGAGAGTAATTTTTTTAAATCAATGTATCTCACAGTAATTATGGGTATAAAGTGTGTCACTACAAAAAAATTGTTTTAACAACGGAATATTCCGTTGGTAAAAGCCTTAATTCTATTGTTAAATTGACTTACCAATGGATTAGCAACGGAATCCGTTGGTAAATTTCCGTTGGTAAAGTGGTGGTTGATAAATTTTTAGCAACGAAAAATCAATTTCGTTAGTAAATAATTTCGTTGGTATTCCGTTGCTAATTTATATAAGGATTCCCTTGGTAATCCGTTGGTAATTACCAACGAATTGAATTCCGTTGCTAAAATAGAGAATAAATCTGTTGGCATTCCGTTGCTAATAGGAAAATATCATTTTGGTTGCTAATCCATTGGTAATTACCAACGAAAATTCCGTTGGTAAATTCGTGCTAAAAAATATTTTTTTTGTAGTGTGTACCTAAGAGTAATTTTTTCAAAACTACAAAAAACTATTTTTTAACAACGGGATATTCCGTTGCTAAAAGTCTTCATTCCATTGTTAAAGTGGCTTACCAACGGATTAGCAACGGAATCCGTTGGTAAAATTCTATTGGTAAAGTGATGGTTGGTAAATTTTTAGCAACGGAAAATCAATTCTGTTGCTAAATAATTCCGTTGGTAATCCATTGCTAATAATTCCGTTGGTAATTTATATAATGATTCCCTTGGTATTTTGTTGGTAATTAGCAACGGATTGAATTCCGTTGCTAAAAAAGAAAATAATTCCGTTGACATTTCGTTGCTAAAACAAAAATATCACTTTTATTGCTAATGCATTGCTAATTACCAACGGATTGAATTCCGTTGCTAAATTTGGTTGCTAAAAAATACCTTTTTTTGTAGTACAATATATATATATATATATATATATATATATATATATATATATATATATATATATATATATATATATATATATATATATATATATATACTCTTTAAATTTTAATATTTTGTGATTTTTTAAAAGATGAATAATATTATTTTTTATTTAAAAAATAATAATTAATCCAATTAAAGAGTAATTTGGATTAGAAAATAATTTAAACAGGATGTATGTGTTAACCATTTTTACAAGAAATTCCCCCTTGAAAAATTATATTGGTGAGAGTGTCTCTAGGTCACTCATAAAATATCTCTTAATAATTTAATAGTATATCCATAATGGTGGGACACTCTAATCTTGAATTATTTAATAATGTTTTCAAATATACTTGCAAAAAGGTTTAATTGTCAAAAGGGGTTGGATGGTTTCTAAGAATAATTGAAGCCATAAGATTTTAAATAAAGTCAAATTTGATTTAAGTGATCTAGAAATTCACTTTAACTAATCATCTAATCCACACATTTTTCTATCAAAGTGCTTTCTCATTAACTCAATTATTAGCCATAAAAAAAATTTGTCGGTTCACTATTAATTATTGATCAACACGGATTATTAATTTGTCAAAACCTCAAATCTCCACTAGCTTTCTCCATTTAAAATCCATCATACTGTACTTGCGAATTAATTTATTGGAATAATTTTCTTCTAATTAAATCACAAATTCGATATATTTTACATAAAATTATTCTATAAGAAAGTATTTTTGTAAAACTAGACTTTAGGACCCTCTCTGTCCTTTGCATTTTTTTTAAATTTGTTTTACTATAAGATACTGTGTATATTTTGTCTCTTCACAATAAATAGGGGTAAATTAATACTTCTATTTATTAAAGTTTATATTACTTAATCCATCTCCTTTCAAATTACAGACTGTCCATATTTGAGCCATCCAATAAAAGTTCCACTTTCCTAAACGAGGCAAAAAGTCAAAATAATCATCATTTCTCCATACATTTTATTTACAGAAAACCACTACTACCTAACACATAACATTTAAGGGTATCATTTACTTTTTACACGTGGATTAAGGATTATTATTATTTAATGTGTAGTGGGTAATTGTATTATTGGAGGTGTGAGTCCCATTTTTTAGTTGTATTATTGGGTGTGTGGGTCCCATATGTATTAAAAAGAAAATGAGACCCTTGAGGGTGGACGCCAAAAATGAAATAATGATACCCTTGAAAGTGGACGAAGGGAGTATTTATTACTAAAAACTACCATAGTATTCCTAAAACTATCACTTTTCTTAATATCCATGAAGGATTGAGGAGGGTGTAATCTTTTAAGAGATTGAGGAAGTACAATTTATAATTGATTAATATTTAAATTAAGGATAAAAAAATAAAACAAAATTTTAGTTACTATCCAAAATAATAATATAGTTCTACATTTTAATTTAATTTACCTGCAAAAATGGAAAGGGTACTCCCTCCTTTTCTTTTAAAAATGATTTTTTTCTATTTTGAGCATCTCACTCAGAGAGTTTCATTTTTTTACATCATGGGACCTACATACATCCACTAATACAATTAAAATATGAGGGTTACACTCTCACTAATATAATTATCTACTACATACTCCCTCCGTCCCCCGATGTATTTCACGTATTTGTGTGCGCGGAGTTTAAGAAAATTTTGTTTTTTTAAGTATAAAGTAAGAAAGAGAAAAAATATTTTAGTTAATTTAATGAAAAAGGTGTGTAAAGTTATTGGAATGTGTGAAAAAGTGAGTATTTTGTTGGGATATGTGTAAAAAGTAGGTATTATTATAGTGTATTCATTACCATTTTTAGTAAAAGTGAAGTGTGAAATACTTTGTGGGACGGATGGAAAAGGAAAGTGTGAAATACTTTGGGGGACGGAGGGAGTATTAAATAATACTCTCTCCGTCCCATAAAAGTTGACACACATTTCTTTTTGGTTTGTCCCACTAAAGTTGACACATTTCCTTTTTAATATATGAGACTCACATAAAAACAATTAATCTACTCTCATGAGCCTTACATATCACCTCTAATACAACTACCCACTACACATTAAATATTATTTCTCTCACTTCACTTTACTTCACTTTACATTAAATTATTATATTCATTAATCTCCGTGCCCAAAAAAAGTTATATCAACTTTAATGAGAAGGAGGGAGTAATACTTATTTCTTAATCTACATGTAAAAAATAAAAGACCCTCATGCTATACGTAACAAGGTGGTATATTATAAGATTGTTAATTTTGAATTAGTCAATGCATGGCATTGACACCATTGACAAATAACAATGCATGTAGTACCTAAAATAGCTGTAAATTAATTAATTAAATACTCCATTCGTCTCGCCCAAATAGCACAATTTTACTATATTGGGCATCTCGTTTAAATTGCATCATTTTTCTCTTTTAGTAAAAAAGCTTCATTAATGGCTCACCACTACCCATTAAAATCTCTCTAATACACCTACCCACTTTACATAAAATAATAATACTCCTTAATTAACGTACAAAAATCAAATGACACACTTTGACCGGGACGGAGGAAGTAGACTTAAACGATTGTGGGCAGTTTTTCAAAGTGTTGTACGTGGCAGTGCTCTATAGGGTAAAATGAGAAAAAAATTTATGACAAGGTTTTAATGGGGAAAAAATTGTTTGGTTGTATTTCCGATTATGTTGGAAGATTAATTATGAATTAGGTGAAGTTAAAGTGATAATAATAAAATTTGGACAACAACCAGTTCCCGACGGTGTAGTGCGAAATGACTGTATCACATGTATTGGTGAAATGTTAATTACGATACGATGGAGGACCCCACTTGACTTCAAAAATTTTATATCGTGTATAAAATTACATGTTAATTTATTATCGTGTGAATTCATTTCTTATCATGTAAAATTTAAAAGGCCTGATTAACGATAATTTTTGTTTGTAAAATTTTGTGTGAATGGTGTTCCTTTGAAAAAAAATCATGAGTTTTACTTAATTATCAATATTTTATGAATTTTTGAAAATAAATAAAAATTGGGAATTTTTTTTGTAAAATAAAATTTTATTTCTTCTCATCGATGGTATACGATCTACCCATCGTTCTCTCTTCTTCATTCAAATATCCACAATCAGTTCATCTCTATGCTGTAAATAAAATTTCCTTATACAATTATATTTCTCCACGATAATAATAAAATAAAAAGTTTATTGATGAATGTAATTTCATCGTATGATCCAGTTGATTTCTCCAGTGAAAAATTTATTATTGTCTTTATAAATTAAAGAAATGTAATATCATACATTTTTTATCACATGAACTCAAAGCAGTTATAATTATTATCTTCGTGAGTATAACTCTTACAATGTTGTTATCGTTATTCTATATGTAAAGATGTATAAGTGATTTTTTAGAATATATATCTTCTACCATTAACTATCATATTATATACATATATAATACAACATGGAGGTTGATTTTAGTGAAAGTCTATTGTGGCATTATAATGTTATTCTAATTTAAAAAAATTTATTGTGCTTTTAGAAAAATTATATAAAGTATACTTTTACCTTCTTTATAAATTCAAATCTGGGGTGATTATTATTGTAATTGTTGGGTTATATGCTTATTTACACTATAATTCGTTATATGCTTCCTATCGGGGAATTCTGTCATTTCTAATTTCAATTTGGGGATTTAGGGATTTGAGGTGAATCCATTTCTCTCCCATTAATTCACATCACGTCTTTCTTAGAAGAGAGAGAAGCCATGTATGCATGATCAGGTGTTTCACCCGCTACAGTCAGTAAAAAGACGATATTGTAAAATTCGATAAATTTAATGGATTAATTTAAAATCATACAACAGATGGACAAATTTAAAATTTTGGGAAAGTTAATAGAAAGAAAATCTTATTTACCCCACTTTTAATCACATGCATGTCCCAGCACATCTACTGCATTTAGATCTCCACCTTACTCTGGTTATTGGTGTGGTTATCGGTGAATGTAGATAAATTGGTTGTAATTCAAGTGACCACTTATCACATTCTACACTTTTTATTTTAATGTCTAGATTACCTACTTCCCTTGCATCCCACTCAATTGATGCCTTATCTTTATTTCAAGTTTAAGAAAATAATTAGAGGACTTCAACACACAGATTTTTTTTGTTTTTTTTGTTTTTTGTTTTGTTTGTTTGCTTTTTTTTTTTTTAAATTGAAATAGCATGCCTTAATCTCTATTTTATCATTATGCAAAAACAAGCTCTAGTAACAAAGTAATCTGCACTTTTAGATTTTAAAGTAGAGATTTTTTCTTCAAAATGAGTTTGTAAAAAGGGGTATATTTCAATTTGAAGTTGTGAATTTTTTTTTTTATGGTGAAAAACAGTTATGTATTAGTTTGAAAGGGTTCTATTATTATTATTATTATTATTATTATTTATGTAGATGAAGAGAATATATTCTTTTCACTTAAATATATAGTTAGATAAATTGGACGATGTGGCATATTATGAACTTAAAAGTGAGTTTTTTTTTTTACAGAGATAATGATTAATAGTATGAGTAAATTCCGTGATTTTTATTGTCATTTACCCTAAAAATTAATACTTCAATATGTTCCATAATTATTTTTATGTTTTTTGTTTATCCCACCCCTAAATGTTTTTACACTCCTAAAAGAGTAAAAAATATATATATTAATAAAGGATCCAATAACTAATTAACCTCTTCATGCAATTTATTTACAAATATATAATTTTTATATAGCTAACACACTTAACATATTTTATCAATTATTTATTAATATACCAAAATATTCTCGAAAATAATAATTTTTTTAATTTATATAAATGAAATAAAATAAAGTGAAACAGTTATGAGAGGAAAAAGTATAATCACATATTAAATTTCAACCATACATGGAGTATTAATTAAAAAAAAAACACACATATATAATATTAATATATTAAATAATTTATTCCCTGCATAGCACATGTTCAATACTAATATAGATATACACAGTTTTTAAAAGCTAGATGTAAATTTTAAAAAATCAAAACTTGAATTTTAAAACTTAAAATGAGCATTATATAACTATTTTGAAAATAAAAATAACATTCCACTTCTAAAAAAGCAGCGATGGAGTTACTCACACTGGAATTAATTGATGGCCATCAGTAACACCATTTTTTTTAAGAACTCATACAAAACAATTTATATTTTTATGAGATTCATACATAATACCAATACAAATATTTACTATTCCATCCGTCCTGTCCAAACGTCACCGATTGCTTTTTATGCGTAGATTAGGTAGTATTATTATTTTATGTGTAATGGGTAGTTGTATTAGTAGTGAGTGGTGAATCACATGTGGTATCTTTTTACTAAAAGTGGGAAATGAAGACATTTGGATGAGACGCCCAATATAATAAAATGCAACCCAAATCCCCTGTTCCACCTTGATATTCCATTTCCTGTTCCAAAACTAATTTCCAATTAAAATACTATACCATAATTAATGATCATTAAACCCTTGGGGTATGTGGTGAAAATTTGGCCATTGATTTTAACATGTGTCAAAAATATAATTATTGTAATAGTAGATGAAACATTGAATGAAATAAGTGATTTCATTTGAGTAAAATGGTGACCTTTCGGTGGGACGGAGGGAGTATATATTAAATTACTATACATCTCTTTTCATCTGCACATTAAATATTACTTCCTCCATCTTACTTTGGTTTGCACCCTCATTCAAACACGGAGATTAAGAAAAATAAGGGTATTATGATATTTTTTATAGTAATAGTAAATAGTAAACAATAAAGTATCTTAGATGTGTTAGGTTTGAGTGATATTTTTTTGTATATAATGTGTAAGGAAAAAAATTATTGTTTTAATTTTTTGCTTTTATAATAGAGGTGCAAATTTTTGTGGGAAAACTCAAAATAATTCCTTAATTTATGTGAAAAAGTAAACACGTCTTTCTCATAGAGATGACATGATATTATTTTTAAAAAGAATATTACTCTCATTTTTTATTTAAACTACTAATTATTCATGAGATGATTCAATACATATTTATAACTTTTTTTATTAGTGCGAATATAACTTTTAATTAAAAAATTAGGAGTAATTTTTTATGCGAAAGTAAAATGGTTCCATCTCTTTATAGAAACAGTCTTTCTCCTACAGATATGATCCCTGCCACTCTTTTACGTCCCACTGCACTTTTATTTATTTTGATTTTAATAAAAAAATACCCATTTTAAATCCATATTAATACCCTCCACATGTTTACAGGAGTCCGAAGTAGTATTTCATTATTTTCATTCGTCTTTATTTCTTCTTCCAATAAATATAATACTTATAATACTTGCTTTCATATACTCACAAAAATCAATTCCCTTTTTGGGTTCCAGTTTGCTGCAAAACCGACATCTTATTCATATCCACCAATTTCTCCATTTTCAATAGATTAATTTATGCTGTGGCACTCGAGAAGGAAGCGAATCGCAGATACAGCGATGGCGAACGGAGCGATTGTGAATGAAGCGTATGTTTACCAGGAAGATACGCATCTCACCGTGTTGAAAACCTCTCTCTTCTTCGCCGGAGATGGATTCACTGTTTATGATTCCAAAGGCGAACTCGTTTTCCGAGTTGACTCTTACGGCCCCGATGCTAGTGACTCGGGTGAACACGTTCTCATGGACGCCACCGGTGGTTGCATCCTCACCGTCCGCCGTAAGGTGAATCCATTTCTGATTCTTCAATTTCTCTGTTATCTGGTGTTTGTTTTCTGAGTTGTTTCGTTCACCAGCGAGTTAACTCGGCTCGCCGTGAGTCGAAATTTGAAGTCCTATTTTGTTAAGGAAGGATTGACCAATTGTGGACCGATTAGATTTTGGGTTGTTTTATTAAGGCCAAAAATAGTCATAAATAATCTAGATTTCCGTTTTTAATTCTTTTTATAAATTAAAAAAGGAATTGAATATCGTGGACCCTCCGAGTTGACTCACTGATTTCTTCTTTCCGGTTTCTGACTCAGAGGCCGAGTTTGCATCAACGTTGGGAGGGTTTCATCGGCGAGGGAACCGACGGGAAGAAGCCACTCTTCAGCGTCCGTCGATCCTCGATAATCGGACGGTCGAGCGTGGCGGTGGAGGTTTACACCGACCCCGGCGAGGAGTACCAGATCGAGGGGTCCTTTGGTTGCCGGAGCTGCACCATTTACAAGGCGGAGAAAGAAACGGTGGCGGAGATTCGCCGCAAAGTGGACGCCACCACCAACGTGGTGCTCGGAAAAGACGTGTTTTTACTGTGTCTGAAGGCGGGTTTCGACGCCGCATTCGCCATGGGTGTGGTGTTGGTGCTGGATCACATACACGGCGGCGATGAGGACGACGGCCGTGAGAACGGTAGCAGAGTTGGGGTGGACCCCATTATTGAGGAAACAAATATTTCTTCTTCTTAGGTAGAATATTTTGATTTTGTACGCTGAATTGCAATTTCACCCCCTAAACTATTGGCCATGTAACAAAAGCTCCCCTCTATTTCTATATAGTAGTAAATGTTAATTTTGTTGTTGCTCTTTCCTATTAATTTAATAACTTGTGTGAATCTTTTTATGTTTAGTTGCAAGTTTTTTATATGTGGTTATGAGGTATAAACCTCCCTCGTTAAAGATTATCTATAAAATCTCGACATTTAAAAAAAAAGCTTATGTACGTTTGGACATAAGTATTGAGATTCATGAATTCAGATTCATCCCGATTTAGATGTAATATTCTAATTAAATGAATATAATACTTTTAACTATAAAAACCAACACCTTGATTTTTTGAAATAATAATAATAATAATAATAATAATAATAATTTTCTTAATTAAATATTAACCTTTTAAATGAAAAAATTATACTTTTATTAATTAAAATGAAATACCTTTTATAATAAGATATGCTAATACATTTAAAATGCTTTGGCACCCAAATACACATATACCAACTTTATATAGATATATACTTATAACTTGACAAAGAATAGAATCTTAGGTATATTCATTTAAAAACTCTATAGATATACTTATAACTTTACAAAGAATAGAATCTTGGGTATATATTGATCTAAAGGAATACTCAAATTATATTCTTACCTTGTAAGTACTAAACAAAAAAATGTGGACGTACCTTATAAGCAAAATCGGAAACATAGTTAAATAAAAAGTGGGCAATTATATAGTACTATGTAACAATAGCTTAATTGCCTTAAAAGTCTCCATCTTTAATAGAATTGCAAATAAGTCTAAACATTTCATATTTGGCAAATAAAGACACTACTTTATTGTGTTTTGGCAAATAGAACCATCAGGCAGCAGGAGGCTGCCCGAGTGGTGACATGTCAAAACTTAATGCCAAATCAACAGTCCAACAAAGCAAAACGACATCGTTTGGTGAAATTAAATTTTTTGAAATCTAACTATTGGAATGAATACAGCTGCTCGTTATATCACCAAACACCTCCTCCATGGCCATGCACATTAGAAGACCTAACTCTCACACAGACTTTCCAATCCAGTGGAAGCCACTCTGGGTGTTCATCATCCATTGCAGAAATAACCCCAATTCGCTTCAATCTCCAAAATTTGATAAATCCCACTTAAAAGAAAAAAGGAACAACACGTCTCTTCCAATCAATTCACACCTGCTCAACCCCAAGATTTAACACTATCATACTTGATCTCCAAAGCATTATTACTGCAAATTTCTTCCTTCCACAAGCAGACACTAGAGTGAAGAAAGGCAAAGTCATGAGATAGAATAATAAAATTCAAGAAAAGGTGAAGGGAAAAGTGCAAGTCTAATGGGTGGCATAAAACGGCAAGAGAATCGGACAGAAAGTGTCACAAATCAGTTTATGGGCTTTGGTGTTACCAAGAGAAAACCTAAATTGAATCTGCGGAAATGGAATTAAATCAACAAATATCAATTTCTCAACCAAAAATTAAAAAAACCCACACCAAATTCTCGTTCAATTACCAAATGGTGTCGTCAGATCCGCCATCTTCTGTGCCTGAATGTGAACGACGAAATAAGATTCCGACTCAGATGCAGAATTGTCATCTCGAGAATTCCATATGGCTCTCATTATCGTCGTCATCCTCGATTTCCAGCGGCGGAGAATTCAGGAAATTAGGATTCCAGAATCCGGCGATTGGAATGGTAGAAAATGATGGGGTACGGCCAAGGCTAATGGGTTGGTCAAAGGAGAGAGTTTTTTTGCTGATCTTTCTTCTTCTTCTTTTGCTTCACGTGGAGAGGAAATTTTATTTTCCACGTCATTGTTTGGTCAGTCAATGGATGGTGAACATCTGATCGAGGATTCAATTTGCAATCACCTACTAAAGTGATATACTTTTTTGCAAAATTTTAAAGATTTAGACTTATTTGCAATGGATGTAAAGGTGGAGACTTTTTAGGCCATTAACCCTTTATTTATTCTTCATAACTTCTCATTGAGGTTGCAACAGTGTGAACAAACCCCACTTAGCTAATGAATACCTTAGGCTTGACTTGTGAGCACATGTGCTTCTTTTCACTTAATCCACTCTCAGCTAATTTCTAGATGAATTAATATTTGGACTAATATAAAATTAGTTCAGCTACTTCTGGCTTGTCCTTTGGGATACTTTCACACATGCAAAGATTGATAAAATAAAACTTAATTAATTTGTTTTAAAAGAAAATTCGTAGATGATTTTATTGCCAATAATTCGTAGATAAATTAAACAAAAGTTAGTGTAGTGTGAATCGGGTTCATAGTGTAAACTCTGTGATTTCTTTTTAATTTAAATTCTAACACAACACATGATATAATATGATTAAAAGAGAGGACCACAAAGTTTACGCTGTGAACTCGGTTTACACAAGTATTTCCCATTAAATAAAGAATTCCAAATAGAATTTATATTATTATTATTATTATTATTATTATTATTATTAATGCTGGCGAGAAGAAGTGAGAAGTGTGTGCGGGAAGCTATTATTTTTGGAGTTCCATTTCACTTCAAATTTTGGGGGAGAGTTCGCGAGACATCCTCCACATATTGATCAGAGTAGATTTTCTGGAAATATCTTTGAGAGGTGCAACGAAATTTAGCACGTATTCATTTGTATTACTTTGATATTCTCTTTACCTATTGTTACAGTGCCGAATATATAAATTGCCTTTTTTGAAAAGTTTGGAGTCTCAATTCTTTTGTATTACTTTGATATTCTAAATTGCATTTTTTGAAAAGTTTGAGGTCTTTATATTATTGAGATTTCATGTACTGAATGTATAAATTGTATTTTTTTTATCGGACAAAGTTAGTTTGTTAGTGGTTAGTACACCCATACTCCAAGATTATTCACCTATTCTCCTTATGTTGAGAGGTAGATGCTTGCGTATGTTGAGTTAGCAATACAGCACGTGGAAGGAAGGAAGATATAGGTTGGATGATCAACATACACGATCAAGGGCTATGATCGAGTGTTATAAGAATGGGCCGCTAAGGTTAATGGGCTTGGATATTGGAGAGTAACTTGCTTTGCAAGTTAATTGAGGCTATTTGCTCTGCAAGTTAAAGAGCCTATATAAGACAAGATACGGCAGTTCATATATCATCCCTACATTCTCAAGATTTGGGTTTGTATGAGATCTAAGTTTGATCCATATACTTCCATCCCATAAGATTAGGGTTTATATGAGATCTAAGTTTGTTCTTCATATCATCCCTACATTTCCAAGATTAGGGTTTGTATGAGATCTAAGTTTGATCCATATACTCCCATCCCATAAGATTAGGGTTTATATGAGATCTAAGTTTGTTCTTCATCATCGTTGTAATCTTCATCAATAAGATCTTCTTCTCCCTTAAGAGTGGACGTAGGCAATTTGCCGAACCATTATAAACGTTTGTCACAACACCTAATAACTTCCTAATTCGTTCCCAAAATGAATCGAACCTGAGTCACTCACTTTAATGAGGAGCCCAATGGCCAGGTGAGCTAACCCACCTGGTTATATAAATTGCATATTGTCTTTTCTAGTTTTAGATAGTGTTTCTTCGGGTCTGGATCTTCTGTGCCACTTTGGTGTGACATTTCTTGTGTCACTCCATTAAATGAGTGACACGTAGGAGAGATGAGAGATATTATACACTAACCAATAAATCCTTAGGGGTAATGATTTATTCAACCTGCCACGTGTCATTCTATTAAGAGATGCTATAGGAGATATCATACCAAAGTGTCACTGTTTCTTTCACAACCGTTTTCGCAACAAAATAGAGAATTTCAATCACTTATTTATCCATTCCAGTCATTCGTAATACCACTGCACTCACAAAATGTCGTCTGCAATTAAAAAATAAAATAAACACTTACTTTAAATTATTACCAGTTTGCAAACCGCTCCCCAATTCAAACCGTAATTATAAGAAATTAGATACTCCCTCCGTCCGCCATAAAGGTGGACATTTACTTTTTGCACGTGGATTAAGGAGTATTATTATTTAAGGTGTAGTTGGTAGTTGTATTAGTGGGGTGTATGAGTCCCATAAATTTATTGTATTAGTGATGTGTGTGGGTCCCATGTGTTTAAAAAGGAAAATGTGGACCTTTGGTGCGGACTCCTAAAATAGCAAAATGTGGACCTTTCGGGCGGACGAATGAGGTAATTATTAATGAAGAAATTGTAATTATACAGGTTGATTCAGTTTGATAAAAAAAAAGAAAAAAAGGAGAGTACTAGTGGGCCGATGCCATTACGAAGGGGAAAGATTTATCATTGGTCCAATGAGGCCCAATAGCTGATACCGACCTCATTAAGAATTGGACTTCTGCTCATTATGTATTCCAAATTTCCTATGTTTACTAGTAGTGGAGTATTTTTTAACTTGTTTTAACGTTAGGGCTACTCACCATTATTCATTAATTAGATAACCAAACAAACGTATTTAAATACTCCATTCGTTAAACTCCAAATATTAATTTACTAGTTTAGATCAATTTGCAAAACAAGAAACTGATGGGTAGGATGCCCAATCACATTTTAATATGATATTTTCTGTGTCATTTTATTAAATGGGTGACACGTAAAATTAAGGGAGAAAATTATACTTTAAGCCAACATATAAACCTTAAGATTAATGAAGAGAAAAAAAAATTGTTTTAGGTTTTGTAACTTCGGTGAAGAGAAAATAAAATTAAGGTTAAAAGGTGTTAGAAATGGGGTTATAATTCAAGGGTGTGTTTAATAGGTGAAATATTTGTGTAGTAAAATTGTTGGGTTTATTGAAAAAGAAAAAGAAAATTGATGTTGGTTGGGGATGAAATTGCGATAAGCTTGTTCATACCTGGTATGCTGAAAATATAGTCACGGTTTGGCACACGTCGGACGAAGACAACACTAAATCATTTATTGACGGTCGAACATATTCATAAATTTTGTCAGACAGTGGCAGAACAAAGCTAATATATTCAACCACCACCGATTGAAATTTCTCAAATGTTTCATCCAATAATGGTCGAACAGAACATTGAAAATTTATCCTTATCTACACTGAAAATTTATCTTGGTCAACAAAATTCTCTGAGCTTGGAGACATAATTTTAAAATGTAAAGTTGACATTTTGAATGGTTTAAAAGCTTAAAATCATACTTTTACATTCTCGATTGCTTCCTTGTCCGACATTATATTTGTGAAGTGAATGAGTGTGATTTTAAAAGGATTGGGAGGTATTAGAATTTTTTTCTCCTCCCTCTCTTGCACAAAATTTGGAGATGAATGTGTTTATGGATAGTGGTAGATGTTTTGATGTTTAAATTTGGGTGGGTATATTTAACATTTTAACATTTATCACGTGGATAGGTGTTTTATAATACTTCTTCCAAAATGTATCTATTTTATTATTTTTAGCGTCCAATTCAAAGGTATATATACATATTCCCCTTTTTAGTAAGAAAGTATATCACATGCCACTTTTTTTTAATATCATTACTCACTACACATATAATAATAATACTTTTTAATCTACGCGTAAAAATCAAACGATTACCTCCGGATATTAAAGTGTATTTGGTAAAATCTTTAGTTATTTTTATTAAAACGAGTTATGTGAAATGTCAATTTTCTTTTAATTTATACTTCATCGTCCAAATTAAATTTTACATTTTTCATTTTCATCTGTGCTGCATTAAATTTCACTATATATAAAAGAAAAACCCTTAATCCTTCTTGAAATTACATTTTTATTATAAATTTAACACTCTCTCATCTAGCATACACAAAATATTTTATAATTTATTTATTTATTATTTAAAAATAATATATTATCCTCTAAATATTAATAAAAAAATAAAATTTCCATACTTCCAATCTGCAGTGAACAGTTAGTGGTGAAAATTGGGTTGAGACTGGGAAGTATCTAGAATGCACGAGGGGAGGATTTGTGAGGAATAAAGAATTTAAGTCAATAGATATCAGGCGACGCTAAAGAAGAGAATGGCATTTTTGAGGTCCACCAAAACAACAGCCATAGCAGCCACAATCGTAGTTCCAGCAGCGTTTGCATACTCTTCCATTCCCTCCTCTTCTTCGAATTTACATTCTTTATCTTCTTTCAATACTCGATTCAAGAAATTTTACGTCAGCCCTCTCAATTTATCTTCTAATCCGATTTGTGGACCCGTTAAGTCGGGTCTTTTGAAGGGTTATCAGAATCCATCTTCAGCTGTTCTTGAAATGGATCAGAATCAGCCAAACCAGGTGATAATTGCTCTTTTTCCTTATGATTCTGTTGTTTCATAAGATTGTTACTTTTTCTAAGTTTTGAATTTTGTTTTTGCTTAATTGGTTTTTGGGGGTTTTCTTGAATTTGTGTTGCAGAACGGGGCGCTCTTGCCGGAGTTTCTGGTGAGTTCTGTCTTTCTTTTAGTGATGATGATGTTGTGTGGATTAATTAATATCCATTTCTATTTTTTCATTGAGATATTTAAGTTGTAAGGGATCAGAATTCACTTTTTGTTGTTTATGATCGAACCTTAAAACCTAGTATGATATTATCCATGTGATATTATGTTAGCTTTATGGGATTGGAGCTAGTATATGATAGTTGAGGTTGCATTTTTGAAAGTTTACTCTCTATAAATTAAGTTCTCAGAAAATTTGTCACAATTTCGACCATGATTTATCCATGAATTTGGTGAAATTTGCGCAATGTAACTTTGAGCTTATCAATTATCTATATTCCACCATGGAATCTTTATAAATTTATGGCATCACTTGTCAAATTTATTAAATGATTTTTGAGTTATTGAATTTAGTTGGAATGCATGGACGACCCTATTAATATCTGTCAATTGTCTTAAATACACGGCTCTTGCAGAAGCTGTGCATGTTAAAATACATCTTTGACTATATACATATTTTTTAATATAAAGTCATTGTATATGGTATCAAATGTTATGAGCGCGTGTTTTATTCTCTATTTTAGATATCTCATGTCCTGTACTTGATCATCAGATGTGTTCGTTTTCTTTTAGGCCTTAATATGCAGCAATGTTGCTTGTCTATATAATGTTTCTTGGTACTGTTTGATAGACTAAATGTTCTTCATTTGTTGATTATAGAGTCTTCCTATCTCTGTTTTTTTCTCTGTTGGGTCCTGCCTCACTGTACGTTTTCAATGGTCTTTGATTTCTTGTGGGAGTTGCAGTGGGGGTGGAAAAGAGAAAAACTCGGTTCACCTCATTCGGCTATTATTTCTTGTTGAAATTACTTCTATACAAATCATTATCTATTTGTTAGCTGCTTCATTATGTACCTAACATTGTCTTCTTTTTTTATTGGATAAGAATTTATATTAGGGAGTACTAGAGGTACTCAAACCGAAAGCCGTGTTATTAGTATTTACACTATATCTTATACCTTAATTAATGTTCACAGACTGAATTTATGGTGGATATGAAATGTGAGGGGTGTGTTAACTCAGTCAAGAATAAGTTGCAGACTCTTGATGGTGAGGAACTAAGAAAGTAGTGCAGCTTTTTTGTCAAGTTGTGCAATGTAACAAAATTTATGGTCACTATTTCATTTCCTAGGTGTTAGAAATGTGGATGTAGATTTGACCAATCAAGTTGTTCGGATCCTTGGAATTTCACATGTGAAAACCTTGACAGAGGCGTTAGAGCAGACTGGTCGAAAAGCTAGATTGATTGGACAAGGGCAGCCAGACGGTTAGCTATGATCTTCTGTTTCGTTGTCCTCTTGTATTAATGTGTGACATTTTTGTCTTGAATTGTCTGTTGCTTCAGTTCTCTATTTTAATTCTCAGATTATTGTCGTTTTATAAAATATGCTTTGATTTTGGAGTGATATTCTAATATAATCATCCATATGAGTTAAGTGTTTTGTAATCAAAAAATAAGACTCCTATTCATTTGTTTGTCTTCATAGAGTTTTATCTGTGTATGCTAACTAATGGGCTGACAATGTTGATGGAGATTCATTTGTTTGTCTTCATAGAGTTTATCTGTGTATGCTAACTAATGGGCTGACAATGTTGATGGACTATGTGGTTTTGCTCTATCAAATCCCCATGTTGGGAACCGAAGATATTAGAGATGATTTTGCATAATTTGGGGACAAGGTGATGTACTAAATCATCGTCATCATTAGTGATTTGATTGTGAACTATTTCTTTTCTAGCTGCTCTATTGTAGTCCACCTACGTAGATAGGTGGTTATGTATCTAAGAGCAAGATCAGGGGTATATTGTGCCTTTGGCCGCCTAGTGCCTACTTTACATTTGGTATTAATCATTTGATTTTTATCATTTTTGTAAAGAATTGGCATCCTACCACTTTTTTTTTCTTTTTTTTTGTTATTTATTACTCCCTCCGTTCCATTAAAGTTGTTACATTTTTTTTGGCACGGAGATTAAGGAGTATAATATTTTAATGGAAAGTGAAGTGAGAGAAATAATATTTAATGTATAGTGGGTAGGTGTATTAGTGGTGTGTGTGGAGTGTGTGTGGGCCTATGTGAATATCTTAATATTTTTTGTGTGTGTCCATGTGCTTTAAAAGGAAATGTAACAACTTTTATGGGACAACCCAAAAAGGAAAATGTCACAACTTCTGTGGGACGGAGGGAGTATTATTTTGATCATTTTAGCTTTAAAACCTTTGCATTTTGTGACTAGTAGGTATCCAACCTTTGATTTTTATCATATTGATGATGAAAGGTAGATAATAATTTGTTAAAGAAATGCCAAGGTACCCAACTATGGTTAATTTTGTACATATACAAGTAATTTACTCTCATATACTTTGATTAGGAACCAACTACTAAGTACTAATATCTTTCATCTCATATTCCTTACAACACTTTCTCACTTTAATAATCAGTAATTAGCTACTGAGTTAGATTTATTTTGTAATTAATGGACAATTCCAACTTGGTTTGCGGTGCAGAGTTTTTAGTTTCAGCTGCTGTTTCTGAATTTAAAGGTCCAGTTATATTTGGAGTAGTTCGGTTAGCCCAAGTAAATATGGAACTTGCTAGAATAGAAGCTAACTTCAGTGGTTTACCACCTGGAAAGCATGGTTGGTCCATCAACCAATTTGGTGATCTAACTAAGGGGGCTGCAAGCACTGGTAAAGTGTTTAATCCCTCCAACAATGGAGAGGAGGTAGGTTCTGTCTTCCTAGTACCTACTAATTAAATCATGCGGCTAATTTTCTCATTCTTTATGCCACTTATTGATCCCAATATTTCTCTCTAGAATGCTATTTATTACTGCCTTTTATCAGAATTTCAAAAGTCGTCGAACAGGGGTACAAGTTGATCTTAATTGTTGCCAGTTTTTAAACTTGGATGATTGGATAACCTACCTTTGAAAACAACACTGCATAAAAAAAGATCCAAATAATTTTTATAACTACAAATTCCTCCCTTCAGAGAATCAGTAACTATGTTTTTTGCAAGCATCTCAAGACGATATTCGTGATTTCATGATTAATTTTTTTACAAATAGTAAAATAATCCTCAATGACAGATTATAATTTATTGTATTCCATAATGTAATAACATGCCTGTTGTGGTAATCCTGCTTGGATTCTCTGTGTCATTTTGGTACATCATCTCCTGTGACACACTGTTAGATTGACGACACGTAGGAGAGAGAAACTATACCCTAATCCTTAAACCCTAGGGGGCAATGGTTGGATTTATTTCCCCTCTTACGTGTCAATCACTTAACGTGTGGCACAGGAGATGATGCACGAAAATGGCGCAGAAAATCCGGTGTGGTGGTAATCCTATGTATAGATGGTGCCAAAATAGTTGATCTTTTCTACTTCTTACCTGTGTATCCTTTCTTGTTGTGATTTCTAATTAATACTGAATTTGATCTTTCAGCCACTTGGTGACCTGGGAACATTAGACGTCGATGAAAAAGGCGAAGCGTTCTATTCTGGGGCTAAGGAGAAGCTAAGGGTCTCTGATCTTATCGGAAGATCCATAGCAGTGTATGGAACTGAAAATAAATCAGATGAAGGTATTGCAGCTGCAGTGATAGCTAGAAGTGCAGGAGTTGGTGAGAACTACAAAAAGCTTTGCACATGTGACGGTACGACTATATGGGAAGCAACCAATGCCGATTTTGTGAGCAGCAAAGTTTAAGCACCATTTAGTTAAGCCTACTGCTTGATTTTGGACTGTAGATTTGTGTTGTACTCATGCAACGTGTTGTATACTTAATGGGACGTCTTGTATGAGTGATAAAAATAGATTAAATAATATAGTACAATATGATGAGGAGAAGGAAATCATTTTACTAGGGGATATATGAGCAATGTTTAGTGCAAATATTTTCCAGGGGTACTCTTGTGAGATTGTCGTTCCATTATTAAAGTATGAATATTATGTGGGTAAAATATACTACTTAAGTAGTTAAAGTATGTTTGTAGTGAATCATACGTTTAACACCTCAATAATATATTTTAATTCATTATTTATCATTTTTTAGAAATATGTTTTAACTATGGATAACAGTTTTTTATTAAAAAAATTAATTTATTTTCTCAAAAGTTAAAAGTATGAATTCTTAGCACATATTGCGATGGATCAAAATACCAAAACAAATAGCAAAACGTGTACGTTTGAGGAAGTATGTGATTCTGTTCGAGTCTAACGTACATTATACTAGTAACATACATACTAGAAAACAGGATAAAAATCAAATAGTATATCAATGAACTATTGATTTCGTAACAAGAAATAATACAATCTGATGCAAAATTGAGAAGTTCAAAGAAAACACTCAAAATTAACTGTATACGTGGTAGAAATTAAAAGAAACAGTATTCAGAAAATCATGATATATAGCAACTCAGAAAACTAAAGCCATGCCAGCTAGCGTTATGACAAAGAAGAAACTGGCAGCCAGCGAAGCTGAGGCAGAATCCGGTGGAGGAGGCGCGCCACGTGCCGACGGCCCCCTAGCATTCGGAGCGTTGGGTGTTGGTGCACATGGGTCGGGTTGAGTTGAGGCGGGTGATGGAGTGGTGGGGGTGGCCGGTGGAGCGGTGGTGGGTGGATTGTCACCTCCGGGAGTGGATGAGCCGACGGTGATGGATAGTTTTTGACCGGCTTGGCAGTGGCGGCCGAAAGTGCAGATGAAGTAGTAATCGCCGCCGGAGTCGAGGGTGATGTTCGCCGGTCCGGTTAGGATAACACTGCCAATGGCATTGTCTTGAGTGCATGCGTCGTAGGAGCCTTTCGGTACTCGGACGACGTCGTGTTGGTTGGTCACGAAGTTGAACACTGACAATTATGTTCAAATGTAAATTAACAAATCGTTTTACAACACTTTCACACCTCATAAAACCAAACACTATTTTATCCAATAACTTATTTTAATTTTAATTTTATCATTCTTTTTTCACACACATACCATTACTTTATAATATTTTATTATCTAAAATTATTACAATACTCTCAAAAATCAACATAATTAGTAAAAAAGTGCAACTTTTCTTAAACAACTTGATACAATAAACGGGAAGGGTGGTCCAGAAGGAGTATTTATTAATTATTATTATTTATTTAATTTTTGGCTAAAACTTGTGTGTCCCCGGGACACCGTACGCTCAGATACTCTTTATTATTAAATGGTATATCCTTTAATATGAGGGCGTGTACCCTTTTTTTCTTGAAAAAAAAATTAATAAAAGTGTACACTCTTTTAATAAAATGTTGTACCCTTATTAATTAAGGTGTATATCTTTTAGAACAAAATATTACACCCTTGCACATTTTGTGAACCTGGTATATAAGAGACCAACCCTTCATTTTTCCTATGACTAGAATAATTGTTCTTTCATCTCTCCTATACGTGACTTATTCAAATAAAGAAATATACACCAAGTGTCACAAAAAAAATTGAAGAGTGAGGCTCTTGTGCATCCGGGCGCACGGAGCACATTCCGTGCGCCTTTACAATTTTCATGCCCCTTTACAATTTAAACCCCTAGCAATACATAGGTTTAAATAGGATTGAAGGGGAGAGTTGTGTTCACATGGGGACACGGAGCATCTTTCCGTGTTCCCGGGCACACAGGAGCTTTTGCCAAAATTGAATAGTAAATAACGATAAATTACCTAGGATATCTCCAACAGAGAAAGTTTTGCCAGAAACCCAGTTAGAGTATGGAGAAGTGGGTGGAGGTATATCCCATCCAATCCCATCTCCAACTACATGCACATTTTGTGCTACTGCAAAATGAAGCACTATGGCTGTGGACACAATCAACAACCAACCCTTTTCCATTATTCTCTCTCTAAATGTGGTGTAGTATATATACTAAGAATTGAAGTCTTTGATAAGTAGTTCTAGTGAGAGAAGAATGTGGGGGTGTGATGAGTGGTTGATGAGAGAGGAGTTTATATAGTGAAAGTTTCAAGAAATAGTCTCTACACAAGGAAATTTAAGTGAGCTTGACTTTTATTCTAGAATGGAGTTTTATACATTTACTTGTATTATTTTTAATACAATTATTGGTGATAAATTGTAATGTCATGTGGGTGTATGTATGTGAAACTAGGACATTTCTCAAGCCTTAACTTCTAGGTTGTCGTGTAAGAGATTTTTGAAGCTAAGTATGGGGCCAATAACGCTTGAATTTTCCAATTTAGACTAAACCAAACTATGAATGTGTGTATATATGAGACCTCTCTCTTTTCTTAGAAAATTCAATTTTCTCCAAGACTTATTAGTCTTAAATCATTAATGACTAAGAGGTGGACATTGTAGTAATATGTACGAGTATTATTTAATTATAGGAGAGATCTTAAATGATACCGTACATGTACCAAGATATATGTAAACTAAGAAAAAAGCCTTGGCGTAACACAATCCCGAGTGAATTAAAGCTTTATGGGATAGAAGTGAAAACATTTTAATAATTAATAGCGAGTCTAATGTGAACTTGATTCGCCATATATAATTTTATGAAAAATTACTTTTTATTATGTAAAAAATTATTTTTTAAAGAAGATAAATTATTACTTTTAAAATAAAAAATATTACACATTTTAATAAGAATATAAAAAATCACAATATGATATTAAAATTTGAGGAGTAATATTTTTCATTCTAAAGAGTATATAAATTTTTGGGTTAATTGCGCCAAAAGTCCCGACCTTTTCGTGATTTGCGAATTAATCCAAACTTTTCAATAATTATAAATAAGTTCTTGACTTTAAGTTAGTTTTTCAAATCAAGTCATCGGGCAGCTGGGGCCTGCCCAATGGCTGACGTGTCACTGTTTCCCATTCCACGCGTTCACGTTTTGCCTCACTGGATATTCCACATGTTAAAATAAAAAAAAAATTCTTAAAACTCAAATTTGGAGGCGACGTCGTTTTAGCAAGTTTTCTGCAACAGTGCCCATGGCGGTGACGATGACGGCGATCAGTGCGGCGGTTGGATAGCCGAGAGTTGGGGGTTTTAATTAGGAATTAGAAAGTAGGATATTAATTAATAGAGTGATAAGCTTTTAATTATGAATGCATAAAACAAAGAAAAACCTCATCTTGCCCAAACCAATTTTCGATTGATTTTCAGAGAGATATTAAATTCGAAGATCAGGGAGTGATGGGAGGTGAATTGCGGCACGAGATCCATCAGAATGCTTACATAAAGTTGGTCCTCCACGCCCTTAAACACCGTACCTCCGCCGTCAACGCCGTCATCCTCGGCCGCTCCGCCGGCGCTGGTAACGCCGTGGTGATCGTCGACTTCGTGCCTCTCTTCCACTCTCAGATACCTTCCTCCCCTTGAAATTGCACTCATTATGGTTAGCAATGACTGAACACTGTATAACTTAATTTCACGATTTGGAATTTTTACTTCTTTTGTTGTAAATGGATAGTGTTGGGTGGATGCGGTCGTCCTCGCTGTCGCGCCGGTTGACGTCGCCGGAGGTGGTGGCGACGGGAGGTGCTCAGATTCCCGTTTTAAACTCACGAAGGGTATTCTGCACCAACCCCACCATTGGGCTCATAAATTGGGGTTAATAAGGGTGAGGGCGTGAGACTATGGACCAAGACACACTTGGCCCAATACTCTGAGAATGAAGGCCAACAATTGGGCCAACAGGCCCAACAAATCTCCACCTTGGCCCAATTCAACCACCATTGTGATAAAAAAATTTAGGAATTCATCATCGCACCTTTCCCCGGACACCTGCAAAACGGAAAAACACAAAGTTAGATGCAAGATCCAGAAAATTTGACAAACACAAAGTCACAAGAGTTCACATAGTCATGTAATCGCATAGATTAGAACTCACAGTTCTCATGACACACGAACAGTTCACACAGAAACAAAACTAAGCACAAAGCTAATATGAGATCACAAGGATCATGAATACACAATTCATACATATATCACACAGAATAGAATACATAATTCTAAAGACACACAGTCTAGTCACATAGACACATAAGCTATAGCATTTAAAAGTCACACAGACATAACAGTCATACAGACAAACAACAATCAAATGTTACACCACATTCGAATGCACACAACATGCTCCACCTCACTAAGAGAAACAAATAAGCATGTAAACTAGGCACAAAAGTATAAAGAAAACACATATGCAAATACTCCACCTCACTAGGAGCAGCCTAAAACCTAGCAAGTTTAACACATAAACAAGCACACAATAAGAAAACACATTTCTAACAAGTTTCTCACAAAGAAAACACAAATTCACAAAGAAGTACATAGATTCAAAGTGAAACAAGATAGAAAAATAAATTTCCTAATCAACATGCAGAATTAACTAGCCAATTAACACACACACAAGGTTTAAAAGGCACTGAATAATTCATGCAAGAAATTATCTCTTAATCATAAGAGTCATTCACAGCTTTGAGCACCCTCTCATACTTCATCTTCTGTTTCAAACAGATATTGAAGTCTCCTTGCCCAAATGCATTAGGAGAAGTCATAGGTGCTTAAAGTTGAGTGAATCCACTCAGACAGATTCAAGAAACAATACAAACACACACACATGTGAGCAAAAGCTATCTTAGGCCTGGAAACAAACTCAATTCACACACATAGCAAAAAAGGAGCAAAAAATTCCAGAAAATCAGATAAGCAGCGAAAGCAAACCAGGAAAAAATATCACACATATATAACCACAAAAGATTTCAAGCAAATAAAACTAGAGATAACAAGAAATTGACCAACCAGGCCACAAATCACAAAAAAATCCCTAATTCTATAGCACAGAAATCACCACACAAGAGGACTAGCCGTCTCAAAGCATCACAAAGGAGGACCAACCGCCTCAGGGTATCACACAGATATAACATAACTGAACAAATCAGAAAAAACACAAAGTTTAAAGGAACGGAAAACTCCCCTAAAGCAGTGGACGATTACTGTACCACCCCTACGAGCCACCGGCTTCCATTGAAGGCTTGTTCAAGTAGCAACCGGACAAGCAACTCCCACCTTAGAGCCGCACCCTGCCCGCTACCAAGCTTGAACTCACAACAGCCTCTTCGAGTAGCAACCCACTCATGCCTCCGGTTCAAGGAGCAGCCTTGCAAAAAATAAGTCAAACAAATCGACAATACAAAATTTAAAAAAACAATTCTGTAAAACACAAAGAACAGAACACGAAAAATTAAAAATGGAAAGATACTCCCTTCACACCCGCTGTCAGAACTGATCTGACCAACCATGGACGGCGGACGGCAGCTTGTTGACTGATGGCTCACGGTGGCTGACGGATAACGCCGGCGGGATCTCCTCTTTCCTGCCTGAATCTGGCCGGAACAGCAGGCCAGAACCACCGACGAACGGTGGACAACTCCGGCGGACTGAAGCGGCTAGAGGCGGTGGCACTTCCGGTGGAAAACTGGCGGCGGCTGGCCCCAGACAGCAGGCTGACGGTGGTGGAAAGCTCCAAGCGACGAGCAACTGCTCGTTTCTGGCAGCGTACAGCGGCGGTGAGCAGCGGCTTCCCGAAACCCAAGCGACGTGCGGCAGCGCGGAGGCGAAGCGGCGAGCGGACAGCAAATCCGGCAATGGCGGCGGTGCAATTCTGCAAACAGATCGCGACTCCTCAGCGGCGGTCAATGGGCTGCCTCCCTGCTGGTGGCGATCGGCTGCTGAGCAGATCCGGTGGATGAGCAGCTGTTCAGCGACGAACAGTGAGCAGTGGTTGAACTGACCCGTTCCTTCCTCCGACTACGGCGGCTGACGGACAACAGATCCATGCGCGACGAACGGCGGACGACGAGCAGACTGCACTAAGCGTTGCCCCTCCTCAACGCCACCACCTCCAGCGATGAAAACCAGGGAGACGACGAGGACGACCGCACCCATAACCCAACAGATAGATAGAATAATATTATGGAGTATTGTAAATTTTGTAGATGGACAATAAAAAGCTTGATGCTCTACACAAGGGGAAGGATCGAAGCTCTGTGATGTAGTACTTGGCGCGGCGGCACAGAAGAGTAGGACGTGTTCACTTGGCTGGTAAAAAAACGACGCCGTTTTCTTTACTTTTTTTAATTTAATATGTGGATTTATTGTTGGATTCAAAACGATGTTGCTTTGAATGCATGGAACGGCAACGTGGAAAATTCAGTGACACGTCAGCCACCGGGCAGGCCCCAGCTGCCCGGTGGCTTGATTTGCAAAATGAACTTAAAAAATCAATAACTTATTTGTAATTATTGAAAAGTTTGGACTAATCCGCAAATCGCGAAAATATTGGGACTTTTGGCGCAATTAACCCTAAATCTTTTAAAAAGTATTTTTTCATGTATTAAAGAATAATAGAAAATCAGGATACACATGTGTACCCGGTTTACATAAGTTTTGACGATTTTAGTATAAATTATACTCCCTCCGTCCCACCCAAATACCATTATTTTACTATATTGGGCATTCCATCTAAATTGCAATATTTTCCTATTTTAGTAAAAATGGCCACCAATGGTCCACCACTATCCATCACATCTCTCTAATACACCTATCATGTTAACATAAAATAATAATAATTCTTAATCTACGTGCAAAAAGCAAATGCATCTCTTTGGGCGGGACGGAGGGAGTAAGTAATATTCCCTCCATTCTTGAAGATCGTTCACTCTTTTTTTATTAGTTCGTCCCACATAATTGTTCATCCCTCAAAAAAAGAAATATCATTCTAATCTAACACCTCAAAAGTACATAATAATTTCAAAAATGTCATTCATTTTTTCCACACATAATATTCTTTATACTTTATTTATTAATTAAAAATATCATATTACTCCTAAAAGTGAATAAAATTATTTAAAAAATAATTTTTTCTTAATATCAGTAGTACAATAAAGATGAACTATTTTTAAGTTAGTAATATTTTATTTAAAAGTGACAGGCACTAAGAAAAAGTATAAGGACACTATTCATATCTATAGTTGCTAGACATAGAAAAAAAAACATTGTATTAAAATATTCCTAATTTATATGACTTATAAGTACCCTCACAAATGAATTATTGGTTAAAGAAGATATTTAGGATTTCCATCTGAATTACCATTTTTTTTTAATTTTAGATTTTTAATTTAATTTAGTTTCATGTTTTAATTTTATGTATTTTATGAATCACTTTTAAGTTAAATAGTGATGTAAAATAGTCATTATATTTATTACTTTTTAAATTTAAATATAATCTGACTTGACAACTTTATCTGTGGAATTTTAAATGGAGAGACAACTCAGCTTAGATCGTCGATTTTCTCCAAATTGAAGCATCATATACATGTCACGTGATATTTTTTCGACCAAAAATCGAAGATTCTAGCGAAAATTGGACATAATCAAACAAAATATCAAAATTACGGTACTAAATTGACATAAATATGTTTTTTGGGCAGAATTTAAAGTCTAGAATAGTTATGGAACAAAAAAAATTTAATTCACATTTATGTGATAAGGATAAAAAGTGATAATATTTAAATAAAATGTAATACATGATTAATGATGAAAAATGATAATTGCCCACTAAATTATTTTATTTACAATTCGTAATATAAATTAAAAATAATAACATATTTTTTTAATAAAATGTGTAATATTTCAATGAAAAATAATGATAATAAAAGAAATTAAAAAAAAAAAAAAACGACTTGTAAATTATAACCATTAGACGGTATTATACAACTTATGCTTTATCTTTTAAATGTTACTCTTCTTATTGTGTTATGCTCAAAGATAATATTAATTTTTTTTTACATTGGAGAATATATATATATATATATATCCATTAAATAAAATAATAACATTCTACTAAAAGAGGAGAAAAGAATAAAGATGATATTTATTTAGGATGTAACTAATAAAAATAAAAAGTTAAATGTAAAATTAATTGGATTTAATACCAACAAATATTGTTAATTATAGCTATTAAAATAGGCTCGATCCGTGCGGGTCAACCCGCGCCATATATAAAATTCATTTCACCAATACTTCAACAGGCAAATGATCCGACTTCTATATCGATCCATAAATGAATCAACCCGCATATGACTTGTACAGTTTAATTTTGAAAGGAATAATTACTAATAGGTACACACTTTATACCCCTAATTACTATAAGATAATTGATTTAAAATAATTACTCTCACATACAAAATATTAAAGTAAAATACCAAATATAACCCTAAATCCATACACTTTTAAACCACAAACCCTAAACCCTCACCCACCGCCTCCGCCGGCCGGTCGTCGGAGCTTTGCCGGACCGCTGGAGCTCCACCAGACCTCCGGCTAGCCGTCGAAATTCTGCCGATTGCCGGACTGCAGCCGGAGCTTCACCGGACCACCCCACTTTTTTGCTGCACACACTTTTTTTACTGCACACAAATTTTTGCTGCACACAATATTTATGTGTAGTACATTGTAGGGGTAATGTTGGAATATCACTATATATTTTTGTAGTTAGTAGTAATATTTTTGTATGTTTGTATCTCATAGTAATTAAGAATTTTTTTTTACCTAATAGTAATCATCCAATCTTGAAAAATAATTGATTTTTATGAGTTTTTTTTATAGTGTCTGTCAATAATTCATTTTGATATTCTGTTTTCATATGTGTATTTATTTATTTATTTTATAAATTTTATGTTAAAAAAAATGTAAAACGAGATTGTGCCCGCGTGGATATCCCGGCCCACCCCACCAATTAATGACTCAACCCATACAGGTTCGTCCCATTTCAACTCCCAAAATAGTGGGTTGTGGGTTAATCCAACCCACCAATCTATTTTGACAAGTTTAGTGTTACTCTATGTTTGTTTTGAGATTTAAATATATTAGATTTTAATTTTTTATTAAATCAATGTGGATGTAAGAGTAGGGGAGAATGTGATGGGTGTAAGAGATAAACGTAATGTTGTAGAATAAAGAATGAATTATTCAATCCTAAATCTGGATTAAAATAACGAAAATAAACATGAAATAGAGTTGGACAACTAAATTAATCGTTCAAATATACTAGTATTATTCTGGAGTTAAATTTATTTTTTGCTCTATAATTAAGGAAAACTTTGATTTTTGCCCTAAAAAAGATAAGTGATTCAATTTTGCCCTATAATTAATGAATTGTTTCAATTTTTGCCCAATTTTTGCCGAAATATGTGAATTTCGCCGGAATTCGCCACGTCATACTCCAATTTAGGAATTTCAGGCTAGTCAATCCGACGTGACAATTTTGTCTTTTTTTGACCAATAAATCTGTCACGTCATATCCACCTATTTATTTTATTTTAGTTTCCAAATATGCATAATATTTTACTATTAATCCAAGAAGCTCTATTTATTCTGCAAAATAAAGATTAGCAACTAACAGAGAATTAACAAGTGAAATGAAAGAAAACAGAGTACGATGATATAATAATGGTAATAACATCATCGGAGATTCTAGTAAAGCTTTTCTCCGACGATATTTCCCAGCGGATTATAGAAACAGATGGTCAAACTAGACTGCTCCGCCTTGCAAGCAGCCTGAGCACACCCCAGCTCCGCCGACTTCCGCCACACCACCTGAGTGTACACCCCACACCGCTTAAAACTTTCGATGCTTCTGAATGAAATGAAGTGCATTATTTATAGGCAAATTCTGCATTTGAATCTTCATTTGAATTTGAATTTATCACTTCCACATTCACAAGTAGGTCGGCCCCGCCATTCAAGATATGTTCAGTCATTGAGAATGCTAACAAAATGCTCGATTTGGAACGGTGCAGGTCACACACGTAGAACGTGCTCTGACTTACTACAAGAAATTTAATCAATACCCACACATAAAATACCCACACATGAGATGTGTGGCTAAATTGTGACACATAATATTTTTATGTGTGGGTAATGTAATAAGTCTACACGTGACATTTAAAATGAGTCGCTAAAAATCAATAATAATATTTTAATTTTATGGATTAATTTTCATATTAATAATACCCACATATGATATAATTGTGTGACTAATAATATATTATTTATCTAAAAACTAATAATAATATTTTAATTTTATGGATTAATTTTTATATTAAGAATACCCACACATGATATAATTGTGACTAATAATTATATAAATAGCTTTTAACACTTAACCACCCCTGCTTAGGGATTTCGTTGTTCAAAAAACGATTCAAAGAGAAGAAAGATATTTGTACTTTCCTTATTTTTTAGTGGAATACAATTTGAAGTGTATTGTATAAGAAGGCTTGCATTTATTAAACACGTATCCAGATAACTATATTCTCTTTTATTACCAGTTCTATTTGGAACAGCCCCGGTCGTGCTCGAGAATTTCTATTCAATGCATGAAGTAGCATAATTTTATGATAATTCCCTATCGACAATATATCTAAATAATAGATATCTATGTAACAATTTTTGTTCTGGAATTTACATATAGTCACATGCCAGGAACCCACAGCAACACTAATTCACCTGTGTACCCTGTGGTCCGCCGCGCAAGAGTTGTTCTCATAGCTATAAAACTTCTTCTCCTCCACCCAAGTCTCCACCGCCGCCCGCGGCGTGACGTCGAATCCGCAGGCCCACAGTTGGTTTCCGCCGTATTTGCTGTTACTCAAGTTTGCAAAGCTGCAGTTGCTTTTGTCCCGTTGAAGCCTCGCCGTCAAGCTGGCGGATTTGGCCAGCGCGTCGCTCCACCGGAGTGGGCCCACCCCACTGCCGTCCTCGCTTGGTTGTGCGCCTCAGCAGTACAATTTCACCTAATGTTTCTCCGTCTCTCTTCACACTCTTTCCTGATTCCGGCTCAATCACATCGAATTCCGCCATTGCCGCCGTTCTTACTCCCTGCCTAGCTTTCAGTCTGGCCCTCTCCGTCGCCGGGAATTTGTTCCAATTCTGCTTCCACGTGCAGCTAACCACCAGTCCTCCGGTTTCCGTCAACCTGTACCCATGACTCACTAGTGACTCAGTTCGAAGCAGCACCGCTGCCGGTGGTAGAGCGCCGACGGTCATAATATGTACAGGCTTCTCTGGAGAAGCTTCTCATCTAATTTAATAGTAAAATATATGCATATTTGGAAACTAAAAAAAATAAATAGATAAATAGGTGGATATGACGTGGCGGATTCATTGACTAAAAAAAAGTCAAAATTGCCACGTTGGATTGACCAGCCGGAAATCTCCAAATTGAAGTATGATGTGGTGGATTCCGGCGAAATTCACATTTTCCGGCGTGGTGGATTCCGACGAAATTCACATTTTCCGGCGAAAATTGAGCAAAAATTGAAATAATTCATTAGTTATATGGCAAAATTGAACCACTCATCTTTTTTAAACAAAAATCGAAATTTTGCTTAATTACAGTGCAAAAAATGAATTTAACTCTATTATTATGTTTAACGGTAACGTACATAGTATATATATAAATAGGACAAAATCAAATAGTCTCTATGAATGTATTGATCTCGTAACAAGAAATAATTAATACAATCTGGTGCAAAATTGAAAAGTACAAAAAATTCACACACAATTTATTGAATATATATATATATATATGCTAGAAAATTAAAAGAAACAGTACTAGCTAGTCGGAAAATCATCATATATAGCAATTCAGAAAACTAAGGCCATGCCTGCTAATGTTATGATGAAGAAGAAGCTGCCAGCTAACGAAGCCGCGGCAGAATCTGGTGGAGATGGGAAGGTCCGCCCCGCGGACGGCCCCCTAGCATTCGGAGCGTTGGGTGTTGGTGCACATGGGTCGGGTTGAGTTGAGGCGGGTGATGGAGTGGTGGGGGTGGCCGGGGGAGCGGTGGCTCCGGGAGTGGATGAGCCGACGGTGATGGATAGTTTTTGACCGGCTTGACAGTGGCGGCCGAAGGTGCAGATGAAGTAGTAATCGCCGGCGGAGTCGAGGGTGATGTTCGCCGGTCCGGTTAGGATAACACTGCCAATGGCGTTCTCTTGAGTGCATGCATCGTAGGAGGCTTTGGGTACTCGAACGACGTCGTGTTGGTTCGTCACGAAGTTGAACACTGACAATTATGTTCAAATGTATTACATTAACAACACTTAAACACATAGTTATTTATCTTTTTAATTAATTTTTGCCATAATTCAGAGTGTGGGTGGGATTGAATTCCCTATCCCACGTGTTTTATTGGTGTTTCGTAAAATAAAAAAATAAAAACTATACTTTGCCAATAACTATTAAATTTTTGGGCATGTGACTTTAATTTGAAAAACAATTGTGACACCGACACGCATTGGCGGACCTACTAAGGGAGTAGGGGGGCACTGGGCCTCCCTGAACTTCTAAAAATTACTAGTATAGATATATAAATTTTCTTAAAATATCTTTGTGTCCAAGTGGTGAAGTGAGGATGTTTTAGTTTTAAAGGTCCCTTGTTCGATTCATGTTATTTTTTTCCCATCTTCTATTTCTTTTATTTATTTATTTTCCCTCTAAATAACATATTTATTTAATAATTTTAATGACTTTAGTTTCAAAATTGTTACTCTTACATAATACAATTAAAAATACTAAAACATCTTTAGAAAAATGTTAATAAAAGTTGGTAAATAAAATAATTCTTCTTAAAATTTGTAGAACAAAAAATACGAACTATTGTATGAGAAAAATTGGGCCCCTCGACGGAAATCCTGCGTCCGCCACTGCCGACACGTATCAAGAAAGTGAATACAATATGAAACACCATATTTAATAGGTGATGCGGTGCTTGTATGGCATATTCAAATAAAAAGATATACACCACAAAAATACATAAGGAAATTGATATTCAATTAAACAAAAAGTTGAATATATAGTACTCCTCCCGTCCCATAGAAGTTGATATAATTTTTTTTGGGCACAGAGATTAAAGAGTATAATAATTTAATGTAAAGTGAAGTGAGAGAAATAATATTTAATGTGTAGTGGGTAGTTGTATTAGAGGTGATATATGGGGCCCATGAGAATAGATTAATTATTTTTGTGTGGGTCCCATGTATTAAAAAGGAAATGTGTCAACTTTAGTGGGTCAAACAAAAAAGGAAAGTGTGTCAACTTTTATGGTACGGAGGGAGTAAATATTAATGATAAATTACCTATGATGTCTCCAATAGAGAAAGTTTTGCCAGAAACCCAGTTAGAGTATGGGGAAGTGGGTGGAGGTATTTCCCACCCAATCCCATCTCCAACTACATGCACATTTTGTGCTGCTGCAAAATGAACAAGTATGACTGTGGACACAATCAACAACCAACCCTTTTCCATTATTCTCTCTTTAAATGTCGTGAAGAATATTTGACAAGTACTATGGGTTCTAGTGAGAGAAGAATGTGGGTGAGGTGTGGTGTGATGAGAGGTTAAAGAGAGATGAGTATATATAGTGAAAGTTGCAAGAATAAGTATTCTCTAACTAATTGACGTGGATATTAATCATGCATGCCTTAACTTCTAGGTTGTCGTGTAAGAGATTTTTCGGCCATATGACCTACTCCCTCCGTGGGCCAGAGGGAGTTTATATATTTCTCATAGCATTGATAATTGACTAATATGAGAGAAAATAAAGATATAAGTTTCCTAAAAGAAAAATACAAATAATTGTGTAAACTTGATTAATGGTGTAAAAGTTGTTATCTCCTTTTCAATTTTATATATCTTATGTATTGTTAGATGTTTAAATTAAGAGGGATTACTAGATTTATAAGGATTTATGATGTAAATAGGATTTATAAGAGACTAACTCAAAAGAAAAATATAAATTTAAGAGCAATTATTAAATGTTATAAATAGTGATATACGATATAGTTCACGAAACGATTAAAGGAAATCTTGATGTTTGAAGCCACTATGAATGGATAGTTAACGCTTGAATTTTCCTTTTTAGACTAAATCAAACTATGATGTGTATACATGGTCTTTTTCTTTCTTTTTTTTTTAATTTAGAAAATTCAAATTTTTGAAGACTTTAAGACTCTCAAATCATTAATGACTGAAGTTGACTTCTTTGATGGAATATATAGGAGTATTTAATTAGGTGTATTGATACATATATAGTGTTCTCTTGAAACCGAAGATAGAAGAATGATAGAAAAATGTTATCGCTCGCTACATAAAGGTTTTTATATTTTTTTTATTTTTCTTCATTTCATAAAAAAAAAAATTATATTGTTAAAATAATTTTAAAAAAAAATAATCACTTTTTTAGAATCATATCGTGGTGTACCTATAAGATCTAAACTTTTAAATTTTAAATCTAACATTACAAAAAAAATATTTTTTAGCAATCGAATTTATCAACGGAATTTAATCTGTTGGTAAATTACCAATGGATTAGCAACCAAAATGACATTCTTCTATTAGCAATGGAATGCCAACGAATTTATTCTCTATTTTAGCAACGTAATTCAATCCGTTGGTAATTACCAACGGATTACCAATGAAATCATTATATAAATTACCAACGGAATTTTTAGCAACGGATTACCAATATAATTATTTACCAACGGAATTAATTTTTCGTTGCTAAAAATTTACCAACCACCACTTTACCAACAAAAATTTACCAACAGATTCGATTGCTAATCCATTGGAAAACCAATTTAATAATGGAATTAAGACTTTTACCAACGAAATATTCCGTTGATAAAAAATATTTTTTTTGAAGTGCAATTGAATCTTACCCTTAAATTTAAAAATTAAAATAAAATGTATAATTATAACTACACCATAAGTTTACTCTATAAACACGGTGCACTTCAAAATAATCAGCTTTTTAATTCTTTTTTTTTTAAAATACATTACCTCTACTTAATATGCTTAACAAACTTGAAACACTCTCTTATGAAATGGGTGTAAAACGGGTTGGCCCATAACTAAAATATGCTTATTATATAAAGTATACTTATTTATAGTTAAAGTATGTCAATAATGAATCATACTCCCTCCGTCTCTTGGTAAGAGTCCCATTTGCTTTTGGGCACGTGGATTAAGGAGTATTATTATTTAATGTATAGTGGGTAGTTGTATTAGTGGGTGTATGGACCCCATGTTTTAATTGTATTAGTGGGTGTGGGTGGGTCCCATGTGTCCAAAAAAGGAAATGGGATCCTTTAGATGGGACAACCAAAATGGTAAATTGTAACTCTTAACTAGGGACGAAGGGAGTATTATAATACGTTAAAATCATACTTTAATGCATAATCTAACATACTTTAAAAAACATACTTTAACAAGTATTAAAAATATTTTATGTATATGATAAGTATACTTTAACACGTTTCATAACCCGTCTCACATAAGTAATAAGTATCTTACAAAAAACTTTTGTCAACAACCTTCATCGTTCATTTAATACTAAAAATATAGCCCAAAAGTAACAATATTCTTAATTCATGTGAAAAAAATAAAATAAAAAGGTAAAAACAATTGTGTGACAGAAGGATTGCTATTAAGATGATATATTTTTAGTTTACTATGATAAATTGGAAATTAATTACCACATGTCCTCGCTGAAATGTGTACAAATTGATATTAAATTGAAAATGTTAACGGGATGAAACTAGATTTGAATAGTGAGGTTTGTGGCCGTATATTTTAATTTTATTAAAGATGGGTGTGAATCCAACATGTAATAATAATAATAATAAAAAGACATTTGAGGGTAAACACTTAAAATGACAAAATGAGACCTTAGTGCAGATGAAGAGAGAATTATTCATATGAACACTAATTAATCAGAAATTGTATAGAATGCATTATATGCCTTTAAAAATTATTGAAATAAATAAAATAAATTGAAATGAGATAAACTCTTCCTTCTCTTTACGAGATTATAATTTAATGGTGTATTTCATTATTAGGAGCCTCAGAATATGCCTTGAGTGAATTAAAGAGACGACTCTGTATTGTTTTACTGCGTTTACAATGAGATAAATTCATTTTCGAGACAACCTAAGTCAAAGATAAAAGAACGGGCCTTCTACATAGACTCATTACTCCAAAAATTTTGGAAGTATGAATTGAAAACGCATGGCGTGGTGGACGGACAACTTCAAATGTAATGCTATTTTCTTTGTGCATTGACTTTTGAGTCCATACAATTACAGTCAGCGGAAATATTAAAACGCTGCAAGTTCTTGGGGCGATTTATGTTCCGCGTTCTGTTTATTAATTACTTCTAGCGACGGGTGAAACCAATTTAGTATGCACCCCCTACGTGAGGGGGTCACCCGTGATCCGTAGTCACACAAGAATTACCCACAAATTTATAATACTTCATAGTTGATTATTACTTTATATTAAATATATTATTATTTTTCATTAAAGATATTAATACTTTTAATTTATAGCATAAATTCATCATGAAATAATTTACTTTGACCACTATATTTTTTCGTCAATTAGATATCACATTTTAATAATTTTTTTTATTCATCTTGCAGAATGAGTTTCATGAAACGGCCTCGCACGTAGTATAAATTAAGCAGAACAACTTGACTTTTATGTATGATAAAAACTTGTGTAAGATGAGCTTCATGAAATAATTAAGAAATTATCATTATTAATAAAAAAATGATGCATAATCAATAAAAGTTAGCATCTTTTTTATGGTAAAATAATTAAATATTTAATGATATTCCTCTATACAAGTTTAACTTTTTAGATGAGGTGATCATCTAATATAGTATATCACTTAAAAAATAACAATGGATCGATTGCATTCAGTTGATAATTACCAACGAATTGGACAAAATAATTCATTCGTCTTTAAGCAATAGAATGCCAAAAGATTTATAATGTTTTTACTAATGGAATAACATCAGTTGTTATTTACTGACGAATTACCAACAGAATCGTTATATAAATTGCCAATAGAATTATTAGCAATAAATTATCAACGAAAAATTTGCTAATGGAATTGGATTTTGGTTGGTAAAAATTTACCAACCGACAGTTTACTGACAAGAAATTACCAATGAATTTTTTTGTTAATTCATATGGTAAACCAATTTTAATAATGAAATTAAGGTTTATGCCAACAGAATATTATGTTGGTAAAAAAACAATGTTTGAAAAGAGATTGCCATTTAACAACTTTTTAGAAGAGGCAATCCTTAAACATTTTTTTAAAAGAGGTGGCCGTTTAACAATATTTAATGAAAAGTGAGTAATTATTCACTCACTCTTAGCATCTTTATGCTAAGAGTAAATTTTGTATTAGTGTTTCACATTTCATTTACCCTATCAATAGTTCATGAAGTAATTTAATTGGATGATTATTGTGCGTTTACCTACATACCAATTTACTCCTCAAGTATTAAAGATATTCATTGTAGCGACCAAATTTATAATCAAACCATAAGGACAACATATTATCTACTTCTAAAATTACTTGATCAAATAAGACACTTACCCAATATCCAATTTTGTAAAATTTAATTATTATCTAAAGAATAGAAAATTAAATGACAAATAAATTTAAATCACTAAAGGAAGAGTTTAAATTCTCCAAGAGAGAAATAACAGCCTGAAGAAAATCTAGTGTAGACTTGTAAATATAAATTCGTAGACATCCAATTGTTCATTCATATAGATAATATGGAAGTATCATGTAGACATGCTAATTCACTTGATAAAGCCAAATAAATTAACACTTAAATCAGCTGGTTTGAATCCTATGATGCGTAAGTGATAACTCCCCCCACCCCCGTCTCTTTCTAGGTTCTGACTGTATTAATCCTTTCCTTAGAAGGTATTTGAATACTATATGTTTTTCCTTTATAGGTACTAACGAATTAAATCTTAATATCCTGTTTGAATGTCTAATTGCATTGTTCTACTAGTTCATTCAAACATCTGATTTATCAGTTCTAAAGAATTAAAGTAATATTGGCAATCCCTTTAATCCTTAACAGATAAACAATTCAATTCATGAACACACACAAACTACCAGATAAATCATGCATGCATTATAGGCAATGACATGAAATACAAAAAGATGTTACGATCATAGAATATCAAAGTCTCAAATCTAAATTAGATAAAATAGAATAATCACTCTACATGAAGTCACAATCTTAGTCTAGTTCATCAAATCAACCAAATTCAACCATCAAATCCCTAAAACTCTAAAACGTACTAAGTCCATGGGGTTACATACAACTCCCATAGCTATTATTAAAATCATACCAGAAGTTTTGACAAACGAAAAATAAGAAAGAAATAAAAAAATCCTAGTGTTGGTGTTGTTTCAGGTTTCTTCTCTCTCTCTCTCTCTCTCCGATTTGACTGATTTCCTTCTCGAACAACACTTTGAATCACTTTTGGTGGATGAAGGAAGGGATGAATGTGAATAATGTGAAAGACGGATGATGAAGGGCGTGTAGGGTGATGGAACGATCTCTTGTGTATTCTGATCTCTTCTTATTGTTTGTCCCTCTCCGAACTTCTTATTTGGGCCTTTTTCTCGCCAAAAATATGCACTTATATATAGTGGAGGTGTAAAACAAAGATCTAGTTAGAACAGGGGTTAACTCGGCCACGACTTGCCCAACTCGACATCCAGCTCAGTTCGAGTTTGGGTCGAGTTGGCTCAATTTTCACTTTATATCGACACAATTCGAGTCGGGATCCGAGTTAGCACTTTCCAAGCCAGCTCGGCTCGAGTTGACTCAGCTCAACTCGAGTTGACTGCCGAGCTAGCCGAGTTAGCTTGCATGACCCAACTGTTTCGAGCATAACTTCTATATTCAAACTCCGATCTTTACAAAACCGTACACAAAATGATAGGCCAAATTGGATAGAGAATACATACCACTTTTTTGGCCGGTTACGGTGTAAGCTGTCGGAAAGTTGCTAGTTGCAACAATAATATGCTAATTTTAGTTTTTATTATTCGTTTATTATTTTATCACGAAATATGAATAATATTAAGACTAAAAAAAAAATTCTTTAATTTTTTTTATTGGCATGAATATTAAGATTAAAAAAATAAATCTTTGATCATTTTCTTGAAATTTATAAATATGATTTTTTTATAATTCTCCTTAACTTTTTTTTTGGCATGAGTGAATACTATAAAGATAAATATAATTATACTTATGGAGATATTGACACATTTTTTTTGGCACAGATATTAAGGAATATAATAATTTAATGTAAAGTGAAGTGAGGGAAATAATCTTTAGTGTGTAGTGGGTATTTGTATTAGTAGTGAGTGTGATGTGTGTGTGGGCTTATGTAAATAAATAAATTATTTTTATGTGAGTCTCATGTTCTTAAAAAGAAAATATGTCAATTTCTGTGAGACAACCCAAAAAGGAAAATGTGTCAATATCTTAGGGACGGAGGGAGTAACTTATTTTCTTGTTTTCAGAGGTCATTAAATTTCTTTTAGTAACTAATAAATGAGTTGATTAAATATTAAATGATTGAGACAAAGTCTCTTGTGAAACGGTGATTATGTGAGACTGATCGATTCATTATTAAAGTACCATTGATATATAAGTGAAGTATTCTTATTGATAATTAAAGTATGTTCTTCTAAAGTGTGACGAATAATAAATTAAAGTATGCTTTTAATATATTATAGCATGATTTAGTATAAACATATTTTAAGTAACCATAAACATATTTTAATTATATAATAAATTTACTTTAACAATAGATCAACCCGTTTCACATCTTATCAATTTATTATCCAACAAAATGCTCATTCACGGCTCTACTTAATTGAAGTGAAATAATAAATTAATAATGTTTATATGCAAAAATAATGTAAGATGTGAGATATATGCTTTTCATACTATTAATTATTCCTCATCAAAATAAGTTGTTCATATACGTATCAATTATCACCAAACATAACTTTATCAATCAGTGAATCCAACACACGAACAAGTAGAGTCCATACTATTAAATTTAAACTTAAAACACATGAGTATTTTTAGCAAACACGAAACATGTTGAGCAAACCTCGAGGCATGATTATCTATAGGCAGGGCGGATCCAGAAAAATTAGTTTGGGGATACGCCATGTAATTATAAAATATTATTTAATATACAAAATCGTCCCATAAATAAATTAAAATTAAAAAATTATAGTTATTATTGACATTGTTGAATTTTAAGCAATTTAAGACATTATTATGATGAATTTATAGCACAAATTTAGAAATAGAGCAATTAATTGATTGTAAATTTATGTCACAATTAATAATTTAAAATAAAAAATAAAAAAAAAATGAATAAACTTAAAACACTAATACTAATATATTGTGCACGAAGAGACTTAATTAAAAAGAAAAAAGAATTAAGAAAAAATATAGTACCATAACACTAAGAGGGATATATTTTAATTTAAAAAAATAAAATACTAGTAATTATTATATAAAAAATAAAATAATTATTATAAATACAGGAAAAAAATATGGGTGGCGCCACAGGAATCGAACCTGATCACCTTAAATCAAAAGAGGCTGCCAACCACTACGTTGCAGCTATATTTAAATACCATTATCACATATATATATATATTAAGTTTCAATTTGGGGGTACATCTGTACCCTTGTCCCACACTAGATCCGCCTCTATCTATAGAACCCATTCGACCAACATCCAACAACAGAATCAGGAAATCAGAACCCACCACGCTTTATATTAGTATTATTATTATTAGAAGATACATGAAAATTTTAATATTAATGTCCACTACATAATAATGTACTAAAATCTTATATTTACCCTTATTAAATAAATAGAATTCCACTGTTTCCAAACCTCCATAATCTCAATACTCAGTGGTGGGTCGGCGGAAGTAGTTGTTGATGTTCTTTGATGACCGATCGAAGCCTTATTTGTGTGGCTTAGTCTCTTGTAGGTTTGCGGTTAGCTTATTGACTATTCTACTCTTGAGGTTGAGCTCATGTTGTAGCTTCACTTGGGACTATATAATCTTGAACGTTTGGGGGTTCTTGTTTATGCCTATTTGGACCTTTTAGTGAGGATATAAAATGCCCATAACAATTACTTTCTCCGTATTTGAGTTAAAATAATTTTTTTGTTCCATAATAATAAGAAATTTTTTATTTTATCTTAAAAAATGTATTATTTTCAATTTAGTCTCGTAAAATTTCAAAATTGTCGGAAATTAATTTTTTTTTCGCCGGAATTAGGCATGTGCCTCCCACGTGATGATTTAAATTGGGGTTTCTGGCTAGATTTTCCTACGTAGCACTTCTATATATTTTATGTAGAATAATTAGCCAAATAAAATTATTCAGTGTCACACACTACAAAAAAAAATATTTTTTAGCAACCGAATTTAGCAACTGAATTCAATCCATTGGTAATTACCAATGGATTAACAACAAAAATTACATTTTTGTTTTAGCAACGAAATGCTACGCTTTTATTCTCTAGCAACGGAATTCAATCCATTGGTAATTACCAACGGATTACCAATGGAATAATTATATAAATTACAAACGGAATTATTAGCAACGAATTACCAACACAATTATTTACCAATGGAATTGATTTTTCGTGGCTAAAAATTTACCAACCACCACTTTGCCAATGGAATTTTACCAACGGATTCCGTTGCTAATCCGTTGGTAAGCCAATTTAACAATGGAATTAAGATTTTTACCAACAAAATATTCCGTTGGTAAAAATTAATTTTTTGTAGTGACATATGAAAATCTAGCCGGAAACCCCCCATTTAAATCATTACGTGGGAGGCACATGCCTACTTTCGGCGAAAAAATCAATTTTCGACCCCAAAATCGGCCAATATCGATAATTACGGGACTAAATTGAAAATAATAATTTTTTTTGGACAAAATCAAAATTTTCATATCGTTATGAGACCAAAAATGATTTTAACTCTCCATATTTCAACATTTTTCATCTTTTTTATTTTGGCCAATTCTAAAAAAAAAAAATTCACTTTCTAAAATATAAAAATAATTCAAAAAATTACCTAATAATATTCATTTTATTTAAAAAATATCACCCTTGCCTAAAGGACCTACAATACTTAACATTTACTCCCTCCATCCCACAAAAGTTTGAATGCCTCTTCAGGCACTGAGATTAAGAAAAATGATAACTTTTAGGGTTATTATGGTATTTTTTTTGTAATAAATAAATGATAAAGTATGTTAAGTGTGTTAAATAAGGGTGATTTTTTTATTAAATAAAGTTTATGGGAAGGGTGATTGTGTTTGACTTTTTGCTTTTTTAGGAATGTGCAAAATTTTGTGGGACAACCCAAAATAGAAAGTATGACATCTGAAATAGGATGAAGGGAGTATTTATTAAAACGTAAAACCATTTGGATAGAATCTATCGGGATAGAAAAATTAAATGCTATTGGATAATTACTATTTCACCCTTTTCTTTTTCAAATTTTCTTTAATTAATGATTAATGTTTCACTGTAATAATTATCTCTAACTCCAATACATTTATTATGTTTATCTCTTCCTATAATTATTCCCATAATAACTAACATCATTTCCAATAAAATATGGAGTAATTGAATCATAGTGTTTAACATGGGGAATATTACGATAGAAGGATAAGAGATTAATTCAAAATGATAAATAATAAATACACATAACAAATGTATATGTATATCGAATAGTATATTATATATATTTTAATATGTACTATAATTTTTAAGTAAATAAATAAAATAATGAATAAATATTAAGTTTATTTAATAATTCAGAAATTAAATATTATGCATTTTAAAATTTTAAAATAATACTATATCAACATGAATTTTATTAAATAATTTATATTAAATTTAACCTCTAATACATTATAAAAATCAAAAATTTTTATGGCGGATTCAATAATTAATTATATAGTTCAATTAAATATTAATCTATTATTAAAAAATCATAATATAATTAATAATAATTAAAAAATAATATATAGCTAATAATTTTATTGTTGTCCCCCTGTTCTCCATCACTTATATACGGATATGAATTCCGAATACTTCACAATCAAATGATGCTCTTATGTTTTATTCTTAACTTTAATTTTTTTATACTTGTTTGTATGGGCTTCAGGATTTTAAGGCCTGACCTCCCTGTGTCATGCATTTTTTATTTGTTCGTGTCATGTACTTTTCTTTTAATTTGATTCTATAGTATTACGTAGTTAAAAAAATGAACAATAATTTTATTGGGATTGCATCTTAAAATTCGTTATATGGTATATTTGTATTTTATTCTTTAATGTGTAAAAATTAATTTTTAAAGTAATAAATTATTATGAAAAAAGCAAACACATGTGTGGATCGAGTTCACATTTTAATCCTATTTATAACTATTACTCTTCACAAATAACCCGTCTCACAAGAGAGTTTCTTTTTTATTTTATACGGTTTCCTTTTTAATTTAGTATATTTTTAATTATAATATTTAAAATTTGTATTAAATTATTAATTATGGCACCGAATTGACATGCTATACTATATATAACGTAAAAATTACTCCCCGTCCGCCCAATAGGTATACATTTATTTTTTACACGTGGATTAAGGAGTATTATTATTTAATATGTAGTTGTATTAGTGAGGTGAGTGTGACCCATATATTAAATGTATTAGTGATGTGTGAGTCCCATTTGTTTAAAAAGGAAAATGTATATCTTTGGTGCGGACGCCCACAATAGCAAAATGTATACCTTTCTGGCGGACGAAAGGAGTATGAATTATAAATATTTTTATTTAAATTTATTTTTTTAACTTCGAAAAGTGATTATACATTTTTTAAACCGATCCGGTCAATTAAATTTTAAATTATTGTCTCCATCAATTCGATCTCCGGTTCAATTATAAAACACTGATTCTACGTTATTTCAATTATAAATTCTTTAGTTTTTTCGAAGAATATAACAATGATTTTGGAACCGAATCGACCGGTTTAGCTAGGAATCGGTCCGAATAATCATTAAAAACTGTTTTAGACATAAAATTGGAAAAAAACAGTTAAGACCGGTCAAAATCGAAAAAACTGATTGAACTGTCGGAATCGAGCACCGTCGATTTTGATTTTTGAATTTTTATTTTTTATAATAATGAGTGATGACCTTATTTTCAAGACACTTTATCTATTTTCAAATTTAAAAATAATTTATATTTTTGGTGGAAAGCACCTGGGAATGATAAACTAATTAATGCAGGATGAACCTTTTTAGTTTGGAAGCACTAAATCAATTCTTAATTAATGCAAAGTTTTTTTTTTTTTTTTTTTACTTTTAAGTGTTTATTCATATATACATATTAAGATGAAATCATGTATAAAATAAATAATATTATTAAAAAAAGCAATTTTAATTTTTTCGATTGAACCGCCGTTTCCATCGTTCGACTTGTTGAACTTCGAATCATTTGGGACACCGATTCGATTTTCAATCCGATTATAACAAAACTGAAATATAGTACTCCCTCCGTCCCAAATTCAAGTTCACGTTTACTGTAGATACGGAGTTTAAGAAAAGTTACTTTTTGACTTACTTTTGAGGGTAGTATGGTATTTTTGGGTAATAAATAAATGATAAAGTATGTTATGTGTGTTAAAAAGGTGATGGCAAATTTGAAATTAAAGTATGTTAGAGGGATATTAATTTGTTGCTTTTTCCTTTTATGGAAGTGTGAAGTTGAATTTGGGACGGACCAAAACGGAAAGTGTGAAGTTGAAGTTGGGACGGAGGGAGTATGAGTTTAAACTTGATTATGTACATATTATAATTATAATATTTTTTCATACGAATTCAATATTAATTAACAAGAAGAGTTAAAACAAGTTAAATTAGAAATGGGTATTCGTTCTCACATCCGTCTCATATAAATGAAGTCTCACAAGAGAGTTTGTTATATTTTGGGAAAGTTTTGCGTGAAACTGTCTCATATGAGATCATTTTACATTTTCTAAATTAGTTATCATTTTTACTATAAAATGTTATCATTTTTCATTTATACTATAAATTGTTAATGAAATAGCAATATCACTTTTTATCTATCTCACATAAATTGCTTATTGTGTAATGTAATACACTATGAACTAATTATCTTTTGTATTTAAAAAAATTATATTGTGAATTAAATAATACAAATACTTGTGTGATATCGTCTCACGTAAGTTCTTACGTGACACGCGGATAAAAAATAATAATATTATTATTATTTTCGCTATAAAATATTGTCATTTTTTATTTATACTATAAATTGTTCATGAAATAGTTCATTGATTGAGTGTCACTTTTCATTAATAACGTTATCACTTTTTATTTATCTCACCTAAGGCTTAATGAGAAGGTATTATATGAAGATTAATAATGTCATACCTATTTCTTTTTAAAAAATTATTCAAGACCATATACTATCTAAATTATATAAGTGAGAAAATCTGATAGGAATTGTGTTAAAATTTATATTTATACACATTATTATCGAAATATCTTATTAAATGTTTTAAAATAAATAAGTTAAATAACATTCAAGTTAAAACCAATTTAACAACAGTATTTCTGCGTTAATATACTTGTATATTATTATATGCATAATTGAATAAAATGTTATATAAAATATTTAAATGAATTTATTGGATAAATAATTTACATTCCAGCTATGTAAATATTAATTTTATATAATAACTTAATTTATATAAAAATTAAATATAATTATTTAATAAAAAAAAAAGAGGAAAATTTCATTTTTAATCTCGTAAGAATCAACAAATTTCAAAATGGTCCTTTTTTTTTGGCAAATTCAGTCCCATACAATGTTAAGCCATTTTTCGTCAGTAACTAATGGAAAATAACTGATTAGTGATATTTTCACCTAAATTTTAGTATATTTTTATGTGAGTTTTCGTATGATTTTATTCGTATTTTATATGTTATTTGGTTGTGTTTTGTGTTTTTATTGAAATGTGTGTGAATGAGCTTGAACAGTGAAACGAGGAAGAACGAGCCAAAACAGTGAAAGAGGAAGCAGGGCAGCAAGAACACGGGACGTGTACAGCGCACGGCCCTATAAGAAGTGGCTGTGTGCCGACATCAGAAGATCCAACACGACCACCCTGTGCCCGTGTTACAGCACACGAGCCGTGTTGCGTAACACGGCCCTGTCCAGAATGGCCGTGTGAGAGCAACAGAAGACACAACACGGCCACCTTATGGCCGTGTTGCGTCGCACGACTTGTGTCGTGTCTGGGATCAGAAAAAATCAGAATCCTTCTAGAAGCTTCTCAAGGGGTATAAATACCCCTTTATTCAACAATTGAGAGAAGATCCGAATTTCAACCCTTCCACACACACCTCACACACCATTTCCTCCATTCTTCACCTTCACCTTCATCCATTCTTCATCCTTTGGATCTACCTTGATCCAACCATCACATCCTCCATCCAAGTAGTAGAGAAGCAAGGAAGAGGGGTGAATTACAAAGGGAAGAAGAAGATCACCATTGGAGACATCCAATGGAGTTTTCATCTAAATTTTGTATTGAAACCTATTGTTTAACATGTTTTGTAAGGAATTTAATGTCTATGTTAATTTTTTTATGGATATGAGAGGCTAATCTCCCTTGTGAGATTAGCAATATGAATTGTGTTGGATAATTTTTAGTATTTTGCAATTGAATGATTATGTTGATTGAGTTAATTGATTTTCTATCATTGATACTTTAGATCTTGAGGTTTATGATGATTTGTGTGTTTAATTGTTTTAAGCCTGTGATTAGATTGAGAAGTCAATTATGTGCTTAGGATAGTCAAGTGAATCATTTCATCAAACACCTCATGTGCATTATAAATTATAAAGTGATTGAGAAGTCCTTTATTATTTAGAACCCTTTGATAGAACATGTGATTAGTTAGATTGAGAAGTCAATTAATTATATGAAGGGATTCTTTAATTGAACTTAGTATCTAGTTGGAATAGTTTAATTGAGAACCAACCTTTAAGCTATTTTGAAATTGTGCAAATGATCTACATCCTATTCATTTCGAGAGGAAGTTTAGGTGGTATATGTGTTGGCCCTTAGTCTTAACCCTTGATACATATGAGTTTGATGCATGAGTCCATGAGTTACCACTTCATTAGTGTTGTTAATCTCACTTCTACTCAATTTGGAAAACCAATCATTCGTCATTTTAATCTTGTCATTTGATAATTGCTTGTCTACTTTCATTGGTTTCATTTAATTACTTGTTTAATCAACCATCCATCTATGATTTGTTTCTATAAAATCGTGATAAACGTGATCTCACTTAAGTGCTAGCATCGACCTCCCTGTGGTTCGATAAATTCTTGAATTGGTCAACCCGACTACAAGTTATGGCTAATCAAATGGCGTCGTTGCCGGGGAAGCAATGGTTGCTAGTGGTTTAACGAAGGAGTGTTTCGATTGGTATTAATAGAGATATTTTATTGCTTTTTATTATTTGTTTTGGAAAATTTTTGATCTCATTTTTTCGTTTTGATAGGTACGTGAAACTACCTTGAGAGAAGAGAAAGGGGGATCAAAGTCAAAAATAGCAAGTATGAGAAGAATTGTAGTAAGCCTTGAGAAGAGCATTTAAATGGATGGTTGGAACCAATTCACAAATGTCTTTGGGGATCAATTTGCAAGGGTTCCACCTCCACAATCAAGAGGCTACATGAATGAGAGCAACTATGGGTACAACTTCCAAATGAATCAAGATAGCTCTCAATACTACAATCAAGGAAGAAATGGAGAATGGCAACAAGCTTACAATGCAAATACATTCCATCCGTATCAAGCATACACTTATTCTCCACCAAATCCCAACACCAACACTTCTCCTCCGTTTCAAAACTACGCCTTACTTGAATTATATAGAAGAAGTGCTCAAGGAAGTGATGAATGTCAAGATCCTCAATCAAGTTTTCTTCAAAATGAATCCTCCGAGATAATTACCCAAGTTACTTTGGAAGTGACAAGACAAATAAGGATGATGAATCAAGGTGCTTATGGTCAAGTCTTGTCTAATTCAAGTTTGGGGGGTGCTCAAAATGTGCAAGGTGTGTCGATTCCTAGTCCTATGGAGCAAGAAGAGTGGAGGATGCCTACACATCAAGTAGGAGATATTTCTTTCATGGGAGTGGATGATTTCCAAGGAAATTTTCAATATAACTATGAAGGAAGTTTTCATGGGAATTATCCACCAATTCAAGAATGGAATTGTGACAACCAAGAGGGATGAGACTTTCAATAAGTCGAAGAACAAAAATCATCTTTAGAAGTATTGATTGAGAAGTTGATTGAATTTAATAAAGCTCGAGATGAAACAAGGAGAAAGATTGATGAAGCTAATGAAAGAAGATTCAAAGCTATTGAGGAAGCTATTGATCAAAGATTCAAAGCCTTGGAGCATCAAGTGAGCCAAATTGTAAGTGTTTTGACCAATTTTCAACAAGTTGAAGAGCTTGAAGAGGAGAGTAAATTTGAAGAAGAGTTTGAGGAAGAAAAGAATTTGGGAGATGAAGAATTAAAAGAGGTATTTGAAGAGCATATTGAGGCAAATGATGTTGAAGAGAAGGAACAAAGTCAAGAAGCAAATGATGATGACTTGAAGAGTGAAATGAGCATTTCTAAACCTTTAAACTCTTTAAGTTGCTTTGAATTTGATAATATTGTTTACATTGACTTTGTCTTACCCATTGATTTTTCTCATATCCTTAGAAACAAAAGAGAACTCGAAGAGATGTTGGGGGTCTATTTGGTAAGGAGGAATAAGTGGTTTTCAAGAATGGAGAGGGCAATGGAGTGTAAGCTCAAGAGAGTTGAATTTTTAAAGCCATGCTCGAAGGATGTAACGGAGGTCGTCACTTGCCACAAATGCCTAATAGAGGAAGAAGCACAACGTTTAAAATTTGATGGCAAGGACGAAAGATATCCGTGGCCATTTCGATGAGTTCTCCATATCCCGTTCGGCTTGAAGACGTTAAACTTAGCGCTAGATGGGAGGCAACCCATCATTATCTTTATTGCTTTGTTTAATGCTTTCAATAAGGATGGTGGATTTGCTTGTTTTGCATTTTTTGTATGTATGTTGATTGTGCTTGTGAGGAGAATGTGTATTGGACAAACGATAAGTGCTTGATTTGAAGTGTGAAAGTAAGTCACACCACTTTTTGCAAACTTACCTCGAAACTCTTGTTTCAATTTAAGTTTGGGGGGATATGGCGTGGTGTGACATACTTTGTCTTGAAAGCATATACTTTTCGTATTTTTGGGGCAATTTTAAAATTTTTCTCATGAGTTTGGTTGGATTTTGGTATGATTGGTTGTGTTGAAGTACATGTGACCATATTTTTATGAAATTGTTGAGCTAATGGTGTTGTATGAGTTTTGAGTATGAATGAAGTGTAGTGGAAGCACAAATGGAGCTTGGAGCGAACGTTTTCCTTACCAAATGCCTATTGAGGGAGTACTCTACACCTTATCACTTTTAGTTGCTTGACATAATTTGATTTGGATTGATGTGATTTGCATGCTACTTCATTTGTTATGTTTTTGGGAGGTTTCCTTTTCAATAAGGTTGGGATGATTGTGAGCTTACATTGTTATGGATGATTGAATATGTGCTTCATTTTCTAATGATGGTGATTGTTGTTTTTGCATGTTATGTATTTTTGTTTTGTTTCTTGTTTGTTGAGTCTTTATTTTATGTTTTGTGTGTTTTCTTATTTTTGTCTTGGTATATTTGGTGGTTTGTTTTGGGATGTTGTGAGTCATTTTTGAACATGAGTGGTGATATGTTGTGGTAGTAAGTGATGACAAGTTATGATTAAGAATCTCTACACTTTCGAATTGTGACATGTTTTACTTAACTTGTTCAATTTTGAGATGAATGTGGCGTAATAAGTTTCTTAAGGTCCAATGCATAAGCTTGTGAGAATTTGAGCCTCAACCGTGCATACATGGTTTTTCTTCATGAGTGGATTGGTTGTGTGTGATAAGCTAGAACTTGCTCAAGGACTATAGGAAAGAGCCCGATTAGTGGAGATTAGTGAAATGATCTTAGGCTATCCTTGTTATTTATAGTCATTGCCATATATTTTCCTACCATGTACATCATCCCTAGTTAACCATTTTGAGCCTTTAAGCCATTTTATTGTGAATTTAGCACACTACAAGCCTTAATTACCCACTTGAGTCTTACATACATACCTTTTGTGTGAGTGATTGAGGAGATGGTAACTAGAAAGGTTTGATTGAAGAACAAAAGAAAGAAAGGAAATGGTAACAAGCAAGAAAAATGATGAAAAGAGCAACAACAAGAAGGCACATGCAACCTCAAAGTTAGAAAAGGAGCAAATCAACATCAAAATGCTCAAGTAAACAAAATTCAAAGATAGGAAGCATGCATCAAAAGAAGTTCAATCCAAGGAAAGTTAATGAATAGTGCTTGAGATTGTAAAGATAAGAAAGGAAGAAACGGAAAGTGGAGAAGTTGAGGAAATTGGCCATCTCTTTGATTACTTACACTTGTTGAGTCACTATTATCCATATCTTTCCCACCCTACCAAAGAGTCTATCATTACATCCCAATTAAAGACCTTTTTGATCATTAATTTAAACTTTGGTGGTTTGTGAATGTAGTCCACGAGCAAGCTTATAGCGAGTCGAGCTAATCGGTTAATGAGTGATGATTTACCATACTTTAAAGAGTGTTGAGTGACATTTATAACCTATGTGAGGCTTGGACCAAAAAGAGACTATATTACACTAATATTCTCTTGTGATTGAACTTGTTAATTCTTCATGTCATGAATCTAATGTTGTAGGATGACTTAGCATAAATTGTGATTCTTATTATTATTGATGTGTTGTTACTTATGTTCGTTTAGTCTTTTTCTAGGTGAAAATCACTCTCCTTGGTTTATCATTTTCGTTGTGCGGGGACGCACAACACTTTAAGTTTAGGGTGTGATGAGTGATATTTTCACCTAGATTTTAGTATCTTTTTATGTGATTTTTCATATGATTTTATTCGTATTTTATATGTTATTTGGTTGTGTTTTGTGTTTTTATTGAAATGTGTGTGAATGAGCTTGAACAGTGAAACGAGGAAGAACGAGCCAAAACAGTGAAAGAGGAAGCAGGGCAGCAAGAACACGGGCCGTGTACAGCGCACGACCCTATAAGAAGTGGCTGTGTGCCGACATCAGAAGATCCAACACGACCACCCTGTGCCCGTGTTACAGCACACGAGCCATGTTGCAGCACACGAGGCGTGTTGTGTAACACGGCCCTGTCCAGAATGGCCGTGTGAGAGCAACAGAAGACACAACACGGCCACCTTATGGCCGTGTTGCGTCGCACGACTCGTGTCGTGTCTGGGATCAGAAAAAATCAAAATCCTTCTAGAAGCTTTCCAAGGGGTATAAATACCCCTTTATTCAACAGTTGAGAGAAGATCCGAATTCCAACCCTTCCACACACACCTCACACACCATTTCCTCCATTCTTCACCTTCATCCATTCTTCATCCTTTGGATGTACCTTGATCCAACCATCACATCCTTCATCCAAGTAGTAGAGAAGCAAGGAAGAGAGGTGAATTACAAAGGGAAGAAGAAGATCACCATTGGAGACATCCAAGGGAGTTTTCATCTAAACTTTGTATTGAAACCTATTGTTTAACATATTTTGTAAGGAATTTAATGTCTATGTTAATTTTTTTATGGATATGAGAGGCTAATCTCCCTTGTGAGATTAGCAATATGAATTGTGTTGGATAATTTTTGGTATTTTGCAATTGAATGATTATGTTGATTGAGTTAATTGATTTTCTATCATTGATACTTTAGATCTTAAGGTTTATGATGATTTGTGTGTTTAATTGTTTTAAGCATGTGATTAGATTGAGAAGTCAATTGCATATTTAGGATAATTAACTGAATCATTTCATCAAACACTTCATGTGCATTATAGATTATGAAGAGATTGAGAAGTCCTTCATAGTTTAGAACCCTTTGATAGAACATATCATTTATTAGATTGAGAAGTCAATAGATTATGTGAAGGGACTCTCATTTCAAGTTTAGTACCTAGTTGGAATTGTTTGAGTGAGAACCAATCCATTGAGTTATTTGATATTCATATCCTATCCATCTCGAGAGGGAGTTTAGGTGATTTTAGTGTTGGCCCTTAGTCTCTTACCCATGACACATATGAATTCATTGCATGATACCTAGATTTTTCATGCTTTAAGTATTGCTAGTCTCATCTCTATCTACCTGGCTCATTCATCCATCTCTCATTCATCTATCCATTTATTTTATTGTCATTTATTGATTATCTCCCCTTCTCGTTCATCTCTATAATACTATGAAAAACTCGAGATCGCTTAGACCCTAGTACCTTCCTCCCTGTGGTTCGATAATTTCTTTAATTGGTCATGCCCACTAAACTATGGCTAATCAATAACACGACTGTTAGTATATTTATTATTTTGAAAATTATAGAATATTTAAAAATTAGAATCCCAGATCTAATCTCCCTCTCCACATCCTAGGGTTTGCAGAATCCTTTCCGGCGACTCACCACCATGGGAAGAAAACTCAAATCCTAACGCTTCCGACACCTCTTTGGAGCTCCATCCACGCGAATTTGAAAATCGATCCGCATTCAGCACCAATGTGTCCAGCGCTGATTGGTTATCTAGCATCACCATTTCGCCGTCAAAAACCCCGAAGCTGAAACATCAACGATCTTCGACACGTTGGATTCAGCCCTTTCATTTTCTCTCAAACCGACCCGATTTGGTTGATGTGGTCATCTGCCCATTTAGGCTCGGATCTCGACATGCGTCCGGTGAAGACGACTCGTCATTTTGGAATACCTGTCTGGTGAAGACAAAGAAGATGACGACGAGTTCGAAGTCCTGCGGCGGCGATCCACGGTGGCGTCGCTCTAGAACTCCACCCATCGCGTCGTTTTTCCGCCCCATATTGCATCTAAACTCCTTCGGGCTGATCTCCAGATTTGATGAACTTCTGGTAAATTGAAACACAATTTGATAATATGCGGTATTGTGTAATTAAATTTGCCTTTTCTGGGTACTAGATTTCTTGATTTTGTTAGGGCTTTTACTTTGAATTTGATTTAATTTGGATGAAATTTTATTTCTTTGTCATCCCTTTATAAAATTCATCTCTAAGTAATTATGAAAATTTTCTTTTGTTCCTTTGCGAGAGTTGAAGCATCTCTCTTCTCTTCATTTCTCTGTTAATTTTCAAGAATATGTGATTTAAAGGGTGATAGATGAATTTTAGATGTATTTTGACAGGGAATACAATTTGAATCTTGACTCTTGTTTAAGCTCAATTGGTTCATTAGCTTTAAGGAATTAGATAGATTTTTTTTCTCTATAAATTGAATTTGATAATCTGTCTGAAACTAAGCTGTATCAATTCATTGGTGGTATTGGTAGACAGTAACCCAGAATACGAGGCTTATGCTTAGAAAATTATTAAGGTTGTTGTTAATTAATACTCATTTGGCAAAAATAATATTCTTATTTCTTTATAAAATATTTTTTATTCTTTCTTTTTTAACTTAACGATTCCTTCCAAAATTTAATTTAATGGTTTAGAACTAAAAGTGCAACTTTTAGGACCTATTTATAGGTATGAACTATTTTTGTAAATGAAGAATTCTCTTGGGACTAAAAGTGAAATTTTCCATCTCAAATATTATTCTTTACGAGATTAATTATTTTTTTTAATATAGAATTAATAATCACATGATTAATGTAATCAAAATGATTATAAATTACAAAAATTTATATTACATTAAATATAAATATTTTATGAAATAGCAAAATTGATTGAAAGAAATATACCATTAATATTTCTCATTATTAGTTCTTAAACTTGCAGAAATAATCAAATATTTAGCATGGGAGAATGTTCCAAATTTAAAATAAGGAGGGAAGGGTATTTTTGTAACCTCAAAATTACTTAATTCTCATTCTTCATTAAATTAAAACTACAAAAGTACCTAATTTTATCAGGCTAGATTCTAGACATTTAGCACTTCCCTAATTAAAAATGTGCCAATTGTAAAAAATATTCAAAATGGAAAGATAAAAATCATTGACACCCATTAAATAACTTATATAACATCCATACCCAACTGTCCATTTTTGGACCAAAATACCTCCACCAGGTCGGAATGCTATGTCGGAATTCCTACATTGATTCCGACATCATCGATTGTCGGATTCGGTGTCGGAACTCCGACATAGCATTCCGACATGGTGGGGTATTTCATTGGATGTCGGAATCAGTGTCGGTACCCCGACATAATATTCCGACATGGTGGGGATATTTTGGTCCAAAAATGGACAATTAAGTACGGATGTTATATAAGTTATTTGATGGGTGACAATGATTTTCAACCTTTAAAATTGGTTATTTGGGCTTTTCTTCCTTAAAAAATAACATAATATCTCCACAAGTTACATTTTTATTAATCTTTGTGACCAATAGAGAAGTGAAATTTTTTTAAAATATGGGGGTAGTAATATATTCCATCCCTTACAGAAAAGTTTTCACCCTTTCAATTTTAATTTGCTCTATAAAATATTTCACCTTCTAATAGGTAAAAAATTCAAAACTATAACCTACTCTCATACTCCACATTTTATTTTATTTTTTTAAAAACTTATACCAAACATTGAACAAACTTTATCTTTTATTTATTAAAAAAAATTACAATATTTAATACCACAAAAATTAATACTCTCTTGGTTCCTTGGTCTCATTTTATTATATTGGGTGTCTCATTTAAAGATCTAAATTTTAATTTTTTAGTAAAAGGTCCTGCATATGGCCTCACACTCACTACTAATACAACTATTCACTACATACTCCCTCCGTCCCACATTAAGGGTAGTTTTTGCTTTTTGGCACGTAAATTAAGGAGTATTATTATTTAATGTGTAGTGGGTAGTTGTATTAGTGGGAGTGTAGGCCCCATACTCCCTCCGTCCCGCCCAAAGGGTTATTTTTGCTTTTTGGCACGTGGATTAAAGAATATTATTATTTAATGTGTAGTGGGTAGTTGTATTAGTGGGAGTATGAACCCCATATTTTAATTGTATTAGAGGGGATGTGTGGGTCCCATGTGTGTAAAAAAGAAAAGTGGACTCTTTGGGTGAGACGATCAAAATGGCAAAAAGGAACTCTTTGAGTGGGACGGAGTGAGTATTTTAATTGTATTAGAGGGTGTGTGTGGGTCCCATATATATAAAAAATGAGGTGGGACGCCAAAAATGACAAAAAGAGTCTCTTTGGATGGGACAGAGAGAGTATAAAATAATAATATTAATTAATTCATATGTATAAAATAAATGGAAATTTATGGATAGGCTGGAGGTAATACTTTCTTAATTAATTTTCATGTTTAATCAAAGATGAAAACTTTTTTTTTCACTATGTATTTAAAATTTTGAATTAAATTAAGAGTGAGGCTTGCGTGCACCCGGGCGCACGGAACACATTCCGTGCGCCTTTAGAAATTTTGTATTATGGGTAAGGGTACATTAATTTGGTCTAAAGGGTATACACTTTAATTACTAAAAGGTACACAATTTTGTTCTAAAGGGTATACACTTTTCATTAATATTTTTTTTTCTTTAGAAAATAAAGGGTACACATTTTTATACTAAAGGGTATACAATTTAACACAAAATTCTAAAGGCGCACGGAGTGTTGTTCGTGCGCCCAGATTTTTCTTTAGAAAATAAAGGGTACACATCTGTATACTAAAAGGTATACAATTTAGCACAAATTTCTAAAGGCGCACGGAAAGTGTTCCGTGCGCCCGGGTGCATAGGAGCTTTTGCCTTAAATTAAAGAACTACTGGAAACAGATAATTGTAGCGCAGAAATTACTGCACTTTATGACCTCGTGCTTGGTGTAAGAAAATACAAAAATATAGGACGCCGGACCCAATCAGCAAACGCCAACTCATCACGGTTTATTAATTGTTTGCCCCAAATTTCTCTAATCCACCACTCTACCCTATAATTGGCCTTCATTTGGTTTTACTTTTTAAAATTCATTACACTTAAAATAATACTTCATCCGTTCCTTGCACTCTCACTTTGTAACGGATATTAAAAAAAATTGGTAATGAGTCATTAGGCAAATGCAAACAACTCCACAAATCAAATATCAATACTAATACTTCAATTACATTCTTTCTTTTTAAGCAAAATCCCTCCAAAAAGTCCATTATACCCCTCCAACCCCAATCGCCATCATCGCTACCGGAAATAGCCGACCATAAACGGCCGCTGTCGGAAATCACCGACAATCGGCCGCTGGCCACCGCCGTCCGTCCGTTGGAGTGACCTACACTAGAATCGATGTAGGTACGGACCTGTGTGGATGACCTACAATGGAACTGGTGTTGGTGGACCCATATGGATGACCTCTACAAGGGACACATTGTGTATTGATTTTGAATAGTAGGGATAAAAATGTCCAAAAACGTACCAAAGTTTAAAAAAGATAACAAACAAACAAAAGTGTTGGTATTGATATTGAATATTGAATTTTGTTTATTTTTTTATTTTTCTCTAACCTTTTGAGTGTATTGTGGTATTTTTTTTTATAATAAATAAATACTCCCTCCGTCCCCCAAAGTATTTCACACTTTCCTTTTTCATCCGTCCCTCAAAGTATTTCACACTTTACTTTTACTAAATTTGGTAAAAAATACATTATATTAATACTCACTTTTTACACATATCTCAATATAATACTTACTTTTTCACATCTCACAAAAATTTTACACATTTTTTTCACATCTCTCAATAACTTTACACACCTTTTTCATTAAATCAACTAAAATATATATTCTCTTTCTTACTTTATACATAAAAATACAAAATTTTCTTAAACTCCGCGCACACCAATACGCGAAATACTTCCTGGGACGGAGGGAGTAATAAATTATGTTAAGTGTGTTAGATATGAGTGATTTTTTTTTTAAAATAAAATGTATACGAAAGGGTGATTGATTTAAAACTTTTTGCATTTTTAAGGGAGATGCACACTTTTGTGGTACAATTTAAAATGAAAAGTGTGTAATGTGAAATGAGACAGATGGAGTAATACTCTTTAATCTTTATATATATATATAATAAAACCCACTTTGAGGTCAAAATTGGTCAACAATCTTTCGCCTATTTGAACTCTCCATTTTTTACCTATTTGAACTCGCTATTTTTTTTAAAATAATAATTACCTAATTTATTCCTAATTCAATCAATTGGCATTACTTTTCAATAATTAATTTGTGATCAATAATTAACAAAATGTACGAAAATTATACCTCTGCTCACGGAAGGGTGTTTGTATGATATATCTAAAGCATCCGTCAAAATGAACAAAATGGCTCAATGATGCTCCGATCATCCATTCAAGCTTTTGTTTATATTCAGCACAATCGTGAAGAAGGTTGAAGATCCAAATTTTCCAGAAAAAATGTATTTCCTAACGCCCTTAAAGGAAATAATTTTGGATTTAACAATCTCACAGGATTTTCTTTTTGGTATTATTCTTAAACCTATTTTATTCTCAATAGTATCTTATATGATTTTTTTTCTACTAACAATTTTTCATGATATATTCAAAACAAATAGTTGTTATTGGTAAGCTTGGACAAAATATTTCCATGAAAATGGTTAATTTCAATAAACAACCAACGAAGATGATGGAGTTTAGCCTGGAGGACTTTGAGTAAGTGTTTAATTTAATTTTTCTTCAATTTGTTATTGAAATCTAATACTTATCGAATTAATAAAATTGTTATATTTTTTTATACAGATCTAACACCATTAAAGTTACAATATGAAGTGAAGAATGGATGGATATGATTCGGCAGATGTATAACAAGGATTCGGAGAATGATGATTTTATAATCATCCAAATGTTCAAGGCAAAAATTCATGAACGCATGGTTTAAATACGGATGAAATCTTTATTTTTTTTTAATTTTATCTCAATTTAAAATAAAACAAGATTTCTCTATTTTGTTTAATTAAAAATTATTACAGATACTGTGTCCATCGGTGAAACATTTTATGCTTCAAACATCATATTCTCCCAGGAATGTGTTGATATACTTGAATACAAGAAGAGGTTTGAATATAATGTTTTAGCTTGATTCTCAATTATTAAGAAAGATTAGGTATTTTTTAAATTAATTTAACTTAATTATATATCATTTTATCAGGTTCAGTTCCAATAGTTTGTTGAAGAGATCAAAAACAACCATTTCAGCATCCACGTTTTCTAGCTTTGAGGATGATCTGCAGTTAGGGATCAACAACATTACAAGAATTCATGCACTATATACAAATTCTCAGGTATTAATACATGCACAATTAGAATTAAAATATTGCTACAATAACACATTTAATATCGTTATAATTGTTTATTTCAAAATTCAATTTAGATTGGAAATTATTGATTCTACGGCAAGGTACTTGACTTTGATACCAGACGTGGATGGTGGTACTTATCATGTTAGAATTGCATGAAGAGTTTGGTAAGAAAGAATGATCAATATTTTTGCAATCTCTGCAATCAATCTTCTGTCACCGGTTTAATAAGGTATATTATTAATAATATAATAATATATTGCCAACATAAATAATTTTTATCACAGTACTCAACTTTATGAATATTCATAGATAATTAAGTATAACTAAAATTCTTTTTTTTAAAGGTATAAACTGAAAGTTCTGATGGAGGATGGTACGGAGAGTGATTTTTTTCAAATTTGGGATAATATTGGAAAGAACTCTTAAATAAGAGTGCATCACAAATTTTGGATAATCAATCTGAGGTGATTTTTTTAATTAGAGTTTTATTTTTTTTAAATATAGATTGTAATTACTAATATTAGTTTTTTTATTAGGACTTTGATACCTTATTTCCCGAAGAATTACATGTATTGATTGGAAGAGAAATGATGGCTAAGGTGAATGTTAAAAGTACATCTTCGTTTAATGAAAACTCTGATGATGCTAATGAGAATAAGCATGCAATCATCAAAATTTGCATTGAGGAGAGCATCATATCAAAGTATGCATGCAATATGAACCCAAGTCAGGTAATTATTTTTATTACTTTAAAAATAAACCTCAATCTTTATATGATAAATATTATTTTTATGATCTGATTTTATTTTTATGTATATTTTAATCTTGATTTGTTAAAATTAATATCGGGATCTGAATTAATGTCAAAAAATAACAATGTTGGTGATAGTAAGGACTCAAAGGCAAGTTTGTATAGTGTCTTATTATTTACTTTCTTTTCAAATTATCGTATAATTAAATAAGTGTAAAATTTCAAATCAATATATTTGCATGTATTTAACAATCTATTATTTATTATAGGCTGATTCTACTTGCTATGATGACGAGGCTCCTCTCAAAGTTTATTGCGGATTTGTTGTAACTGAGGATATCGATGATGATTCATCAGTTAAAAGAGTTCTATTTGATGGGGATGGATCAATAAGTGTTTCCTCTAAAATGCAAAAGAAAGTCACTATTAAGATTGAGAAGAACTGAGATTGAATGTTTCTTTAAGAACATCATTTTTTTTGTTTAAATAAGTTTATAATAATCTTTGTGTCATGGATAATGTTGATTTTGGTGGATTTTCTTAATAATTATATCTTTCGTCATTTAATTTGTGTATAAATAATGAATTATTATTTTATAATAATTAAGTACTTACTACTTAATAGTATTTTTAAATTGATATTACTTTGCATATTTTTATCATGCATTTTTATTCAATTATTTAAATGGAAATTATAAGGAGGTTTAGAGTATGAATGGAGTATGAGTGCTTGATTAACGTGTAACAATAAAAAAAATTAGCAAGATACCGATACTGCAAACTTTATTAGTACCGAAATATTTTAATACATAAAATAAAATAAAATATCCAAATATTAGAGAAATGTAGCCACACGTTAAATAACACATGATTAAATTACATAAATAGTGGTGGTGGCCATGGTAGGTGGCCTATCGTACTGCACAACTTGGATATATATTGCTATGTAATTGTAGGATTACTAGCTGTTCACTGTATTCTATGTCAGTATGTTGACACTGAAAGAAAAAAACAAAAACAATTTATTTATACTAATATCCCCAGGCACATCCTCCACAAGTTTAACAGTGAGTCCTCCCTATAAGCCACTTGAGACACATCCTGCGATTTACCTCCTCCACCAATCCCCAGGGCAGGGGCGGTGGGGGCCCCTAATGGTAGGGTACACCATTTATACTAATATCATATATACATTGTCGCATGTTATTCTAAAAAATATTTACCGACAAATTTATTTATAGAACATTTCTTTGATTCAAGCTTATATTAAAATATTTTAAATTCAGTCCTTTAATATTGGTATGATTGCAACTTTTATTTTTTTTAATAATTTGGATCATTTATTAATTTGCATAATTAATGTTCGTTCTTCTATAAATAAAATTTTAATTTAGAGAATGATTATTTTACTATTTAATATTTTTAATAATTTGTGATTTTTAATTAATTCTGATTGCATAATCAACGTTTATTCATCTAGAAATAAAATTTTAATTTAGAGAATGATTCTTTTATTATTTCAATAATTATAATAATTTTAACTACAGATTATACATTAAAATATTATATCTCTCAAACTTATATATATTACAATAATATATTTTTTAATATTTGATTTGATTACTTGGTATAACAAATACTCTCTCCGTCCCCTTGAAAGGTATTCATTTGCTATTTGCACGTGGACGGTTCTAAGGTCTTTATTTGCTTTTTGCATGTAAATTAAGGAGTATTATTATTATAGATAAGATGGGTAATTGTATTAGAGGGAAGTGGTGAGTTATATTGTATATTTTCTTTATTAAATAGAGAAAATTGATGCTTTTGAAGCGGATGCCAGGAATAGTGAAATGGATACCTTTCAAGGGGACGAACGGAGTACTTGGTTTGAAAATTAATCATTGGTTTGATTATAACTAATTTATGAGAAATATATATAAAAGGTTATAGGAAGCTCTCTTATAATATAATTAATTGAAATGCCTATAATCAAATTATGCCTAGGTTTAAATGTAGTTTTTAGGAGATTCATAAAAATGTATGAAAGAAGGTTTTCATTTTTAAAAAATATAATAACAATTTTAAGTGAACGATCTATTAATTTTTTATTTTTTCAATTTATGAATAGGATTGTGTAAATAATTTTTCTTATAGAAATTAAATCGAGAAATAAATATATTACCTGTGAGTAATTCTTTCATCGGTCCTAATATCGATTCGTTTCACCTTAGGTAAACATTAACCAAGCATACGGGATGCAATACAATAATAAGTTTGGAATGATATTATTATGAATTTTTTAAATTGGACATGTCCGATCACGGATGGTGAACATTTAAATAGATATGAATTACGGGTATTTCTAACATCGATATTGATTATCTCTAATAATTATATTTTCTGGTACCCCATTTTACCTTAAGCATATTGATAAATAATTTTGGAGTAGTTACAAATATAGTAATAAATTTTTAAATGACACATATTCGGGTATGAGCGGTTGATATTTAAATAAATATGGTATACTTACAAGGTATCCATTTTACCATTTTGGGCGTTCACTTCAAAGTTATCCATATTTCTTATTTAGTAAAAAAATACACCACATGGCCCACCACTTCCCTCTAATACAACTACCCATTACACATATAATAATAATACTCCTTAATCCACGTGCAAAAAATAAATGGTTACCTTCTAAGTGGCCGGAGGGAGTAATTAATAAATATACAACTACCTAATATGATATTACATAAAATTGGATATTATATGTAAATAATTAATGGTATAACTTTAGAATATTTTGATAAACATGTTTGAGACGTGTACGAGTATCAACCAGTGGTTTAGGGTATACTGTACCCCGATAATTTAATATTTATCAGCAGTGAAATGACGACTTTACCCCTGTGATTTATGGTATACTTTTTTCAGTGGTTTAGGACATAATGTTCCCCGAGGGTTTAATATTTATCGGCAGTGTTTAGTGTTTGTTCCAATTGTAACATTATGACTTTACCCATGTGGTTTATCGTATACTATTATCCAGTAGTTTAGGGCATACTGTACACCAAGTGTTTACCATTTATCGGAAGGGAATAGTGTTTGTTCAAAGGGTAAAATTAAGATTTTACCTCAGTGGTTTTTGGTATACTGTACCCCAACAGTCTACATAGCATGTATTATGGAGGGAGTATATTATACACAAAAAATTAAGGTGCATTTTTAATTAAGTGCGGAGTATTTATTTGATAAAATCCCTGACCATGCAATACACGACACTGTCTTTTGATATTCTTACTGCTGCATGAGACGATATTACTAGGCTTCTCCTTCGAGTAGAGATAGAATGATTTATCCAAAAGGCATGATTTAGACTTCTCTCTCTGGTTTAAATAACATCAGAATACTTTTGTCCCGTGCAACACACGGTTTCAAACGCTAGTTTATGTATAAAAAGCAAATAGGGAGGGACTTATAGATAAGATGGGGAGTAATTTTTCAATTTTGTCCTATAAAGTAAGTTGTGATTTAGGTATGAGTAACATTTTTTAAAATATGATATTTTAGTCCTATAAAGTAAGTTATTTGAGTTATATTAAAGTAACATTTTATAAAATATAATATAGAGAAATCAAATATTAATCAACAATTATCATGCCGTAATATATAGTATAGATAGATCAAATACTAACCCACAATTATTTATCGTGTATTATGTTGTGTCGGTAATTGCGATATGATATATTATTTCTTTTCTTAGACAACCGCCATCAGCGACCCAGTTGTTGGGTCGTCCATATAGGACAAAAGAGAGGATTTAAAAATAAATAAATAAAAGTAAAATCTCAACCGGTTGAAGTTTGATATCACCGCATGACCTGTACGACAACACATTTAATCTAATTTATGCCACATGTCACTCCATTATTGTATCCAAATAATTCTTTTATATAAATTCTACAGGTAATTATACAGCTTTTGTTTAAAATATAAATAAAATTCTTATTTTTTTTTAAATTTACAAATAAAATATAACATTAATTATTACATTTTTTTTCATTATTGTATTTTGAATGTATTATATTAGTATAATTTTAAATATAATTAAAAAGTTTTAAATAATATATATTAATTTTATATACAATATAGTATACATATATAATTGGGAGAGAAATTAATATTTTATTAAAAAATTGGGTTGGATTGAGTTATTGATGGAGTACTCCCTCCGTCCCGCTCATATTGCTAAGTTTACTGTAGCTTTTGTGAGAGCTTTATGCAGTCAAACGATGCAGTTTGACCGGGACAGAGGGAGTATTAAAATTTTGAGGTTGAGTTGAGTTGTGAATGGTATTCGTGGATGTGAGATAAACGAATATTTTATTTGAATGTTGGGTTGTGCATTGGGCTTATCCATATATATACACACACGATGTAGAGCTCGAACCAATTTTTGCAAATGGCAGCAGCTTCAGATTCCCAGAATTCTTCAAATTTAGTGACGCCTTTTATCAAACACGTGGTGGACGATGTCAAAGCTATCATTTCTACGCGCAAATTCAGTAACGACCCATTTGCTCTGAGTTGCGATTCACTCCCCGTCATTGATTTCACTGCCCTCTTCGCCGACGATCCCGATCAACGCTCCAAATCCATCAACCGCCTCGCCAAAGCCTGCGAAGAATGGGGCTTTTTCATCGTAAGCTCAATCCTTAATTTCTTCGGTGCTGAAATAAATTTTTTATTAATTTGGGTGTTGTGTTTTTGAGTGCAGTTGGTGAACCATGGCATAGGTGAGGATCTGATGAGTGCGATATTCTCAGAAACAAAAGAATTTGTGAATCTGAGAGATGATGAGAAAGAGCAATACTACAAGGCGGACCATAGGGATCCGATTATCTGTGGGAACTTGAATTTCACCCCAAAATCAGGGGTGAATTTCAATTTCTGGAGGGAGTATCTTAAGGTCCATGTTCACCCTGAATTCCACTGCCCAAACAAACCCCAATCCTTAAGGTACAATCCTTCAACCAGTGAGTACAACAACCATCTTAATTCTTATTTATGGTTAACGAGTGATGCAGGGGAGTAGTGCGGGAGTACGCGAAGAAAATGGGGGAGTTGACCCGGAAGCTATTCGGAGCGGTATCCGAATCCCTGGAACTGGAGCAGGAGTACGTGGATGGAGCGCTGGGGCTGGAGTCGAGTGCTCAATTATTTGTGGCAAATTACTACCCAGCCTGCCCCGAACCGGATCAAGCAATCGGGTTGCCACCACACACAGATTATGGGCTTCTCACATTGCTCATTCATAACGGTGTGCCTGGTTTGCAAATCCAGCATAATGACCAATGGTTTCATGCTCATTCTCCCACTAACTCCATACTCGTTAATGTCGCTGATCAGCTTCAGGTCACTTTCTCACCAGATCTGGATCCTCTCCATTTCATACTTCTAAAATTTACATAAATTTCTTTTAACCGTAATTTCCACCAACCACTACTTAACACGTCGTACACCATGTCACCATTATCTAATTAAATTTTAAAAAATAATTTAATCTTTTATTTTTGTTTTTCTCATGTTATGCCTGTGGTGATGTGACAATTTAATATCACGCAAATCAAAGGAAATTGAGGAAATTTACAGAAACTTAAAGGGAGAGGACATTTTTTTTTCTCTAAAACTTGGCGTGTGACAGCGTATCCCTGTGCACTGTACCCCAAATCCTATACTTTCGAAAGTTATACCATTTGATACTAAATGTTATATTTTTAGTAAAATAATTTTTGATTTTCTGAGTAAAAAAATTAATTTTTCAATGAAAAAATTATATTCTTATTAATAAAAGTATGGTGCTCCAATTATAAAGGCAGTGTAACTCTTTTTTACGAGACGTAGGGAGTATACTGTTATACCAAAACTCTTTGTTTTTTCCCCTAAGGATGTGACGTATGCCAAATAATGTTAATTTATGTTTATTTTGAGATAATTTAATTTTATATGAAATCAATATATAAGAGCATGAGTTATATGTGAGAGATAGTAAGATGTGATGTGTAAGAGATATTAGATATTTATTTAATCTGATTTTATTAAACCAATTAAAACAAAGAACGAATTATATAATTCTAAACTTGGATTAAAAAACCAAAAACAAACAAACCTTATATTTATGGAACCTACGCAAACATTTGTATGAGATCCGAAAATGAGTTTTGTGACATGAATTAGAAATGATAATACTTAATAAAAAGAGATATCTTATCTACGTAAAGTGATAGTAGTTGTGAAATGAACTATTTCATGAATAATTCAAAGTATTAAAAAGAAAACGAGATAGCATCTTCAATAAAAAGTGAAGTGATAATATTTTTAAACGAAAAGTGATAATTTAAGAAAACAAATTAAGTGTTGCTATTTCTTATTTTGTGGAGTATTTTCTATGATTTATAATTTATTTTGCTTATAAGGTTAAATATTTACTAGTTTTATAATTTGTTATTAATTTTAATGAAATAATTTTGATTTAAAAATAAAAAAAAAAGTTTGACATGATTAAGCTAGGTCTAACGATTTAATCTATGCGAGTTGATTGGACAGTGTTTTAGTAATGGTAGATACAAGAGCGTGAAGCATAGAGCAGTTTTGAACGAGCGGATTGAAAGAGTGTCAATAGTGTTTTCGTATGGGCCGTCCAAGGACGTTATGGTTGCTCCGGCTGCCCACCTAGTGGAAAGAGACTGCCACGCAAACTATGCTTCAATCAGCTATCAAAATTTTATCGACCAAAAGATCACAAATAATCGGAGTTAAGATGCACTTTCAGTTTCATAACTTTCGTCAAATTCGATTTTCGCCCAAATTACTTAAAATTTTCGGTTTAGTCCCGTAGCTTCTCAAAATTTTAGATTTCGTCCAAAAACTAATTTTTCATTGCAAATTGTCCTATAACTCCTATTTTTTTTAAATCGCTTCCAAAATTTGGGACATATTTGAAAATTTTCAAGAGTTAATTTGGGATGATTTTGAAAAAATTTCAGGAGTTATGAGACGATTTGCGAAGAAAAATTTGTTTTGGGATAAAATTTAAAATTTTAAGATAACTACGGGACTAAACCGGAAATTTTAAGTAATTTGGGATGAAAATCGAATTTGAAAAAGTTATAAGACTGAAAATGCATTTTAACTCCAATGAATCGTAAATCAATTAATATGGCTGTTAAGTAAATGAATCTAAAAGAAAATGAGTAAATGTGTTGTAATATTATACTCCATGTATGAGTGAGACTTATGAACAATTATCTTATTTACTTTACTAGCATTTTAACATGTGCTATGCACGGGGATACGTTATGATAAAAATAATGTATTTGTTTGTAATTTATAAAAATTTTAAAATAATGAGCTTTGGTTATTATATTAAAGTTATTTAATTGCATTTAAGGTAATATATTGTGAGTGAAATCTCATATATTATTTTGATTTAATTTTTAATGTATTAAGTAATATAATAAATTCCTTATTAATATAATATAATAGCATGTATACGAAAGATGCTTAAGTCTACAATAATAAATTTTGAAATTGAAATTTTGTTATATTATGAAAAATGAAAGTGAAGATCTTAAAAAATGATTGGTTAGTCAATTCAAAGTCGAAGCTTTAATGTAACATTGACATAATTTTTATAAAAATTAATATGTTAAATATAAATATTTACAAATAATATAATTAACACATAATATAATTTTGTGCTTAACAAAGAAATTAAATCAACGAATCTTTAAAAACTTAATCATTAAATTTCTATAAAAATAAACAATAAATTTTTAAAAAAGTATAACAACTCCCATTGAAAGATATATGAATTGAGATAATTTTGATGTTTGTAATGCTATAAGGGCATCAACAATATTAAACACCTTAGTAATAAATTTAAAGCAGTATTAAACATTATGTAATTTCAGTACATAACAAATTAAGAAAAATTACGTATGACCTGCCAAATTTATCTTCCTCAATAATACCTAATAATTATATAAAAAATTTTGACTCGAAATTACCAATTTTAACAAAACTCAATAGAAAGAATGAATGATATCCGGAACATTATTTATGCCTTAATTAAATTTAGAAATTTAATTCATTCCAATGTCTCAATCAACGAACATGATGATATTCAACTCTATAAATATAATAATCAAACATTTCTAAAAACTTCTCTAAAAACATAATTCTTACAAATATCTGTTTTCCCGCCGCTGTCCTTGTCCAACAAAATCTTCAAACCTGCTTTCGTGGTTGATCTTGACACAACAACGTACAGTTGACCATGACTAAATACTGGTCTCCTCAAGTACAAACCAACATTTGAAAGGGATTGGCCTTGACTTTTGTTTATAGTCATTGCATACGACACGATCACTGGAAGCTGCCTTCTTTGGAACCTAAAAGGATAGATTAGTGTTATTATATCATGATTGTTATATTTAATGGATACAAACCTATTTAATGGAACCTAAAAGGATAGATTAGTGTTATTATATCATGAACCAAAATAGGTAATTTCATTGGAACATAATCTATCCATTAACATAATCTATCCCTAAATTGATCAAATTTCATTGGTATACCAAAATACAAACGTAATTTCAAATCAGACCAACAATCACAAGTTCAAAACTTATTATATATGTAAAAATCAAGATAAAGTTCAGAAGATGCATAATAAATTAATAAAATTCAAATGTTCAATGGTGTGCTCTATTACAACAGAAATGCATTTGTGCAGAACATTGTAGTCATCCTGTGCAGTTGTGTATATATATTTTGAATAATTTAATCTTTCTCAAAAACTATTCTGAAGCTTAACACATGTCTACTCTATCTCAGCCACTACTTCTTAAACGTTAACTCACTATTTGATTCATTAGTGTGGTCATTTTGTAAAATGTATTTCTCATATTTTTTAGGAGATTATAAGTATTTTATTTTATTTTTGGAATTATAAAAGCTCAGTAAAATTCACTCACAAAAGTCTCTACAATCCCTAAACCTATAAGCAACCTTCATGTACAAATCTATCACAGATAAAACCAACACACCTTTACAATTATAAAAGGCCAAAACAGTTTCATTTTTTCCATTTTACGTTAATAACTAATATGATGGGATGACCTTAATATTATCTATAGTAATCATGATGATGATAATAATTATATAAAAAAATGATTCACATGAATCAATGGTTCATTATTTGAACCTATAATCATGCAATATTGCAGCATGCTTACTCAAATCCAATCAATATCTATACCTCTATGCTTTGTATACTAAGCATGGCCTCAAGTTTGGTGAAAGCTTTCAAGACATTATTTCTAACATTGACTTGAAAATAAAAATATATCAAAATGATGAGAAAATAATAATAATGATCGACCGTATCTTATCTAACATGGCTTGAAAATTTCTTAGCAAAGGTACAACATTATTTCTACTCATCAAGGGTGCAATGAAAAATAATAAGGTCTACCAATTTCATCATACAAATATAACTTGCATTGCATCAGATTTTCTAAATTTGTGACAAAATCAAATTTCACCAAGTTATCACAGTAACCTTAATACACTAAATAATGACCACAATAAAATAAAAAAAACCAACTGAAAGTGATGACTAAAATCATATTGCGACAATCAAATAGTGTACTAAAAGCCAACCTTGATATTTGGCTAAATTGTGAATAGACATAATTTGTATCGCTTCCTCAAAGTTAATTTCTCAATATGATCCAAAGATAGTTATCAAAAAAAAAAATTAAATTTTTTGTTCAATAAGAACTAATTGATTTAATTTCCGTATCAAATTTAAATTTCCTAAACCATCAAACTCATAAACATCAAACATTAAGCACCATATCAGTAAATATGACAATACATTTAACATGAGAACATTCTTATTAAGATCATCAAGAACTGTAGTCGTCTTGGCCTTAAGAATAAAAAATGTGCATGCCATGTAAGTTTAATTCTATTCTTAACCAAGATCAAGCACATAAAATTTATGGAATATAGCAATAAATAATGTTAAATTGTGTAAAATTTTACTTAAAAAATAAAAAAGGAAATTATTAAAAACACGTAAAGGAAAATATTGCAAATCAATTAAATTTCATATTATTATTTTTTACAGATAAAACTAAATTTCAGAAAAAATATATACCCATAAATGATGAAAGAGAACTTTACCAAGAGCCATAATGAACTTAGTAACTTCACATATAAGAAATTAAATCGTGCTAGTGCTTAATCTATTTGAAATTCCAAGCAAACAATGTCAATCAAAGACAAATTATGTAAATCCAGTTCATTTTCAATATAACATATAGGAAAGCAGCAACACCATGGTTGAAAGCTCAAGAAAACTACCCCATCATCCCCCAAAACAACATCCTAAAAGAAATTTATCTATAATATATCTCTAGCAGAAAATAATAGAACAAAATATCAAATATGCTTAAATTATCCTACTAATATAGAATCCATTTAGAGCCTACAATTTAGCCACTTTTATACCTTTTCAAGTCATATAAGTACAACTTTCTCAATAATTATACGGCCTTTTAAAATCATGAGTTTAAAGGTAAACATAGCTGGCATACATAATGACATTGACATGTTAAACTATTTGTCAAAAAATCTTTTTTTTTATTGTGAAACTTTACAAAGAAGCACCTAAATAGAGGAAAGCAATTATAGGAAATGAATGCCCAGTCGCAAATTTTTGCTAAAGCGTTACACCAATCATACCCACAATTTAATGCATATTTTTATTATCATGAGCAATTTCAAGCCTTACTTTAAAAAAAATTATGGCCAGGTTCACTGACTCAGTCTTTAAGGGTTGGAATGAAAAATCTAAAAGAGAACTCCTGAAATTTACCATAAAAATATTGAATTAAGTCAATATTTTCCTTAATTAGGTATTTAATCATCATAAGCAGAATTTCCAAGTTAATTTATATCCAAATACATGATGAAAAAACATAACTGAAATATGATGCAAATGGGTAATAAACTACAATCAAGAAAATTCACAAAGGAAAAAGAAGTATTTTAGTATGTATGAGAATTCGCAGAGGAAAAAAGAAAAATTCATAGAGGTCAAAAACATCAGTTGCCACGATTAGTAAACTAATCAAAAATATTACCGACCTCTATATCTTTTATAAACAGCTAAATGTTGGATGAGCTTGGAGTATACAAATACATCATCAGATAAACTGTAAAAGCACCAGATGTCATTTTATTTGAGCCCGAGAGCAATTGCATACCTTGAAGATTCTTCATGCCAGAGAATTTATTTGAGCTAGAGGAGCACTGGATATAAATTAAGATAACGCACTCCTGATCACAGTCGAACAACCTATTTCATGTCACCTATACAAACCAAAGTAAAAGAGCATGTTGACAACCCAATGCATAGTAAATCAAGAATGAAAAATTAAGTGTCTATTATGATAGATATAATATCAACAATTTTGCACTAAACTCACAAACAAAAAAATAAAATAAATTTCCATCCAACTTCTAAAACGAATAAGTTAGAATGCTTTCCAATAATTCACCTGACATACATCTCCAATGAATCAGCACGAACCAAATATGGCAAAAATAACACTATTAAGGTTAGAGAACAATATCCAAACAGGAAACACATTTCAATCAAGAATACTAATCGTGTCAACTGATGTTTAGCTTTGACTACAACGTCTATATTGACCAACATAAGTGCTATGAGAAATATTTTAAAAAATAAAAAGAAGGTGAGAGACAAAGAAAGACAAACCAAAGTAAAAGAGCATGTTGACAACCCAACGCATAGTAAATCAAGAATGAAAAATTAAATGTCTATTATAACAGATATAATATCAACAATTTTGCACTAAACTCACAAACAAAAAAATGAAATAAAATAAAATTTCCATCCAACTTCGAGAACGAATAAGCTAGAATGCTTTCCAACAATTCACCTGCCATAAATCTCTAATGAATCAGCACGAACCAAATATGACAAAAATAACACCATAAGGTTAGAGAACAATATCCAAATGGAAAACACATTTCAATCAAGAATATTAATCGTGGAAACTGATGTTTAGCTTTGACTACAACGTCTATATTGACAACATAAGTGCTATGAGAAATTATATAAAGAGAATGTGAGAAACAAAGAGAAGTTATGAAACATAAAAAGTAAGACAAGGATACATGATGATCAAGATGCATCTTTGATGGATTAGAATTGCTGGAAAAAATGTGTAATAAAAAAAGCACATTTAATTAAACGCTACATAAATTAATTTTACCAAATGGTCATAAAATGATACCTGACATTATTGTATTCCTCCTAAGCTTTCAACTGCACATCCTTCCTATGCCCTCACATTAATAGGCCACAAAAACATCCTCAAAAACTCCATAAATTCACAAAGAAATAATTAGACCCAATATTTCTCACCTATATCAACATAAAAATAAAGCACAATTGGGAGAAAATAAAAAAAGATAAGTAAAAGAATAGAAACAACCAACCATGAGATTTGTCGGGAAGAACTGTTGCCATCTCCTTCACTAAGTATATATCTCACTCTCATCAACTCCTCTTCCATATTGCGATTCAAATTAAATAAATCAAATCAGCACACGCCATTCAATAAGAAATACGCACCAACATAGTCACATGCATGTACAGATATAAAAAACACATACTTCATTGGAATTTTTGATTCAACGAAAATTCTTGTAATTTTTTTCTAAATATACAACAGACAATGTGAAGGAATCTCCTCAAAATCCTGTAAATGATTAAGAAAAAGGTGCTTAATAAAATCAAAAACTAAAACTAAGCATTAAAATTAACATAAAATTGGACTACATCTATAACATCTTTGAAATAATCCATTTAATTTTGAATGATTTCACAATGAAACCCTAAAAGAGAGAACGCAATAAACTTAAGATAAGTCTAACAAAGATAACAGAAACAAAATGCATAACTGTAATATGATGCTCAGTGATTTTCATTTCCAGATTTGTGATATAAATGCGCGACTCTAATAGGATTACACTTGAGAACCAAGGAATATAAACAATTTCACAGGTTGGACAATAATTTAATACTTGCACAATTGTTCAATATAACAAATTCAGAAACTTTAAGGATTAGGACTATCTGAATTTAGTTGTGTTTACAGACTTTAAGGTCACAGACTTTACACTAAAATATCTTTAGATTCTGCAGAGGGCAACCCACATGTTGTTTAGTTGTGTTTGACTATTATTTGTAAATGAAATTTTATTTATTAATCTATAAGCATATAATCAATTAGAATATGGGTACTAATTTATTTTCTTTATTAATCTATAAGCATGTAATCGATTTACAAGTAAAATTGCATATTAGGTGTAATAGTAAATTAAAGAGACATTATATATTTAATATACTGCTCTATCTCCAACCCAATTAAATAAATTTGGTTTCAACATATCTATAGTGTCTCAAAATTTGTTTCATTACACGACACTTCTACTTTGTAATATTATACTACAACTATACCAGATATGCATAATTTCTTGCAGGAGCAATAAGCATACATACCCATTTATAAATGTATTTATAAAAAATTTATCATAATACTACCTTGCGAAAGCCTTATACACTATAAATGTATTTTCGACTTTACTTAAACTCTCCACATAGAGAACATCTGATTTTCTTTCATGGCTTTCTATAGTAATCACAGAACAAAATATGTCAATTCAATTTGTTGTGTGAATAAGATTTCATCTAGCTAGTTATAATTCACTTTCATAAAAATACCCTTATAAACTTTGATAATTCAAAGGTTAAGAAGATGAATCACTAACCTTCAACACAGTTTACTCCTACCACAGCCACATTGCCTTTGCAAAAGGCCACGAATGAGTGCCTATTTGCAATAAAATGAATATTAAGAAGTCAAACTTTTTATTAAATACATTTATGTGAGCATCATATAATTATCAATATACATAGACACCAGCAAAAATCATCTCTGGTGTAATAAGAAAGTAATTATAATAAGTACACTATCGGGTACCCAACAATAGGTGTATGATTAAGACTCTCAGAAGTACACTATATCAACCATGAGCATAGGCTTTAATAAATAACCAAATCATAATCAATTCTTGGTACTTTGCAGCATGGATGAGGCACCTAATAAATTACCCCAAACTTATAATAGTGATGCTTACATTATCAATTTATCATAATATTTGAGAAAAATTATTACGTGGTTAAACTCAAATTCCAAACCTTCAACATATTTAATAATCATAAACTAAAAGTATCAAAACATAGAGAGTGACTGAGTTGAGTCTTTTTACAGCAAATTTCATTGAACATATTGGAAAATCAAAATCATAGAATATGTTAGCACATGACTTTCAAGTGTTATATATGATATTAGCACATATTCTTTGTGTTGTGACTATGAAGTAAAAGCAAAACCAAACTTGGAAAATCAGATTGAAAAAAAAAATAGAGTATGCAAGGAAAAATGTACCAACCTAAGGAAAAGAACTCACCAACCGAGGAATTTGATTTGCGCGTGGGTGGTACACCATCTGTTTCTTGACAAATGAGGGTTATAATGTCCAACACATTTTCAGATGCTTTAACAACACACTAAACTTCACACCATCATTACTAATAAATTATGATGTCACCACATTAAAGATGCATTAGATGAAAAGGATATCCACAATCAAGATACACACTAAACTTCACACCATCACTACAAATATGATTTAAAAAAGATATCCAAAGATAACAAAAGGAAAGTGGTATAACATCATCAACGTAATATGTACTAATTAGATGAGAGTGCTCAATAATGATAGATTAATAATATTGCACTATGATTTTTACAATAAAAATTAATCACAATATATCCAATAACAATGTACAATAATTCTAACCTCTAGAAGTATAATTGATTGATTAAAAGCATCACATAACCTGAAATTTTTCATTGAGTTATTTTTACAAACACTTGGCATGCATGAGTTTTGTTAGTTCAAATTTCAAAGAACAATGCATTAATTTATCCCAAATTACTCAAAAAAGCACCAAGCACATTTAATTTTGTTAATGATAGATGTATAGCATCCTCAATACAACTTACTTACCTCATTATGATAGAAAATAAAAAATCGAATAGAAAGGGTTTAGAACACACCTTGTACTTGTTGAGTGCAGTGAAAAACTTGTTGTAGCTTAGTATTTGGGGGCAGGGATTATGTGGAAGAATTTATAAATGAAGTTCTTCAACATGTGTTGGGAAGGAACTGGTGCAAATTGAAAAAAAATGGGAGAAAGGAACTTGCAATAGTTATACTTTTTTTAACAATACTCACAACAAACCTATTTCAACATAATTACAACAGTAATTTCTTAATATACCCTTCCACTTAAAGATGCTTTCTCCCAATTTCTTAGTATATTTGTCTACTTTCTAATCTCACCATTATCTCAATTTTTTAGTAAAAATAGGAATTAAGAAGATTCAAAACGAAAGTATGTACGGCAAGACATTTAAGCAGCAAAGTAACACGTATTTCACATTCTACATATCTTGCGTCTTTCTGATATCTTCATCTAAGTATGAGAGAGAGATAATAACCTGCCAGCCAAGATCTTCAATGATCGCAAATTTAAAAAAATACTTCTACTCATTATTCTGTTTTAGCATATCCATCTTATGTCCTCTTTTTATCAACTACAGAAATAGCATCATCTACACTAAATTAGCAAAACAAAACAAAGAAGCCCGCAAAGTACTTTCAACCAAGTTTTTTTTAAGGTAATCAAGCTATCTGAATGCTGAATTGTAACAAATAGTCTTCAGTATTCTTGGTGACTAATTAACTTGAAAATTTCAGTGGTCCCAAAAAGTGGGATGTACTAATCTCAGTACATCTATCAAACAAATCAATAACTTATAAATTGATCCAAAAAATGAATCAAATTAATTATATGAAATGAAAAAACCAAATACTGCATTAGATGCATGTTAAAGATAGAAGTTGTGAGAGTACAACTTCTATATCATGAATTATTAAAAACTTGACCAAAAAAAACCATATGCTTCACTAAACCATTGTCCCCATATTTACTTAACACAAAAACACTTGTTCTTTATATAAAACACACATAATCCAATAAGGTCGTGCACTCGAATTATTGTTTTAAGCATTCCACAAATGTCTTAAAAAAATATACGAAATATGTTTAAAACAAAAGGGAAATTTAATTATATCTATCTAACATTCCATAAGTTCATTTGTTGTAAAACAGTTCATAAAGAATTGTGCACAATGAGATAAAAAAAATATAACCATGAGCAAATAATCCAAAAGACCAGTCATACAAATGGTATAACATATGATCTACAATTAAGAGAATATAGAATATAGAATCATGAGGAAACAAAATATAGAATCTCTGTAACTGATTAATATTCCTAAAATTGAATAATGCAATACACAAAAAGTAGTAGAAGCTATCTAAAGAACATATAAATGCAATTATATTTTTCTTTATGTTCGAAAAATAAAAAAAGAACGGGTATAGATCTAAAAGCTTGCATAATATTCAACAAATAAATATCGATACACTTCATAAAGTATAATAATATTTAAAAAAATAGTTTCCAAACCTCTACCCAACATCTCCACCGCCGCAATTGGCAGTTAACATTAATTACGAAAAAATATCACCTGCCCAAAAATGAAGAAAAAGGGGTTCTAGAAACTGATAAAAGGTAGACATCAGCATACGTAAGATTTGAACCAATCTACTAACATTTGAACAAAAGTTCATAATAGGAGCTGAGAAATTACCACTTCGATGGAAGATATGAACAACCTTCTCACCAGTATACATACCTTGCCCTTCATGAGACCTAAATTCAGTTAGTTATCTCTGCAAAAATAAGCATTTAAATCAAACAATCAAAAAAACATTTAACAACTATTATATGATATATCTTTCCGGTCAAAGGATCCAGCCTTTTCCCAACACATCGGTCAATTAAAATGTCATCTGGCACCTACAAAAAAAATGTCCTGAGTCATGACATTTTTTTTGAAAAAGAGAAATTTCCAAGTTAATTCTCAAAGCATAATCCAAAATCAAGTTTTATTTGTTTGTGTGTCATAAAACAAGCATGAATTACATCAGAAATTCAAAAAGGTCAGATTTGATTCAAGCAACTGCATGCCTGGACCTCAAATCACGAAGCTTAAAGCTCACAGGTTGCAATTAATATAGCATCTACTATATATTTTATAAGTTCAATGAACTAAGTAGACATGCACTCCTAGCCAAAAAAACATACTTTAGATATTTAACAACTATTTTCTGTTAGGCTCTACAGCTGATTTGAGCTGATAGTCAAGCAGTCTGTTTAAATTTGTAAAATAATTGTACATTTGCTATCTTTTGAAATGACATTTAAGAAAAGTTTTGTGGTTGTTATTCTGGTAATTTCTTTCTCGAATCAGTTAAGACTGAAGCAGTGTATAGATTCAGTCAAGTTCGGCAATGGTAAAATCATATGATAATAATAAATCTTTTGAATCATAAAATATATAATGAGGCACATACATCGAGCATAATGTAAACATCTCCAGTTTCTCCAAACTCTCTTCTTGGGCAGAACTTCATGGGAATCCATCTAAAAGCCATCATTTCTCCTTCACATCTTTCAGTGATAGCCGGGTTGTCACCATCTACAAAATCAAGTTATGATGCAACAACTTCACAAATATAAAAAGGAAATAATTAAGGGATCCTATTCATACAGTTGTCACAATTTCATCTGGAACCAAATGACCAGAATTCATGTACTGCTTCACTTGGTTACCAATATCTGTACCAGCTGATACTTCAGCTTGCAGAATATCTCCCGTTGATATGTGTACTACTCCAAAATGAAGAAGCTAAGGATGTAATCATAAAGTGAACTGTAAAGGAAAAAAAGCTCTATATAATTTTTTTTCAATATTTGATAACAAAAGTATTATCTAGAGAATCAAAGTATTATATTTTTTAGGTTTCTAAAGCCTCAGTTAGTCAGAGTTTCCATTCTAATGAAGCCTCAATCTGTCAAAAATTGGAGGTCATTGGAGGATCATTTTCTACTCAAATAAACTGAGATAGAGCACTATCTTTGATAAAGTGCAAACTTATATTGAGGGAAAAAAGTGTAAAAGTAGTACTCAGGTACAACACAAGAATAAAATGGAATGAATAGCAACAAATCAAAGATGGTCACATTTGAGTTTGAGAAATAATCATAAGAGACATATGGGTGAAAAAAGAATAATATTATTATTTAGCATGTAAAAAATATATATTAATATGCACCCTTTCTTTTTCTAAGCAAATTATAAGTGTAAAATGCATTGTTCAGCAACTCCTTAAGACAACATATATGAACTATATTTTTATGATTTATTTTATTCTTCTTCATCTTCTCATGTACATATATTTCTTTCATCACTTCTAGAAGCTGAATTATAAGCAAATAAAATTGTTCCTACAAAGATGTTAGAACATAGCATCAAATCCAGTAGAATCAACAATATATATATATAATCAAATCACCTTCTTAGCAATCATCTCACGCTGAGTCCCTTTCTCTGAAGTTGGGGCACCTGATGTCATCACTTTCAATGGCTCATCCTTCGATAGAAGAATCAACTGAATTGGCAGATATAATTAACTTGGTTAGATCTCAAGGCTCAAACTGTTGGCTGAACAGTAAGCTAAAGCAAGAAGTAATAATCCAGTAATTGACTTTATTATAAAACTCAGTGCCACAACAATATTGAAATTATCCCCACTACTCAAATTATGTACCAGCTGCAAATCCAAGTTTAAAAATAAACAAATGAGCACACAGATGATTAAATTAGAAAATAAATGTTAAAATTGTTCCCCTAAATCTAAAGGGGGAAGAAGAAATCATAAGTATTGGCAGTGATCTTGATAGAACTGGAAAGGGATCACATTGTACATTATTTATCACTCCTGAATTAAATAGAAACAGGTAGAATCATTCTCAAATAGATTTAAGATTTAGAACAGGAGTTGAAGAACACAATGAATCGAAGGAATTCTCATTTAATCAAATCTCCAGTACCGCAATGAAGATGTCTCGATACTGCTCTATTTCCGACGACTTGAAGCCTTGGCGATGGGAGAATCTTCCCCCAGTGGCTTCGACGCTCTTCATTTCGTGAGATTTTGATTCGTAGAATATGAAATTTAGAGTGCAGTACTTCATCTGTTTATTATTAATAAATATATTAGAATTAAGAAAACAAATATATATAGGTAGATAGAGAATCATCACCTTTTGTAAGAACAGGAAGGAATCATCGATTAGGATTTTTGAACTATTCAAAAACACTATCTTTGCAAAGTTGATTACATCAATTTGGGACGGTAGAGCATAAATCTGAAAGATTAGGGTTTCTACAATTATCTAACAATGTATACAAAAATGTGTGAGAAGATAATTCAATGATTTTGATTTAATTGAAAAAATAAATAGTGGAAATTGGAATAGATAAGTACCATAGGTGAATATTAATTAACCAAAAGTGGTGAAATTGGTTTTGGGGGGAAAATCAGTGTAAAAATAGGTGGTAAGATAGGTGCTATTATTCTGAGCACTTCATCACATTAAACCTCTATTTCAGTATAAAAAGAAGAAGGAACAAATCACCTATTCTCCAGAAAAAACCCACCAAATTTGATAATTGAAAAAGCTTGAATTGGAAACAGATGGTTCCTCATTCTAACCACCATCTCAGCGCAAATTGCTCAAATAATTATCCCACCATATGAATTTTCCTAGAAACCCAATCCTGCATGAAATAAAATTAAAATGTCAGATAGAAATAGACAGGGGAAAGAAATATCTTAGATGAACCCAAAGTTCATAAAATATTATCCCAGAGTAATTGATCGGTTATGATCAACAAAATAGTTTTCTAAATATAGAGTTTTCTAAAGGGTCACAATCCTTGATAAGCATCTATATTTTTCGAACATTGCTGCTTCACATTGGACGTGAATAGTCATTTCAAATGCAATCAAAAACTATTAAAACCTACATCGATTGTCTGCTGCTGATGCTATATTTTGGAGTGTCATTGTCATCTTCATCTCTATATATGATTTTCTTTTGAAGCCCAAATCGCAGCCCCCACTAACTTTACTGCAAAAATGTAAATGAAAAAATATGAAGAAATATTTAAGAGATAAAAAAACATGTATCAAATATGTAAGTTTAATAATGCTTTTATTAATCGCTGATATTTTGTTTAATGTCTAATTGAGATCCACAATAAGAACCATCATTCATAGACTCTAATTCTTATGCTAATGGGAGAATGTTAATTGTCAATACAAATCTGAAAAGTACTTTTAAAACATGTAGTTTTATATGATTCTTGGGAACAATAAGTTAATTTTCAATAAGTTAATATTGTAGAAATAAATTTTGCCCATTTAATAGAGTAGATAAAATGATGAGAAATTTGCTCAATATTTAAACATTACATCATAGTATTGAAAATAGAATATCTAGCTGAAGACCATAGAACATCATGACCTATATAACAGTATAGGAAAAACATAGTCACAATAAAAGAACAAATCACTCATATAGATAATTACAAAGAAATCTATATTAAATGATATACAAATATATCAATTGTTCTGAAAAAACAAATACAACATAAATAGTCAAGGAAAAACCCAGAAGTAATAACACATTAATACAATCGAGAGTTGTACCTATCAAATCATCCATTGAAATCTAAAAACAATCAGAAAACTATACATCAATAAATTTTGTGAAAAAATAAATAAAAGCTTATTGTACTTTGTATAAGTAACGATCGAACTCTTCCAAATATTGCAATGAAAAGTATGATAACATCACTTTCTAGACACTTTTATGATGGAAGGCTTTGGTGCTTGATTATAAATAAATGTAAGAAATTAAGTTAGGATAACTCATAATTAGCAGCGTGATAGTCTTACCATCTAGCCCCACTTTCCTAATTTTCTATAAAGAATGTACTGAAATAAATAGAGAATCTAAAGAAGAACTTACAAAATCAACTTCGATTGTGCTTATGTAACTAACTGTCCACATATAACTCATCCTAAAATCATCATACAAAAAGCATTACTTCATATCTTACCCTCGTAAAGTGAACACAACAAAATTATAACATAGATTAAAACTTTCCCTCTTTTCCTATGTACATGATTAGCATAAATGAAATCAAAATGGATTTATATTACTGTTACCTCTTTGAATCTGATAATGTTGGGGTGCTTCAAGGATCTATGGTCAATAATTTCCCTATGCACATATTTATCAGTCTAAAAAAAAGTTTAAAAAAATCAATAATTGAGAAGAGTAATTAGACAAAAATCAAAAGAAAGAGAGTTACCTTTTGCCTCTCTCAATGTACTTAACCGCAAATCATCAACATGTTACCAAAAGAGGAATAATTAAGAAAAATAAATTCAATTCTGTTTCACATGATTCTCATATATGCAATCTTGTTATCATTTCCAAGAGAGAGAGAGAGAGTGTGTGTGTGTGGAATTAATTACTGGAACATCGAGTTCGCTAGCGGAAAGGGTATCAACATCATCAGTGCTGGAAAAGCTGGAAGAAGATGACAAATATTAAAAGGAATTATCCTTAGGCGACACAAATTCATCTTAGTGTTAATTGAGCTATAAGCATAACCCATAAATAATATTTAATCTTGTAAACATCATAACAAAATTAATAGTATTACATAATTAATTAACAATAGCCTGAATGAGAGGATATTATGCTACATAATTTAAATTTTCAAATGCATAGGCTGTATAAGTGAGTGGATAAAAGGCTTTCTAATTATTAGTACTCCAATAAGTGAGTAGTACTACGTAATTAACAATAGGCTTTTTTTTAATAGTACTTCGTTAATAAAATCTATAGTACTACATAATAAGCTACATAACTGTTTATCCGTATTTAGCTAAAGTCTCTTCTGCAATGGACAAAAGCCTGAAAAAAATACAAAAAATAAACAGAACCACCCCATAAGCCACCCACAAAAAATAAATAGAACCACCCCATATGCATCTATATTCTACTTTCCTTCAATCAAGAAAATGTCACATCAACCATATCCCAACAACTCACCTTGCAGGACTTGCAACCTTGGTGTCAAGTGGTGCTTTGCCTTTCATGGCTAGTGCATTCTGAAAAGCAATTCAAAAAGACATGTTAGGACTGAAGCAATAATTTTATTAAAATCTAAAGTTAGTTGTATTAATATTCTTACACTTGGTGACTAAAGTAGTTATTTTCATATACCAGTTACAATACCTATTCCTGCAACCTATCACTCTCTTCATTCGAGAGTTTGTTCAAGGCAGCAATTGAATAGTCTGTCAAAAATAAAAATAGAAGATTGTTATAACTCTCGATGGAACAAAAAGCACGCTGATTCCTAAACCCACAACACCTAAACATCATCGAATTATTTGAACATATAAAAAAAATTAGGGGCAGATGTAAATTGAGATTCAACATACCCATATAGCTTTTGCATTCTCCCCCAGTTTACGCAAAATTAAATAAATTCAAATTGTCATTCGATAACCAGAGCAAGGTTGCGAGTTTCCTAGCGGAAACAATCGATCTTCCGCCGAGCAGACATCGGTGGCTGATTCGTCCATCATAAGAAGCCAGCGTTATCGAACAAATAATTGAAGATCCCTTGCGGTGTTCCTCCAAAATAGGAAAACCATATGTGCGTTCGTCCCTCTCCGAATCTTTGCCATAGTCTTCACAAAACTGGCGATAGAATAAATCCTACGTCTTCGTCTCTCTCCAAATCTCCAGATCTTCTCAATCTCCATAGTCTTCACAAAATTGTCGTTCCTCCACAATGAATAAACCGTGTTCGTCTCTCTCCATATCTCAGTAGAAATGATTCTGAAGGGCGTAAAAATGAGAGATATGTGAGAGAAAAGTAATGTGTAGGGTTTTAATCGATGGTGTGGATTTAATTAAAAGAAATCAATGGCGAAGATCAATGGATATAAGTTACCAATAGGTGAATCTTAATTAATCAAGAGTGGTGAAATCACTTTTGGAGGAAAAATTAGTGTAAAAATAGGTGGTAAATTTGGTGTTATTATATATATAAAATATAAATATTAGAATGACAAGCCCTAATATTAGTTTATGTGGCTTGTGCGAGTTGTAATCCCTCCGTCTCGTTTTAATAGTTATATTTGCATTTTACATGGGTATTAAGGAATAAAATATTTTAATAGAGTTGAGAGAAATAATATTTTAATGTATAGTGGATTCCATGGAGATATTTTAATTATTTTGTGTGGATTTCATATACCAAAAAGGAAAATGTAATCATTATAATTAATGGAATGTCCAAAAAGAAAATAACTATTATGATGGGACGGAGGAAATACATTTTAATAAAATAATGATATAATATTACTCCCTCTGTCCGCCCAAAAGAGGGTATTTTACTTTTGTACACGTTGATTAAGGAGACTTATTATTTAATGTGTAGTAGGTAGTTGTATTAGTGGGAGTGTGAACCCCATATTTTAGTTGTATTAGTGGGTGTATGTGGGTCTCATGTGTGTAAAATAGGAAATGACCATCTTTGGAACGGACGACTAAAATGAAAAAAATCCTCTTTCGAGCGGACGGAGGGAGTATATGAGTTGATAGCATGCATGCATCCATACATATATTAATTTTTATTAAACATTGATATTTCTTAATAATTGTATCTTTTTTACAAAGTATATAAATTTTTATTTAATATATATTTATTCTTTAATGCATAAGTTTTTGAATGAGTTCACGATGCCCCGGATACACAGGAAAATTTGTCATGCTCACACAAAATATTGTGTACTAATATTTTAGTGTGATATCTCTAATTCCTTACTGCTAGGATTTATACATTTTATTTAGGTATAATTTGTATTCTCTCTCCTACGTATTACTTATACAACAAAGTAATTTTACACTAAAATAGAACATTCAGTATAATATCTTAGCTCAACTAGATTTTTTTTTAGAAAGCCCAAAACCTATTTATTTATTTTTATGACCCAAAAGGTCAGCCCTATCTTAGCCCAACTAGATTTTTTTTAGAAAGCTCAAAACCTATTTATTTATTTTTATGGCCCAAAAGGCCAGTCATATCTTAGCCCAACTAGATTTTTTTTAGAAAGCCCAAACTTATATATTTATTTATTTTGTGGCCAAAAGTTTCAGCCCACTTAAATGGCCTGATATATAATTATTAAGGCTAAAGTTAAAAAAAAAAAGAGAAGAATGGGAGAAGAAAAACAAAAGAGGGGAAAGAAGAGAGTGAAGAGGATAAACCCTTGTTGATCAAATTCTCCCTTACAACCCTCATCCTAGGTGGTTTCTAAGTTGTTTTGAGGTAAGTGGTGTGTGAATTAAGCTTCCTTCTTCCATGGTTTTGTAATTTTGTGGGGTTTTTCTTTTTGGTATGTGGGTAATTTGCAGACTGTTCGAACTGATTTTGATATAGCTATTGCCCTCAAAAGTTTGCAAACTTGATTTTTGTACGTAGCTGAACTCGTTAGCTTTCTGTAGCCACTTGAAACGCCTCAATCCGATTATTCTAAAATTAGTTATGATTTTTCTCGTAAACTGCCGCTACCTGGAAAATTTCAGAATTTTTATGTCGAATTCAAACTTATTTTCTATCGTTTCGTTTAGTTAATTTATTGAAACGGGTTATGTGGGATTGGGAACTGATGTTAAGGAGTTAAATGCCATTTTTATTTAATATCGACTCGTTCGAACTCGATTAGGATTTGTTTTTAGCAATGAAAGGGATGTTACCGCTAATAGTTAGTTATATTTGATTTGTCTTTAATTGCTCATCTCCTTTCTAGGTAAAGAACCATCGACGAAGGGCAATGGACTGACTTCAGATTCCAGAGAGAGTTAATCACTTCCTTGTGAGTTGATAATTCGGGAACGTCTTCTCTTGTGGGAAGTGTGGACCCTCGATAAATGTGCATTTATTTTGGTAAAGAGCCTGATTGGCTCGATTGCTCTGGTTAGAGTCCCGTTAGCCATTTTATGAGTATTATTGATTTTAACTTATATTGAAGAGCCTTGCCGGCTCGATATCTGATAGCATTTATTGTGAATTATTTAAGAATTGATTTCTGGTTATTCTTGTGTGCCAATTAAGAGTCTAACTTGAGTCGTTATTCATCTTATGATGCATATGCATATGTATGCCTGGTACCAAGGTTAAGTAGCCTGAATTGGTCACGGTTCGGGTGAGTTAGAGTGACAACCAAGTTGTCCGTGGCTTGGCAAACCCGGGTGAGTTAGATCTAACGGGGCACCTGTCCATTCGCCAAATACTGATACTCTGGAGGGTGATCGTTAGATGGATCAGTCTATTATAGGCTCAGTCAACGTCATCGGTGTGGGACATGCATGTCATATATGTTTATATGTTTGATCATTTCAAGTATTCACGTCGATATTGAATTGTGAACTTTAGCACTTGGCGTGTTGAGAAAGAATATTAATGTGCATTTTATCTAGAGTAACGGTGACGGGCTTGGACTGTCTCTCGACGGAGAGCTCAGTTCGAGGAGGATATTGACTACCCACGCGTCTTTTATGTGATAACATGTTGTTTGAACTAATTGTGTTATTCTTAAATGTGCACTAAGGTTTTTATTTTCATTAATATGTATATTGAGTGAGAAATAGTTATTGCGGGACGAAATGTTGGATTTTATGTTATGAACCGCGAGTGGGAATACATGCTTCGTATAGGGGTCGGGGTGACCGGCTTATCACCTCACTAAGCTAGTGGTTTTGCTCACCCCCATCATTCTTTCATTTTCAGGCTGTTGATATCGTTTTGGTTGGAGGTTTGCCTATCGTTTGCTCGTCATCCAATCAGCGTTTTGGGTACTTTCTCTTTTATGTAAATTGACGGATTCATTGGCGAGATTGTATAGTTTATATTTGGTGACCCCCTTGATGTTCTTTTTGGTACTCTCGCGATGTTATATCGTTCATGTATATTTTCTTTAAACTAAGTTACATCGTTGTATTTTTTACCTTTGTAAATTCTTATTGATACTTTATGAGATGATGTCCTCGGATTGTACCCGTTGTTATCAGTTGTTCAGTTCTACAGGTACTTGATAGCAAGCCTTACGTTTTCTATAAACTTTGTGGAGTGGAGTGCACCCATTCCGCGAAATTTATGGTTAACATGGCGGTTGTCGCGTTCTGTCTGGGGTTGGGGCGTGACAACTTTCTTGGTATCAGAGCCTGGTTTTATAATTCTCATTCTTTTTGAGTCGAGACAATGGGTCCAACTTTGTTTCTATGTCATCCTAAGGTATCGTATTGCCTTGACGTTGACCTTGCATTTTCTTTCCTTTCTTCCTTTCAGTCATTATGGCACCTCCAGTTCGTCGTCGAGGTCGAGGATACGCTCCTCGTGATCCTCCGAGTCCTCTACTCTCTTATGTTCCTCGTGGACCTCGAGGACTTGTTTCTTCTGATCATGCCGTTCCTTCGACGGTTACGGACCCTATCAATTCTGATCATAGGGTACCAGTTTTCTAGGTTAAGCAACCACGGGCCCAGTTGCGGGTTGAGCACATGATGACACTGGAGCAGTACCAATTGTATTATGATCACATTCGAATACATGGTGTTCCACCACCTACAACGGCTCATACGACTACGACTGTCACTGAAGAGGTTCTTCGTGCTAATGAACCGATTCGACCTACAACTAATGTACCAATTTTTACTCCAGAAATGGCTTTAGGAGATTCTACTTCTCGAGGTGCACTTTTTATACCTGATTTGGTGAAAGCAGTTGAAAATATGGGGACTTCGAAATTTGACGGTGCAAGAGATGCTTCTAAAGCGGAGGCATGGTTAAAGGAGATTACAGAGACATTTGACACCTTGATGATTGAAGAATGTTATCGTGTGGTCATTACGACCAAGCTGTTAGGCCCAGATGCATGACGATGGTGGCAGAATCTAAAAGAGACATCTTCGGTTAGTATTACGTGGGCTATCTTTGTGGAACGATTCAAAGATCGATACTTCTCTCAGTACATCAAGGATCAGAAGAGAAAGGAGTTCTTCAACCTCTTTCAAGGCATTATGTCGGTCGTGGAGTACGAAAGCAAATTTCTGGAATTGCGAGAATTCGCTCCTGAGTCATATACGATGAGAAACTTATGCAAGAGATTTGAAGATGGTCTTAATTTAAATATTCGAGATCGCATCAAGTCCAGAGACAAGTACGAGAGTCTTGATGATCTCATAGAAGAAGCCCTGAGGGTAGAAGGTTTAGTTCAGGCGAGACATAAGCTTGCAGAACGATCTCAAAAGAAAAGGCAAGGGAGCGCATTTCCAGGAAATGCATCGAAGGTGTATAGGGGTGTGGGATCTTCGCGTGGCGCACCAAGTTCGGTATCTATTAGTTTTCCTCAATCTCGGAAGCACTTTAATAGAGGCGTGAGCAATGTCTCAGGATCGGTTGGTGAAAATCGCAAGTGCCAGAATTGCTTAAAATATCACGACGGCCCCTGTATGGCTCCTCAAGTATGTTTTCAGTGTCGACAGCCGGGGCATATGCGAAGTTCTTGTCCTCAACTTATGGAAGCGAGCAGTCAGGGTTCTGGTCAGCTTCGTGGTAAACTAACATATTCTACACCCAGAGATACTCGATCTGCAGCTACCAGAGTGCCTGATGCCTCAAGCGGCCCTAGTTTTCAATCACCTATGCAAGGAAGGAAGCAAACTAGAGTATTTTATATTTCCCAGGAAGAGGCTCGCTCAGATCCGAAGGTTGTGACAGGTAATTTATAATCTGAGTATTTTCACATGCTAGATCTAACCCCGCCTTGTTATGCCACTTGATTACGAATAAAACATTCGTAAGAAATTCTATCTTTCCGAATTTTTAAATCACAATCTCACATAATATTGCTTCTTTAGGCCATGTGTTTGTGGGAGACCATCAAGTCTACGCTTTATTTGACCCAAGTTCTGATAGGTCTTATGTCCGGGATGATCTTACTGTGATCTTAGATTATCCTATCTCTCATTTGTCACCAGGAATCATCGTTCATACCCCTCTTAGAGAGCGTCTAATTCGTGATTGGGTATTCCTTGGTTGTCCATTGAAGATCAAAGATGTCATTTTAGAGGCTGAATTGATACCATTGCCTTTGATTGATCTTGATGTTATTCTTGGCATGGATTGGCTTTCTTCTCATCATGCAATTCTCGATTGCCACGAGAAGCTTGTTATTTTTCGTAGACTAGGATTCTCAGAACTTGTTTTTGAAGGTAAACTTCAAACGAGATCCCTATCTTTTATTTCAATGTTGACTGCGCATAAATTAATGCGTAAGGGTTGTGAGGCATTCTTGGCATTTGTCATCGATACTTCTCTTTCTGAAACTAAACTAGATGACATCTCGATCGTGAATGAATTTTCTGATGTCTTTCCCGAAGACTTACCAGGACAACCTCCGAATCGAGAGATTGATTTTTCCATTGACGTACTTCCTGGAATCACACCTATATCGATTACTCCATATCGAATGTCGCCTGCTGAGCTCAAGGAACTCCAGACACAACTTGGGGAATTATTGGAGAAGGGGTTCATACGACCTAGCACATCTCCGTGGGGTGCTCCAGTTCTTTTTGTCAAGAAGAAAGATGGATCACTTCGCCTATGTGTCAACTACCGTCAATTGAACAAGGTGACAATTAAGAACAAATATCCTCTTCCAAGAATCGATGATCTGTTTGATCAATTACAAGGAGCAACTGTGTTCTCAAAAATTAATTTGCGATCCAGTTATCACTAACTCAAGATTAGGGAATCTGATATCCCTAAGTCTGCTTTTCAAACCAGATACGGTCATTTTGAATTCTGTGTTATGCCTTTTGGACTCACAAATGCTCCTGCAGCTTTTATGGATCTTATGAATCGAGTCTTTCGGCCGTACTTAGATAAGTTTGTCATCATCTTCGTTGATGACATTCTTATTTATTTTAAATCGGACGACGAGCATTCTCATCATCTAAGAATTGCTCTGAACATTCTCAGAGAAAATCAGCTTTATACTAAATTCTGGAAGTGTGAATTTTGACTTCCTGAGGTAAGCTTTTTGGGTCATCACATTTCTAAAGAAGGAATCTACGTCGATCCAATGAAGATTCAAGATATACTAGATTGGGAGCGTCCAAAGAACGTGACAGAGATTCGTAGTTTTCTGGGATTAGCTGGATATTATCGACGGTTTGTCAAAGACTTTTCGTTATTGGATTCATCTTTGACTAAATTGACTCGGAAAGGGGTAAAATTTGAATGGAGTGAAGAATGCGAGGAAGCATTTCAAGAATTGAAAAGACGACTCGTTTCAGCTCCTATTCTTGCTTTGCCAGACCCAGCGATTGGAGAATTTACCATTTATAGTGACACCTCGAGACAAGGATTAGGATGCGTTCTCATGTAAGAAGAAAAGGTTATTGCCTACGCTTCAAGGCAATTGAAGAAGAACGAAGAAAATTATCCTACACATGATTTAGAGTTGGCTGCAATCGTCTTTGCATTAAAGATCTGGATGCACTATCTGTATGATGCAACTTGTCGGGTTTTCACTGATCACAAGAGCTTAAAGTATATCACCACGCAAAAGGAGCTCAACCTCAGGCAAAGGCGATGGATGGAGTTGATTAGTGACTATGACTTAGTCATCGATTATCATCCTGGCAAGGCGAACGTTGTTGCAGATGCTCTGAGTAGAAAGTCTTCTACCTCACTTGCTTCGATTCAATCTTTTTATCTTCCTATGTTGGAGCAATTTAAATCTTTACACATTTCGTTCGATTGTGAAAAGCCTAATGATTCTGCCTTAATCGCCAAATTCGAGGTTAGACCTACCTTGTTCGAGCAAATTCGAGAAAGACAATCACACGATGTTCATTTACAACAGAAGATGGCGAAGCTAAATCAAGGAAAAGAAACAGAATTTCAAATTCGGGATGATGGACTTCTTACTTTTAAAAATCATGTTTGTGTTCCATCAGAACTTGATGTTCGTAGAGCTATTCTTGAGGAAGCCCATTCTTCAGCCTATTCTATGCATCCTGGTAGTACCAAAATATACAGAACACTTCGGGAGCATTATTGGTGGCCAGGTATGAAACGGGACATTGCTGAATTTGTATCAAAGTGCTTATCATGCCAATAGATTAAAGCGGAACACCAAAAACCAGCTGGCATGCTTCAACCACTACCTATTCCTGAGTGGAAATGGGAAAACATCACATGGATTTTGTTTCTGGTTTACCTCGAACCCAAAAGGGTCATGACTCAATTTGGGTCATTGTCGATCGTCTGACGAAATCAGCACATTTTCTTCCAGTGCATACTAACGAATCTTTAGAGAAACTTGCCAAGTTATATGTCGATGAGATCGTGAGATTGCACAGAGTACCAGTATCAATCATATCTGATCGTGATCCAAGATTTACTTCCCATTTTTGGCCTAGTCTGCAGAAAGCGCTAGGTACAAAATTACTATTTAGTACCTCGTTTCATCCACAGACTGATGGACAGTCAGAGAGAACTATACAGACACTAGAAGACATGCTACGTGCAGTGGTGTTGAATTTGGGAGGTAGCTGAGATAAGTACGTGACTTTGGTGGAGTTCGCTTATAACAACAGTTATCATTCAAGCATTGGAATGCCCCCGTACGAAGCTTTGTATGGCCAAAAGTGTCGAACACCGCTCTTTTGGGATGAGATTGGCGAGAGACAAATCGAACAAGTAGAGCTTATCGAAGATGCGAAGGCAAAAATACAACTTATTCAAGACAGACTTAAGGCAGCGCAAGATCGACAGAAAAGCTACGCAGATAATAGGAGGCGCGATTTGGAATTTAATGAAGGAGACAAAGTTTTTCTGAAAGTTTCACCATGGAAGGGCGTGTTGCGATTTCACCATCGAGAAAAGTTGAGTCCAAGGTATATTGGCCCGTTTACGATCGTACAAAAGATTGGTCGTGTCGCGTATCTACTTGAGCTACCATCGGAATTGTCGAAGATTCACGATGTCTTCCATGTCTCTATGCTTAGAAAATATGAACCAGATCATTAGCACGTGCTCAAATATCCCCCAGTTGTATTAAAGGAGAATCTATCGTACGAAGTACAACCTGTTCAAATTGTAGATCACCGAGAGAAAATGCTTCGTAACAAATCCATTCCTATGGTGAGAGTTCTATGGAGAAGTGATCAAATTGAAGAAGAAACATGGGAACCAGAGTCAGTCATGCATCAACAACATCCAAATCTCTTTTCATCTCTAGGTACGTTTATGTTTCGAGGACGAAACTTTTTAGAGGAGGGGATACTTTATAATATCTTAGCTCAACTAGATTTTTTTTTAGAAAGCCCAAAACCTATTTATTTATTTTTATGGCCCAAAAGGCCAGCCCTATCTTAGCCCAACTAGATTTTTTTTAGAAAGCCCAAACTTATATATTTATTTAATTTGTGGCCCAAAGTTTCAGCCCACTTAAATGGCCTGATATATAATTATTAAGGTTAAAGTTAAAAAAAAAAGAGAGAAGAACGGGAGAAGAAAAACAAAAGAGGGGAAAGAAGAGAGTGAAGAGGAGAAACCCTTGTTGATCAAATTCTCCCTTACAACCCTCATCCTAGGTGGTTTCTAAGTTGTTTTGAGGTAAGTGGTGTATGAATTAAGCTTCCTTCTTCCATGGTTTTGTAATTTTGTGGGGTTTTTCTTTTTGGTATGTGGGTAATTCGCAGACTGTTCGAACTGATTTTGATATAGCTATTGCCCTCGAAAGTTTGCAAACTTAATTTCTGTACGTAGCTGAACTCGTTAGCTTTCTGTAGCCACTTGAAACGCCTCAATCCGATTATTCTAAAATTAGTTATGATTTTTCTCATAAACTGCCGCTACCTGGAAAATTTCAGAATTTTTATGTCGAATTCAAACTTATTTTCTATCGTTTCGTTTAGTTAATGTATTGAAACGAGTTATGTGGGATTGGAAACTGATATTAAGGAGTTACATGCCATTTTTATTTAATATCGACTCGTTCGAACTCAATTAGGATTTGTTTTTAGCAATGAAAGGGATGTTACCGCTAATAGTTAGTTATATTTGATTTATCTTTAATTGCTCATCTCCTTTCTAGGTAAAGAACCATCGACGAAGGGCAAGGGACCGACTTCAGATTCCGGAGAGAGTTAATCACTTCCTTGTGAGTTGATAATTCGGGAACGCCTTCTCTTGTGGGAAGTGTGGACCCTCGATAAATGTGCATTTATTTTAGTTTTAGTTAATTGATAAGAAAATTATTTGGTATTGTGTTATGTGGTAAAGAGCTTGATTGACTCGATTGCTCTGGTTAGAGTCCCGTTAGCCATTTTATGAGTATTATTGATTTTAACTTATATTGAAGAGCCTTGCCGGCTCGATATCTGATAGCATTTATTGTGAATTATTTAAGAATTGATTTCTGGTTATTTTTGTGTGCCAATTAAGACTCTAACTTGAGTCGTTATTCATCTTATGATGCATATGCATATGTATGCATGGTACCAAGGTTAAGTAGCCCGAATTGGTCACGGTTCGGGTGAGTTGGAGCGACATTATTTAAGTAGCCCGAATTGTCGCGGTTCGGGTGAGTTAGAGTGACAACCAAGTTGCCCGTGGCTTGGCAAACCTGGGTGAGTTAGATCTAACGGGGCACCTGTCCATTCGCCAAATACTGATACTCTGGAGGGTGATCGTTAGATGGATCAGTCTATTATAGGCTCAGTCAACGTCACCGGTGTGGGACATGCATGTCATATATGTTTATATGTTTGATCATTTCAAGTATTCACGTCGATATTGAATTGTGAACTTTAGCACTTGGCGTGTTGAGAAAGAATATTAATGTGCATTTTATCTAGAGTGACGGTGACGGGCTTGGACTGTCTCTCGACGGAGAGCTCAGTTCGAGGAGGATATTGACTACCCACGCGTCTTTTATGTGATAACATATTATTTGAACTAATTGTGTTATTCGTAAATGTGCACTAAGGTTTTTATTTTCATTAATATGTATATTGAGTGAGAAATAGTTATTGCGGGACGAAATATTGGATTTTATGTTATGAACCGCGAGTAGAAATACATGCTTCGTATAAGGGTCGGGGTGACCGGCTTATCACCTCACTGAGCTAGTGGTTTTGCTCACCCCCATCATTCTTTCCTTTTCAGGCTGTTGATATCGTTTTGGTTGGAGGTTTGCCTATCGTTTGCTCGTCATCCAATCAGTGTTTTGGGTACTTTCTCTTTTATGTAAATTAACGGATTCATTGGCGAGATTGTATAGTTTATATTTGGTGACCCCCTTGATGTTCTTTTTGGTACTCTCGCGATGCTATATCGTTCATGTATATTTTCTTTAAACTAAGTTACATCGTTGTATTTTGTACTTTTGTAAATCCTTATTGATACTTTATGAGATGATGTCCTCGGGTTGTACCCGTTGTTATCAGTTGTTCAGTTCTACAGGTACTTGATAGCAAGCCTTACGTTTTCTATAAACTTTGTGGAGTGTAGTGCACCCATTCCGCGAAATTTATGATTAACGTGGCGATTGTCGCGTTCTGTCTGGGGTCGGGGCGTGACATTCAGAACCCAAGTTACTTTAATACCTTGCTACTAGGATTTATACATTTATTTAGATATAATTTATCTTCTCTCCTACGTATTATTCATACAATAAAGTAACATTACCCTAAAATAGGACATTCAGAACCCACGTTATGTACTTCAATATCTGAACTCTCTTTTACCCAATTCTCATATTTTAAAGAATTCTCATATTTTAAGAATCTCATATATAGAGTGTGCTGAATAAGATTTACGTTTTTCATTTTACTTTGTCTCAAATTAAGGTGTACATTTTTTTTATCAAGTTGGACGCACACAACACATTAATTATTCCATATAGGGCCCACACACAACATTAATACAATTACTCACTTCACTTTAAATATTATTTCTCTCACATATTATATCTCTTAATCTACGTGCAAAAAGCAAACGTAAATGTTAACGGGGGACGAGGGAGTACGTGTGTTATTACTATTTTTTAAAAAACTACAAACTATATAAACTCACAATAATGTCTTAAAAATATTACTCTTAATTCATATGACATATTGAGTAGAAAATAATGTGAAAAAATTGTATAAAATAGATATGCATAAAGTTAAAATTTGCAGAAATAACATTTTTCTAAACATTTTTAATTCACATTCCCACATAGTATCCATGAACATTTTTTTTCACTCGAGACCAAATTAATCTAGCTAGCTCGTATCGAAATTAAGATCCGATAAACACGTACGCTTTATTTATTTATTTATTCTTTTCATGTGAAGAAAATGGAAATTCGCAATAGAATTTGTTAGAAGAATTGAGATTGCATGTTGCAATTCGATCATAATGGACGTATTCACAGATGAAGGGTGAATATAAACATCAAACAATCTGCAGATATATTCATCTTCCTAATCTTAACATGGTGAATTAGGAAATCATAAGAAGCACCCCTACTCCACACATCACTCGCAACATCATCTTCAAACCCCCAAACCAATCTTGTCTATGCACCTGAAACAAAGAGACGTCATGTTAAATGACCACCTCATCTAAAAGTTTAGGCTGAGGAAAATCGTTTAATACTTAATCAAGTATGACACAAACAACAAAACATGATGCACAACAAACCTTAATGGATCCAAGAAACGAGGAAGCTGAACTAGGAAACAACCCCGTGAAGCCAATATCATAAGCAATGCTCCCATCAGCCTTAAACAATCCGAAGTTCCTCTCCGACGTTGGTCCAGGCTTCAAATTCTCGTTAAACAACGCGAAAACATACGCCTTCGCAGCTACTTTCGGCCTGTATGGAGTCCCCTTCCTCTTCAGAAGCCTCTTCCGCATGTTAAGGTTGTAAGTCCTCGCGTTCTTCACGTTCGCCCCGGCCTCATTCTCGTCCCCCTTCGACGCCCACCCCGTCTCCGAAACAATCACTTCCATCTTACCAAACCCTACCTTCTCCAACGCCACATATGCCGCATCTATCATGGCCTCAAACATGTTGTCGTAATGCAGCTTCATCTTGGCGTCGTAGACCCCCGGATTCTTGCGAAAAAGGGCGTAGTTTAGATCAATGTGAGCTGGATCAGACTTGTAGGCTAGAAATGGATATGCATTGATGTAGAAAGGGGAGTTAATTTGAGAGAAGAATTGGAGGAGTGGCTTCATGTAAGGGAGGGCAGATTCCTTAAATGCCCCTGCGGATGGAGGGTATGTAATGGCGAAAACGGCCTCCGAATGGGGGCTGGAGACCTCCACCCTCTTGGAGAGGCCTAAGCGATCGAGGGCAGAATAGACATTCTTGACGGCTGGGAGGAGGACCTCCCAGAGCTCCACGTCGGTCCCTTCGAGGATCTCGTTGCCGACGGCTATGCCGGAGATGCGGGTGGCGGGGAGGTAGGGCTCGACATTCTGTTTAACCCAGTCGACGGCGCGGTCTTCGTTTACGCTGATGTCGCGTAAGAACTCGTTTCCTAGGCCGACGATGATTTCGATACCGGAGTTCTTGAACGCCCGGAGGACGCCTTGGTCGGCGTCGTAGATCCGGACGTTCTTAATCTTGGCTGCCTTTAGGAGGGTGACTACGCTCTCGGGTTGTGGGATGTTGTCTGCAATTCTGCCGTAGTTTATTCCATATGTGCCTGTGAATGCATCTACTGCAAAAATACACGTGATTTTGAAATATGCTAGCATTATTTTAATGAAAATAAAATCTTTCGACTTTTTGCAACTTGTAATTAATTTAGTCGCTCACAAATTATAAAGTTGAATTTCATGTTCCACATCCCGTGTTTTATTGGTGTTTCACAATATAAAAAAATTATACTCTATAAATGACCATTAAACTTTTTGAGCATGTGTTGAATTTTGGTCATTGATTATAACACGTGACAAGTATTTAATTTGTGGAATACGTGATTTCATTTGACAAATTATTGCATGCAGAGTTATATATATATATATATAGCATAAAAAGACATATGTATGATCATGTTTAGGGTTGCATTTGCATAATTAAGTGTGAAACGGCACATGTAGTTGCATGAGGGGTTGCAACTTACTCCCTCCGTCCAGCGTAAACTTTTACATTTGCTTTTTGCACGTACGTTAAAAGATAGTTCCTTCGTTCCAAGTAAACATAGCATTTACTTTTTGCACGTATATTAAGAAGTATTATTATTTTATGTAAAGTGTGTAAGTGTATTAGAGAGATGTGATGGGTAGTGGTGGGCTATTGATGGACCCTTTTTACTAAAAGAGGAAAATGGTGCAATTTAGGCGGGACGCCCAATATAGTAAAATGGTGTTATTTGGGCGGGACGGATGGAGTATAATATTTTAATGAGGTGAATAATATTTAATGTAAGGTGGTAGTTGTATTAGTGTTGTGTGTGGATCCTACATGGAATAATTAATTATTGTGTGTGGGCCCAACTTGATAAAAAAAGAAACATAAACCTTAACTTGAGACAACTCAAAATGAAAAAAAGTAAACCTTAACGCGGGACGGAGGGAGTATATAGGAACAATGTTGTCCAATATTTTAAAGAAATTAAAAATTAGAATTTTTTCCAAATAAAATTAAAATAATAATTTTGCAGATATATTTCATACTCAAATACGAATTAATCATACATAGATACATATTCCATTGATCAACTAGCTTATATTTCAAAAAAGCCGAAGTATTAATCTATACATTCGGTTATATGTTTCGTTAAATTTTATTTCAAATATTTGTGACGGGGCTAATGAAATTGTTAATCTACTAGTAAAATTTTATTTCTTTAAATTAAATGAAATTGATTAATTACTAATTCGGGTGCTCCGTCCGAGGCTACGTACATGCATGTGTTTAAATTCCAATACAAATAAAGTATTAACATTGCATAGGTCTGCATAATCAAAAGAGGAACCAAGAAAAGTAGGGAGAGAAAATAAGAAACTAAGATGGAATTAAGGAGAGAGAGAACGTACCATGCGAGTATGGAAACCCTAATATGAGAACGAAGCAAAGGAAGAAGGAAGAGAAGGTCATTATAGGGAGGAGATGAGGAAATAGAGAAAGCAATATTTCATAATTTGTGGGAAATTAAATGATTAAGTAGAGTTAATGTTTGAAGATAATAAGAGGTAGAGTTTGAACAATGGAGGTGACTTGTGGGATGACATGCTTCATGTGTTGGATGAACACCAAAATTAATTATTACAAGATTCCAAACCTTAATCCTAGGATCACTAATTGCTTCTTATAAGTTTGTGGGGGTAGGAATAAGATTCCTAACTTTTCATTGCCTCAAAGTATACTTTCTCCGTGCATTCTTTTCATTCATCTTGAATCTTGCTCATCAGATTCTCTACCCCCCACCCACCATTATACCTTTAACACTTTTATATACTAATATACTTTTTCATATATAACACTTTAATATAACATTTTTCGTATATTACACTTTATTTTTATATCACTTTACACTATCGTATTTCATTTTTAAATACAAAACATTTTATATAAATATATATTTTATAATATTTTATATAGTTTACATAAAAATTTTAAAAAAAAAATCTAACACACTATTTATCACTATTTATTGCATAAAAATTAAACGTTTTCTTATGTAAAATGTATATTACATCATATGTCTCGCGTTAACGTTGACGTTTATATTTTGCACGGATATTAAGAGATATTATATTTTGATGTTGTAGTGAATAGTTGTATTAGTATTATGGGTAGGTCATATGTGAAATAGACCAGTCTCACAACCTATCTCACAAAAACTCGTTTCACAAGAGAATATCTCCTATTTTTAATATTGATAATTTAATATATTATTAATACTCCCTCCGTCCCTTGGTAAGAGTCTCATTTGATTTTGGGCACGTGGATTAATGAGTATTATTATTTAATGTGTAGTGAGTAGTTGTATTAGTGGGTGTGTGGGCCCCATATTTTAATTGTATTAGTGGGTGTGGATGGGTCCCATATGTCCAAAAAAAGAAATGGGATCATTTGGATAGGACAACCAAAATGATAAAATGAGACTCTTACCTAGGGACGGAGAGAATATTTATTTATAATTAAGAATTTTAATTGGTTACATGATCAATCCTTTTAACCTACGGGCTAGTCTATAAGCCTCTCGTCTAATTGCTCTGGGCTAAAAATGGCTTTATATATTTCACAGACTACGTACTTGTATAAACCTAGAGATGTCAACGGGTAGGGTGCCCATTTATTTAAGGGTGCCTATACTTGTATTCATTTAAATACTAATCACTCATATTCATACACGTCATGTTTAAAATTTTTATTATAATACTTGTACCGTCCTATACCCATTTATCAATATTCACAAATTATTCATACTCATTTAATATTCATTTATTTTATTTATATTTATATTTTTTATTATTTAAATTAAATATAAAATAAATATAATATAAAATTCTATTATTTTAAATAAATATTTAATAAATAAGATTAAATAAATCTTTTAACTATTAATAAAATAAAATATATTAATTATCTCATAATATATAAATTATATACTCCATATATAATACAATACACTCCATGTATTAAAAGAGTTGATATCATGTGCACCAGAGTGTACGTTTGCACCCACACACTACAAAAAAAAATATAAATAAAAAAATAGCAACGAAATTTACCAACGAAATTCAATTCGTTTGTAATTACCAATGGATTAGCAACCAAAATGACATATAATGGAATGCCAACGGATTTATTTTCTATTTTACCAACGGAATTCAATCCGTTGGTAATTACCAACGGATTACCAAGGAAATATTTATATAAATTACCAACGGATTTTTTTGCAACGGATTACCAACGGAAGTAATTTTTCGTTGCTAAAAATTTACCAACCACCACTTTAACAACGGAAATTTACCAACGGATTCCGTTGCTAATCCGTTGGTAAATCAATTTAACAATAGAATTAAGGCTTTTACCAACGGAATATTCCGTTGGTAAAAAATAGTTTTTTTTGTAGTGACATGTGTATACTTTATTCAATAGTTTATACATATTTTTTTAATAATTGTATAGTTTTTTACATTCAAATTTTCATTAAAATAATTTACAGAAAATTCGCTAACAAAGTGTATACATTTTTATTCATAAGTATATAAGTTTCTGAACGTGTCATATTAAAAATATATATTTATATAATCGAGTACTCGCGGGTATTGATGCAATATCCATACCCGTCTCAAATCCTAATGAAATTTTATTTAACTATCCGTATTCGTCCCAAACCTGTTTAGAAATTAGAACTATCTATATTCGTTCCATTAGAGTTCGAATAAACCGAATACCGAGAAATATCCGTCCCGTTACCATCCCTATTAATAAACCTAATCCTAGTGTGTTTAGATTAAGTAGCCTAAATTGATCCACACGGAGTCGAAAGTAAGCGAATGAGAGATTGCATTCAAAAGGCCAACCTACGGCTACGGACTCGCTCATATTTACATCTCAATACTTGATATTCTGGGTTAGTGACATCAGTTCAAAACTGGGTTGAGTGCATCATATAATGGGCCTTGCTGGAGCCCATAGTTGGTAGTTAGGTGAGTCCAAAGCCCATCTCCTACCCACACTGTCATTTAAATGAGAAAATGGAAAGAGAAAGTTCTCTCACTCATCCGAGAGCTTCCTTATTCTCTTATTTTTCTTATTTTTGTGAGAGTTTGAGTAGGAGAAATAGAGCGGGAGTGAGTAGGAGATTCTCTCATTTTTGTGGCTCAGCCGCTTTGAAATTCTTAAATATACTTAGGCAAAAGCTCCTGTGTGCCCGGGGACACGAAAAGATGCTCCGTGTCCCCATGTGAACACAACCCTCCCCTCCAATCCTATTTAAACCTATGTATTGCTAGGGGTTTAAATTGTAAAGGGCATGAAAATTGTAAAGGCGCACGGAATGTGTTCCGTGCGCCCGGATGCACAAGAGCCTCACTCATATACTTAATCTTGTTCTTTTGTTTTGAAAAATTAGTTAGTCTCAATTCTAAAAATACTAAATTTTGTTAGGTTCGACAAAAGTGAATTCTCGAATATACTAAAATATTAAGTCCCTTTAAATTTCAGTTTGTATTGTGAAATTGACTTAATGCCAATTTTTTTTATTGAGCTCTGTTAGATTTTGATTTGTATTGAGAAATTAGCTTAGTGCAAATTCTGAAAAAGCCTGTTAGATAAAATTAATCTAAATAGTTTTCATAATATGTCATGATTAATGTTTAAATTATCTCCATGTAGATCATTAATTAGGGGATGATTCTATGGTGTATCTGCAAATGGGATCACATATTCCACAATGGTGTTTCATCTCCTATTTCACTAATTAAATGATTGTCACGTGTCATAATCAATGCCCAAAATTCAATACTTACCCCAAGGGTTTAATGGTCATTTATAGGGTATAATTTTTTTATATTGTGAAACACCAATGAAATACCGAAAATGTAACAGGGAATTCAACTTGGTATATCTGGTGCACCATAGGAATAATGGGTTAAATATAGGGGTAATGAGTAGTTATTTATTAAAAAAATAATTATTTTACTTTATTTAATGATAAAGATTTAATTAATATTTTAATAAAATAAATAAATTATGCGACACCAAGTAAAATATTATTGTGCAATAGGGGATTTTTACTCAGCATTCTTTTTAAAAGGGATAGTGAAACATACCACCACTGTCCTTTCAAGAATACCAATCTGTTACAAATTACATGTGATGTGTCTCTACTCTCTTGTACACATAAATTCGTATAATTGGGCTAACTTTAGTTGCTTGAAAATGCATCTACAAATTGCAACTTATGTAGCGCTGTGCACATGGCTGCATGGATAAATTCGTATAATTGGGTTAACTTTCGTTGCTTGAAAAAAAAATGCATCTACAAATTGTAATCTATATATTACTACATTGGAGGATGCTGTATATATATTCTTTGAATGCTCCAAAATATCAGAAATATGGATGAATACTTCAAATGGTTGGATCTTCAAGCACCGATATCAAATGATCTCAATGTAAACTTTTTTGCATTTTGTTAACCTCATGTCTAGTAAGAAGAAGAATAAGTTGTGAAAATGTGGATTTACTTAATGTGGTTGGTCTGAAATAAGATAAATGAGATTATATTTAAAAATGGCAAATGGAACTCAAAAGAAATCATGGTCGAACTAAAAGCACATACGTGGAGCTAGGATTTTGCGAAGAAAGGAGAATTTAGGAGTGATTCTAGCTAGTTATGACATGTGGAGCCGGAACTCTTTTACTTGTCTATTGTAATGAACTCTTTTAAATATAGATTTTGAAAATTAATAGACTAGAACTTTGGTACTATGTTTTCCTTTACATATTGAGGAATGCTTGTTGTACTAAATTCATGCTGGACGAGTTGAGCGTTGTGGATCGCACTACCAATTGTAAGTCTGGATATCTCTCATACTCATTTTATAATTCAATAAAAAATTTCTTTTCCCGATAAAAATAATAAAAATAAATGATAAAGCTTTAAAAGTAGCATACTTTAATTAAGGGAAATTTTGAACTTTAAAGTAAACTGAATTATAACACACTTGTGTACGTAGACTCGAGTATATACAAGTTTTTGCGATTTACAAGCTAAACCACATGATAAAACATCGACAACATCAATTTCTAGCATAAGATGTTTTCCTTTTTTTTATGATAAAACAAGAGAGACTCACCAAGAAAAGCAAAATTCTTAACCCTGTTTTTCTCCATTAGTAATGGCTTTTTACCTCTTCCTCTTCTTGGAAGAACTTAGACGGTGAATTACTCCTCCGATCCACAGTTATTAATGGCTTTTTACCTCTTCCTCTTCTTCGTCGTCTTCATCGCCCCACAAAAATCGAGCATATGAGGCCAGAACATAACTACAATCTTTGACTTGAGTCATGTAAAGTGAAGTTCATTAGAAAGTTTGATAAATCATGATGCTATGTCAAAATCTAGATCTCAATGAACATAAGAAACAAGGCATGTTAATGGTTTCCTTTCCTCTCATGCTTTTCATTGTATTTTTCTAAGTCATATGATAATGATATTTTAGTATTTTTATAAAAAAGAAAAAAATAAACTTCCATTCAAATTTGAATATACCACAAATACATGTAATTGTTGCGCATAACTAAATCTTGTAATTACAAAAGAAAAATGAAAAGGTTATAAATTTTGATTGTGGCTGACAAAAAAAAAAGAAAAGAATATTATCCCCAGACAAATTTGATGTACCCCATCTACAAACCCATAACATATTAATGTTGTCATGTCATACTTTTCGACAGCCAAGGCAAGAGATAAGGTATTCAAAGCTAAAAAATTAGGGGTGCTTGGTTGGGGTATTAGGTGGGGTTAATGGAGGGGAGAGGTATTAATTCCTATTGTTGGTGCTTGTTTGATTTAATGAGAATCAAAATCCCTCAATCACTCTCATTAATTCAATAATTATTCTCCACTCTTCAATCACTTTTCATTCCATTATCATTGAGCTCATTAATGATACTCATTGTCATTTCCAAGAATTCGAACCAAGCGGCCACTAAATATACTCCAATACCCACACAACCCCCTTTAAATGATGTTAGTCGACAACCACTTTTTTTTTTTAAGCTATAATAATTTTGACGTGGGACTAATTAAAAATTGTTATTGCATTAACAAGTTATTAATATATTAAATTGTGCAAAAAGCACTATATATAAATTAGTATTAGGTTGGGAATACTTTCTTGTAACAGAAATATATGAGAGACGAGTCGTGCGATTGATTGATTTATTATTAAAGTATGCTTATTATATAGGTAAAATATACTTATTGATAGTTAAAGTGCTGGGAGAATTTATAAAATAAATAAAATTTAATATTCAATATCAATACCAACACTTTTTTTAATCCATTCTAACTAAATGTACTTTTTTGAACACTTTTGCTCCTACTATTAAAACCCTAATATCCAATATGTCCCTGTGTCGGTTCCGGTGTAGGTTAGGATGTCGGGATCCGTACCGACATCGATTCCTGTGTAGTTTCAGAAGTCAGTACGAAATGTCGGTTCCGATGTAGGTTAGGATGTTCAGAACCGTACCGACTTCTGTTTCGGTGTAGTTTCAGATGTCAGTACGGAATGTCGGTTTTGATGTCGGTTCCGATGTCGGCATGGATCCCGTGTCAGTTTCGATGTCAGTACGAATTCCGTGTTAATTACTAAATCAGTGCGGTGGCCGGTAGCTGAGTGGTTGGGTGGGTAATAAAAATTATTTTAATTTTGAATGTAAGGGTAAAAGGGTCTTTTTGAGTGTGAATTGGTTATAAAAGAAAAAAAGTTTTTGGGTTGTTTGTATTGATATTTGGTATTCTCGTTTTGATTATTTATGCCTATTAGCACTAAAGTATACTCCATCCGTTTCATTCAAATTGTTCATTTTTGCCATTTTGGTAGTCTCACTCAAAGGGTCCTCTTTCCTTTTTTACACATATGGGACCCACACATCCCCTCTAATATAATTAAAATATGGGACCCATACTCTCACTAATACAATTACCCACTACACATTAAAATAATAATACTCTTTAATCCACGTGCCAAAAAACAAAAACAACCCTTTGGGCAGGACAGAGGGAGTATATGTTTAAAATGAATCATATCTAGCATCCTAAAATCATATTTTAATGCATCATTCATCATACTTTATAAAATCATACTTTAGTAACCAATAAACAAACTTTACCTATATAACAATTATACTTTAACAAGTGTCACAAATCATTTCACACAAAAACCATCTCACAAAGAAACTTTGTTTACTAAATAAAGTGTCCTGTACACTTAGATGTATAGATTTAGATCCATATATTCATATTTTACATGACTCAAAGGATAATACACTTATTATTAAATTAAAAAGGGTTAGAGTAAGTACAAAGTATATTTAAATTTTACTATATGATACATTATCTTCAAAAAATTACTAATAAATACAAAATTATATTCCTAAATTAGTATGAACTTTGTTAAAAAAAAAATCATTACAATTATTCTTAAATCTCTTCATAAATATCTTACACCTTGTGCTCTTGGAACACAAAAGACAAACTCTTTAATGATGAGGAGTATTTATTTAATGATAAAAGGATATTTATGACTTTTTAATTAGTTTAAAATTTTAGGGGGTGTGTTTTAACATTTTTAAGATAAGAACCCAAGTGATAATTTAATCGAATATGAGTATAAATACTTAAAAGAAGCAGATACCTACTTATTGTCATTCTAAATGAATACTCCAAATGACAACTGTGAAAGAAACTCTTTTATCAAAGATTATTTGTGTGTCAAATTCTTGCTGCCGTAGCTAAATAATTAAATCAAAACTCCAAGATTCAAAGTTACTAGGACACAGAAAAAGATTTTGTAGGTGTGGCTCAGAATTTGCTGCAATTACAATATAAACAATAACCAAACCTTGATTGGTTCAGGTACCCCTCCATGTTATTATTGGCCACTTGCAAGAGACGTCAACAACATGAAAACCCAGCGTCTTAATATGCAAACGCTGTGGCTGCCGCAGGATGACTTTCGATGATCATCATAAACTGAAATTGACGGTCATGATCTTTAACATTCCTAACTGACTCCCACTAACGTAAGCATAACCACAGTGAGCATCTCCCCTTGGCCTTCAACAATACAAATAGATCGGTCTCTTGTACACATGAGTGCACGAATCAGAATCAATTCATACAATTTGGTTTACTTTCTTTGCTTGCAATATATATAATTTAAGGAAAATTTTGAACTCTAAAAATAAACGGAATTACTTATAACACAAGTGCAAGCACATTCGAATATATACAAGTTTTGGCAATTTACAAGAGATGAGAGCTAAACAAGTTGATAAAACATCAACAACATCAACTTCTAGCACAAGGTGTTATTGGAAGAATCTTGTTTTTCCTTTTTTACAGGAAAACAAGAGAAAACATACCAAGAAAAGCAAAATTCTTACATATGTTAGAGAACCGAACCCTGTTTTTCTCCATTAGTACTATACTGACAACACTCGAGCTGTTACAGAACGGCACATTAGTCGATTAAGAAGCGGCAGCAAGTGGAGGCCACTGAGACTCAACTTGGAAGAACTTGGATGGTGAAGTATTCCTCCCCGTTTCGTACTGGCTTTTTAACTCTTCCTCTTCTTCGTCATCTTCAGCATCCCACAAGAATCGAGCATATGAGGCCAGAACATAACTACAGGAGATCAATCATTGACTTGGGTCATGTAAAGTGGAGTTCATAAGAAAGTGGTAAATAAAGATGCTATGTCAGAAGCTAGATCCTAATGAACAAAGGAAACAGGGCATGTCAATGGTTTCTTTACCTATAGGACAAAATCTCTATCAATCAAAAAATCTCTAACATGAAAGTGTCACTTTTAGAATTTTCCCAGGACAGTCCAAGGTCCAAATGAAGAATATAGCTCAAATCTAATATGTGGTTAGTAATCTTTGTTTATATGATGGAAGTTTAAAAGATTTTCCAACAAAAAGAAATGGCCTTTAAAGAACTCGAATCTCGCGATCTAATTAAGAACGAATGCGACGGATCAAGGTCATTACATATCTTCACCACAAGTTGGCGACCGAAAAATCAAAATTGAGAATCAAGACTTTTCTAATACCCCACTGCATTTGAATATTAATCAAAACAATATAAGGACCACAAAGATAATTCCATTGGCACGTCACGCAACAATGTCAAACGAATATAACGACTCATATGTCCTCGACACTTTCACCCTAACTCATTATTCTAGGTATTCTAATGGAGATCTTGCCATTGCAGAAAGCAAGCACACAAAGCATGATCATTCATAAACAAATTATACTCACAAATTGACCACGGAAAGAACATACAATTCTGAGTAACTTTAGGGGCTAGGGACGCAAGTATACGATCAAGAAACAAAAAAGGGAGAGTCGGGCTCTAACCAGTCATCGGGGTCGGTTTTAACAGCTTGATCAAAATAAGCCTCAGCTCTAGCAGCATCTCGCTGAGTCTGCCATATTAGATCAGCATAAAGTGATAACACATAGCCATCGGTCGGGTTAGCCAAAATCGCCCTTCCACAATACTCCTCTGCTTTTACAAAGTCTCCTTTAACCTTCATACAACGTTATTAAAATGATTAGAAAAATTAAAGGGTTACTTCCTAATAGAAACATATTATACTCTATTATGACTAAAGACACAAGCATAAAAAAGATATTACAACGGACTAAATTACGAATTAATGAAATCGTAAAGTAAACAAGATCTTAATTTTCATCATTGGTTACTAATCCACACATGAGTTTCCAGTAATAAATGATGTAATCTACCAACTATTTACAAAATTCAAATATAGGCAATTAATAATGTAATTCATCCATGAACTTATACATACAAAATAACTTTCGCACAAGAACACAAATCCAAGAGACAACGATTTGCAGCAGTGATTAAATAGAATTTCAGCTCAAAATTATTAAACAATTTACGAGGAATAATAAGTGGAGTAATTAAATAAATACCTCTTTCAAGAATTTAGCATAATTTGCGAGCAAGAGAGGATTTCCGGGATTAGCTTGTATCATCATCTCATAATACGCGTCTGTACTCTCCCGCCCATGCCAACTCCCCGGATCAGAACCCGACCCGTCATCCGATCCCCTCCCGCCGCCACACATACCCCCACCCACACCTCCGCCACCCCCGACCAACAGCGTCTGCGTTACTCTGTCCCTGTCCGTCACCGTCAAACACCCTTCCTCCGCCGCCACCACGCCTAATCCGGTAGTCGACAGGAGAATGGATCCCACTTCTTCTCTCATATCCTTGATCTTCACCGGCTTCGGCGTCGTCGGTAACCGCAAATTCTTCTTTGTCTTCGCCGGATCTTTGAGATCCGTCTCGAACCCGCTCCGGGTCGGGGTGCACCGCCGCGAACTATCCTCGGACAACATTGTCAAGCAGAAGGAGCGGGTTCTGGTTAACTGCGGCAGTGTATCGGATTCGGGAGACGACACAGCGGCGGTTGTTGAATTGGGAAGCCATGAATTCAATATCGGCGACGAAGCGCTTCTCAGTAACATTCTCTGTGAAGATTTTGGTGCTCCTGGTTGGTGGAGGGAGGAAGATGGTGGAGCAGGTGGGGTTTTATAGGGGGTTGATTGGAATTTAGCGGGGGGAGGATGGAAGATGTCGCTGTAATTGTTCACGTGAAGATGCACTAGGTGGCGATAAGTGGGGTGTGCCTGTGGAGATTGGAGGGACCATTCACAGAGCTCTATAATTGGCGCCGCTGCTCATGTCCCGTTCGATCAGTGAGACTTAACCTAATGGAACTAGGGACCGAATAGTAATTCCACTAACGTACCTTTAAAATATTTAAATTAAGAGTTCAATTATCGTGTACCTGGTGTACTAGTGCATTAGATGATTTTAATCGTTAGATTAAACTTTTATTCGATCTCTACCATCAATAAAATAAAATAATTAATTTTTTTAAAAAATAAATACCCACTCCACTCTATTTTTAATCCATTCAAGTTAAAAATATTTAAATTAAGAGTCTGTACCTAGTGCACCGTGGCAGGTGCACCTAAATGATTTTAACTATTAAATTAAATTTTGATTTGATTCAATCTCCACCATCAATAAAATAAAATTAATCATTTTTTTAAATAACTACCAACTACACTCTATTTTTAACTCATTAACCCCAAGTGCACAGCGGAATCATTCTTAAATTAAATCATTCTTAATTAATAATTAATAAAATATATTGATATCCTTGTATTCGGGTGCACATGTATTTTTATATATGTATAAATTTATATATATATATATATATATTTCTTTATTATTGTATACTTTTTTTTACATTCAATTTTTTATTAACAAACATAACAGAAATTTCGCTAAAAAGTATACACATTTTCATTCATTAGTGTATATATATTTTTATTAATAGGTATATAAGTTTTTTTAAGTGAATACACATAATAATTTGTCCAAAATTTATACATGTTTAGTTGAAACAATAGAATAAAACTAAAATTCATCTATCAGTCACAATAACCTAATATAATCTAAATTCATCAGTGTATTTTTCTTACGATGCAATTGCCAGGATTCATGAATCTATCCAATTTATTCTGATACTCACTATTAAATACAAAATTGAGTTCATATTTATTATTAGATACAAGCCTAAGTTTTAATTACAATGAAATATACAAATTTTCACAATTGAATGCCTATATTGCCTCCCTTAAATACGTGCAGAGGCTTAAAAAATAATATAGAATTTATTTCTCTCATCAGTCCCTTAAATAATGGGATTTGCACAAAATTTATTTTTTTTTTCATCAATTCCTTAAATGGTGGGATTTATCCAATATCAATCTATTCTTTTTCTTTTCTTTGCTGCCCACGAATCTCAACTACGTTTAAAAATATGGTAATATATAAATTAAAATGCAAAGTGTAAAATTGAAGTTTGGATGAGAGAGTATAACTGTGGTTTTTAAAATTCTTATTTAAAACAAGGGTAGGTCTTGAGATCATTTTACATTTTTTTAAAATAGCTATTACTCTCTATAAAATGTTATCACTATTCATTTATACTATAAATTGTTCATCAATCCCTTAAATTGTGGAATTTGCACAAAATTTATTTCTTTTTCATCAATCCCTTAAATAGTGAGATTTGTACAATATTAATCTACGTTTAAAAATGTGGAATTTATTTCTATTTTCATTAAATAGTGGTAATATGCCATCTTCTATATTTAAAAATATGAAATTTATTTCTCTTTCATATTAAACAACGTTAATTTAAGTGAGATGTTTACATAGTATAATTAAAATGCATTTCAAAATATTTGCGATCCTATCTACAATATTCTATATATTTGAATATTTTTTGAAAACATTTTAGTCATTTTTGGAGGAATGAATAACCAACTTCAATGAATTAACCAGGGTTTTTTAACCATGTGTATAATCAGATCGAACATTGAATCCATAAAGATTAGAGACAACAATTCGAACTGAAAAAAATAAAAAATCACATTCTAATTATATACTCCATTCGTTTCAACATAAATTTCACCATTATTGTACATTCCAATTTTAAGAAAAATTATTTTTTGATCAACTTTATTTATTTTTGGAGGGTAATGTAGTATTTTTAAATAATAAATAAATTATAAAATATGTTATGTGTATTAGGTATGAGTGATAAATTTGGCAAAAGTTTGTGTGTCCCGGCCTCCCGGGGCACATAGTGCGCCCATACATTTTAGTATTAAAGGGTATACCCTTTAATACTAAACTGTCCTTTAATACTAAAATGTATGAATGCAAGGTGTGTCATCAGGAGCACAAGAGACCAACTCGATAAATTTATAATTAAGATGTATTATTAGGGGTGAGGATTAATGTGATGTTTTTTTTTTGGATGGTGAAGTTTAATGTAGGATGAATGAAAATGGAAATAGTGAAATTTACCTTGGGAGGGGAGAGTATTTTGTAATATTATATAAATCACAATTAAAAAAAAACAATTGTATAATTCATTAAAGTTATTTAATAAAGTTCAAAAATCAATTTAAAATAAAAATTAATTAAAAAAATTACTCTCTTGTGCACCTAAATTAGAAGGTGTTCAATAAAATAGTATAGTATTTGGTTCCAAATTGATATACGCTTTTATTAATAAATATTTTTTTTATTAAAAATATCGATTGAAATATCAATGATATTAATCTTTAATTAAAATCATTATTTATTTTTCTAGAAGATCAAGAGTATAAGTTTTTATGATAAAATATTCCCTCCATCCCCTTGATATGTATCCATTTTACCATTTTATTCCGTTTCAATACAAATATCAATTTCTTTTTTAAATTGATGTGACCCAAAAAATATATTATATTCAGCCCCACTACACATGAGTCACACACTCAACACTAATACAACTACATAATATATAGTAAATTATTTTACTTCTTAATTCACGTATAAAAAATAAACGATTACATTTCAATGGAAATGAGAGTATATAATATACAATACTAAATGGTATAACATTGAATTTTAGCGCGCAAACCTAGATTTGTACACCCAGTTGCATGCAAGACTTTGCTAAAAAAGAATTACAGTCCATAATACTTCACATGTACTCTCCGTCCCAAAAAAATCTCCATCTTTTTTTATATAGATTAAGAAAATTGTTAATTTTAGGAAAAAGTATAAAAAAAGTATGAAATGTGCTCCAAAATTGTTATAAATAATTTAAAAGGTATGAAATTTTCTTACCACATTTTCATACAAATGTGCTCCAAAAAGGTGAAAGTTTTTTTTTTTTTGGCACTAAGAGAGTACTCCCTCCGTCCCGGGAAGTATTTCGCGTATTGGTGTGCGCGGAGTTTAAGAAAATTTTGTATTTTTATGTATAAAGTAAGAAAGAGAATATATATTTTAGTTGATTTAATGAAAAATGTGTTTAAAGTTATTGAGAGATGTGAAAAAAGTGTGTAAAGTTTTTGGAAGATGTGAAAAAGTAAGTATTATATTGGGATATGTGTAAAAAGTGAGAATTAGTATAATGTATTTTTTACCAAATTTAGTAAAAGTAAAGTGTGAAATACTTTGAGGGACGGATGAAAAAAGAAAGTGTGAAATACTTTGGGGGACGGAGGGAGTAGTAGTTAATGATATACTCACTCAACAGCATAATACATATTTTAATTCCAAGTTTAAATATCTCATATTCTGAAATATATCAAAGTAAAAGTAAATCATTATAAAAATTAAATTAAAATATAATATATATATATATATATATATATATATATATACTAATTACGAATACGCTGCTGTAAATAACTTTTTAAAAGTAAAAGGTGTCACAACGTGGTTAAATTTAGTATATTTTTTATTTTTTGTTTTAATATTACATATATATAATCTTTCTTCTTCTACTACTACTACTATTATTATTATTCATGTATATATCTATAAATTAAAATCACATTTACTCATATTTTTTTGATTGGTTAAGGAATAGATAATCAATAAAATATATCCAACTTATTAATATTATTATTCATGTACATTTTCAATTTAAATACCACCTTTAATCATATTTTTTATTGGAAATAGATAATTAAGTCAATCAATAAAAATATATCCAACTAATAATTTATTTTTTATTTTTATTCTTTCTTGGTTACAAATAGATAATTAAACCAATCAATAAAAGCATATATATCTTTAAAAAAACTATATAAATAGAGTAAATATTAATTAATATACATAAATCACGCATACTAATTCTTTAGGGCTATTCATGTTTATCTTCAAATTAAATACCACCTTTAATCATATTTTTTATTAGTTAGAATACTACTTTTATTTATTTATTTATTTATTATTATTATTCGTATTCATGTATATTTTTAAATTATGTATATCTATAAATTAAATACCACCTTTAATTATATTTTTCTATTGGTTATAATAATTCATTCGCGTATTACGCGGGAATCTGTACTCGTATATATATATATATATATATATATATATATATATATATATATATATATATATATATATATATATATATATATATATATATATATATATATATACTCCCTCCGTCCCGTCCTTATGGTTACGCTTACTTTTTGCACGTGGATTAATGAATATAATTTTTTAATGTGTATTGAGGTGAGAGAAATAATAATTTAACGTAAGTGGGTAGGTGTATTAGTGGGATGTGTGGGCCCAGGGAGAGAGAAGTAATTAATTTGTGTGGGTCACATATGCTAAAAAGGAAAATGTAACAATTAGGATGGACGCCCAAAATATAAATATGTAACCATTAGGATGGGACGGAAGGAGTATATATATATATATATATATATATGCTAATTATACTGAGCATTCGGGTGCATCCTAAGATAAGGTGCATCCATTTTGAAAAACGTATACAAATATGAATAAAACATATACAATTATGAATAAAAATATATACAATTTAATTGTTATTTTTTTTAATAAAAAATTGAGTGTAAAAATATATACAATTATTAAAAAACATGTATACACTATTGAATAAAAAGTTATACACATATGGATGCTAATTTTTTTTAATAAAAAACTTAGTGTGAAAAAAGTAGGTCTGGGAAAAAATATCGAAATTTCGGTATATCGCCCTTACCATATCGAAAAATACTATTTTTACCAAAATTTTAGGTATGCCGAAATTTTTGGTAAGGTATGATACCGTATTGAAAATTTTGGTACGATAAAGATACATAAATTATCAATACCGCGGTACTTCGGTGTATGCCGAAATACCGTAAAATATTCAATTTTTGAGTAATATAATATGGTACTACATTATATATGCAATTATAATTATTATTTATATATTATAATTTTTAATTAAATTATATATTTACACTATTTAATTAAAAGATTAAATCTAAAATCATACTGATTGGCTTTCATGATATCTTGTACTTCTTTTTTAATTACGTAGTTCTATCATATATGAAAATTTAAAAGTATTGATTTTAATATAAGTTCCATATGATTATTGTGTAGATTTCTTGGGTACTATTTATTTAATGACAAACACTTGTATAAACCGGGTTTACATACATTAATTATGTAAACATTGTTACTCTTTAGAATATAAAAATTACTCTTTAGCACATAAATTGTTTATCTCTTCTAAATTAAAAAATTACTCTTCAAATTCTTGTAAATCATGATTTATCGATTACTTTTTAGTATATGAAAAATTACTCTTTAGAGACATGAATTATTACTCTTTTGTATAAAAATTATTACTCTTCAAAGAGTAATTTTAAAAAACTAGGTTTACATGAGACACACTCTTATTTAATTTGGTCGTTTGTGGATTGTCGTATCTTATTATGAATTTGTTATCTATTAGAATTTGTTTTATAACAATCTTTCACTTTTCTAGTACAGTTTTTAATTAGATTTATTGAATTTTAGGTGCATATCGGCATAACAAACTATCTAATTAGACGATATATACCGATATTTTAGGTATGATACGGTATACCAAAATATTGGTAAGTAGAAGTTATACTATTTTCCTATACCGAAATATTGGTATACCGAACTATGGTATACCGAAAGTTTAGGTAAGGTAACGGTATGATTTTTTATATATCGAAAATTTCGATATGGTATTTGGTATGACCAAAAATCTTCGGTATATCATACTGCCTACCCCTAGAAAAAAGTATACAATTATTAAGAAACACATATACAAAATAAAATAAAAACATATACAAAATAAAATAAAAAGTTATACACATATGGGTGCACCCTTGCACCCGGTGCACCTAAGTTTTGAGATATAGCCAAACACTTGTGTAAAACGGGTTCACGACGTGAACCCCGTGATCCTCCTTCTAATCTTATTATATTTTATGTATTGTTAGGATTTAAATTAAATGTAACCACAAAATTTATACTGTAAACCTCAGAGAAAACTAACTCTGATCCAAATTGATTCAGACTCTAATTCGCAAGGTAGAACCAGATGAATTGGCCAGTTCTAAAATCACTAGCTTTTACCCCAAAACTTTCCTAAATACACCCATGCTATGAAGATGGAGGGAGCATTTTTTAATTCTAATTACTCATCGCATTAAAATAAAGTAAATTAATTTATGAAATCGTTCCACCTATGAAACTTTTTTGTCTTTCTTATTTATAATCATTTTAAGATATTAAGCTTTTAGAGTATTTAGTATTAACTTTAAGTTTATGATTGTACTAAATATTAATTTTAAGTGTATAATCTAATTATTAGTTCTAAAAATTCTGGGAACTACAAATTTTTTCATACGAAACTGATTTCATGGATACTCCCTCTATATGTCACATTTAATTCTTTTAAGAGTTGGTATTTTCACACATCCTTCCTATGAAAGCATATTTAATGTAACTATCACTAAATTTTTTTTTAACAACATAATTTATCAACAGAATTTAATCGTTGAAAATTACCAATAGATTAGCAACAAAAATGATATTTTTTATTTAGCAACGGAATACCAACGGATTTATTCTCTATTTTAGCAACGGAATTCAATCTGTTGGTAATTACCAATGGATTACCAAGGGAATTATGGAGTATAAATTACCAACGGAATTATTAGCAACGGATTACCAACGGAAATATTTACAACAGAATTGATTTTTCATTGCTAAAAATTTACCAACCATCACTTTACAATGAATTCCGTTGGTAAGCCAATTTAACAATGGATTTAAGGATTTTACCAATGGAATATTCCGTTGATAAAAAATAATTTTTTTGTAGTGTAGTACTACATATAGATATAAGAAGTTATTATTATGTAAAATAATAAAGTATTAATCTTTCAAATTTAACATATTTAAAGTTTTAAATAATATTTCCTCCTACCCTTTTTAAATTTCATTTTTTCAATATTTGATTTGAGTTTAATACCCCAGGTCTAAATTTATTAAATCTTCTCTATATACACCTACTAACCCTATTAATACTTACCCACCCCCTACCATACATTATCTCTCCTCAATTAATATTTTTTCTTCCTTTCTCTCTCTTACTTTTATCCATTCTCTCACCTCAATTAATACTTGATTTGACATAAAGTTTAAACCTACCTTGCTTAAACCTAAAATAAACATAACAAACATAGAATAACACTATTTACTGATTTATTAAATCACTTTAAACCCAACCCCAAAAGTTTTTACCTCCTTAAAAAGTCAAAATAACAATTCTTCTTGTATTTTATTAAAAAAAAATCACACATATTTAACATATATAATATACTTTATTATTTATTTATTATCAAAATATATTATAATACCTTTTAAAATAATAACTTTTCTTAATTTACGTGGAAGAGCGAAGGGGAAAATTACAGGGAGACAAATGGAGTAATAATTTGTTATTTTAAAGAGTAATAATTTCTAATACAATTTCACAAAAAAATATTTACAGCCATATTACATAATAATTTGTCAACATATAATATTGCTCTCTTTTATTATGAAATTATTATTATTTTGGCATGTACGTAGTTGCATAAAATGGAAAGGGAATGAATTAAATAGGTCAAGAGTTGGAAAATAATGTTACTATGATATCTTAGCAGCATGGGGTCCGCCAGGTAAAGATTTAATTGACCTTTACGGTGGAGAATAAATAAATTAAATTATTACAAATTGAAGTGGATTATTGTTGACAAAGACAAACTAGCCAACCACGTCTTCCCTTAGTCTCAAAATGTCCATTCAACCCACCCTAATCTTGGCCTCATTGGCTCTATGCAACATTATAATTTCATGTCCACGTCTTGGGGCTCATTGGCTGTCCATCGATGTAAAAGCTTGGTTAAAAAAAATGCCCGACTATCCATATACATTTTTTTTTAACACGTGTATAACCAACTTCATTAATTTTTTAATTAAAAATGTCAAAAATATTCCCAAACAATTAAAACCATATACAAACACCTCTCATGCACCATTTATTTTAAATTTATTCATACGTCCATCCACCAAACATATTAAAAATCCTAACTACGCTCACCACTTCAAAAAACTTTCCTCACACTCACTTTTTTTGAACTTCCAAGAAAAAAAAAACTCTAGTTCACAAATCTAGTATAGTGGTGGACAAATGTAGCTTAAAGATCATAATGGTATGTATTTTAACCAATTAAAAAGTAATTTTTGGTCGACTACCATCCATCGAAATTTTTGGGTATGGTCGACCAGCACCCGTCGACCAGAAGGGAAAACAGACGACCATTAGAGGTCAATTAGAAGCCAAAATTTCAACTGATCAGTGTCGATTTTTGCAGCTCGATTTTACCATTTTACAGTTTAAAAAATCAACTTCCAAATGAAATTAACATGCATATATGTCATCCTAACACTAAATATTAAAGCAACACCCATGAAGTATTTCACCTAATCGTACGTAAAATTACACTAAAACACAAGATCTACACAATATCAACAAACACTAAAAATTCTTAAGTATAAAAATAGCAAGACGAGGTTTTCTTCTTTTCTTCCTTCTTTCTCTTTTTCTTTCTCTCTCTTGGTCGATCGATGGTCTGCAGTTTGAAAATTGAAGTGGGTTTATAGTGGTTGTTGTGAAGTTGAGGTTGGAGTATGGTGAGTAATGTGCATTGGTGTATAAAATAAATGAGTGTTGAGTTAATTTAAAATTAAAGGGTATAATTGTAGAAGTGGGGTGAGCGTATATATAATTTTTTATAGTGTATTTAGTAATGGGTGTGTGTTAAAAAAATGTGTGGACATAACCGAAGCAGTGGCGGATGTAGTATAGGTATATGGGGTACAGCTGTACCCCCAAATTCAAAAATAATATCTATATATGTAGTCTGTAATCATGCTGTTTCCTTGTAGTTTGGTGGTTGGGGGCACTTCGTGGTGTAGTCAGTGGTGTAGTCAATGGTAGGGGTTCAAATCTATTTGGTTACATACATATCTTCATTATCTTTTTAATATATATTTATATTTCTATGAATCTTGTTTAGTTGCATACATCTTCTTTTTTTTTTTTAAATATATATTTATATTTCCTATAATTTAGTTTATATTTTTATTCTTATCTTTATTTCTATTTATATTATTTATTTTTGTTTTTTAATTATTTTATTTCATATATAAAACATGTCACTTTTAATGCTATACATCTTTTCTATTTTTTTTCATTTTAAACTTTGGTGTTTTGTTTTATCCTTATTTTATGTTTATATATACACACAAAAAAACATAATAATATTCATATTTTATAAAATTATTTTTCCTTTGTTATCTAAATTATTAATTTAATATGAATTTACTTTCAATTCATTACTAATTTTTTTAAGAGTGAGGCTCCTGTGCACCCGGGCGCACGGAGCAGATTCTGTGCGCCTTTACAATTTTCATGCCCCTTTACAATTTAAACCCCTAGCAATACATAGGTTTAAATAGGATTGGAGGGGAGGGTTGTGTTCACATGGGGACACGGAGCATCTTTCCGTGTCCCCGGGCGCACGGGAGCTTTTGCCTTTTTTTAAACAATATGTTATAAATTTATAATAAAAATATCTTAAATTTCTTTTAAAAATAAAAATTAGACGGTGTGAACGATAATTATAAGTTTTTCATTTTAATTTATTTATTATATGATTTTAAATATAAGTAAATAATACCTTTATAATTATATGTCGTACCCCCGAATTTATTTCCCTGGATCCGCCCCCTGAACCGAAGCTTAAAAAAATATGTTTGATTCACATTAAATAAAAATATTTTATGAACTTTAAAGTTTAAAAAATAAATAAATAAAAGAATTTACATACTTATGCTAGCCATTTGGCCAGCTAGTTGTTAGTGTCAATTCTTGATACATATTGTTTGTGTCAATTTTATATTTTTCGATTTATATGTTATTAATATATATTAATCTAAAGTATTATTATGAGTTTAATTGTGGTGTACTTAGATATTTTCAACTATTAATTAAATAAATTTTTTATTTAATCTCACCACTCAATAAAATAAAATAAATAAAAATAAATTAATAACTACTCTCACTATACTCTCAATTTGACCATATAAACCTCCAAGTTTACCGTACACCAAAGAATAATTTATTATTATATTATTAAATTAATTATTATACTATATTTAATTAATTAGTTATTAAGATAATTTCATGATAATTTTTTGTGACAGAATTTGTAACAGAAAAAATTCATCAAAAATACCTACTGTCATAAAGTTCATCACAACTTTTTAAAAAATATTAAAAATATAATTTTTATGATGGAATTTGTGACGGAAATAAACAGTCACAAAAATACGAGGTCACAAAATCCGTTATCAAAGTTTAAAAAAAATGTGATGAAAAAAATTGTCGCAAAATGCTGTCATACAATACGTCACAAAAGTTACAAATAAAAACTAAAATTAATGTTGTGATGAAATTTTTTCTTCTGCTGTCACAAAATCTATGATAAAATCGAAAATGATAACCATGCAAACAGACTGTTTGATCGACCTTATCAATACCCAGGAAGAAAAAAAGAAAAAAAAATCATCAAATTCAAAAATCCTCTGCAACTTTTAAGTCGTCACAAAATTCATTACAATTGTAATAGAATTATTTTCGTTACTTTTTAAATAGATGAATTATTATTTTTTTAATAAAAAATATTATTCTTCTATTTTTGATTTGATCAACAAGAATAAAAATCACAAACGTATTAATATTTTAAGAATAATATTTTTCATTTAGATTGGTAGTTCATCTTTAAAAGTAATTTTTTATATACTAAAGAAAATTGAAAAATCATAGTGCAAAAATTTGAAAAATAACAATACATCTTTCAAAGAATATTTTTTTTTTATAAAAATAATTAGTAAATCAGGATGTGTGCCGTAAATATAAATTACTACAATCAAGCTTATATCTTTTTATCGTAACATTAATTTTAAATTATGTGAAATTATAAAGGGTCATATTTTGTGTGTGGTGATACCGTTTCACATGAAATTATTTTTTTTTTTATAAAAATTAATTATCACTTGTCAATAAATATATTATCACTTTTATAGAGAACAATTATAAAACAAATATAAATTATTATTTATATTATAAATTATTTATAAAATAATTAACAGAACAATTATTATTTTATATGAAAAATGTTTTCACTCAATATTCCATTTCATGAAACTTATTTTGAAAGCCGGTCTCATAAAAATCTACCTATTGTAAATTGACAACATGTAGCCGAATTATTCTTAGGAAGAAATTTTGCAATACTCTTCAGATTAAAAAATAAATATTAAAATAAAAAATCCAACCCATTCAATAAGAAAAATGCTTGAATTAACGAAAAAATTATTGACTTGTCATATAATGATAATTAATATCGTGTCATAAATAGTATCTAGACAACATTTTCCAGAATATTATAAAGTATCGAGTATAGAAAAATTATCTGAACCAACATATTTTTTAAGTATTAAGTATTGAGTAAAAAAGGTATCGAGGCAATAACTTTTTATAAGTATCGAATTAAACAAATGAATCAAGACTAATTTTTAGAGTATTAAGTATAGAGTGAAAAAATATACCGAGCTAAGTAATTTTTTTTCTTAATAGTATTTTTTTAAAAGTTTAAAAAGATGACTCAATATATGTTATGCTTGACTCAATAATTTTTATTAATACTCCCTCCGTCCCAAGAATACATTCGCCCTTTCCATTTTGGTCCGTCCCAAGAATACATTCGCCCCCTAAAAATGGAAACAATACACAATATCAATAACCTTACAATACTACAATATTACAAAAATACCACATTCTTTTTACACACAATTTAGTCAAAGTCAACTATATCATACACTTTATTCTACTCAATTACCCAAAATACCCCTTCTCTTTCTTACATCACACCACCAAAAAGTTAATTTTCTTAAACTCCGTGCCCAAGAATACGCGAATGTATTATTGGGAAGGAGGGAGTATTATTTTTCAATCAAGTTATAAAAGGTTTTTTTCGTCATTTGAGTATTTTTAAACATTCTCTTAAAAAGAAGCAAAAAAAAAAAAAAATGCACTGTCTACTTGGTACCGTACCCCCAACACATCGTAGGACAAACTCCTTCACTCTTTAATTTTTATTTATTTCTCATTCTTTCTCTCACTTTATCCCATCATTTTTTCTAATAAATAAAATAGTACTTAAATAAATATATTATAATTAATTTAATTATCACATATTATTAAATTATGAGTGAGTTTGGTGTGAACCCGGTTCACGCGTGAACCCCTGTTTTTGTAAAATTATTCTTTAGTACATAAAAAATATCATTTGAAAAGTAATATTTTTTATTCAGAAGAGTATAAAGTAATTTTTTATGTACTAAAGAGTATCGATAAATCAATGTGTGCAAGAATTTGAAGAGTAATTTTTCTATTTAGAAGAATAATAATTTATTTTTTAAAGAGTAATTTTTTATGTACTAAAAAGTAATCGGTGAAAATAGGATTCATGTGTGAATTTGATTCATAGAAGTGTTTCCCTTAATTATAATCCCTCCGTCCCACTCCCATTCAAAGAAGACATTTCTTTTTCCACGTAAATTATGGGATATAACATTTAATGTGTAAATGAGGAGAAAGAAATAATATTTAATATATTGTGGGTATGTGTATTAGTATATGTGTGGATTCTATGGATATATATAAATTGTTTTGTGTGTGTCTAATTTACTAAAAAAAGCAATACACTCCATCTGTCCCGGGTATTTTTACACATTTATACGGATACGAAGATTAAGACGTGTTATTTTTTTTAATATATAATGTAAGAAAAAGTATGGATAAATTAGTAATTTAAAAAGAAAAAGTAAATGAAGTTGTTGGGAATGATGAATAAAGTGAAAAAAAGTAATTAAAGTTGTTGGGATTGTAAAAAGTAGGTAATAAAACATTATATATTTTTACCATTAATGGAATGTGTAAAAATACGTGGGACACCCCAAAATAAAAAGTTGGTAAAAATACGTAGGACGGATGGAGTACCTTTTATATTGGGGCGGACGAAAATAACAAAATGCACTCCCTTTAATGGGACTGAGAGAGTATATTTTAATACTTACATATATTAATTTTAATTCTTTAAAATTCTAAATAATATACTCCTTCCGTCCCAAATAATGAGAGTCAGAGACCTTATGTTTAACATAAGATATTTGGCTCTCCTAATCTGGGACGGAGAGAGTATATGAGTTAATTTTGAATTCATTGTATTATTCCTAACAAATTTAAATTTATAAAATTTTTTATTATTATTTGGAACCCGTTGGAATTGATCTTAATGGATTTAACTGACTCGTTTAATATTTTTAGTTTTTTTTTTTAATTGTCATGGCCAATGTTCAGTAGTTTTTTTTTTTTTTTCTAATAGTTAAACGAAAATTTTAGAAACAGCTGAGGTATCTAAATTTAAAAATGGAAAAAAAAAATGTTAGTGTAAAAATGAAAAAAAAATAAAAAATTGGATGAGTCATTTTTGTAGACCAATGAGGGGGAGCCAGAAGTGTACTTGCAGGTGCTGTGAGTAGACCTCACGTGCCATCAACTTGTTCATATAAAGAATGATGACACTCTCCCAAATGGGACACACTCCACCTTTTGCTCTCATAAAACAAACCCTACGGCTATGGATGGTGATCACATCGTGCCTTGGTCGGTTTATTTTAAGGCTGTTTGATTTTACTTTTAATTTTAAATTACAATACTTCAACTCAAATTTATTGTACGGTTTTTAGTTGTTCGAGGTTATTTTATACTTCATCGAGTAGGTGCACTTAGGATTTATAAATTAATTTTAGGATATAATTATTTTTATTTTTAAATTTTTAATTATTTTATTTTGATCCTAAGACAATTATTAAGTTGTTTTTTAATTTAATGAATGACATTGATTGGATGCACCTTAGTTAAACTCAGTAGTTTGGCTGTTGATTTTTGGTAGTTTAGTAGTTTTAATTTTAATAATAAAATAACATATAAATAATATAAAACTTAATAGATATATAAATATACATATTTCAATAAATATTTTAATAATTTATAATAACAATTACATGATACTTATATTATTCCAAACTAATCTAAAATAATATTTTTTTAATAGTAACATCTTGTTTTGTATTTCAAACATAATAGTACCTTATTTTAATTATGAATTGAAAGGTCATTATATATTTAAAAAATAAAAGAACATGAATGTTTTTAAAAGCCATAGTCATTTGTCAGCAAATTTAACAATTATAACTTTCGATAAAGAATATATATTTAAATAGCACTATTTTACTATATTGCACGTCTCATCTCAATTGCATCATTTTCCTATTTTAGTAAAAATAATCCCCAATGGCCCACCACTACCCATCACATCTCTCTAATATACTTATCAACTTTACATAAAATAATAATACTCCTTGATCTACGTGCAAAAAGCAAATGCACATATTTGTTCGGGATCGTAGATAGTATAATAAGATATCAACATTTAAATAAATTTAAATTGCATGCATATACACATAATTATTTTACGCAAGTACATCGTCAGTGGCAGTGTAATTTGACGTGGCTCGAACATTTGAGTGCTTTTAGAAATTTTATGCTAATCCCTACAAGTGGATAAGTAAAACATGTAGGTAATTTCAAACTAATTGTAATTGCATTTTCTTATTTCAATGAGTTTTCTGTTCAAGTGGAGAAGGAAATCAAGAAACCAATTAATTGCTAATTAGAAAAGTGTAGAAGCAAATTAGATAGGCCCCTTATGTAAATCTCATGTGCTATTCCTCAATAGATGGATTAATATATCACAAAATATATAAAGAGATTTAAATATGGGGTGTTACCTAGCTCACCAGGCTCTTATGTGACTTAGGAAATTCTCATCCATTAGACTAATCTGAATTAATAACAGTAATTGGATTGAGAATTCACGCAACTCAATAAAGATAATAAATACATACTCCCTCCGTCCCCCAAAGTATTTCACACTTTCCTTTTTCATCCGTCCCTCAAAGTATTTCACACTTTACTTTTACTAAATTTGGTAAAAAATACATTATACTAATACTCACTTTTTACACATATCCCAATATAATACTTACTTTTTCACATCTCCCAAAAACTTTACACACTTTTTCCACATCTCTCAATAACTTTACACACCTTTTTCATTAAATCAACTAAAATATATATTCTCTTTCTTACTTTATACATAAAAATACAAAATTTTCTTAAATTCTGCGCACACCAATACGCGAAATACTTCCCGGGACAGAGGGAGTATTGCTTTCTCCTCTCTCTTAATTATAACTTATCTTTTTAATTTTATCAAAAAAAATCAAACATAAATAATTTTCTTATTACAAATTTATTTTTAATAAAATATATATCAAATTATTCGTCTTTTCAAAATCTTTGACATCCATATTAACTATATAATAAATTTTAAAATTAAAAAAATATGTAATTTTGTATTCGGTGAAAGAATATAATTATTAAGATTTAGAGAATAATTCACGTGCTATATTTATGGTTAGCAGTGCCTTTTTTACCTGTATTTATGGTTAGCAGTGCTTGCTTCTTTTGTTCCTTTTATACGGTATGCACTCTTTTATTTTCCACTCTTCTATTCTATGCACCTTTTATTCTCCACCAACCTATGCACCCTTCTATTCTATGCATCATTTTTTCTCCACCAATCTATGCATTATTCTATTCTATGCACCCTTCTATTGTCTACCAAATGAGTATTTATGGTTATCAGTGCCTTTTCTACATGTATTTGCGGTGAGCAGTGTTTTTTTTTTATTTTTTTCTACCGGGTCCTTTTTCTATTCTCTACCAAACTATGAATTCTTCTATTCTATGCACAATTTTATACTCTACCACTCTTCTATTTAATGCACTATTATCATCGTGTTCTATTCTCTACTAAGCTATGTACTTTTCTATTCTATACACACTTTTATACTCTAGCACGGTGTGCACTCTTCTATTCTACACCATGGTGTCGTGTTTACCCTCTTATTCTCTAACCATTGTCTTCACTCTAAATTTCTTTTTCAAAGTATCATTATTTTCTCTTCAATGCATCATCCGTCTCCACCCCTAATGTAATTACTTTTAATTTTTTTTTTTTAAAAAAAAATCATCTTTTAAGTATTTTTTATAAATAATATAGATGTTTAATTAAAAATTTTGAAAAAATAAATTATTTGACATAATATATTTATCAATATTATTTGAGTTGATATCTTGTGTATTTGAGTATACACTTGCATCCATATATATAAATTTGGGTAGATTTTGGGTGAAATCGTTGCACGATCATTTTACATGAGACGAATCATATCTTATCCATTAATATAAAATAAAAATAAAAAATAAAAAAGAATTAAAGAAAAATAATATAAATAATATAGATGTTTAATTAAAAAATTTTTAAAAAAAAATTATTTGATACAATATACTTATCAATATTATTTGAGTTGATATCTTATGTATTTGGGTGTAAACTTGCATCCATATATATAAATTTGGCTAGATTTTGGGTGAAACCGTCTCACGAATTTTTGCTTGTTCGATTTCATTAATTAAAATTACGATAATTTAACAAAATAGAGGCTGACCTTTTATGCATATTACAAGCAAGTTACTATGCTATTCCGAATCAATTATTTTTCAGTTTTAATAAAATTATTATCTATTATTATTATTATTATTAAATGTTCATTAATTAAATTGTTCATGAACGGTTTTATTATCACTTTATTTTAATAAATATCACTTTATATTAAAAATATTATCACTTTTATTCACCCTACGAATTGTTCATGAAGTACTTAAATTAAATTGATATCACTTTTTCTTTATCATGTATCACTTTTTATTAAGCATGTTATCATTTTTTATTCCAATGAACGTTGGATAATTTAATTAGATGGATATCACTTTTTTTTATTATGAATCATTTTTTTATTAAAATGTTATCACTTTATTTTTTTCAGTAAATTGAGTATCATATTGTATAAATTTATAATCTTTAAATTTAAAATAAAATTAATTAAATAACAAATTTTAAATAATAAAAAATATAGATTAAAAGAAAAAACATCATATATAAATATATAATATAATATAATATAATATAAAAGACCTACTTAATTTAGTTCTATAGTTAATTTCTCAATTTTTTAATTTAATAACAACTAAACAAAGCACTCTAAAATATATTTAGTGGATTAATGAATGATCCGTCTCATATAAGGAGGGTGTGAGATAGTCTCATCCAAATCTTTACCTATAAATTTTTATAAAATTTCATTCACTGATATATTAGTTTTGAATGAATAAAAATACGTACAGAATGTTTAATTTGCCCTTTAATAATAATAATTTTTATTAATTTATTATAAATTTGTATTGTATTTAATATTTTTTATTCAACTTCTCTTTTTATTACAATAGAAATTTATACTTTAAAAATTATATATATATATTATTTTATTTATAAATAAAATAGAAGAGATCAACCAATTCAAATAATAATCCCTAAAAAAAAGAGAAATCCAAATCTCCTCTATGTGTAATAAAAAAAATTCTATAGTGCATGAAGGTATAGAGAACAATTAATGCAAGTAATGGTGCATAGTGCATACAAGGAATGAATAGTGCTTACAAGTAAGGAAAGGAAGGTATAGAGAATAATTAACGCAAGTAATGGTGCATACAATGAATGAATAATGCTTACAAGGAAGGTGGTGCATACAAAGAATAAATATTTATAGTGTTGAAAGCAGTGCATATGAGAGTAGTGAGGTAATAATGTTGAAAGCAGTGCATATGAGAGTAGTGAGGTAATAATGTTGAAAGCAGTGCATATGAGAGTAGTGAGGTTATTGTTGCGGAATTTAATTGGTTAGTAAGGATTAATAAATAAATTAATCACCAATTAAATAATAATTAAAGTGAGTGAAATTAGTCTCACATGTGGAATTGATCAAATATGGTAAATTTGATCAAATATGGTAATTGATCAAATATGATATTGATCACGATCACTAATTAAAATAACAATCCTACCATATGAGAGTGGTCTCTGGAACCTATAAATAGGGTCATTGTGCATTCATTCAGAACACACCAAGAACACAAAAAAAATCCAAAGTCTTTCAAGCATCTGCATACATTTGCATAGTGCATAGTTTAGACGATTTAGTCCTTCATTCTCTCTTAGTTTGCCGGAGTTCCTGCGATAGCGGTGCTGCTTCGCCAAAAATGAGAAGTCATTTCACCTTTGGGGAAGATCCGCCAAGACCGGAGCACTACCGAGGCGTGTTTTTTCTTGCGGAAAGAGTTCTACTCGACTCGACTTCGCCCTCATCCTGAGACGTTCAAGATCCTAGATCCAGATCTATAAGAAAGGTTAGTAATTCTCCTTTCTATTTTCATATTCATTATAATAGTGATTGATTGGTGTACCTATAAACCAATAATCGCAAGAAGAAACATCTAGCCTCCACACCCCACAATAACTATGACTAATACAATGGATATTGACGGAGTTGAAATATCCAATATGAATAACTCCAAGAGAGTTGATGATGAGATTCCTATTGGGACTGATTCCCAAAGAATGTATCCTCCAATGGGGTTGTCGAGACCATTCATGGTTCTGGCTCCAGCGGAGAAGCTCAAGAAGTTTGGGGGTACAAACTTAAAGAGATAGCAGCAAAAGATGCTGTTCTACCTCACTACGCTGAATCTGGTAAATTTCTTAAAGGAGTCTGCACCAGTGGTGGATGAGAATGAGACTGATACGCAAAAGCGTATAGCTCTTGATCAGTGGACCTCCGCTGATTACTTGTGCAAGAACTATATCCTTAGTGGACTTAGTGATGCATTGTACAACGTATATCTAAACACGAAGACATCCAATGAACTGTGGGATTCTTTGGAGAAGAAGTACAAGGCGGAAGATGTCGGTACGAAGAAGTACGCGATAGCTAAGTACTTGGAGTTCATGATGGAGGACTCTAAATCTGTGGTTGAACAAGTGCAGCAGTTCCAACTGATAGTGCACGAAATCCTCTCCGAGGGGATGATGCTTCCAGAAGCATTCATTGTCGGCTCTGTGATTGATAAGCTGTCTCCAATGTGGAATGACTTCAAATGCTATTTCAAACACAAGCGAAAAGAGATGTCTTTTGAAGACTTAATTGTCAAATTGAGAATCAAAGAGGACAACATGAAAATGAATGGGAAGTTTGACCAATCCTCAATTGAGGCAAAGGCAAACTTAACTGAACATCGTGCGGAACCCTCCAAAAAGAGGAAGATGTCCGACGACAATGGCAAGAAGCCAATGAAAAAGCCCAAGTAGGACCGATACTTGGTGTTATCTTACCCTAGAAGTCATTGAGGGAAGATAGAAGAAAAAAAAATCCTATTTTTTTTAGAACCCTGAGCAATAATATTGCAGAGGCAATAACCAAAGTTTCAAACGTTGGATCGAGCTGAATTTTGGTCAGCACGTTCAAAACATGTCGACTATATTATGAACGGTGGAGATTGTGTTTTGAACTCTGTGTTGATGGGAATAAGCCAAAAACAGAAGTCAGGTTTTGGGCGATTATGTTCTGCGCATTCGAGGGGAAAGAGTTGTTTCTCACACACTAACTGTTGGACCAAGCTGTAATTTGGACAGCACGTTCACAACTCACAAGGTAGATTCTGGATAGTGGAGATCTGATTGACTGAATGGCAGTTGGTGTTGTTATGACAAAATAACTATTTCCAACAACAGAAATGAGCACTAAACCTCTAGAGTTGATCCAAATTGATACGTGTGATTTAAAACTTGTGCAAATTAGAGGGAGGAAAAAGTATTTCATTACTTTTAGTGATGATACACATGATTCTGTTATGTGTATCTCTTGAGAAGTAAAGATGAAGCTTTAGAAACATTCAAACGCTACAAGAATGAAGTTGAAAATCAACTTAACTCTCGAATTAAAGCAGTTCGGAGTGATAGATGTGGCGAATATGTAGTACTGTTTGAACAAATATGTGTCGAATCTGGCATCATACATCAAACAATGGCTCTTTATTCACCTCAATCAAATGGCGTTGCTGAGTGCAAGAATAGAACTCTGAAGGAAACGATGAACGCAATGTTAATCAGTTCAGAGTTGCCTCAGAACTTGTGGGGGGAAGCTATCCTGTCAGCTAACCAAATTCTGAACAAGATTCCACACAAATCTAAGGATCAAACTCCTTATGAAATGTGGAAGGGACGTAAACCGCCATACAAATACCTCAAAGTGTGGGGTTTTTGGCTAAGGTTGAAGTGCCTCTACCTAAACAAGTTAGAATCAGACCTAAAAAGGTTGATTGTATATTTGTAGGGTGCGTACTTAACAGCAGTGCTTACAGATTTCTGATTCATAAATAAGAAGACATGACTGAAGGCACTATGATAGAATCAAGGAATGCAATATTCTTTGAAAACATATTTCCTAGCAAAGGAAATAAATAAGTGACATCTTCTAAGAGACCACTTGTAGATAATATTGTGGTTCAATCTACACAAGAGAGTGTAGAACCAAGACGTAGTAAGAGATCTAGAGTAGAAAAGGACTTTGGTCAAGACTTCTTCACCTACGCGGTTGAAGATGAGCCCAAATCCATATCTGAAGCTCTATCTCATCCAGATGCACCATCCTGGAAAGAAGCTATAGATAGCGAGATTGATTCCATTATACAAAATCATAAATGGGAATTGGTAGATTTACCAAAGGGTTACAAGACCTTAGGATGCAAATGGATTCTTAAAATAAAATACAAAGCTAATGGGTCTATAGACAAGTATAAAGCCCAGTTGGTGGCTAAAGGCTTTAGACAAAATGAAGGGTATGATTTCTTTTATACCTACTCACCAGCGACACGAATTACGTATATTCGTGTACTTAGAGCGATTGCTGCATTGCACAATCTAGAGATCCATCAAATGGATGTGAAGACAGCCTTCATAAATGGTGAGTTGGAAGAAGAAATATACATGGATCAACTAGAAGGTTTTATAGCACCTGGTAATGAGAAAAGGTGTGCAAACTCGTGCGGTCATTGAATGGACTTAAACAAGTTCCAAAACAATGGCATGTGAAATTTGACAACATAATGATGTCAAATGGTTTTCGAATCAACGAGTGTGATAATTGCGTGTATGTGAGAAATACACCAAAGGAATTTGTCATGGTCTGCCTCTATGTAGATGATATGCTTATCATGGGAAGCAGTAATGACATAATCGTTGACACTAAACAAATATTAAATCCGAACTTTGACATGAAGGACATGGGTATAGCGGATGTGATACTTGAAATCAAGATTCAAAGAACATCTGATAGAATTGCATTGTCTCAATCTCATTACATTGAGAAAGTATTGAAAAAATTCAATGCATTCGATAATTCACAGGCTAAGACACCCATGGATCCAAGTGTACACCTTAGTAAGAATAAAGGTGAATCAGTGGCTCAATCTGAGTATGCAAGGGTTATAGGAAGCATAATGTACATAACCAATTATACGCGTCCTGACATAGCGTGTTCAGTTAACAAACTGAGTAGATACACGAGTAACCCAAGCAATGAGCACTGGAAAGTATTGAGAAGAGTGTTGAGATACCTGAAATACACTCTTGATGTGGGGCTAGACTACACAAAATATCCAGTAGTACTCAAAGGGTACAGTGATGCAAACTGGATATCTGACATAAAAGACTCGTTCTCTACAAGTGGATACGTGTATCGGAGGTGGAGCAGTGTCGTGGAGGTCTACAAAACAGACTTGTATAGCCCGTTCCACAATGGAATATGAGTTCATAGCTATAGATAAAGCCGGGGAAGAAGCAGAATGACTTCGTAATTTCCTTGAGGACATTTCATGTGGAACAAATCGGTCCCTACGGTAATGCTACATTGTGACAAGCTATAATTGGAAGAGCTCTTAATGATATGTACAATGGAAAGTCTAGACATATCCGTAGGCGACACAACACGGTGAGACAATTGATCTCGAGTGGTGTAATGTCAATTGACTACGTGAAGTCAAAAGACAACATAGCGAATCCGCTTACAAAAGCAGTTAATCGAGATCAAATGAATAAATTGCTAGAAGGAATGGGGCTAAAATCCACAAAGTAATGGGCCAAAATAGTGGAAATCCAACTATGATGAGTGAAAATCCCAAGAACTTGGTTTAAAGGGACAACGAAACTGTAGAGGTTCAAGTGAAACTTGGTTCCTACCATTCCTTAGTAGAGCAATTCTACCAAGTATAGAACCCGTATTGTGGTGAGGTTACGTCTTTTGACGTTTAATGATTCCTAAAAGACTAAGTAATGGCTGGTTGAGTATAACGGGGTACTTAAGATAGAAGATCACCTATGTAAGTGTGAAGTGAGTGGCCGCTTCAAAGAAAAACACTTATGAATCCAAAGGGGGTCCATGGCCGAAACTGACCAAAACGTGAGAACAAGGAGAATGCGAGACATTGATGTGTTCGCACTATTGTCTAAGTATACACTAAGGAGGAGGAGTTCAAATACATCATGTCTACTAAGCCACCGGTATACTCGATAGTGTTAGACTAGGGAAGGTTCAAAGTCTCAAGCTACCTATCCGGATACATTAATGTTTCACGAGGACTGGATTGTGTGTCTGCATTTTATAGGCGTCGAATTTCACTTATGTGGGGAATTGTTGGGAAATTTAATTGGTTAGTAAGGATTAATAAATTAATTAATTACCAATTAAATAATAATTAAAGTGGCTGAAATTAGTCTCACATGTGGAATTGATCAAAAATGGTAAATTGATCAAATATGGTAGTGATCAAGATCACTAATTAAAATAACAATTCTACCATATTAGAGTGGTCTCTGGAACCTATAAATAGGGTTATTGTGCATTCATTCAGAGCACACTAAGAACACAAAAAAAATTCAAAGTCTTTCAAGCGTTTGTATACACTTGCATAGTGCATAGTCTAGACGATCTAGTCCTCCATTCTCTCTTAGTTTGCCGGAGTTCCTACGATAGCAGTGCTGCTTCACTGGAAACGAAAAGTCATTTCACCTTTGGGGAAGATCCGCCAAGATCGGAGCACTACCGGGGCATATTTCTTCTTGTGGGAAGAGTTCTACTCGACTCGACTTTGCCCTCATCCCGAGACGTTCAAGATCCAAGATCCTAGATCCGGATCTATAAGAAAGGTTAGTAATTCTCCTTTCTATTTTCATATTCATTGTAATAGTGATTGATTGGTGTACCTATAAACCAACAATTATCACTGTGGGTCCTATTAAACTTGCTACCTGCTGTTACCTGGGTCATGTGTGAGCTTGGGTCAGCTAAGAATCTCCTTTAAATCTAAATGAGAATATGATATGTGTATTACTCACCACTCGCCACCAACCCATATTTATATCAGTTACTACCTTCATTTCACATTACTCAATTTTATGGCAAAAGCTCCTGCGCCCCGGGAATACGGTCCGTATCCCCATGTGAACACAACCCTTCCCCTCCCTATTCTATTTAACTTATGTATTGCTAGGGAGTTTAAATTATAAAGGGACACGGAAATTGCAAAGAGACACAGATCTAAATCCATGTGCCCAGGCACACAAGAAACTCACTCCAATTTTATACATACAGATTAGATAGGTGGTTTTTCCCTTTTAAGAATATAATTTAATATTTCTTTATTTGTTTTGAAACTTTTATCTGACACATTACTTACTTTTATACATACATGTTAGAAGGTGCTTTTTCCCTTTTAAGAATAATCTAATACATCTTTATTTGTTTTGAAACTTTTATCCAAAAAGTATAATGTATAATAATAAAGATAAATACTTTGTGCGAACCGTTTCAATAACTTTTATAATGAAAAGTGATACTCAATTAATAAAAAATGATAATACTATTTCATAAATAATTTATAGTATAAATAAAAAGTGATAATATTTTATAGCGAAAGTGGTAACTAATTTAAAAAGTGTAAAATGGTGTCATATAAGACGCTCTCACACAAAACTTATCCCATAATAAATAAATGAAAAAAATGTGAAGAGTATATAATGTAACAAAAAGAAGAGTGAGGCTCTTGTGCCCCGAGGGCACACCGTGCGCCTTTAGAATTTAGTATTATGGGTAATGGTATATTGTTTTGTTCTAAAGGGTACATACACTTTAATTAATAAGGATACACCATTTTGTTCTAAAGGGTATATACTTTTTATTAATATTTTTTATTTTTCTTTAAAAAATAAAGGGTACACATCTTTATACTAAAGGGTATATAATTTAACACAAAATTCTAAAGGCGCACGGAGTGTGGTCCGTGCGTCAGAGTGCACATAAGTTTTTGTCCAAAAAGAAAGTATGTACAGAGATATGACTGTTTTAGATACTCATGTCATTGGCGTTGGTTTACGTTTTAACGGAATGATTGATACGACGGAATGTCATATGAAAGAAGTGAGCATTCCTAATTTAATTTTCATTCCTACGTTTGATATTTTTTTATTAATGGGAATACTTAGGAATCCTAAAAAATCTGTATTCTATATACTTAAGAATCGCCATTCCTCCCCACCTTCATAGGTTTACTCATTCCATATTTTATGAAATCAATTTTTTTTATATAGCATCAAATACGTAAATAATTATAAATAATTTATTTTTATTTATATCACATCTCTTTTTGCATAATTACAAAAAAAACTAATTTTTATTTTCATTTAACATATAATTAAATTTTATAAAAAATATTAAATTAAATTATTTAAAATCTAATTAAACTATATATACTCATTAAAATAAAAAATAATCATAAAAAATAAAATTGAATTATTTAAAATACTTAAAATTAGATAATTAATTAAATCTTTATTATAAATAAACAATTATTAAATTATATATAGAAAAATATTATACAAATTTTAAATTGAATACAAATATGTCATATTAAATATAAAATTTTATTTATGTAAATAATTTTTAAATTACCTATAGTTATTATTTATATTTTAAATATTATAAAATTTTATTTCATTTTTATTCTCATAATTTTTAATAAAATAATTATTAAAATATATATTATATTAATTGAATTAAATTAATTTATAATTTAAATAAGATACAAATAGTGAAATTTGAATCATATTTAAAAATATATGTTCTATTACTTGTACTAGCTATTCTTAATTAATACCAATCATAAGAACTCAAGTTTGGGGATGGTTTGCTCTAAAGAAGAAGAGTTATTGAAAGGTGCATAGATTTAAAGGTGAAATGAAGATATTAGGAGCACACTGCAGAAGATTATATGATAAAAAGGAGATGATGGTGGTGGTTAGTCTGGTATGTCTTTTATTTTGAACTTTTCTTTTAGCTGTTGTTTCTGTTGTAACATGTGGGTAAATCTCGTGCCCTTTGAAGCAATAAAATTATTTTCATGATTCCAAAAAAAAAATATCAATCATAAAAATAATTTTTTTTGTGATTCCTTTTTCATCTCTATTTCATTCAATTCCATTCCATTCCTTCAAAATTACATTCAATTATACCAATCATACTGTAAAATTGTTTAGTCATTACTGAACTCATAGGTGATGTTTGGTTTGGGGTTACGTGGGGTTTGAAAACCATGAATAGTTATTCTATGTTTGTTTTAGGTTTTAGATATGGTAGGTTTTAATTTTATGCCAAATTAATGTATTAATTTATTTAAAAAGTTAAATGAGAGAGGAGAGATAAAGATCGAGAGAAAATGTATTAATTGAGAAGAGAGAATGTAGTAGGTATATATAGGGGTAGTTTTTAAAATTTGAGTGTGGGTTTTGAAAACCAAAACTTGAGTTTAAAACTCGGAAACGATCATAGCATAATGACAAATATTTACGTGAGACTATCTTAAGATGAATTCTATGAGACGAATAAAAGGTGAAACAATTTAAATTAATTTGATACATCTTATATGATTAATTTAAAATTTTTGTGAGAATTATTTTTAAAAAAAAGCACAACATTTATATTTTTTTGAAATAATTACTGATAGGTACACACTTTGTACCCCTAATTACTACTAGATACATTGATTTAAAATAATTATTATTTAATACAAAATATTAAAGTAAAATATCAAATATACCCCTAAACCCATATACCTTTAAAACACTAACCCCAACCTCCACCCACCACCGGACCACCGCTGCCGCTGCCGGACCTCCGCCGCCGCCGCCGGCGGAGCTCCGGCGGTCGGTCGCCGGAAAATCTGTTCGTCAGGAAAAAAAAAAAACTGGTCGCCGGAAAGCTGCCGCGCCGCCGCCGCCGGAGCTCCGGCGGCCGGTCGCCGGAAAATCTGTTCGTCAGAAAAAAAAAAAAAAAAATTGGTCGCCGGAAAGCTGCCGCGCCGCCGCCGCCGGAGCTCCGGCAGCCGGTCGCCGGAAAAACTGTTCGTCCAAAAAAAAAAAAAAAAAAAAAAAAAAAAGTCGCCGGAAAAACTGCCGCCGCCGGAAAAGCTGCCGGACCGCCGTCACCGGACCACCACATTTTTTTGCTGCACACACTTTTTTTTTCCTGCACACACTTTTTTTGCTGCACACACTTTGCTGCACATGAACTTTTGATGCACACAATATTTATGTGCAGCACATTAATAGGGGTAATATTGGAATATCACTATATATTTTTGTACCTAGTAGTAATACTTTTGTATGTTTGTATCTCATAGTAATTTAGGATTTTTTTGTGTACCTAGTAGTAATCCTCCCTATTTTTTTCATAAATAATATATTCCAATTTAATATTAATTGGAATGAACATGATCCGGAGAAAAACCCTGGAAGAATACTTGAGTTTTAGTTGGGCTTACACTCGAATTGATATAACAAAAAATAACCAAAAGAAAGTTTACGTGAAACCATCTCATAAAACTATTTTACATTTTTTTAATTAATTACTCCCTTCGTCCAACATTAATGTATTCATTTGCTTTTTGCACGTATATTAAGGAGTATTATTATTTTTATGTGTAGTGAGTAATCATATTAATAGAGTGTGTGAGTCCCATATTTTATTTGTATTAGTGAAGGGTGTGGGTCTCATATGTCTAAACAGGGAAATGAATAGATTAAGAGTGGAGTGATGAGTGATATTTTCACCTAGATTTTAGTGTCTTTTTATATGTGTTTTTGTATTATTTTATCCGTATTTTATGTACTATTTGGTTGTATTTTGTGTTTTTATAGAAATATGTATGAATGAGCTTAAACCTAAGATTTTCACCTTTTATTTGATGTTAGATATGATAAGGAAGACATAGGAAAAAGCGGATCTCAATTCGGAGTTGAAACGAGGAAGAACGAGCCAAAATAGTGAAGCAGACAGCACAAACACGGCCAGTCGAGCCCGGCAACACGACCCGTGTCCAGTGCAGAAACACGAGCCGTATACTAAACACGGGCCTGTAACGGAAGCCGTGTGCGGAGGCCAGAAGACACAACACGGCCACCCCTGTGCCAGTGTGCGGCGCACGAGCCGTGCGCTGTCCGAAGCTCGCCGTTGACCAGAATCCCAGACACGACTCGGGCCGTGTACCGCGCACGGGCCTGTGCTGTTGGTTGTGCTCGGACACCAGATTGCACAACACGGCCACCCCTGTGGCCGTGTGCAGAGGACGAGCCGTGTAGGTGTCAAAACTGCTGAAATTTCCATAAACTTCTAGAAGCTTCCCAAGGGGTATAAATACCCATTTATTCAACAATTGAGAAAAAGCCACGAAATTCCAGCCCTGCACACACACCTCACACACCATTTCCTCCATTTTTCACCTTTATCTTCATCCATTCTTCATCCACCCATCTACACTTGATCCACTCCATCAAATCCATCATCCAAGTGATCAAGGAAGCAAGGGAGAGTGAGATCACAAGAAGAAGAAGGAGATCTCTATTAAAGCACTTCAAAGGGGGAATCTAATTCTAATTTTTGTGCATTTCTTTATAGATTGATCATGTTTTGTAAGGATCTTAATGTCTATGTTAATTTTCTTATGGATATGAGAGACTAATCTCCTTTGTGAGATTAGCTCCATGATTGGCGTTGGATAATTTAATATTTATGCAATTGGATTTTAATCTTGAATGAGTTTTGTGTTATTTCTATCATTGATTGTTTATTGCTTGATGTATATGATGATTTGTGTGATTAATTGGCATGGGCATGTGATTAGATTGAGAAATCAATTATGTGTTTAGGATAGTTCATTGAATCATTTCATCATACACTTCATATGCATTATAGGTTGTGAAGAGATTGAGAAGTCCTTCATAATTTAGAACCCTTTGATAGAACATTTGATTAGCTTAATCGAGAGGTTGGTTGATTAAATGAGGAGACCCAAACAATTAGTGAATTCATAGTACCTTAAAAGGAAATATTGCTTATGATTTAGTACCTAATTAGGGAACTCATAGAGTAATTAGTACCTAGTGGGAGGTGTTTGCTATTGTCTCGATCCTATGTGCGTTTGGGAGCCTTGTTGAGGGTCTACATCCTATCCATCTCGAGAGAGAGTTTAGGTGGAATTAGTGATCGCTTCTATACCTTGTCCATGAAAGATTAGAATTAATTGCATAATTACTTAATCATCTATGCCATGATTGTTGTTAATCTCATCCTTGCATCATTTGGAACCCATCTTATCTTTGTATTCATTTTATCTTTATTTCTTGCTTTAGCATAATTGCATTTATTTGATCATATCCTCTCTTCCGTCGTCCTTATAAAATCACGATAAACTTGAGATCGCTTAAACTCTAGTACCTTCCTCCCAGTGGTTCGATAATTTCTTTAATTGGTCATGCCCACTATATTATGGCTAATCATGGAGGCCCAAAAATAATAAAATTTATAGATTAAGGATGGATAGAGAGAGTATATTTTTTATTAAAAATATTATTAATTTTCTTTTAAAATGTTATAATTTTTCATTTATATATTCCAAATTCTTCATGAAATTGTTCACAACACCATCATCGATTTTCATTAATTAAATATTACTTTTAATTATAAAAATTATTACTTTTTATCCATGTTACATAAATATTTTTATGAAAAGGTCTCACATTATAAATAAAAACTAATAAATTGAATAACAAAATTTTCATTCAAAATCAATCTTGAATTCTGTTTTTCAATTGATTAATAATTAAAGTTTAATCTTTGTACCATTAAATATAATTAATGAGAGAGACATTAATTTCATACAAGAATTTAATAGTTTTCATTTTGGCAAAAACTCCTGTGCACCCGGGCGCACGGACCACATTCCGTGCGCCTTTAGAATTTTGTGTGAAATTGTATACCCTTTAGTATACAGATGTGTACCCTTTATTTTTTAAAGAAAATTATTGTGTGTATCTGGACGCATGGACAACACTCCGTGCACCTTTAGAATTTTATGTTAAATTGTATATATCCTTTAGTATAAAAATGTGTACCCTTTATTTTCTAAAGAAAAAAAATATTAATGAAAAGTGTATACCCTTTAGAACAAAATGGTGTACCTTTTATTAATTAAAGTGTATACCCTTTAGACCAAAGCAATGTACCCTTACCCATAATACTAAATTTCTAAAGGCGCACGAAATGTGTTCCCGTGCGCCCGGGCGCACGCAAACCTCACTCTTTCATTTTTCCTAATCAAATAAGTATAGTTTTACTCTTGCTTTATCAATTGGGCTTATGCCTTATGATCTGATCACAATAGAATAACTACGGGCCCAACCTGCTGAGGCCCAATGGTTATGGCCTGCATTATTTTCCCTATTTATTCTCTTTCTTCACTATCATTACGTACAGTCCAGAAAGAAAGAATTTTTTTTGGGTAAATTACCACCCTCGAAGTTTGTCCAAACTACCAAATAAACCCCGTAGTTTGAAAATTTACCAATTACCTCCTTTAACTTGTTTTTTATTTGAACATTAATAAAAATACATTTTTTCTTAAAATAAAGAAGGATGAAAATGACATCAAGACTCATATATTTAACATTATATTTTTAAATTTCACTATTTTTTTAAAAAATTATTTTTTTAAAGGGGGTAATTGATAATTTTTCAAACCATGGGGTTTATTTGGTAATTTGGACAAACCTCGAGGGGGGTTTTTGGTAATTTACCTTTTTAAAAAAAAAAAAAGTCAATAAGGCTAATTATACTGTGCACCCACTTTAAAAAATGTATACAAATATAAATAAAAACATACTCATTCCATCCCGCGTTAATGTTGATGTTTGCTTTTTGTAAGGAGATTAAGAGATATAATTTTTTAATGTGTAGTGAGGTGAGAGAAATAATATTTAATGTAAAGTGGATAGTTGTATTAGTGTTGTGTGTGGGTCATATATGGAATAATTAATTGTTTTGTGTGGGCTCAACTTGATAAAAAAGGAAATGTAAACCTTAACTTGGGACAACCTAAAATGAAAAACGTAAACCTTAACGTGAGACGGAGGGTGTATACAATTATGAACAAAAATATATACAATTTATTTGTTAATTTCTTTAATGAAAAATTGAGCGTAAAAAAATATACAATTATTAAAAAACATGTATACGCTATTGAATAAAAAGTTATACACATATGGATGTTAGTTTTTTTAATAAAAAACTTAGTGTGAAAAAAGTATACAATTATTAAGAAACACGTATACAAAATAAAATAATATATATACAAAATAGAATAAAAAATTATATACATATAGGTGCACCCATGCACCCGGATGCACCTAATATCAACTCTTAAAATAATTGTACCCTCCTTATTTTTATTTTTTTTTATTTTGTTAAATAAACAAGAAAAGAAAATTATTGGTTTTTACAACTCATTTTTGGTGTGACAATATCTTTGAGTGATGATAGATGATCAAAGCTCAATTTCAATATCTTGAAAATATTGTTTTTATCTAGTTTGACAATATATGAGAGTCATTTGTCCTTTATAGGGATCCACATATCTCGACTTATCACGCAGCATTCCTCCGACCACAGTGACAGCTAATGACAAACCTTCACATCTTTCGGTGCTGCTCCTTCCGATGTCTTTGAACCCTAACGGTATATCTCCTCATTTAAAAGCCCTCCCTTTGATTATGGACCAGCATTTCTTCATTAATAAGCCATATGAATACCATGTGTCTTCACCATTGAACCAATAGTGATAACAACACCTTTTTCATTCGAAAAAGTAGTATTTTTTCGACCACGAATTTATGAAATCATCCCACTTGTATCGGTCTTGATTCCAAATTAATTTGTTATAACCGATTCTATTAATGTTATGGCCTAATTTTATACTCCCTCTATCACACCATAAGGAGTATATTTTGTTATTTTTTTGTCCCAAAACAAAATGTGCATTTATTTTTTTAATAAATGGGACCCACACAAAATAATTAATACTCTCTTCATCCCATAATATTTTTTACGTTTATTGTTCCACGTTGTTTAAGAAAAGTTACACTTTTTGACCAATTTTATTGACTTTGTAGGGTATTGTAGTATTTTTAGGTAATAAAAAAGTATAAAGTAATGAGACGTGTGTGAAAAAGGAGTGACAAATTTGAAATTAAAATAACTTTTGAGGTTGTTAGATAAAATGATGTTTCTTATTTTGGGGTGTGAAATATTTTGTGGGACAAACAAATGAGGAAAGTGTGAAAGGTTCTATGGGACGGAGGGAGTATATCTTTATGGGACTCATACACCACACTAATACACATACCCACTACATATTAAAATACTTATTTATTTATCCTTTTCTACACATTAAATATTACTATATCTCTTAATTTACATGTAAAAAAAATATCACCTTTATAATGTGACGGAGGGAGTTTATATATGTATACGCCCATACATACTCCCTCCGTCCCAAATTCATCTTCACGTTTACTGTAGATACATAGTTTAAGAAAAATCACTTTTTAACTTACTTTTGGGGGTAGTATGGTATTTTTGGGTAATCAATAAATGATAAAGTATGTTATGCTGGTTAAAAAGGTGATGACGAATTTGAAATTAAAATGTGTTAGAGGGATATTAGTTAATTGCTTTTTTTCTTTTAACCAATAAAAAAAATTTACTTTTTCTTTTTATAGAAGTGTGAAGTTGAATTTGGGACGGTCAAAATGGAAAGTGTGAAATTGAGATACTTCCTCCGTCCCAGTTTAAGAGGGCTATTTTTTTGTCGTCCTACCCAAATAGTCTCCTTTTCTTTTTTACACACATGGGACCCACACACCCCCTCTAATATAATTAAAATATGGGACACACACTCCCACTAATACAACTACCCACTACATATTAAATAATAATACTCCTTAATCTACGTGCAAAAAGCAAATGACCCTCCTATAGGGACGGAGGGAGTATATAATTGTGTATACTATATAATTGTGTATACATGAGTGAACAATGATTGATAGTCAAACAGACATAATTAATAATCTCTTCCAACATATTTGCAAATTGCAACATCAAGTCAAAATTAAAGTACACATACGCATGCACATTGTATTCTGTACTTGCACTTCGTATACGCGAGTATTGATTATTTTTCGTATTTTTGAGGTGAGATTTTGAGTTATCTTCATAATTCTATTATAAATCTAAGAATATTAATTCAAAAGATAGAAAACAGGACTGTCATTATCATGTAATTTGCATCCAAAAAACATGATTTTGATTAAAGGGGTTGGCCTAAAGCCTAAGGGCATTGGACATTGGGTCGATGCATGGAATATTTAAATGACTTCTTAAAAGCATACTCTCTCTGATGAGAGTGACGTCTTTTCGATATTACAATATATTGTTTTTCTCTCTGATGAGAGTGGAAATTTACGTCTTTTCGATATTACAATATATTGTTTTTGTTAGAATAAGGTCATATATTTGTGTGAAATTGCGTGGTTTACGTATTTTACATTATTATGGTGCTACTAAGGTGATTTGTTAAATTTTGAAAGTTAAAACAGGCTAAAATGGAGCAGAACCGAAGACGAGCAAGAAATGAGTGAAAAAGAGGCTAACTCGAGTTGCAAGAGTCAACATAACTTCGCAACTCGAGTCGTGTTAGATGCCGTAGGAGGTCAGAATGCAACAGACTTGCAACACGACTTATCATGTGCAACACGAGTTGCAACACGAGTCATGTTGTGTCTTTCCCAAGCCGTGTAACAAATCGAGTGATGCAGAGCAGAGTTGTGATTTGTCCAGAGAGCCAACACGAGTTAGCAAGTCGTTACACGACTCGTGTTGGGGTTCGTGGCTTGTCCAGTTTCAGAGCACCGCAACACGACTTGACAGGCGAGTGCACGGTTTGATAGCATGACTCGTGTTAGGGCTGCACGAGTTGCATTTCAAGGCAACTCGAGTTGTGTTGACAACTCGAGTTGGGTATCCCAACTCGTGTTGCGTTAGTTTGGGCCAGAAACTGAGATTTTCACCCTCCAGTGCATGAAAACGTGTGAAAATAGTTCAAGGGAGTCAGTTTCATGGCCCAAGATATAAAAGGGATCAAGACACTTTAAGAAAGGAGGACCGATCATTCACCAACAGAACACATCGTGAAATCATTCACGCACCATCCACCCATTCACCCGCTCACATCAGATCATCCATCCATTCATTCCATCGGTCCGGAGGAAGATTCAAGTACAGTTGAGAGAGCTAATCCAATTGGAGAGACGGAGGGAGGACGTAAACCACATGACACTAGGGTTTTGTTTCTTCTATTTATTTATTCCTTTGTTGATTTTGATATGAAATTGTCAGCCGTGAGGGTTGTGTAACCTCATGGGCTAAAACTTTTACACAGTTCTAATGATTGAAGGTTAGGGTAGTTGATTTGGAAAAGTAGACAACTGTTGTTAATTCATGCTATTGACATTCTTATTTACTTGTTTGATTAAGGCTTTGTTTATATGTGTGTAACGTCTTCACAATATATTATTGATATTGCCCGCGATGCTTGGTATGTGTGTTAGCTTGTGTGCACGCATAATTTATATTGTCTATTTGCTAGAGATTATAGTAGTTTGCCCGTGAACACGATAATTTCAAGGGTTGGTAAATAAGATACTTGATTTTCTTAGTGGAACAATGCAATTAAGAATTCAAATAGGAAGTGAATAAGATTGATTAGTACTTTCAGAGAATATATGTTAGTCAAACTAGTCATCCGGAGGTTCTTTAAGTTTGCAGTATTAGTATCTAGGAAGAAGGTTCAAGATTAATCACACATTTTTTGATATAAATTGAATAATACTATTAACTTGAAATCGAATCATATTTGGTGGGTTAATAGGGCTTTGTGATGTATTTCCATTGAAATAGCATGAATGAACAATAGGACGTTTAGGATACCAAATTAATTACACAACACCTGATACCTTAGAGCTGTTATTTCTCTCTTAATTCAATCTCGAATAATTCTTCGTTACTTTTATTTATTAAGTTACTTGTTATTTCAATTCTTTAGTTATTAATTAATTCAAATCTTGAAAAATTGGTTACATTAATTCTAGTTGAATAGTAATTTATAGTAAAATAGATAATTAATTGTCTCAGTGGGAACAATATTTAACTGGGAGTGCGCAAAATACGCGTAACACTCTCTCTGTCCCACAAAATATTGCACCCCCAATTCTGGCACGAAGATTAAGGAAGTGATAACTTTTAGGGGTATAATGGTATTTTTTTGTAATAAATAAATGATAAAGTATGTTAGGTAGAGATGATTTTTTTGTAAATAAAGTGTATTGGGAAGGGTGATTGTTTTTTACTTTTTACTTTTATGGAAATGTGCAAACTTTTGTGGGACAGTCCAAAATGGAAAGTGTGTCATCTGAAATGAGAATGAGGGAGTAAATATTTAAACTTGCATGATTTAATTGGTTAATTAGGGCTAAACTTATTATTATCGGCGCAAATGATAAAATTTAAATTCTCATACGTCCCGTTTTAATGCTTACGTTTATTTTTTGTACGTAAATAAATTAAGAAATATTAGCATTTTATTGTGTATTTTGGGTTAACAGATACTCCATAATATTTAAAATATAATGAATAGTTGTATTAGTTAAATGTATGTGTCCATAAAGATATATTAATTAATATGTGTGAGCCTCATCTATCAAAAAGAAAAATGTAAAGATTGAAATTGACAAAATACTATGAATAGTTGTATTAGATAAATGTGTGGACCCATAAACATATACTCCCTCTGTCCCGCATAAAGAGTTACATTCAGAGGAGTATTAATTAGTAATTTGTTGACTCTTCTATCAGAAAGGAAAATGTAAAGATTGAAATGGACGCTCAAATTGAAAATACGTAAAGATTGAAATGGGTGAAGAGAGTATTTTTTTAACTTAAATATAAATTTTGTAAAATTATTAAATTATACGCTTTTAACTTTATATATACGTTTAAGTTATAAATATTAAATTCCATTAAAAAAAGTTATAAATATTTATTACAGTATAATTTATTAAATTCAATTATATCAACATAGTCAATGATTTTATCATTCAAAAAAGGATAAAAAAGAATTATCCAAATTCAGTATAGCAGACTAGCAGTATTTAATATTCAATCATTAAATATATAAAATATTTTGATTTACTTTTATCTAAATACAGAATTTTACATTATCAAATTAAACATTATTCATATAAAATTCATAATATATTATATTAAAATCAAATACTATGTAATTAATTTTCGTTTAAAATATTATTATCATTTTTCGTTTATACTATATAAATTATTTGTGAAATAGCTTACAACATTATTATTAATTTTTATCAATTGGGCATCGCTTTTTATTATAAAGGTTTTCATTTATTATCTATCTTACAAAATGATTTCCGTGAAATGGTCTCATGCACACAAGTCTTTTCCTTATACAATTTGTTGTCGATTCAAATTAAAATTAATGATCAGTAAAAAAGATAAAAATATAATTTTAATTAATCTATTTATTATAAATTAAAATACTATGTATGGTCGGAGGCATTACTCATTAAAAACAAATATTTGTGTGAACCGTCTCACATAAGAATTTTCGTAAGACAAATAAAAAGTGATAACATTTATAATAAAAAGTGATACTTGATGAAAAAAGAGACCGTTTCACATAAGATTTCCGTGAGACGATAAAAAGTGATACTTGATAAAAGGTGATAAGGATTATGTGAACTATTTCATTAATAAATTATACTATAAATAAAACGTAATTACGTTTAAAAAAAATTAATAATATTTTTAATAAAAAGTGATAACTAATTAAAAAATATAAAATAGTTGGAGGGATATTTTAGTTACAAAAGTTGGCGCCAAAACATAACAGGTATTGAACCATAGAAAATTTTATTTATTTTTAAGAATTAGATTATTTATTTATTTATTAATTTTGAGTCCATTTAAGATGCGTGGATGTACATCATCCATTGATGTAAAATGTATTTTATGTTACACGGGATCCTTTACACTTTTTTTATTAATTTATTCCATAAAAATTTTTACACCCAAAGAAAATAAAAATAGTATCACTCTTTTAAACAATCTTAAAAATTATTTTAATTTTAAAATTGCCATTCAAATTTCACATATATACCATTGCATTATAATTTTTCTAGTTACTTAAAAATACTTCAATATTTTCTAAAATATACAAAGTTAGTAAAAAAGAATAAGTTTTTTAAATAACGTGAAAGAGTGGATGGAAAGTGTTTAGGGTATGTTGTTTCTAGGTTTGAAACTTGGAATTGGAATTCAAAATTCACACTTAGATTTTAAAAATCACCCCTATATATACTTATGCATTCTTTCTCTTCAATTAATACATTTTTTTTCTTTATCTCTCATCTCTCATATTTTTTGGTTACATAAATTAATATAAAACCACCACTATATATACATATATTCTATCTTCTCAATTAATACAATTTTTCTCTTTATCTCTCATTTCTCATACTCCCTCCGTCCCGGGCTAAGAGTCCCATTTGCTTTTGGGCACGTGGATTAAGGAGTATTATTATTTAATGTGTAGTGGGTAGTTGTATTAGTGGGTGTAGGGGCCCCATGTATTAATTGTATTAGTGGGTGTGGGTGGGTCCCATATGTCCAAAAAAGGAAATGGGACTCTTTGGGTGGGACGACCAAAATGGTAAAATGGCCCTCTTAACCTGGGACGGAGGGAGTATTATTTTTTACATAAATTAATACATTCTTACACGTCAATTTAATATAAAGTTAAAATTTATCTTAACAAAAACTTAAAACAAACATAACATTTGATTTTCAAAATTCACAAAACCCCCGAAACAAATATCACTACTCTAAGGTAGGGGTGTGCACGGTGCGGTTATACGGTTTTTTCTATATAATTTAAATTGCATTATCATATACGGTTCGATTTAGTAATCAAATTTAAACCGCGGTTATTCAAGTAATATTGATTATGCTGTTTTAAACGGTTTCGATCGGTTTTTGTGCGGTTTGGCAGTTTATTAATAGATTAGCCTACATAAATATCGATCCAAATTTCTTATTTTACAATTCTACTACACTTTGTATTTTACAACTTATTTTCTAATAAAAAATCTATTCCATAAGTAATGATCATTACATCCTTGTACATTTGACGATAATTTATTTACTCATAATAATAACACATGTCAAACATTAAATTTGTAGAATAGGAGATGAAACTTATAAATATAATAGGTGATCCCATTTACATTAATATATAAACAAAAATCTATAGTCATGTGAAAATATTTGCAATCCTTGATTTAATAATACATAGGAGGTTAGACTAGTTGATTAGCTTATAGTTGAGATTCTACATAGATGTATAAGAGAAATAATAAAGATAAGAAGTACTTCATTGAAGTAAAAAGAAAAGATAGGATACATCTATAGAGTGAAGATAAAGACAACAACATTAATAGAATTTATTTTTTATTGGAAGAGTGAGTGAATAACTAATGAGTAATGACTAAACTACTTAAATACTAATATGTATAAATATATAATATAATCCTAATAAAAAATAGCGGTGCGGTCGGTGCGGTTTCGACCATAAAAATGAAACCGCACCATAAAGTGCGGTGCGATTTTTTCTTAAATTATAAATTGCGATTTATCTAAATAATTGTATATAGCGGTGCGGTACAATTCGGTGCGGGCAGTTTTTGCGGTTTTCAATTTTTTTTGCTAGGCCCTACTCTAAGGAACTAAGGAAGTAAGAGTAATACTCCCTCCGTCCGCTTCTAAGATATCCATTTTACTATTTTTGGTGTCCGCTTCAAAGGTATTCATTTTCCCTATTTAGTAAAAAAACACACAATATGATACACCACTTCCCTCTAATACAACTACTCACTTTATATATAATAATAATACTTTTTAATTCTCGTGCAAAAAGAAAATGAATACTTTAGAGTTGGACGGGATTCAAAATTAGGGATGGTTGAATAAGGTGAAGGGAAAGGACAGCACCATGTTTGGTTCTATTTTATTATGCATTTCTGACCCTCTTCTTCATTTTTCGTCTCTAAAGATTGTGATTTGGTGAGATGTCCAATCAATTTTTAATGGTTACCATTCAGAGGCCCCCCCACCCCTGACCCACCCCAGATTAAAGAGGGGCCATCAAATTTCCCAGAATTCAACAATAAACAATATCACTTCCAGAATATTAGGGGTCTTTCTTGAAAAGTGAAGCAATGAAAGCACAAACAAATACTAATTGTTAAAGATAATCTAGTATACACAAATCATTAATACATGATGTTCTATATGTGAAAAAAAATAAAATAAAAATAAATAAATTTTAGTGATGATGATGGATCAGTTCAGGGTTGATAAAGCTTATTCCCACACCTGCATTTCCATGAGAGAAGATAGTAGCTGTCATCCTCTCTGTGGGATGATTCTTCATACTTGATCCTACCCTGGTGGGGTGGAATTACCAAAGTAGCCTCACATGGTCTGCAGCTCATGCATTTGTTCACACACCCTGGTGGCCTTGACCCCAACACCATCTTCCTCAGCTCCTCATCATATAATTCTTTCCCACCTTAAAAGCAAATAAAAAAAAATCAAGAAAATAGAGGGAGGGAGGGGTAATATTGTACACAAAAAGTAAGGTTGATTATTCTTTACCTGAAATAGGAGGTAGCAAAGTGAGAGAAGAAAGAAAGAGGGCTGTGACTGCAAAAGTGAGATAGTAGTTTGTTGATGGAGCCATGAGTTAATTTACAGAAGCTAGATAGGTGTGTTTTGTTGTGTGGGGGTGGGGTGGGGTTGAGTGCAAGGTAGGAATGGTGAATGTTGGAGATTTATAGAATTATTAGTGAAGGATTGTGTATATTCATGACTATATTAAATTAAATTGTTTGAAGACAAGGTTGAGTAGTGTTGACAGAAAAAGGGACAGGATAGTTGAGAGTGGAGAGTATGTATTGTATCACCAATTCAAAATGACATCTCACACAGAAAATAATGCTTGGGTTTCTCCTTTTGGGAAAATGTTATGTTGCTGATCAGATCTGAAGTGACTATTTTAGAATCTCCATTTCTACTCATTCACTATTCACACTCATGTTTTCTCCACCTACACCTCTCTTTTTTTTTTCTTTCTTAATCCCTTCCAAACTTCTTCTCTAGTTTGGTATATTAATTTTCTTTTATCTCCTCGTTGGATGAGCGGTACGTAAAAGAAAAAAATGATGTTAAACTTTTAAAAGAAAACCATAAATTCTAGAAGTGGAAGTTTACCTAGTTTTCTTTATTTTTTTAATGTATCACTCATATAACTAATTAATCATATAGAAATGATATAAAAATAGTAGTAGTATAAAGATCATGTTTGGTCTTGTATGTGTGAGAGACACTGAGATAAAGAAAATGTATATTGAAGTTTCCATTTATGTGGAGTAAGTCATGCACATCGTGAATAAGATGTGTTAGTTAGTGATCTTGGAAAAAAAAAACCCCACTGAAGATACTAATTATCATAATCTTTATTTATATTTACATATTTTAAATAAAAAGGAAATACAAGCACGTCCAATCTCACTCGCAATAATAATAATAATAATTTTTATACACTGAAAAAAGAGCTATTTTTTAGTAACGAAATTAATTAATATAGTTTAATTTGTTGGTAATTATCATGTTAAAATAATATTTCATTTTTCTCTTAACAACAAAATATCAATAAATTTATTATATTTTTACCAACAAAATAAAAACATACTAATTTACCAATGAATTGCCGATGAAATTCTTATAGGAGTAAATTACAATAAAACATTTGATGAAATAAATAATCCGGACAGTTACTTAGGACCAAAGATTCATAATTTCTATATATTGTTGTGTTTGAACTACTTGTTGGAAAATTAAGTATAATTTTCTTGGAAATGTTGGGGCACCATGAAATTTGCTGCACATTTCAAGAGATGTGTTCCCTGTATATGACCATTGTTTTGACTTTAATTATCATAATAAAACAGAAACGTACTTGTCATAAAAGGGATAATTTCATATTTAGTTCCGTAAAAATTGCTCAATGTCAAAAAGGTCCCAAAATTGGCAAATTTAGTCCCATAGAAATATTTTTATCTAAATTGTTAATAGTTGACGAAATATTCTAAATCATTAATGAGACCAAAACGGACTATGTCTATTTTGAAACATATAAAATAATATAAATTTGGTAGTTTATAATAATATAAGTTAATTTGAGATGAAAATTTTCGATTATAATATTCTTATGGGACCAAAACCGCTAGCTATGGGACCAGTATATTCCTACGGCATTATAATTGAATTGCAGGAAAACAATTTTCTATGAACTGTACATGGCGAGAGATGAAAATTCAATTATTGACGGAGTCCAAACATTTGTATGCATTTTGACTTGTTGAGTAGCCAAGAAAGATATAGGGTTGTGAGTGGTAATCCAATTTATCTTTGGTTTAAGGTTTTAGCCACGAAAAACAAAGGCATCCGAAGACGCGAAGCTTTCTTAAATTTGGCCTTCGGTGAAATAGTTTCTCAAATGGAGAACGTCCCTGCAAAACAACTGTTGGCATTCTATTAATCAAATAAATAGCCGTTTGAAAAGTATATGACCAATATTTTACGGGAAGTCTCGCATGGTATAGTAAGGCTCGTCCTGTTTCAAGAATGTGACGGTGACGACGTTCTGAAGTTCCATTTTATTGAGGAGTATGCGGCGAAGTAGTAAGTCAGCTAATACCATTTGAATTCAAGTAAGTACACAAGGCCAAATACTCACCTCCATTATCACTGTAAAAATTTTTTATTTGAAAATCAAATTGTTTCTCAACTAATAATCTAAATTGGTGGAAAACAGAAGCAACTTGAGATTTGGTAACAATAGGAAATAACCAACAATATTTTGTAAAGTGATCAACAAATAACACATAAAATAGAGATCCATCATCAGAAGTGGCAACAGGTCCCCATACATCAGAGTAGATATAATGCAATGGATGAACAGAGAGTAATGAAGTTTCATGAAATGGTAAACGATGTGTCTTATAAGCATGACATGAATCACATGGATCGATTGATGTTTTCTGATTATTTAAAATAGGCAAATCAAAAGATGATATAATAGAACGACTTATCTTAATGGAAGGGTGACCAAGTCGTGCGTGCCATGTTGATGATGTTGTACGATCACCTAAAGTGACAATATTAGTGGTAGGTATTAAATTAGGAGATGGAGGTCGAAAGTAATAACCGCTATCAGTGCATCGCCCTCGTACTAGTGACGCCCCCGTGACCTGATCCTTTACGACAAAATAAGATGGATAAAATTCCAAGGAAACATTATTGTCTCTAGTAAATTGATGAACAGATAGTAAATTTTGGTTAGCAGTAGGAACGTGTAGAACATTTGATAACTTGAAATTTCTAGTATGAAATTTTAAAAACGAGATACCCGTATTTTGAATGGGAAGGCCAGATCCATCAGCAAGACGAACTTCTTCAGTGCCGTCGTATTCAGAGTGAATGGTAAGATTATTAATATCTGCGGTGAGATTATGGGATGCTCCAGAGTCAACAAGCCAAGGTTGAGTGAACTTAGTCTCAATTTTGGTACAAATTGATAAGAGTAAGCGTACTCTATCGTTGTGTATAGACGTGGTGACCAAGTGCAAAATTTATAATATCGAACCCAAGGGAGAAAGTGTATGTATCCGTATTCGAAAGATGTTTCACTCTAGAAGGACTAATCAATAAAGAAGAGGTTGAATTACACTACAATCTAACTAAGAAAGCAATTAAAGATAGAACATGTACAAATGAGATGGATGATGGGTGAAGGTGAACAATCTAAGAAGTATGCAAGGCTAACAACATTCATGGAAAAGGTATATATAGACTCACACAACACATGCATTGGTGATCTTCATGTTATGATATTAAGGACACTCAAAGAGTGTTTCCAATCCTCACTATTCCTATAGGTACTTACGGATATTAATATACCGGTATAGAGATATTATCACGAAGAATTTTCTCTAGTAGGTAGGGACGTTTTCCTAGTGTTCCCTTTCTAAGGTCAAGTGAGAATTAGCTTGGTTCTCCTCATCATATCAAACACTTTCACAAGTAATTATCAATAATGTCCTATCATGAGGTTCTAAGCACATGAAGGTTATGGCCAAACTCCCCACATACTTAACATAGTCATCTCATGCAATCAATGATTCAATTAAACCACTAAACATAATATTGGAATGACCATCCTAACACTATGAATAGAGAATCTAATCACACAAATCATACATAAAATGAGAATAAGCATTCATGATAGAAAATATTCATACAGTCAATTCATCGAACATGTGGTGTGCAAAATCTACATTATCCTTCACCAATCATATTGCTAGCCTCACATGAGGACTAGCCAATATAAATCATTACAAAATCAATATAATCCATGGCATGCTCCAATTGAGCTAAATAATGAAGAAAACAACAAATCAAAGGTTGATGGGCTTCCCTTTTTAAGATGGCCTTCTCTTCCTTCAACATGCTCCAATCTTCACTCCTTGATGTTCTTCCCTTCTTAGATTGGTGGATTAGTGGAATGGATGGATGGATGTGAGAAATCAAGAGGAATTGGTGATGAAAATGGAGGAATGGATGATGGATGTGTGGAGAGGGTGTGTGTGCAGCCCAAAACCCTCAAAATCTGCCTTCAAGTGGTGATATTGGGGGTATTTATACCCCCTCTACACACTTGGAAATCGCACAAAGGTGTAAAACGCGATTTTAGGCCAAGTGCAAGAAAACACGGGCGTGTTTTCCTGCATCTGCCCGTGTTTTCTTGTAATTTTTCAGCTTTCTGTAAGTTTTTGCACCTGCAGAAAAACACGGGCACTGCATAAAAACACGAGCGTGTTTTTATGCATTTTGACTAATTCTTCATTTTCTTCAACTTTGTCCTTTCTTCATGCTTTTTATCACCATTTATCCTCATAATCACCTATTCAAAGACATGAAAATCATCATCATCAATTTCCCAAAATACAATATAAAAAGATATAAAAATACGAAACAAAAAGACGAAAACACACACAAAAATGACACAAAATCTAGGTGAAAATAGCGATGATCAACCCCCCAAACTTAAAATGTTGCTCGTCCCCGAGCAACGAAAATGACAAATTAAGAGGAGAAATTTTCACCTAGGAAAAGACCTAATGAATATAAGTAATAACACATCAATATCAATAAGAATAACAACTTATGCTAAGTCATCCTACAACATTAAACTCATGACATAAGGAATTAACAAGTTCAATCACAAGAGAATAAAGTGTAATATAGTCCTTTTTGGTCCAAGCCTCACATAGGTCACTCTTTCAAGTAAGGTAACAACACTCATCAATCGATTGGCTCGACTCGCTATAAGCTTGCTCGTGGACTACATTCACAAACCACCAAAGTTTCAATTAATGATCAAAAAGGTCTTTAATTAGGATGTAATGATAGGCTCTTTGGTATGGTAGGAAGAATATAGATAATAGTAACTAATCAAGTGTAAGTAATCGAAGAGGTAGCTACTTTCTTCCATTCCTCCACTCTTCTTTTCTTCCTTTTTTATCTTTGTTGGTCACAAGCACTTTTCATCATCTTTATCCTATGAATCGAGCTCCTCATGATGCATGCTTCCTTTCTTTGAACTTTTATTTTCTTGAGCATCTTGTTGTTGCTTTGCTCATTCTCTTGTTTTTAGGTTGCATGTGCATTCTTGCTTGTGCTCTTTTCATCCTTTTTCTTACTTGTTTACCATTTTCTTTCTTTTTTTTGTTATCTCATCAAATATTTCTAGCCACCACCTCCTCAATTACTCACACAAAAGGGTACATATATAAGGCTCATGTGGGTAATCAAGGGTTGTTAAGTGCTAAATTCATAAGAAATAGGCTTATAAGCTCAAAGTGGTTGACTAGGGATGATGTTCGCGGTATGAAAATATTTGGCAATGACTATAAATGACAAGGATGGCCTTAGATCATATCATTAATCACCACTAATCGGGCTCGTTCCTATAGTCCTTGAGCAAGTTCTAACTTATCAAACACAATCGATCCACTCATGAAAAAATACCATGTATGCACGGTTGAGGCTCAAATGCTCACAAGCTTATGCTCGGACCTTAAGGACTTATTACACCACATTCATCTCAAAATTGAACAAGTTAAGTAAAACATGTCACAATTTGAAAGTGTAGAGATTCTTAATCATAATTTGTCATCACTTATCGCAACAACATGTCATCACTCATATTCACTAAAACGACTCACGACATCCCAAAACAAGCCACCAAACAACCCTATACAAGAATAAAAATACAAACAAAACACATAAATAAAGACTCACCAAACAAGAAACAATACAAAAACACATAACATGCATACACGAAAATTCCATCCACCAAGAGAAAATTAAGCACATATCCTCAATCAACCAACATATAAGCTCACGAATTTGCCACCTTATTCAAAAATAAGAAAAACTAAAGCAAGTAAACTACCTAAATAAAGCAAGTAAACCTCCCAAGATACATAACAAATGAAGTAGCATACCAATCCAATCAAATTCATTTCAAAATCATGTATATGCTAAGAAAATAGAAATGATGAGTAGTAAAGTGAACTCCCTGAAAAAGGAATCCGGAGGTGGAAATGGCTAACACGAGCTTCCGAATTGCATGCACAACGAATCTCGATTAGATCTCTGGGCTCAATTCGTGCTTCCACTACACTTCATTTAAGCTCAAAAACTCATTCAAAACCATTAGCTCAACAATTACAATAAGAATATAGATCATCATGCACTTCAACACAACCAATTGGACCAAAATCCAACCAATCCTCATGAGAAAAATTTTAAAATTGGCCCAAAAATACGAAAAGTATATGCTTTCAAAACAAAGTATGTCACACCACGCCATATCCCCCCAAACTTAAATTGAAACAAGAGTTTCGAGTTAAGTTTGCAAAAAGTGGTGTCACTTACCTATACACTTCAAATCAAGCACTTTTCGTATCTTCAACACGCATTCTCCTCACGAGCACAATCAACCTTCATGCCAAAATTGCAAAACAATAAATCAAAGCAATTACATGAAAGCATTAAAATAAACGATGGGTTGCCTCCCATCTAGCGCTAAGTTTAACGTCTTCAAGCCGGACGCATAATTAAACTTTTAAGCTCCACAAAAATTCATCGCATCAACATCCTTCATCTTCACTTTAAACTTTCTTTTTGCTCTCTTCTTGTCCGTTATGACCTTATCCCCCTTCCTACTAATAAGAATTGACATTCCGTGAGAGTCATAGAACGAACACTTCTTTTTCCTACATGAGAAACAATCTTCTTCTTTGTCGAATTTCCATTCAATATCCGAAGCTTCATCCCTATCAAATTCAACATAAGAAAGATTAGACTTTTCAATTTTCACATAATTTTCCACAATAGGAATCAAAGCTTCTAAGTAATAAGATTGTTCAATCTTCTCAAACTCATCCTTTCCTCCTTGATGGCATGATAGTAATTCACTCTCGTCCTCCGAGCTCAATGAGACCTCCTCCTTTTCTTCATCTTCACTAGATCTTTCGATTGTAAAGAAATTTTTCCCAAGAGTAAGCGGGACTCGAGGCTCCGCTTCCACACCAAGTACCACAAAATTAACCGAGAAGACCATCTCATTCACCTTAACCACAACGTCTTCAACCTTTCCAAAAGGTAAAATAAAAGATCCATTTTTACCCTTAAGACATGTTGTGGTTGGCTTGAGTTTCCCCATATCAAGGCTTCTATAAGTAGAATAAGGCATTACATTTTCAATTATCTCCAAGTCACACCTTGCATTAAGAGTTCCTTTTCCTTCTATTTCACAAGGCATTACATCCTTTCCAAGGTCCTCCACTTTCATGGAATACTCTTCATGCATAGATTTGACCTCTTCATTTTTCACCTTACTCTCCTCCATCTTCTTCTTTTTCAATGCAATGTAACTCTTAAACTCTTCTATCTTTTCTTCTTTAACACATCTTTGAGGAAAAGGAATAGGATAAGGAGTAATCGGAATGCCCCAATAATCACATTCAAACTTTTCTACATACATTTCTTCTTTCGGCACTCTTTCCTTCTTCATTCTCCATTTTAACTTGCGCTCAACCTCTTTTCCTTCTACACATATTTCTCCAACCAAATTTACCTCTTTCTTTTCTTTCTTAGCCTTTAAGAGCTCTTCATCACTCGAGTCTTTATTATCCCCCGAACATTCTTCTACCTCTAACTCTTCTTCAGTCTTCTCATCAAAATTCTCCATTTCGCGAAGAGTGTTCCGTTCACTTATCATTAGACTCATTCGACTCTCTAGGGCCTCAAGTCTCCTATCATTTTCTTCTTCCTCTTTCTTCCTCTCTTCTCGTCTTTCTTCAAGCATTTTCATCATTTGATTTAATTGATCTTGTAAGGAAGGTCTGCTTTCATCGTATGGTGGACACCCTTCTTGGAAATTCTCTTGAACATACTCGTTTTGCATACACGCTCCATTCCCCATTTGATAATTGGGCATGCTCCACACTTGTCCACTATTAAAGTTGGAAGTAGGCATTGAATAGACATTTTGAGACTGATAGTTTGAAAGGCTTGGTTGAATGCTTATAGAGAAGAAATGATTGTAAGAACTTGATGGAGTGTAAGTGTATCCTTGGTATGATTGGCATGTACTCTCATTATAAGCTCGTTGCCATCCCCCATTTCCTCCATTATTGTAGAATTGGTCAATGTTCATCATCTCTTCAAGGGACCTTCTACAACTCCTCTACACTTGCTATTTTTGGTTTTGCTTCTTCTCCCCTTCTTTCAAGGTTGATGTACCTATCAAGAAGAACAAGTAAGAACAAAATTTTTCAAAACAAATATAAAAGCAAAAATAAAAAAAATATCCTAAGTAAAGCTAACAAATCCAAACACGTTACACCGAAGCCTTTCTCCCCGGCAACGGCGCCATGAACTTAGTCTCAATTTTGGTACAAATTGATAAGAGTAAGCGTACTCTATCGTTGTGTATAGACGTGGTGACCAAGTGCAAAATTTATAATATCGAACCCAAGGGAGAAAGTGTATGTATCCGTATTCGAAAGATGTTTCACTCTAGAAGGACTAATCAATAAAGAAGAGGTTGAATTACACTACAATCTAACTAAGAAAGCAATTAAAGATAGAACATGTACAAATGAGATGGATGATGGGTGAAGGTGAACAATCTAAGAAGTATGCAAGGCTAACAACATTCATGGAAAAGGTATATATAGACTCACACAACACATGCATTGGTGATCTTCATGTTATGATATTAAGGACACTCAAAGAGTGTTTCCAATCCTCACTATTCCTATAGGTACTTACGGATATTAATATACCGGTATAGAGATATTATCACGAAGAATTTTCTCTAGTAGGTAGGGACGTTTTCCTAGTGTTCCCTTTCTAAGGTCAAGTGAGAATTAGCTTGGTTCTCCTCATCATATCAAACACTTTCACAAGTAATTATCAATAATGTCCTATCATGAGGTTCTAAGCACATGAAGGTTATGGCCAAACTCCCCACATACTTAACATAGTCATCTCATGCAATCAATGATTCAATTAAACCACTAAACATAATATTGGAATGACCATCCTAACACTATGAATAGAGAATCTAATCACACAAATCATACATAAAATGAGAATAAGCATTCATGATAGAAAATATTCATACAGTCAATTCATCGAACATGTGGTGTGCAAAATCTACATTATCCTTCACCAATCATATTGCTAGCCTCACATGAGGACTAGCCAATATAAATCATTACAAAATCAATATAATCCATGACATGCTCCAATTGAGCTAAATAATGAAGAAAACAACAAATCAAAGGTTGATGGGCTTCCCTTTTTAAGATGGCCTTCTCTTCCTTCAACATGCTCCAATCTTCACTCCTTGATGTTCTTCCCTTCTTAGATTGGTGGATTAGTGGAATGGATGGATGGATGTGAGAAATCAAGAGGAATTGGTGATGAAAATGGAGGAATGGATGATGGATGTGTGGAGAGGGTGTGTGTGCAGCCCAAAACCCTCAAAATCTGCCTTCAAGTGGTGATATTGGGGGTATTTATACCCCCTCTACACACTTGGAAATCGCACAAAGGTGTAAAACGCGATTTTAGGCCAAGTGCAAGAAAACACGGGCGTGTTTTCCTGCATCTGCCCGTGTTTTCTTGCAATTTTTCAGCTTTCTGTAAGTTTTTGCACCTGCAGAAAAACACGGGCACTGCATAAAAACACGAGCGTGTTTTTATGCATTTTGACTAATTCTTCATTTTCTTCAACTTTGTCCTTTCTTCATGCTTTTTATCACCATTTATCCTCATAATCACCTATTCAAAGACATGAAAATCATCATCATCAATTTCCCAAAATACAATATAAAAAGATATAAAAATACGAAACAAAAAGACGAAAACACACACAAAAATGACACAAAATCTAGGTGAAAATAGCGATGATCATTGAGATGGTGGTGTTGATGTAGGTGAGCGTACAACATTGGCAGATGCATTAAACCTGCGAAAAAAGGAAGTTGTATGTCCTGGGTACCCATATAGTTGACAAATAATCGGCCCACGATGATTGTGGCCTCTACCCCGGGATGATCCTCCGCGGTTGTTTGAATTTCTATTGATGGTGTAATCTCGACCATTGTTGTGAGTAGTTCCGCTACGGGAATTATTGTTTCTGCCACCCCTGTAGGGATGTTGTCCTCTACGATTGCCAGTATATGGTCTTGGTGAAAAGTGTCCTCCGCTAGCAACGTTTGCAATAGCCACTAGATTAGTAGTTTGGAGATCAATTTGCTTTAGGTAGCTTTCATGTGCGATGACCTTGTGGTATAATTCAGAGAATGTGATTGGAGTGTCACGAGCCTGAATTAAGGAGGCTAATTCACGGTAATTTGGGCCAAGCCCATCTAAAACGTAGAAGGCAACATCATCGTCAGGAAGTCGGCGATCAATCACAGCGAGCTCATCAACTTTAGATTTGATTTGTTGTAAGAACTTAGCGGCTGTTTGAGAGCCAAGTTGGATTTTTGCGAGATCTTTCTTCAATTGGAAAACTCGCGATCTAGACGAACTTGCATAAGTCCGGGATAAAGTAGTATATGCCTCAACAGAGTTTTCAGACGAGGCTACCAGAGAGTGAATCTCTGATGAAAGAGATCCAAGGATGGCTGCAAGCAGCAATTAATCTTGCTGGATCCATGGGTAGGTAGCAGCATCTTTTGCTGGAATAGATTTAGCATCTAGATGTGAAATGAGACCAAACCCGTTTAGAAGGGCCGTTAAGTGGGCACGCCATGCCGGAAAATTTAAAGCAGTGAGTTTGATCGGAAGACTTTGGTTAGAATTGATAGATATGATATGTGGTCATTCACTATTAATACAACTACATACTCCATATAAAATAAAATATTTTTTAATCCACGTACAAAAAGTAAATGAGAATATTTGTTCGGAGGGAGGGAGTACATGTTAAGGTTCGACCCGACATTACTACTTATATCCCTACGTATAACGGTGAATTAAGTAATTACGTTATTATTATACACCTGACAAGCACTTGGAACATATAATCATAAAATAATGTGGAATTGTTGTTATTTGGGAAATTGATTTCGTATTAAGACCAAAAAAAATGGCTAAGTTGTTAGGCGTACTGTTCATATTTCAACAGAGAATGTAGAATAATAATTATCTAATTATTAAATGATATTTAATAGTACCATTTTAGGGGGGGGGGGGGATCTTCACCCCAAAATCAAGAAAACAAACTTGGAATATTTCCTATTATTACCACCTTAATTATATGCCATTTCATTTACTCTTTCCCTTTAAATCTTAAATTTTTAAGTTCAACATTAATTATTTATACGGATTTAATATAAAGCAATTTTGTATTTCCTATTTAGAATATTATGGTATTTTTTAATAGAATTGATATAATATACATCGACGCTATCTACATGTTTATAAAATTTTATTCAAACAAAGTATATATATTTTTATTCATAAGAATAAATGTTTCTAAAAATTAGTGCAACGATGCATCCGATTGCACGGGATAATTTGTCTTTTGAATAATAATAAATAAATAAATTGTAAAGTATTCTTATGTTCCCTATTGAGGTACACTATTTTTTTTACATAAATTAAGAGATATCTGCATATTTTAATAAGCATTGGATATATTTTTTGTTGTATTTTTATCTCTTTTAAGGTTATTGGTTTTAGTGTGTAGGTTTAATCAACTAAAAAGTGAAATGTATACTTTAAAGTGAGACAAATCAAAATGATAAAATATATATATTTGTGTGGGACAGAGAAGTATATTATATTTTCTCCGTCCAATAGAATGATTCACATTTTTCTTATTTGTTTTGTCGCGCAAAATCTTTCACACACAAAAAAAAGAACACATGTATTCAATAATCTCAACCGTTACTTTAATTTTAAAATTTTCACTCTTAATTACCTAACACACATAACATTACTCTACACTTTAATAAAAATGCTAAAATACCCCAAAAATCAATAAAGTTGTAATTTTTTTTCTTAAAAAACGTGTAATAACAAATATGAATCATTCTATGAGTATATGCTAAAAGAAAAATTTTTAATTAAAGTATATTGTGGAGATATTAGTTAAATATCATTTCCTTTTACAGAAATGTTAAACTTTGAAATGGATAAAAAAAATGTAAAATTAAAATTTAGAAGAATGAAATGTATTAAGGTACGGTCTACAACAGTACAACTACAAGGCATTCCCATTTCTTTTTTAATATACATATACATATATAAATAAATTGTTCAGCAGTGTGGTGTATTAATTAAAGCACAAAAGATTTCAACTACTCCTACTTTGCAAATTGCCAAAGCAAAAAACAACACACCAAGGCAATGTGGAGTACAAATTTGGTAAGATGGAAGAATCCAATGAAAAATCTACTGTGTAGCAAACAGTGATTATAGTACATGGTGAACAGACACACAAATCTTGTTAGGTCATTCATTTATATTGTTGTAAGGATTTTTTCATATAAAGTGCACAGAGGCTTCAATAAAGTTACATAGATAAAATACCTACATAAATTTTATACAGTAGGTTATTGTAATTCATATTCTATTTTGTTTATATAGTTTAACTCTTATTTTTAGGATTCATGACATAAATGTTCCAGTGATATTTATTCAGGACATAAATTTTTGTACAATAGATTATTGTAATTCACAGTACCTTTGTTTTTTCTTAATTAATTTATTACTTTATATGGAATATGTTATATTTTTTATTTGTATAACGAAACGATTATCACTTATAATCAATCAGGTATTATTTTTTATTTAAATTTAAATGTTATCCCTTCTTATTTCTCTCACATAACTCATCTTTTAACTGTTTTTTTGTAAATAGGTGCAGGCTAAGTCATATTTGGTTGTAATAGTTTTATTTCATTAGCTATATTTTAATATTTTCTTCTAGGGAAACTTAATAATCAATTTAAACTCTTATCTCGTTATTTAGTGTCCTTACAGGGTTGTTTATGACTAAGAAATTGAGATGGAGTTCTCTTTCAGATCTTGTATCTTTTAGAATGAGTAGAACACACACATATAAAAGAAATTAATGTCTTAATATGGCTTTGATCATTCAAGAATGCAGAATATGGTGCCATCAATACATTTGAGTTGTTCCAACATGTTAGAAAAATGGGAAGCTTTCTTTCATAGTATTTGAGTCCATGGATATCGACGTATCTCGAAAACTTAACAGGCAATGTGATTTCTCGAGTAGCATTTAGTAGCAGTCACGAAGAAGGAAGAAGAATATTAAGACATTACTCAAACTAACTTCCTTTTGTTATTAGTCTCGTAGGATTCACTACATACAAAATTACATCATGTGCAATTTGCACAGCTAGTCTCGTAGGATTCACTACATACAAAATCACATCATGTGCAATTTGCACAGATTTGTTCCAAGCAGAGCAAATCGAAGAATGAAAAGGGAGGAAGAAGATCGAGTCATTGGTGAGGGAGATCATCGGGAAAAGGGAGAAGAGTAATCAATGAATGCAGGTTTGGACAATGGTGATGCTCAGCAAGCATAAGAATGGCAAGCTCGTGCTCGGGAAGAGGTTTAGTTTTGATGCCTTAAAATCGTAAGCTCTATCATCCTATTTCTCGATCAATTCGTATGAAAATTTTTGTGAGACTGCTTCGCAAAATGTATTCGAATAAAAAATAATAACATTTTTAATAAAATGTGATACCTATTCCATGAAAATGATAACCTCCTATAGAATTATTTCATTAATAATTCTTAGAATGGACGCAAATAGTCTCACCAACCCATAGCACTCAAAATCCTAACCTAAACCCTATGTGTCATTCTTCATGTAATTAAATGCATCTTTATACACTCAATTTGGAGTTATCTTCATGTTACCCTTCTAGCCCTTATCACCTAACCCCAACATAATACTAGTTAAACCATGTCTACCAATTAAATCATGTCAAGCCACCAAAACCCATGATGAAAAGACACTAAGCATAAGTTGTACACTTGCAGGTAACGACGATTCTACATGAGGTTCTTCGGCTATACCCACCAGAACCATTGCTAAGCCGAACACCTAGAAAGAGCGTGAGACTGGGGAACATGAGCATACCAAAAGGGGTGAATTAGCTACTGCTAATAGGCCTACTCCATTGACAGTTCTCCCAATATACACGCACATGATTAAACTGCACAATGAAAACAACCTCTCACAATGTGTATCAAATTCTCGACAGATGGGATTTTGCTCATGTATTGTGGTCTACTAAATCTACGAATGTATCGATGAATATGAACATATAAGCAATTTCAACAGAAAGTTTACCAGAGGTCCAGATCACAACTGCAATGACATGGAACTTATAATGCAAAGTCGTCATGTAATTCATAATTGACTCGCTTCAGTTATCAACTATCCACAGGCAATCATGTGTTGTGCTGTCTATCATCCAGATTCTAATCAATCGACACCTGTTTAAATGCAAATCCAAAATATACAAATCACAAATAAGTAAATTTGCACCACAAAGATGTGAACTTCCCGAGTTTGAGGAGTCGTGTTTAGCTAATTGTCTCATCTCCAGACTACGTGATATCAATATCATAATTTATGCATGCATGTTTCTTGATGATAAAGCGCGTCACTATCAAAATGGATCAGGCCTACAATAACCCACCCCACACTACTAAAACTCTCAAGTGGCCCGCTCTGCAAATGGCCCTCGGCACAATGACCCACCATTTTTGATCTCATAAAATGGTGGGTTTTTTTATGGATTGTTGGTAGAACAGACTATGTCAACCCATTTCAATACTCTTATGTGAGTTTTAGATTGTGAAATCAACTTAAAATATCAAAAACCACCCACCAAACCCCCGCAACACAAATGGCTCAACCCATCAATAACCCAACCCGCTCAAATCCACAAACCCATTTGAACCTCTAGGTCCTAAATCTCACCACAGTACCACTCATTCCTCTCTCAGTTCATTCAAGATTTTGGCAACTGTTAAACACATAAATAGAGCATTAAACAGCACTAGACTTAAATGAAACCTGATTAACCTACTATTATTGAAACAAGCAAAAAAAGATGGAACCAAGATCCTGATCAGAAGTGCACAGTAATGTATACCGGGAAACATAACCACTTGTGTATGCCATCTCTCCCTCAATGCCAAACTTGCTTACCAAAGAGTTTGATAGGTAAGATTAACATCTCATTATGTGGACTTTAAGGATAACTTCATAAGTAAGGCATCTGTTTAAATACCTGCATTACAATTGAAAATGAAAATCTAATAGATCTTATTGTCCCAAGGGTCCGAAGTCTTGAGGTGGCCACACCTGTAAACCAAAATTTAAGGCCATAAGTAGACAATAAATAAAACACCTGTCACAGCACAACAGACAATTTAACACTGAATGACACCTCTATGCTTCAAATAAAATAATTGGTCTGTCACCATCATAAATGGTTAATTACTCAATCCTTTCTAACAAGACATGGTTTTCTTCCATTGGAATCGAGCAAGTAATAAAATACATCACTAGATTATGTAATATACTAATTCTTCTTTACCATCCAGACTACATTCAGGACTGATATAATACTGTTTAACTGAACATACCTGAGTTGTCAATTTGATTAACATAATTAAAGTAGAAATCCAACAAAAAATTTTATTGATATACTAGGATAAAAATTCCATTTATAGTTTAATTTGTAACTATTAGTCATCTATCTGTGTTCTAATTCATTTAATGCTTATAGTAATATGTTTGTGATTTATCACATTAATTTTATCTTTGTGTACTAACATTTTCAAACCTACTCTGAGCATACATGTTAAAATATTTAATTATAGATCGCATGAATATACATCTCATCAATCATTACATGTATACAAGATTTCAAATGTGCTCATTTTTTTTATTCAGAATCTCCAACTCAAAAGGAGAGTGTTGGAAACAAGAAAATGGACAACAATCTTTTTTTATTTTTATATGTATATTGAGAGCCATCTGGATTTTTCTATAGAAGCCAGAATAATTTGGAAATATTAACTGCAATTAGGATAAATAAATTCAGACTAGAATCACAGTATCACAAATTTGAGATACAGATTGAGAGCAAAGTGTAAGAATGCATGGCATTCATTGCAGGTTTTAACTTTTAACCAATTAAAGCTAAATGACATATTTAATCAATAATAAGGCCGTGAATCTTACTCTACAAAAGATTTTGCCAAGAATCAGCCCATAAGGTATTGGCCCAAAATTCCGTGAATCATTTGATGCATAGATGTTATCTCCCTGGATCCACGCATGACCCTTCGGCACCTATTATTTCCAAATGTAGCATAAGGGCTTCAAATAATCATGATAGTGCAACTTCTCATCATCAGAAAGGGATAAGAATCTATCATGGATATGAAATGATTCAAGGCTTGATGCAGCCACTAATTGAGATTTTTTTTATCCCAGAGTAGATAGTCATTTTACAGCTCCCTCTATTATGTAGAACAAGGTCTCCTACTTCCGAGAAAGAGAATTTAATCACCACTTAATCAATTTTATATAAGAATGTAAAAGAAAAAATAAATTCTTGACTAGACCCAATTAACATTTGAGTTAGAACAACCAATATGATGTACGTAACATGAGAGATATGCACAGGATAACACATTGAACCAAAATAATAGCGCATGTTCTTGTCCTAATTTCCACTTCTATTGAATATAGCAGCTAATTTTCTGGCAAATCCTCCTGTGAACAATATTCCAGGCACGTTTCAATTTCCTAAAGATAACAAAAACTCAAGCAAGAAGATGCCTTGCCATGAGTAAAGTGCATATAACATGTCATTTGGAATCAGAAATACATAGACATCATTTTGCATCGTAGATGTTCTTTATCCAATAAAATAATAAATTCGTATTTGTGCAGGTCTTTTGCCAGAAGGCGTATCACTGTTTCAGAGGCAAGTTCAGATTTAGGCCAAGGAGTAATTACATAAAGAAGGTATAATTCGACTCAATAAATTTAACTTTCTCCTTCCCCTCCCCTCCCAAAACCAGAATCTATCATATGTCCTAACAAACCCACAGTCCAAACGAAGTCAAAACAGGAATAATTGAACATTGAAGAATGAGAAACAAGGCAATGAGATTGTACTTTGAAGCATAAACAATAACCAAAAATAATTGTTCACCGTAGCAGAGTAAAATCGTACCACCAGCGATTGAGAACGTTGACTGTGAGCAGGATCCACCAAAAAGGTGACTCTATCGCCCTCCATGCCCAGAACACGTTTCGTTATCACCTTCCTAGGGTTTTCCGGTGAGCGAACCAGAACGACATCACCGGGGGCCACCTTCCCCAGCAAGGGAGACAGCTTCTCAACCAGCAAAACGTCGCCAGTGAAATTCAATGTGGGTAGCATGCTCGGCCCATAAACCTTCACAAAAAAAAAAAAGAATCGATATCAAAATGCATTAATTAGATATTTGCTTGAAAATTAAAGCAAGATAGAAGGAGCATACTAGGGTAGAGGAGCAAATGTAGGCCTTGGCGAGATGCAGGAGCGAAAGGAATTGAGCGTAGAGGATGGAGTGGGCCGCAACTTCTTTAGCTGGGGATTTCCAGTGACGAGCATATTTGAGCAGTTTCGAAACTCTAGTCATCTTGTTACCATTGGCGCCTAAAATTAAATCTGTTGGGGTGAGAGGGATTTCAACCAATACAGTACTTATTGATCGTGCTTCATTTGAAAGAGGTTGCCTCCGCTTGATAAAGTTGAATCAATTTACCCTTTTTCATTTCATTTGCATAAAATTTTCAAACTGATTGCTGGATATGTATAGTATTAGAAATTTGGGAATATTTTCACTATTAGTGTTGCTAGTGAGCAAGTAATTTCAACCCCAAGTGACCAGACTACTCCGTAGTTTGAAAATTTCACCATGATAGAGTATTCTCAAGCTTAATCATCAATTCAGTTCCAAATTACACCTCAAAACCATCAAAATTGACAAAAATCTAGAGAAACTAGAGAGAGAGAGAGATTACCTGGCAGTTATGTTGGAAAGGGGCGCCTGGAAGAACAGAGGAGCTGTGCAACCTGGCGCCGCGGCGAGCGAGGAGGGCCGGACAGTGTTGCTGGATGCAAATGAACAGAGAAATCGCCGGGCGGTAGAGGTTTTTGAGAGGGTCACAGTAGGGGTGGCCATTCGTGCTAACGGGTTGGGTTTCGTGTCGACACGATAGTAATACGACACAATAAGGGCAAACTCAAACACGACACAATAAGAATTCATTCCAACACGACACGAACACAAAAAATAACGAGTTGACACGATACGATAACAACACGATAAAAATAAATAAAAAATACTAATAAAAATGAATAAAAATTTTAAGTAAATATATTTTAAAATTATTTATAAATATTTTTATCATATATTTGTCTAATTTTATATTTATATTGGGTTGTTAACAGGTTAATGTATTGTTCACAGGTTAATGGATAACTTGTTAATATTAATAGTGCTTAACGAGTTTACACGAAATTTTCGTGTCCTTATTGGGTTGATACGATAACGACACGAACCCAATAAAGCCAAACACTAACTCATAATTATCGTGTCGTGCTCGTGTCATGCTACCATATCGCGTCGGGAATTGCGTTCATAGAATGGCAAGGGTTCTATTTTTGTTGCCGTACGTGAGTCGTGAAGAAAAGGTTTTTATGCCTTAGAAATTTGGGTAAATTAAGGATATAGTATGAAATAAATCTTGTGACTTGGAAAACTATTAGTTACACTTCTTTACTAAAAATACTCTCTACGTCCGTTCAATACGTATACATTTGTTTTTTCACGTGTTTCAAGGAGTATTATTATTTAATGTGTAGTAGGTAGTTATATTAAATGAGATGTGTGGAACCATATATTAAATGTATTAGTGATGTGTGTGAGTTTCATGTATTTAAAAAGGAAAATGTATACCTTTGGTGAGTACGCTTAAAATAACAAAATATATGCCTTTCCGACGAACAGGGAGAGTACTCTTTTAAAAAATAATGAAGGAAAAAATGACATCAATACACATATAATATTTAATATTGTATTTTTTAATGAAAAATTGAGTGTAAAAAAATATACAATTATTAAAATACATGTATACACTATTGAATAAAATGTTATACACATATGAATGATGGTTTTTTTAATGAAAAACTTAGTGTGAAAAAAGTATACAATTATTACAAAAAACGCATACAAAAGAGAATAACATGTATACAAAATAGAATAAAAAGTTATATATATATGGGTGCACCCTGGTGCACCTAATATACACTCATTTTTTAATTTTACTATTTTATTTTTTATTTATTTTTAAATGTAGAAAATTAGATCTTGTCGAATTACTTAACTGGAATTATAGGGTTGTGAAAATCGTGTCTAGCTATTGTAATTATTACTTAATTTATTTATTTTTTGGATTTAAATTAAGATTATTAATCAATGCCAGGCCATGTTGATCTCTAAAACTTGATATAATTTAATCAATTAAAATAAATTGAACAATAAATGCTTCCCTATTAGAAGATAAATTTCATACATACATTCTATCTTTCTTTGGTCCTTCTTTGGTCCGTCTCATATTAAACTTCCCCACTAAAAAGCATTACTAAGATTGTGAAAGACGCATGTGACCTTCATTGGAAATCACTGCAATAATGGGGTTGTCATTATGAGAACCCATTTCAAAGTAAAGCTTCGTGTTTTGAATGAATCCATTCCACAATTGATTGCACTCACTAATTTTGAATCTAGAATTTTAAGACAACTTCACCCAAAAACAAGCTTAAATTTTATTTTGACAAAGGAAGGGAGAGAGAGAACATAAAACATGTATCGAAGAGAGAGATAGATGATCCAGTTGAGATGGCGGATTGGATGGAAATTAAAGAAAACAAAGAGTGAACACAGGTTCATTTGTCTGCAGATTTCTCAATCATTCAGTTAAGAGCAAGCCTACCACAATGGAAAAACATTTAGACTATGTACGCATAAAAACACAATACATACATGGATATATTGTCTAGTACTCCTACATTCTCATCGCTCTATGTTAGTTACTAACCAGCTGCACCTCGTACGAAGAAAAACGAGACTGCTTTCTACCAAAGTCTTCATCACCAGTGATTAAAGAGTGAAAAGAAAACAGAGTTCAGAAATTACTGCTCTGTGATTATGGCAATGCATGTTGATCGCCGTGGTGACTACTTATCAACCTGCCAGATATTTACTTATCATGACCCAACCAAGTAGCAATTCATGTGAACCGCATAAAAAAAATTAAAAAGTCAGGCTATCTTACCTTGATACCTTCCCAATCGGGAGAGCTCAGGTTCTTGAAGCAGCAGCTCATGCAGTGCCATTTCCTTGCAAGAAGAACTACGAAAGACGAAAAAGAAATCCCTTCATTTGTTTAATCTCAAACTATTGTGAGTTGTGCGGACACAGAGGGAACTAAAGTTTTATGATTAAAAGAAAGTACAGATTCTTATGACGATAGGTGGACAATTATGCTACCCTTTCTCCAGCACAGGTTTCAAATGCCTCATTTTTTCTTCCAACCCACCAATTTCTCTAATTAAATATATCTTTTATTCTTTAAAACTTCAACCAAATTTATACATGCATAAATGAAATCAACCATTGCATTAGTAGAATTAAGAATATAATACTCTATTTGAAAGTAAGAGAAGAAAATACATTTCATGAATTCCAAATGAATATGGATTTCCATACATACATGTATCAGGCTTAAGGCAGGTTAATGGATATTTGAACTGCCAATAGTAGCCAGTTATACTATTCCCTTCTCTAAAGAAAATAATACTTGCTGTATAGTATTCAGTAATTGGCAAACACGGAGATGAGCATAGCTCTCATATTCAATTTTCTGGCTGAATAAATATGAAATAATGATAATTTCAAGGAGAGGGTAATTATCAAAATAAAAATATCTAAACTTCAAGGAGGTATTTCTAATTTCAAACACAATATAGGATTTATTTCATATACCAATACCATGCTACCTGGGGCCATTTTATACTGGACTAAAAGGAAACCAAATTAAGGGAGGGGGAAAAAAAAGAAGAGAACCCAACCTGTAAATGAAATCAAAAGAGAGCAATCTGTGGCAGATGCTGTAATCGTTACCAACATATGTCACAACCAGATTACCAGCATCAGGATGTGGCCAGCTTCTTGAGGTAGGAAATCGCAGTACAAATGTTCCTGGATCTTGAAGACCTCCAGGGCGCTGCAGTGTAGATTCTGCTTCTTCTTTGGTGATAAATCCTTGGATCCATACAGGTGATGTTGAGTTCCACATCGCATTGACTGCATCCTGTGATAAAGTAAATGCTACTGGGTATAACCACAACCATATTCTCTCAAAGTCTTCTTGGGTAACTACATCTCCAGAGCCAGCTACTCTTCTCAGACACTCGAAATCCTGAAAATTCCAAACGTTCATTTAGTATGCACTACGACAAAATTTAAAGTTACAATGTGTTTTATGCATTATCACAAATATGTATCTCGATTTCAGTGTATTTTCTTATACTCCTTGACAAACAATGACACATGATACTCGAATTTTAAACCAAAAAGGTGCTTGTAAATTAACCATTCAGAAGAAAGAATATTTAAGGATGCTTTACAGACTGCCCTTTAAGTTTTTAGGCATACTAGAAATGAAGTCAATAAATTTAAATTGAGACTGAAACCAGGAGCAGTAAGCATTCATCAAAAAAGGAGTCCATATTGGCTGCTTCAGAAAATTTTATACATTATACAAAATAAAGTTCATGAGAAAAGAGAGAGAAAAAAAAAAGGATAGTATACAATGTACGTAAATGTTTGCATGTGTGCACAGTCCACGTGTTTATTATCAACAACAAAAAGAGAGGATGAGACCTGATTAGTCAAAGAACGAGTAGAGAAGGCTATCTTCTTGAATTGTTCATTAATCTTGAAAACCAAATTCTCCCACAGAACATGATTGTTGTTCTCTGAAATTGAAGTCCAAGCACGTATTCCTTCCTCAACTAATCTCTTTGCAATTATTATTTGATGCCTGAAATATCAAATATTACAATCTTGCTTCACTAACATGAGATCTGAATGAATTGATTAAAACCAGATAATTTGAGTAAATGTGGTTCAGTGGTTGCATGATCTGAAATAAACTTCATATAGAAAGACAGTGAAAAACTATACTCAGACCTACAATACAAACATACTTATGTCATAACAAATGGATAAATGCCTCAACTGCATAAAATAATAGTTAGGTGGCTGATGCTATTCTTTGACTATATTACAGACGGGTGAAAATTTTAATCATCTTCTAACAAATTGAAGAGAAGAAGCTAAAATAATTTTTTATTTTAAATTATTACTGGGTGTCCTAAGATAAAATTGGGTGGCAATAGACTATTTAAGGGTATTTAAGTCATATTAATAAAAAATATTTTAATTTAATCTTTTTCGGGGTACGTTTCGGGGTACGTTAAGTAATTTTGGAGGTATGAATACCTGGCCTAAAAATATTGAGAGCAAAGAAAAAACATTACCAGTGATGTAAGCATCCAGAGAACAGAGAAACCTGCTTTGCAAAGTTTTCAAGTTGTTCTTCGCTAGCAGAAATAGCAATTTCATTCAGCAAATGACATCTCTCTGCTGGACCTCCCAGGCAGTACTTAAAAATTATCAAATCTGAAATTGGACTTGAAACACTGAGCAAGCTTCTCGGGTCAAAGTTTGTTGCTTCACTATTATCAGAGGCAGATGAGTTGTACCCAGTTCGATTATGGTTTTCAGGTCTCCTTGTCATACTCATCCCACATGTGCTGTTCTGTATGCCACAAATTATGGAATGGTGAGGAAAGAAACTGGGAACTCAGTATAATTGATTAAAAAGAAACATATACTGAGCACACTATAATAAAGAAAATGATTATCAAGCAGCATCTACAAACACAAATGAAACCTAAACTGGTCAAATTATTTAAGTAGTTCAACAACAAAGGATTTACTTAGAATTATCCATCATTTAGTTATCCAGGTACTTGATATGGTCAGAATTAATTGACCATACATGATTAACTAACTTTTAAAAAATGACCCAAAAAAATATAGCCAACATCATTGAAAAAGATGTTCATGCCTGTTGAATGCATATGCAAATGTGATGTGATAGTAAAGGGCCCAAACGTTACTTGATTACAAGAAACTGTCAGATTACCTTTTGTTGTAAGCAGTATAGTAAGCAAATTTATGCATACCTTTTGTTATTTAATATATACTTTGGCTCTTCAAGCTTTGAAATTTGACATCTAAATAAAATCAAAGCAGAATCAGCATAAATATCAAATTATAGCAAATTCAAGAATTGCAAGTCTTACATAACTATTCAATACCTCGTGGTTTTAACTTATTGTGTGAAAGTCATATTAATACAATTTTAGAGACATAAATTATGACTTAAATCCGCCTTGAAATGGGAGAAATTCAACACGATATTATTATGACAAATAGTAATAAAAATAAATACGAAATTAAAAAATTTGTCGCGCAATGTAGTTGCATACATATAAATCCAGACAAATACTTAATTGTAAATCACAGAAATTGCATCCAGCATTTATAGCATGGCTGCAGCACACACATTCATAGTGAAATTATTGGTGAATTACCAAACATGTGCCAAATTATTTACAACCCATTAAAATCTCTAAGAAATAAATAAATCCAATTAATCGAAATTATTATTTATAGGCCATTTGTATATTCACACACACACGTGACGTCAACCATTGAATTCTTAAATACTAATCTCCTATAATATAGTTTTATAGACCTTGGTAATGTATTAAAAAAATTAAAATTAAAATTAAAATTAAAAACTAGTTAATTAATTAGTACACTTATATTTAGTAGATATATATTATTTATAAAAATGTAATGTTGAATAAATGCTTAATTGTCCCTTATTATTACAAGAAAATAATCCCAGGGCATTTGAGTCATAAATTCAAAATAAATGGCCAACAACATAAGAAAAGTCAGGGAAATAATCAAGTAAATCTATATATAACATTAAGCATTATGTATGGATGGAGTAAAGTGGATTACATTAGATTAATCCAGTAAAAAGCAAATAGATGGGTCATAAAGAAGCACTTAGTGTCGACCAACGATACAGCCATCAATGAGCAGTACAAAATTGTCATTGCAATCACCAAAGACAAGTGCCTACAAAGTCTATGCAATTCTTTCAATTCATTCTTCCTTTCTCCATTTATAGAAAAAAGACGTACGAGCTATAATTGTAGAAATCAGAAAACAATGGAGGATGCACAGAAACCCCACAATTCTATATCTAAAATTCACGCAAGCTACATAAATCCATTTAATCATTGTAAGAGCCAAGGGTTAAACAATTTACTGAATTCTTTGAACTAAAAGTATTGTTTAAATAACTTTGGCATGATTTCAGAGTGGCAGACCACAGAAGATTGATCTAAATAAATAATATGCTAATGCGGTAGCTTCCAGAACTGCCAAGAGATCCAATACTATTCACATGCCAAATACATGAATATCAAGAACATACAAAGGCAAATCCACTTTCTTAAATATACCATCAACTTTTGAATATTTTTTGCTCTTGTTTAACTTAATAGTAGAAACGATCATGCATAGTCTAATGAAGCAACAATGTTGCTTAAAATTTCCTCCAAATCCAAACAAAGAATATGCGAAAACAGAAAAGACCATAGAATTCGCAATAAAACAAAGGAGGCTTTATCTGAAACATTAGTACATTTCTGATCTCCAGACTGTCATTTTGAACTAAATTTTAAGGGATTTGGATGCACTTAAAATCCACTCTAATTTGGGTGAGTTTGAGATTCATTGGTTCCAAGTGTTCACGTTTCAAATCCTCAAACCTAAAATATTCAATTTGGCGTAATTTTAACAATAAAAACAGCATTTCCGTGGCACATTAAACTTGCTAAGGAGAGGATAAAGTTTACCAGAATTTGAGGGAGTGAGGCACAAAACAGTGACGACGGCAATAGGAGCCGTGGACGGCGGGAGGCAGCGAGGAACGAGAGAGAGGGTGAAAAGGCTTACACGGTACAAGTAGAGAGGGAAATCGACTTTCCTCAGCCGACGGCAGTAGCAACGGCGATCATCATCGGTGGCAGACCAAGGTAGCCGTAGACAAAACAACTCGTTTCAGATGGGGATTTTGTTCGAGGGATTAAAACCATTTTTGTCCCACAGCTTTGCCAAAATACAATTTTTGTCCCAAAAAAATTAACTTTATCAATTTAGTCCCACTCTCCATTCAAAATTGTGCAATGTTGTCAAAAAAAAAAAAAACTAAAATAGAGACTTTAAATTAAAAACAAAAAATGACTAAAATTGAAATCAAGTATACTTACCGGACCAAATGTGATATTTTTCCTTCTATCTCGTCAATTAATATTTATTTTTCTCATTTTATTTCTTCTCTCATCTTATCTCGAATATCAATTAATATATTTTTACACATATCACAACATAACTATTACACATTAATTTGATATAAAATTAGAATCTATCTTAATAAAAAACAACTTAAGATAAACATATATCACTATTTAATTATTTTCAAACTCCATAGGGGGTGTTTTAATACACCATGTATAATAACAATTCGTGTTTGTTTTGAATATTGATAGGATGAATTTTTAATATTATGTCAATTAATGTGTAAGATATGAATGATAATATGTGTAAAATAATACTTACTTAATGTGAGAAATCATAAAACATGAGGGAAAAAAGAGAGAGAGAGAGAGAGAAAATATTAGTTTTGTGGAGAAAATATATAGAAGTAGATGGGTAAAAGATTAATAGTATTTGTAGATGTACAGGGATGTTCTTAAAATTTAGGTAACCAAAATGAACATTACCTACCTAAATAATCAAGTGAGGTCATACTTTGTAGGATTAACTAAAAAATTTAAGTGTGTTTGATTCACGTTGAGCTTATACTAAGCTATGAACCTTAAAAGTTTATTAAAAAGTTGAGATTATATTAAGCTATGAACCTTAAAAGTTTTTTAAAAATCCTAGCGTGTATGCACATCTACAAATTTATTAAAAATTTATTGCATTTATATGGACTTATTTATCTATAAAATACAAAATCCATTAATAAGAAGTAAGAGGCCTAATGGAATGAAACTTATAAGAAAGTGAGTTGCATTATTCTATGAAACTAATAATAAAGAAAGAAAATTTTCATGCGCGCACATTATTAAACACAAGCTTTATTACTAAACATTTCCTAGGATTTGTTGCAATTAAATTCAGAAGAAAATGAAGATAGAATGTTCCGAATCCAACAAAGAGAAATAAAAAGACGCAGCAACTTAACATTATTCCTACTTATTTACAGCACAATTTTGCCGTTTTGAGATACTTAAAATTTAAAATATGTTGCTAAAAGAGGAGGATGTGGTGAGATTATTTGCGCAATTATTACTACACCACCTGCTTCTTCAATTAAGCATCCCTTCCTGCTCCCAAATATCAACAAGAAAATCTACCATTTCCTGCAAAATAATAGTCGGGGTCACAGAAGGCTTCGTGGCCGGAGCTGAAAGTATATAAACGGGAAAACATACAGCAAGTGGGATTGGTTTGGGATATGGCTTGCTGCTTCTGAGGCACCTATCGTCCGGCGCATTACAACAGCAAAGCCAAAAGCTTTTATCCATGAATACCCTCAAATTCCTGATAACCAAATAAACAGACATGCATATCATTCAGCATATATAACACTAAAGAGAGTGCATGCTACTGAAGACAGATTACTAAAGAATGCTTAAAATGATTTACTAAAGGTAAAAAATTTCCAAGTTGGGCTTTATACTAGATTTGAGGTGTTCAAGTGAAAGGGTGGAAAAATTCAGATATCAGCAAAAAAATTACAGTTTTCGTAGTAGAGGTTACAGGTTAGCATAGCGTGGTATACAGTAAAACTGCTAATCGAGAACGATTCATTCCAGGCACTTTTTTTCTAATTTGAGAACCGGATGTTACAAGAGTGTCAGCTTCCAAAACTCAGATAAGTAACCAACATCCACCCCCACCCACCCCACCCCTCATTCTATTCTGGATATTTGAGGGTGGGAATTGAAATGGTGTGTAACCACACAGATGAGGATTGTCATACAGCAAAAAGTCATAATGATGTAGGGGATAAGAGGAGGATGAGTAGAACGCTCAGAACTAACTTTTGATTACCAGGGATAAATTTCTGATACTGAACTAACTTGTAGATTCTCTAAAATTAATGCATGACAACGTACGAGTCTTATGTTTACATGGATATGTATCAGTATCCATGCATGGTGTAACAATGAGAATTTCTCACCGCAACTCAGGCAAACGAAACAATCGAGACTGATCCACACCCTTTCTTTGCTTTACCCATTTCTGTCTGCCCTGATTCCAGAGAAGAAGACCTACAGACAAAGCCTCTCCAAATAAGATCCTTTTATCATTGATAAAAGTGTAAGCATGGAGATGGATTAAAATAGTTCAAATTGGGAGTACAGTAACAGCTCAAAGATGAAAAAGGTACAAAATTTACAACTACATATGATACATCAAGTTATAGACTCCTGAAGGCCTAATTAACATTTCCTCAAAAAATTTGCAGCAACATATACATGCATAGAGTCTTCAAAGCGTGAGATAATTATTGAAGGCATAGTACGCGAGAATTGGAGCCCAAGAGTTTCCTAAATATTTTCCTTCTCATTTTCAGCAGGGACATGGGATATAGAGATTAAACAGTAGAATAATAACAAAAAATAAAAATAAAAAATGACAACACCACAGCACTACTAAAACCATCTATTACCCGAGTTCTGCTCAAAAGTAAAAGATGATGCAAGAACATAGAGAGAACCATCAGAAAATTATTACAACTTTAACATGATTCCATTGAATACAACAGTTTGAGCATGGCCATTAATGAAATTAATCACTTACCATGATTAACAAATTTAGAAGATTTATTTGGACTGCCAGCACCATGTGCAACATGCACATGGGTCAGCACATTTGCTGATGACTTTCTTCCAAATAATCGCGCTCTATTATATTTCATTTCTCAAGTGCCGTTTGAACAAAATCAATCAATATTGGAGCTTCCAGCCTTACAACAAGTGGCTTATTCTGCTCTTTCACCAGCTTTTTATATGAAGAAATCAGTTTGGTCTTATAATCAATCCCAAGACAGCCACTGCTCTGTTTGAATTCACAGTATGAGCCAGAGAATATCAGTATCATATAAAGAGTAACTAAAATATACTTCAATTTTTTAGGAACAAATAATGGAGAGAAGCAAATAACAGTTGTTTCTTGCACACGACAGTCAACAGATAAACCTTAGTCCATGAAAGGCTACACAAAAGCTATTACTTTACGTACAGCTAGCACTAAAAGGCTACTCCTAGTAGAAGTGGTAGAATTATTTCAAATATTTCCACTGGAAGAGCTACACACATTTTTTTATTTTCTATTCACTCATGATCTTGCCTGGTCAACCCAATCATGATATTGAAGAATGGGACCTTTTCTCGAAAAAAACTCTGGATCCTGAGTGCAGAAAGTGCATCTCTTTCTTTACCATTCTTACTTTATTTCATGGGATAGAGGGATTACATGCTCTTCATCTAATAAAATAATATCATATCATGAGGGCACATAACATTGATAACAAAAATGCAATTTGTAAGAGAATTCCTACATATGCAATAAGTTACAGAATTTAATGAATTATTTGCAAGTTTTCTGAGAAAATGGACCAAAAACTAGTATAACAGTAAGGTTTAAGGAGTAATTTTCTCATTGAATATATACATTTTTTATGCTTTTTAAAAAAATATATATAATAAGAAGTGATGTCAAGCAAAAGAATTTCAAAAATAAAAGTTCACTAAGTGCGTCATCAGATGGAAGTAGTGCAGTGTTTGGCTCGACTTGCAAATCACGAGCTTGAACTCGACTCATTCATCAAAATGACCTGAGCTCTTTGAGCTCAAACACAAGCTTGAAAATTAAAAAAAAAAAGAGAGGAATAACCTACAATAACATACACTTAATGAAGCGTCTGCAAGACTGGCATATTAGTAGAGATCCCTTAAAAGCAATAGATACATAATATTAAGCAGCTAGGTTTACACATCAAAATGTAATGATGCAGTAAGCGCTTTAAAGACATAATATAACTTTATGAGTGCATTATAAACAGCTGCATAAAACAGGACGCAATTCAGACATCCTTATAAAAAATGCAGTAACACAATATTTCTGCAAATTCGACATTTAACTTACTCTTAAGCTCCTTAGCTTCAAGTTGAAAATTGTTCAGTTCTTACTATAAACATGCTAATATTCTACCAAGTGAGAAGCAACTAACACAATCTCACATGCAAAGATTTTCCATTCAAGTTTATTGGTATAATAAGGCCCCTCAGTCTTGTAATATCGGGGCACTTCCTATCTTTGCCATTAATTGAACACGAGCAGAGGAACAGAAAATGAATAAATATACCATCCAGTTATAGTAAATTTACCATACACCACATTGAGAAACAACAGAAAGTAGATATTCAAACAAAGAAAGTGCAGTTCTTTTTATAATTTTTTATGTTAACCTTACACAACAAACCCAAAAACTTTAGCTTTTTTAATTGAGGATGATCCTTCACACTTACTAATATATATCACACATAATGATGTATATAAATCAATAAAATGATTATTTTTTGCAAAGTTCCAATCTGCTGACTCTAATTGCATTTAAAAAAGCCACAGCTAGAAAAAACAAATAAAAATGAAATATCTCTCATAAAATCAATCGCCAAAAACTTGCCGTAATTTCCAAAATACACAAAACCAAAAATAATGCGATAGATAATCTCATTTAAATTAAATTACAGTAATGAAATCAAAAATAAATAAATAAATAAATAAATAAATAAATAGAAGAGGAAAAAATTACGGAAACCCAAAAATTATATACGATTTTCTAGCTTTTCAGAAAGACTTACCCCATTCGAGCAATGATATCAAATATCCAAGCAGCAATGGATCCGAACCGTAAAAAAGCTCCCACCATAAACATCGATATCAGGAAGGTTTTGCTGAACAGCTTCTCTCACAAAACCCTAATAAAATTTACACAATTATTTGTACATATGATGATATGAGACAATGGATCGTGGGATCCGCACGAAAATCAATTGAACCTAATAGAAAATATCAATTAGCAATTTTCTACAATTTGCATTCCATCGTGAAAATCGATCGCTTCTGGGTAAAATGGCTTTTGGGCATGGAGGTGTTCTTAGGTTTCTTTCTAATCTGAAGGTAACTGTCATCTATCGAGAAGACCGGGAAGCTTTATATTGCTAACAAATACTTGTCACATTTATTTTATTATTTATTTTTTTTATTTTATTTTTTCAAATGAACAATTAAAAAAGGTTGATGCTTGTGAGTTGTGACACGTGTAACAAACATGTCAAGGTATATATTTACTTTTTTCAAGAGATTTAACTTAAAATTTTTTACTACTTATTTTTTATCAATTTTTATAATGGTAGAGCTCTTTAGTGTTATTAGGTGAGATTGATATCGTGGTTATTCCCTCAGTCTCAATATGTTCATATAGTGGGACTTGAATAGGACATGCCTAATCAAATATTTAGTATAACCAGATTCTTGTTAGATAAAATTATATTGCAACATTGATCACTTAAATCATGATTTCCAAGATCGCCCAATTCATTTTTTTCTTCTTGCCTCTTGATGGAGTACCAGCACCAAAATCTCATCTGTTGGACTCAGCACGTTGGAAAGCAGTAAGGATATGCATCGATCGATTCGGTTAAATGAACCGACCAAAATATCAAAATCGAAGTTTTTGAAGAAATCGAAAACCAGTCAAATGTTGTAAAAACTAAAAACCGAACTGCTACCAAATTGAAATTTTTGGTTGGTTATTTCAGGAAATCGAACCGTATCGCATCGCATTATTTATTAAAAAATTATCAAGAATAAACATTAAATACATCTAACGTTAAGAACAGATATGCAATAAAATTAGGAGGATTTTTTTGTCAATCATAATCAATTATGCTACAATGTGAGAAACTGAAAAGAACATATCCATTTATGCTACAATCAATTATATCCATTTGAGAATAAGAATGAAGATGAAGATATGGCAGTGTCACGGCAACTCAGAGTGGCAGCAACAACGGTGTATGGACAAAGACGAGTCGAAGGATGGCAGAGGAAACATGTGTTGGTGTGTCAAGACGACGTCGTGGGTGGGACCTAATCAAAATTCTGTGATGTGGGCACAATGGAGTGGGTGTTGAAGAAGATTCTTGCCTAGTTCTGCCGCAGGGTCACAGACTCACAGACATTGAAACAAAGAGAATGCATTATATATGAAATTTTGACCTTGGCAAAATTGTCAATCCATTTTTTAAATCATTCTCAATTGAAACAAAAATAATGCATTAGATTTTGTTTGTCATAATTCATTACACGTGAGATTTTAAAATTTTCAATCGGTATAAACTTCTTTCTACCGACGTAACAGTTATAATTACTATTAGTTTTACGGTCCGTTTGGTAGCCCTTGTTATGGCTTTTCACATACATAATGTGGTCTATTATGCAGTTTGGTAGCACATAAATGAATGTGAAGGGGCCCGGTAGAAATTCTAAAGCCCGGTGTTATTCATTGTTCTTTACCGATTCCTTATATCACCAAAATCGCAGTATTCGCATTACAAATGGAACAGTTGTTCCATATAATTGTATACAATTACAAAAATACCCCTGTTGCCCCTATCTCTCGATTTCGGTTTCTTGCCCAAACTGCAAATGTCTGCGACTTTCTTAGATCTACCGACCTCTCGTCGAAGACTAAATACGCACAATATTGTGGCCCGTTCTCTCGTCCTTAATTTTCATATCTCCAATTATCAGCGTAATGTAAGAATTTTGTTATTTTTTATTTGAGAATCGTAGATAGTAGAAAATTTAAATCCATGTCTTATATTCTAATAAAAAGTGGAGATTTTGGCATGCAGTTGTTTAGCCCATGGTTTATACCACATAATTCCAGATTTTGATGTTTTCAAAGTTTCCATTCGATTATGTGATTTTTTATTATTTTTTTAAAAAATTTGCTGTAGATGAAGTAGAGAGAGAAGAAAATTAGATATTGGGTAGATTTTGTGAATCGTCTCCATTGGAGTGTTAGACATGTGGATAAATCAAATAAAGAATATGATAAATGAGTTGCAGAAATCAAATCCAATCACTTGCAAAATCATTTACATAATTAAAATAAAATAAAATTATAGAAGTGACTGGTTAATGTTCAAACCTATGGTGGATGCTTGCAGATTTCATTTGAGAGTTTTAATGATAGGATGAAGTCTTTGGAATCAGCATTAGTTTTATGATAGAGGGTGCGGGAGTTTTTTAATTGTTGTTTCTTGAACGTTTTTGTTTATATTCATTTGCAGATATCATCGCAGATTCGCAGGTGAATGGCTATAATGTTAAAATTACTATTTGTAATTTAAAATAGAACCAAAGGTTATAAATGTAATTTTATATTTATAATAATATTTGTATCCCCTATTAAACATTTTAAATTTTAGTTATCTCATTTTTTTTACTACTTATCAAACAATCTCCATTTCTCATATTATAAATTTTTATCTTTATTTAAATCTCATTTTTTATAAATACTTCATTATCTTATCTTACCTATCAAATGGACCGTTAATGTATAAAACTTCTAAGGGCCACACTTGTACGAGATAGACTCATGGTGAGATAATTTGTATTACTCATTTTTTTATTAAGAATATGTTATCATTTTATTAAAAAAATATATTATCACTTTTTATTTATATTATAAATGGTTTCTAAAATATATGTATTATATTACTTTTTATTTGTTACCATTTTCGTTTATAAAGAGATTATCACTGATCATTTGAGACTATGCCCAACTACCAATTAGTCAAGAATTCTAGAAGCTGTATCAATGCATTACAAAAGTATCAAATATCAATAAGATCACAAATGAGTCAACATTATTATTATTTTATTATATGAAAACAATACCCTACAATAATAAATGACAAATGAAATGATATGTAAACAAATCTCAAATTGTTGAAATTACTTTTAATTGCACCGCAACTCTACTCATGCGCATAAGCTGATCACCATATCCATTGAACAACAATGAGGTCTACGTCACATTGATACATAAATAAAATTCGAATAAAAATTTCTAATGATTATATTTGCTTTAAAACAAACTTGCTTTCATGTGTCCAACTGTTTCGGTAAGAAAAAGGAAAATAGATGGTCTTTTAAGAGAATAAAGTGGATCTTCTTTCTTTCTTTCTTTTCTACAATTTATATTTTAAATTGTTCAACATTCATGCATCTTCCTAAATATAAGTAATACTGTACAAGAATACACATCCTTATAATATCTTAATTACAAAATGGCATTTATTTTACAATTATTTTAAACGTGAGGAACATTAATAAGTGTATCATCTTTAAATAGGAGAACCTACTAATCCAAGTATGATTTTGTAGTCCAATTTAATTAAATCATTTTAAAAGAAAAATGATATACATTATACCATGTTAATTAGAGGTCATCAATGCTCTAGTTCTCTTGTAACATTTTAATATTATACTCCATCACTTCCAAAATAAGATATAAATTTTATAACTTATTATACATTTCTATTTTATTAGAAAGTAAGACTCACACAAAATAATTAATATTTTTATATAAATTAATACACAATACTAATATAAGTTATATAACAGCCATCTATTCATTAAAATATTATATTACTCCCACCATCCCGGGCAAATGTTCCATTTGTTTTTTGCACGTGGATTAAAGAATAGTATTTTATGTGTAATGAGTAGAGTAGTTGTATTAGCAGTAAATGGTGCGCCATATGTGAGAATTTATTAAAGATGGAAAATGAGAACATTTGAGCGGGACATCCAATATAGAGGACATTTCGATGGGACGAAGTATATCACTGTAACTAATGTGTATACCTTGACTCTCGAATTTGAGGGAGTATATTTTGTGGCGTACTTTGAACGTGTGACAGTAAGAAAACGGAAAACACACACAAACTCTAATAAATGAGTAACCCAAATGAGTAACACCAACATTTGGAAAAAAAAAATAAAATCTAAACCCCAATAAATGAATTACCCAAACATATGCACACCAGATATTTTGCCAATTTCTATTGCAAAATTGAAGCAGCTAATTTGGTAAAACTTGGAGAAGTAAGTAATTAAGCAAAACTTGGAGGGCCTCTCAGCAATTGTTGGGCAAGTGGACCAAAAGTCATGATCCTTCAAGAATTGAGGCCAGAATTCCCAATCATGTTTCACACACACACACAAATCAGATGGATTCATTTCTGCACATGAAATCTCAATTCTAGTATTCATTTACAGTGGAGAGAGAAAGAGGGAGATTTCTCTCACCTCATATGCAACAGATGAATGAATGAATGTAAGAAATGGAAGATCAGCAGGAATATCCAATCCTGTCCACACGATCTCTCAGAATCCCAGTGTACAACGCCGCCCGATTGGGGGGCATTTTCGCCACTTCATCTCCACAATTCCGATGATTGAACCTTCTAGAATGTTCTTTCCGGTAGAATTCCCCATTCCCTTTTGAATCCTTCACATCATCTGCAAATTTAACCCTCCTCTTCTTCTTCTTTCTCCCTGCCAACATGATCAATCATCACAATCAAAGAATCCCACAAATTTGATTATAGAATTATGTATACATACATACCTGAGGATAAACAGGATTTGAGGTGGTGTTGAGGAGGCGGGTGTTGCCGGAAAAGCTCGAAGAGGATGACCGTTCCGGCGGAGACCGCCATGGCAGTGGCCAAGACTAGACCTTGGGAAGTCAACATGGGAGACATAATCCCATGTTCAGTTTGAATCATTATATATTTTCAAGTGTGAATTGAGTTCCATTCATATTTCAATAAAAGTTTATTATATATACTCCCATGTTCCGTTTGAATCATTATATATTTTCAATTGGGATGTATCATTTCAATATTTATATTTTCTTTTTTAGCTGGAACCACACAAATTATATTTTTAATTTGGGTATATCATTTTAATTTATATTTCTTTTTTTAATTGGGACCCACACAAATTATTTGTTTCTCTCTCTATCGATCCACACATCACACTAATACATATACCCACCTTACATTAAAATATTACACTAATAAATCTACCCACTTTACATTAAAATATTATATTCTTAATCTTCATGCAAAAACCAAAAGTAAGATTTGAAATGAGACGGAGGAACTATGTAACTATTAATTGAGTTGAGTTGAACTTTACTCTATACAAGTATTGTCTATTAAATATTAATCGAGCTCGACCAGGCAAACTCAAAACATAGAAAGCTCGAACTAGAGTTAAAGATAGTATATTAAGGCTCGGGAACATGTTCAACAATAACTATTGATTAGTACTCCCTCCGTCCCAACAAGTATTTCACGTATTGGTGTGCGCGGAGTTTAAGAAAATTTTGTATTTTTATGTATAAAGTAAGAAAGAGAATATATATTTTAGTTGATTTAATGAAAAAGGTGTGTAAAATTGTTGGGAGATGTGAAAAAGTAAGTATTATATTGGGATGTGTGTAAAAAATGAGTATTGTTATAATGTATTTTTTATCAAATTTAATAAAAGTAAAATGTGAAATACTTTGAGGGACGGATGAAAAAGAAAAGTGTGAAATACTTTGGGGGACGGAGGGAGTATGTAAGTTCAACAAAATCAACAAAACAGAACATGCAGTACTGTATAGGTTTCACCTCGCAATAAGAATTAGAATTTTCTCGTGAGTTTGATGTATTCCCTCCATTATACAAAATGCCTCGCGTCTATTGTTTCATATTATTTAATCAAAAATTACTTAATTAATTAATTATATTAATATTTTGTGGTATTTTAATATTTTTGATAATAAAAAAAGTGCAAGGTAAGTAATGTGTATTAGGTAAGAGTTATTATTTTAAAATTAAATTATACTTTGAAATTAGTGAACAAAACTATCATTGGTATGATAGGTATTATGTACGACAAATAAATTAGAAATAAGTGTTTATAAAATGGAAAGAAAATAAGAATGAAAGGCAAATAAGTGATAAATGCATAAACACAAAATTTATACATCATTCTCTTTTTTCTCTATAATAATGGGTAATTTCTTACTATATTCACATTTGGGGTTATTATGTGGTAACCGATGTAACTGGGGTTTATAAGCTACTTTTAGAGTATAATTAGTTTTATTTTTTGACTATTTAATTATTTTATTTTGATTTAAAGGTTGTTATTAAGTACTTCCTAAGTTTCAAAGAAAAATTCACGGTTACTATAGATACGGAATTTAATAAAAAAATTACTCTTTGCTCTACTTTTAGGTGTAATTTGATATTTTTGGGCAATAAATAAATTATAAAATAAGTCATGTGAGTTGTTAAAGAATGAGAATTTTAAAATTAAAATGTGTTGTGTGGTTATTGATTTGTATGTATTTCCTTATTTAGGGTGTGAAATTTTTAATGATACCAACAAATATAAAAAGTATAAATTTGTTGAATTAATTATTATCTAATTCATCCTATCCTATCTAGTAATATTATTATGAGATACATTTATCTAAATATATTACTTCTAGATACAATATTTTAAAGTAATATATCTAATATAACCTCAATATCAATGAGATAATTATACATTTGAAAATATATATATTATCTAATTATCTTGTTATATCACCTCCCAATTAATTTCCTTATTTTTAGGTTAAATTTTACACAATGATTCTATGAATTAATTTTTCTGTCTATGAATTGTTTTTTCTGTTTTCCCCATTTGACGCAGACCACGAATAAAATCCCAATTAACCAGATATCATTCCAGGCCACCTCTCCAAGATCGATATAAACTTCACAAAACAGTCGGCTCCATATGAACCGATTTCGTATCTTTCCATACAAGTAAAAGTAGTGGAAAATTACACTATGTCGAAGATCGTAATACAAGCTACTCACTCCGTCCTGCTCAAAGGGTTTTTTTTTTTTTTGGTACATAGATTAAATAGTATTATTATTTAATGTGTAGTGGAAAGTTGTATTAGTGGGAGTGTGAGCTTCATATTTTAATTGTATTAGAGAGAGTGTGTGGTTCCATGTGCATACTTTTTAATATGTTGTGCAATAGCCAATAATATAATAGATTGTGTAATATTTAACATTTTAATTTATTGTGTGACAAATCAATCTGCACACACAAAAAAAAAACCGATTCTCCTATCAAATTAATAAACATCTCAAGTGTAATTTATTTCCAGCAAATACATACACTTTCTATCAGTAATGTTGTGCAGTCTTATACACAAATTGTGCAGACATGAAGCCAGAATTATGAAAAATTAAAGTACCATTTTAATCACAAACTAACTATAAATACCAGAATTATGAAAAATCAAATACTATTTTAATCACAAACTGACTATAAATACAAGATAATGATATAATCTGTTGCAACTTTCATAATAGACTTTGTAGAGAATTAGTTGGAAGGATAAAATTGGACTTGTGCAATATAATTTGTATCTATTATTATTAATTTTAAGTCAACATATCTAATAGTAATATTAAGTCTCCCAAATTTGTTTATTTATGAGATAGAGTGAATAATTTTTTTAAATTTAATGGTTCATATTAAGTAAGTGTCCGGTAGAGGGCCACCTTAATTAGTTTAACTCATCAATCTATAATAGAATAACTATTTATTAAGAATATTAAACTATAATATATATATATATATATATATATATATATATATATATATATATATATATTATAATTCTCTATCACGTTTTAACGTTTACCTTCTTTTAATAAATATAATATTTTAATTTTTAGTAGATAAACTTTAATTGTACTTTTATCCATTTTTTTTTCTTTTTCTAATTTTAATTTTGAATTGACGACAAATTATATAATACTCACTTATTTGCTCATAAAGTATTCATTTTGCTATTATAAAGGTATTAATTTATTTTTATTAATAAAAGGTCTTATATATGTTCCACCAATTACTATTAAAATAATTATACACTTTTTATAAAATATTAGTACTCATTAATGTATGGAGCATGAAAAAGCAAATTAAGGGAGTGTTGTAAAACTTTTGAATGTGCTGGTTTTTAAATGCAAGATCCATATTTACTGAAAAAGTATAAATATATTATATCCCTCTATCCACCAATTATTTCAACTTTCTTCGTTGATAATAAAAATATCAAAATGAATACTTTATGAGTAAATAAGATTTTAATAACTAATCATTTTATCCTATAAGATTTTTCACACTTTCTTCATTTATTTATCCCATAAAATCCTTTATATTTAAAAAAAAAGAAATATCATTGTATCCAACAACCTCAAAAGTTATTTTAATTTCAAATTTATCATTCATTTTCATACACATTCCAATACTTTAAACTTTTTTATTACCTAAAAATACTATAATATCCTTTAAAATTGACAAAGTTGGTTAAAAGAACCACTTTTCTTAAACAAAGTGGAACAGTAACCATCAACCGTTTTGTGGGACATATGGAGTAAATCTTAATAATTCCCTCTTTTTACACATATTGCAACAACTTTATACACTTGTTTCATTAAATTATTTAAAATACTCACTTTTTACACTCATTCAAATAACTTTATACTCTCTCCGTTCCATTTCAATGTTTACGTTTCTATTTTGCGCGTCTCATTTCAATGTTTACATTTTCTTTTTGAAATATGGGACCCACCTAAAATAATTAATATATCTTCCAGCACTAATACACATGCCTACTTTATATTAAATATTATATCTTTTCACCCACTATCTATTAAAATATTATACTCCTTCATCTACGTGCAAAAAATAAACTTAAACATTGAAACGGGACGGAGGGAGTATATCTTTATAATAAAAAAATAAATTTTCTTAAATTCCATTAATAAAAATACTAGCGTGATTTCTTAAGACAAATTAAGAAAGTACTTTGTAAAATACAAAAAAATTGTATGAGATGCATGAACCGCGGACTTATTATGTGAGATAAATAAGAAGTAATAATAATTAATTAAAAAGTGATAATTTATTATTTAAATTAACTATTTTATGAATAATTTATAGTTTAAATCAAAGTGATAATAATTTTATATATAATATTATTACTTAAAAAATAATTAATTATTTTAAAAAGAAAAATCTCACCTTAAAACACAAATGTTGCTCATCTAGGGGGTGGGGGGTGGGTGGGTTTGACATAGGGTTTAGGATAAAGTGTGCGAGTCATAGACTTCTTGTGGGTGATTCTTCTTTAATTGTGAGATAATTATGTCCTGCTTAAAGTTAGATGTTTACGTGTCATGTGCAGTAGATTTATTCTATAAAATGGGATTCAACATGGCAGCCAATTATGTGTACATGTGTTGTGAGTTACATACACTAATTTACTCATTCCATCTCACAAAAGTATGCATGTCTTTACCGATACAGAGATTAAGTAAAACGATAATTTTTAGGGGTATTATGGTATTTTTGGTAATAAATAAATGATAAAGTATGTTCGGTGTGTTAGGTAAATGTGGTTTTTTTTAAATAAAATGTATGGGAAAGAGTGATTGTGTTTGACTTTTTACTTTTTTAGAAATGTGCAAACTTTTGTAGGACAACCCAAAATAAAAAGTGTGTCATCTGAAATGAGACAAAGTGAGTAGTAATTTTGAGCACATGTATTCTACAAAAGCGTAATTAAATTAGAAATTGTTCGTATTTTAATGAAATTAATCATTAAAATTTTGAAAATAACAAAATTTCTTGCACCCAAGTGTATATACATTAAAATTTTACTTTTAAATACATTAAAAATTACTCTTCAATATAATAAATTGCTCTTTTTTAAATGAAAAATACTATTCATATTTAAATTTTATTATATTTTAACTTTTTTGCATTTATATTTAGTATTTTGGTATTATGTGAAAACCATCATAGATACATGGGACATGACTATGTTATATAGAAAAGAGTAAGGAAATAGATTTGTAGATTTTGGTTGCTGAGATTAGATGTAATAAATATGAATTTCTATATTTTGATGTCACATATTTGATTTTAAGAGTGAAAATAGATCAGGCTTCTCAATAGGATCGCAAAAACCTACAATCTATCTACTAAAAATCTGAATTATTTAAAAAATGAGCTAGATAAAAGTTTATTTCAAAGTATTACATAGACTTTTAAGAGGCTTACGGACTTTGTCTATTGCTTAAAAGATTAAGGTCGAGCCTCTTAAAAAGTTTGTCACAAATAAAAGATTAAGCTAAAGTTTTCCGATACTTATAATATTATTCTATTATGAAAGACCCTAATAGGATTAGAGTCATTAGGGTCTTTCCACTGAGAGGGGGTTCAAAAATATGGAAATGAGAGTAAGTTTGGGTTTTAGCAACTGCCCACTATATTCAGTGTGTTATTTTATCAATTGTTATAATTTTATTTTTTTATGAAAGAAATAGTACATTTTCTAGTTTATTATTATTCAATATATCTCATCAAAAATTTACTGCAATTTGCCAAACAAAAGTTAGGAGAGAAGAAAAAGAAAAAACAAAAAGGCATAAGTATGATTGGCATAACATTTACATTGGATTAAAGAAGCGTAGGCTTAGGGCAAAATGAATACATTTATAGGCAAGGTCCCGCGGCCTATATCTATTCTTAGCTGATCGTGAATAGTTGGATGAATCACATAAGATAAAATTTATACCATAAAAAAATATATTAAATTCTTAAAAAATTATTGAGATTTTTTTTAATGCACCGGTATCCGATTTTTAGATCACTAATAATCAAAATTGTTGAGATTTTAATATGACGTGTGCGGTGCGATGGTGATAAGTAAAAGACAAGTATCCAAAGAAGAACCATACATCCATGTGTCGAGTAATGGACAAGTGTGAGATGTGAATACTGCTTTTTTGGTCAAACTATTTGAAGGTACCACTAAAACACGCCAATTACCCATATACTTGCATTAATTATCGAACCATCTATTTCAAATTATTTAAAATGACTTCAGAATTATTATAATTACACGTATGCCACAACTTATAAAATATTCTAAAATTCACATGTAAAGTTTTTCATCAATTCCCATATTGTATTTCACAAGATCTTTGGTCTCTATCCTTCCCTCCAGGGGTCGGACCCCTTACAGTATTTCTTGGAAACGGTTTCATATAAATCTTTGCACATATTTTGTAATTTATTTATTTATTATTTGAAAAAACTATATTATTTCAAAAATTAACAAAGCTAATCATTGATAAACTTTTTTAAATTTCGTACCTCCTCCGTCCCGGGTATTTTTACCCGTTTGTACGGGCACGGAGATTAAGACGTTTTATTTTTTTAATATATAATGTAAGAGAAAGTTGGGATAAATTAGTAATTTAAAAAGAAAAAGTGAATAAAGTTATTGGGAATGATGAATAAAGTGTAAAAAAGTAATTAAAGTTGTTGGGATTGTAAAAAGTATGTAATAAAATATTATGTATTTTTGCCAAAAATGGAATGAGTAAAAATACGTGGGACACCCCAAAATGGAAAGTGGGTAAAAATACGTGGGACGGAGGGAGTATATTATTACGAGAAAGAAGGGAGTGGAAAATATGTGTTGGTATGAAGAGGAGGTAGTGGCAAAAGAAATCTGAATTGACAATAATAGACAAGTGGCATGAGATAAGAGTTGAGAGACAAGTGTAGTGGGCCAATGAAGAGGCAAGAAAACGACACGTAAGAATTTCAAAGTTGAAGATTGAAGTATCAACCATACATTCTCATGAATCTGTTTTCACATGGCCACGTCACAACCCCCACCACACATCGGTTTCAGAAGGATTCATGACTCATGAAAGACAACCCTCAAATTTATATTATATATATTTTCTCCATTTTTTATTTATAAATATGAGAGGGTGTATTAAGTGGATATCCATTTGTTGTTTGTTATTTTTGAGTGTTATCTTCAACTTGGAAGATTATGACATATTATCCTCCACCCTGATTCCCCTGCCATTTGTCTCATTCATATTATCGCAATTCTAACCCGTTAGCCATATGTATAAGTACGTCGTTTAGTTAAAGGAGTGCTACTCCATACTTCCTCCCCTCACCACCGGAAATTAAGAAATGTTATTTTTTAAATAATTAATTATAAAAAATACAATCAAATTTAAACTTATTGTAAATTTATCCTATTTTTAAGAAGTTGTAAAAAAAAAAAAAACCGCACATTTAAGTATTGTTTTAAAATTCACACAATTTTTTTTAAAAAAAAACCTCACTTTTAAGAATTAATTTACAAAAGGCGTAAAATTCATAATTTTCTTGCAATTAACTTTTTTTTAATGGAGTATAATGTAAGAAAAATTAAGTTTAAGTTGGTAATTTAAAGAAGAAAATATATAAAGTTAATGAGAATAATGAATAAAATGTAAAAAAATAAATGAAATGAGTTGCAATTGATGAATAAAATATAAAAACTTAGTAAGATGTATATCGTATTTTTACTATTAATAGAACGTTAGTATATATTTTGAATATTTAAGACACTTCAAAATAAAGAATATGCACAAATAAATGCGACGAACAGAGTAATTAACAGTTATAAGATTCGTTTATTAAAAAACTGACTAACAAGCTCAATTCTTTGTAAAGAGTATTCATGATTCATGAACAAGCTTTGTTAAGGACTCAATTAAGAGTTAGTAAACCCTAGTAATATATAGGATATAATAAAATTGAAAAGAAAGACCACATGTTCACACCATGAATTCGATTTATACATACAAACATGTATTAAAATTTGTTTTCAAATATAGATGAATCTTAATAAACAGTTTATGTTGAACTTGATGGAGTATTATTTATCTTTATTAACTTAAACTCTGACATTATTTTCCTTAATTAGCTGATCTAGGAACCAAATAGATTTTTTCTTGATAAACTAATTCAAACACATCAAATCTCGACTTGCACCCCCTAAGAATGCCGTTAGATTTACGCTCTGGTTGAAGTCTCCTATTTCACAATCACATCATTATACACCAAAGTAACTTTTTTTTCTTTTTCAAAATGATGTGGCGTACGTTGTGGGATACTTCTATAACATGACATTAGTGATCACATAAATTTGCGTGCTAACTTACCAAATCTTCATTTGTAAATTTATGGGTTAATTGTAAAAAAAAAACACAAACTTTACTCCGATTCCAAATTAATCTCCACTTTTGAAAAATCACAAATTAATCTCTACCTTTAAGCATTGTTGCAAAACATACCCAAATTTTTAAAAAAAAAAATCCTAACTTTTAGTCACAAATGGAGTGCGTTTTGCTATAATACCTAAAGGTGGGGATTAATTTGCAATTTTTCAAATGTGGAGATTAATTTGCAATAATAGTAAAATTCGTGATTTTTCTTGTAATTAACTCTAAATTTATCTATAATTGAGTTTTACTTTTTCTTTTTTATATATAATAATCTCTCTTTGCACTCATTATAGTTACTTTAATTTTTCACAAATATTAAGAAATACTATTATTTTTCAATGTATGGTGGGTTATGAGAAATAATATTTTAATATAAAGTAATAAATAGTTACATTAATGTTGTGGTTGGTCTCATATATTATTAATTATTGGGTTAATTGCATTAAAAATCCTGAACTTCCGTTGTATTGCAAATTAATCCCGACTTTTATGAAATAGCAAAAAAAATCATGACCTTTTACATTTGTGAAAATAGCACCCATCAGCAGTTGAACCCTGCCCGACCGCTGACGTGGCATGTAAAGGCCTCCATGTGGGATTTAAATGACGTCATTTCGAGTTTTACCTCTTGCCCAAATTTAAATGCGAACCCTGAACCTAGTGAACCTTAAACCAAAATCTCCCCCTAATTCTTCTTCTCTATTCCACGATTCCAATTACATGTATCTGTTGAAGAAACAGTGCAGATGTGATGAATCTGGACGCGACCACACCTCGTACGTTCGACACTGCTTATTACACGAATCTTGGGAAGAGGATGGGGCTGCTGCCGACCGATCAATTGCTGTACTCCGACGAGCGGACATCGGGGGTGGTTAGTATAATGGAGTCTTAGCCAGAGATCTTCTTCAATCAATTGGCGGGGTCGATGGTAAAGTTGGGCAACGCTAATGTTCTTGTCGGGAAGAAGCAGGGTGAAATGAGATTGAATTGCAACTATCACAATGATTGAATGCCTTAATTTAGATGTATTTTGGTTGTTGTATCTTCTTTTCAATTCTTCTTCTCCGAAAATTGGAATCGCTGAATGGAAGAATTAGGGGGAGTTCATGAGGTTTAGTGTTCTAATTTTAATTTGGGCAGGGGACAAAAACGAACCGACGTCGTTTAAATGCCACGTGGAGGCCTTTACGTGCCATGTCAGCGGTCGGGCAGGCTTCATCTGCCCGACGGATGCGATTTGCACAAATGTAAAAGGTCATGATTTTTTTTTATTTGATAAAAGTCAGGATTAATTTACAATACAATGAAAGTTCAAGATTTTTAATGCAATTAACCCATAATTATTTTATATGGATCTCATCATACTAAAAAATTGTAACTATTTAAATGAAACATTCAAATTTAAAATACTATAATCATTATCATTATCATGGAATTGGAGGAGCATGTTATTATTTTTCAGAACAAAAAATGTCTATTGTCAATAAACTATAACTCTTTAAAAGGAAAAAAAAACATTTGATATTATAAAAAAGGCAAAAACTTGTGTGCGTCCGGACACATGAGAACACTTTTCGTGCGCCTTTAGAATTTTGTGTTAAATTGTATACCCTTTAGTATAAAGATGTGTATCCTTTATTTTCTGAAGAAAAATAAAAAAATATTAATGAAAAGTGTATACCCTTTAGAACAAAATGGTGTACCCTTATTAATTAAAGTGTATACCCTTTAGAACAAAATAATGTGCCCTTATCCATAATACTAAATTCTAAAGGCACATGATGTGCACCGGGCGCACGCAAGCCTCACTCTATAAAAAATACATATTTTTGGAAACAGCACTTACATTCTCTCTTCTATATGAAATTTTTAATAATTTAAAGGGCTCTTAGCAAAAAAAAAAAACTACGAATTTTACTTTTATTATAAATTGATTTTTATTTTTGAAAAATTGTAAAAAAGAACTTTACGTTTAAGTATTATTGCCAAACGCTCCAAATGTGTGATATTTTTTTCAAAAATGGGGATTAAAGGTAAGATTTTTTTTTTAATAGAAATTGGACGTGATATAAAACAATGTTTAAAGGTATGATTTTTTTTTTCAATTTTTCAAATATGTGAATTAATTTGTAATATAAGTAAAATTTATGGATTTTTCTTCCGATTAACCTTATTAAAAGAGATGGAGTATTATTTCCTTTTAGCTTTTTTTATTGGATATTTCTTAATTGTTTTATTAAAGAACATAGATATACTCCCTTTTGTAATCATTTTTTTTTACATCAATTAAAAAGTATTATTACTTAATATAAATTAAAGTAGATAATCGTATTAATTGTGAGTATGCCTGGTTCCTTATCTTTATATATATATATATATATATATATATATATATATATATATATATATATATATATATATATATATATATATATATATATATATATATATATAAAAGTAATAGGGGTTCATTAATGGCACTCTATTTAATATCCCGCCTAATCTTTTTAGTAATTTTTGGTAAGTTTTAAAATCCATCTCAACCTCTAATTTATCTCTAATCAATCTTGGTCATTGAATAAAAAATATATAAATAATGAAAATTTATATTTATTTAATGCAACTACACAATTACTCTAAGGGGACAACTATTTACACCCCAAATACTAAACACACCCAAAAAAATATTAAATTAAAATAATTTTAAATGATATGACCAATATACCCTTGAATTACCAATTACACATCTGTACAAACAAAGGGTTTCAAACAAAAAAAGAAAGAGAAATGGCTTCGCCAATGGACATGAAGACCATGAAACCAATATAAGTTCCATTGTTGACAAAAGCAGCTTCCGTCCAATAGCAGTTGAGTATGAACGGAATCAAGCCACCGATTAGTCTGTTCAGGTTGACGATACTCCAAAAGAGGGAAATGTTTGCCCCTTTCTGTCGTGGGTGGGTAGGATGTAACGATGGCACCCTGCGACGCCTAAAGGAGATCGGCGCCAACGCCGAGAAAGGAGCCGGCCACATTGGCGAAGAACTGGTGGTGGTAGTGGTTGTAGTAGAGGGCGGTGATGGTGGCATTGGCGTCGATCTGGCCGCCGCCGCCCATGCCGGAAAATGCGTTGAACAATCCAGGGCAGTAGAAGCAGACCAATCCTATTAGGACAAATTGTTGTTGGAAATTATTAATTTCCATTATAATCTAATTATGGGCAATATATTATTATACAATTATATTAGCTATTCAATTATATTATGGACTTAATTAAGTGATCCAATTAATGTTAAAGGTCCATGGGCTATAATAATAAATGATATGGGCTTATTGAGTAGATACCCAATACTACGTGATTAGGTGATTATGGGTGGTCTAATCAAGTAGTATATAAAGGTTACCCGGTTATGGTCCCCAATATACTAAGCCGCACATCGTCTTCCCTTCTCCCCATCGGGAGGGATTACTATGGTCCCCATAAGGAATAAGGAGGCTTAGTTGAGGAATGATGAGTGATATTTTCACCTAGATTTTAGTGTCTTTTTATATGTGTTTTCGTATTATTTTATCCGTATTTTATGTGTTATTTGGTTGTGTTTTGTGTTTTCATGGAAATGTGTGTGAATGAGCTTAAACCTACTATTTTCACTTTTTATTTGATGCTAAACATGATAAGGAAGATGTAGGAAAAAGCGGATCTCAATTTGGAGTTGAAACGAGGGAGAACGAGCCAAAACAGTGAAGGAATCAGGGCAGCAGCAACACGACTGGCCGTGTCGGTGGCACGAGCTGTGTCGCAGTGCACGACTCGTGTAGCTAACACGGGCCTGTCCAGAATGGTCGTGTAGCAACATCTATTCATCCAACACGACCACCACTTGGCCGTGTTGCGGAGCTCGACTCGTGTTGCAGCACACGACCCGTGTAGCCAACACGGGCCTGTAAGCGATGGCCGTGCGGGAGCATCAGTTCACGCAACACGGGCACCTCATGGCCGTGTTGCGCCACACGACTCGTGTCGTGTCTTGGACCAGAAAAAAATCAGAATCCTTCTAGAAGGCCCATAAGGGTATAAATACCCCTCCATTCAGATTTTATGGAAAAAGATCCGAAATCCACTCTTCCACACACACCTCACACACCATTCCTTTGATTTCACACCATATTCTCCATCCCATTCATCCATTTTTGAGATCTACATCATCTCTCCATAATTTCCTCCATCCAAATCAAGTGAAGAAGCAAGGAAGCTTGGGTGATCACCAAAGGAAGAAGGGAGATTCAATTGGATCCATTTCCAAGGGAGTTTTCATTCCAATTTTGTGTTAATCCTTTAGTTTATCATGATTTGTAAGAATTATAATGTCTATGTTATGGATCTTATGAAGATTGTAGGCTAATCTCCCTTGTGAGATTAGCAACATGAAGGTTGTTGGTTAATTTGTGGATCTATGTAATTAAATTCATATGTTGATGGGGATATTTGATTTTCTATCATTGGTGCTTATATATCTTGAGATCTATGATGTTTTGTGTGTTTGATTGTTCTAATTATATGATTAGATTGAGAAATCAATGATGTGCTTAGGATAGTCAAGTGAATCATTTCATCAAACACCTCATGTGCATTATAGATGGTAAAGTGATTGAGAAGTCCTTTATTATTTAGAACCCTTTGATGGAACATGTGATTAGTTAGATTGAGAAGTCAATTGATTATATGAAGGGATTCTATAATTGAACTTAGTACCTAGTTGGAATAGTTTAATTTAGAACCAACCTTTGAGCTATTTTGAGATTGTGCAAATGATCTACATCCTATTCATTTCGAGAGGAAGTTTAGGTGGTATAAGTGTTGGCCCTTAGTCTTAACCCTTGATACATATGAGTTTAATGCATGAATCCATAAGTTACCACTTCATTAGTGTTGTTAATCTCACTTCTACTTAATTTGGAAAACCACTCATTCATCATTTTTATCTTGTCATTGGATTATTGTTTGTCTACTTTCATTTAATTACTTGTTACCCAAACCATCCATCTATGATTCGTCTCTATAAAATCGTGATAAACGTGATATCGCTTAAGTGCTAGCATCGACCTCCCTGTGGTTCGATAAATTCTTGAATTGGTCAACCCGACTACAAGTTATGGCTAATCAAATGGCGCCGTTGCCGGGGAGGTAACGGTTGCTAGTAGCTTAAAGAAGGAACGTTTAAAGCGATCTTACTAGAGACATTATTTCATTTTCTTGTATTTATTACTTGTATTTGCTTTGTGAAAATTTGTTCTAATTTCTCTTGTCTTGAAGGTGTATGCAAACGAGGTCAAAAGGGAAGCAAGTCGAACCAATTGATCTAGAGCTTGAAAACACTTTGAGGAGAAAGAGAAGAGAGAACAAAACCAAAAATAGTAATTCAATGAAGAATTATCAAGGTGACAATCGTGTTGGGATAGAGCATGATGGGGAAGGAGGACACAATATGAACGTGCATGACAACGCACATCAATTCAATGAGAATCCTCCTCAACAAGCCTATCAAAATCATGGAGCTATAAACAATCAAGCTTATATTCAACAACTTGTGCAACAAGCGATGATTCAACAAGGTTTTCAACAACCTTATCCTCCTCAACAACAAGCTTATGTGCCACCACCTCCACCTCCGGTTCAACATGGAGTTCAAAATGATCAAAGGGTGATACGGGATTTCTTCATGCCAAGGGCAATTCCACAAATGATGGGACCACCAATTCATGCCAACAATTTTGAGTTTAAAATGGGCTTGATTTCATTGGTGAGAGAGCAACAGTTTGGTGGAGCTCCGAATGAAGATCCTAACGCTCATCTAGCTCAGTTTGTGGAGATTGCCAACACAGTAAAGATGAACGGAGTGAGCGAGGATTGCATAAAGATGAGGCTATTCCCATTTTCTTTGAGGGATAGAGCAAGAACATGGCTCTCCACTCTTACTCCCGGTACGTGCAACACTTGGGATGAGCTAGCGCAAATGTTTTTGAACAAATACTTTCCACCTTCTAAGACGCTTCAAATGAAGAGCTTGATCACGCAATTCAAGCAAATGCCTCAAGAGAGTTTTTATGAAGCGTGGGAAAGGTTCAAAGAAATGCTACGCAAGTGTCCACAACATGGCTTCCCGGAGAATCAACAAGTTGGATTTTTCTATCAAGGACTTGTGAACGGACAAAGAGTGCTTGTTGATGCCTCGGCAGGAGGATCCGTACTAGGTGTAACTCCGGAAAGGGCTATTCGAATTTTTGATGAGATTGCTACAAATGTTTATCAATGGCCATCGGAGAGAGTTAGTGGAAGCTATGGTTTTGAAAGCTATGATAAAGGACAACAGTTTAGTGTGAAGAGTGTAAGTGTTGAACCAAGTATGCCAAGCATGGAAAAGATAGTGGCGGAAGTTGTTAAACAAATGAGCTTGAATCAAAGTATGAACAATCAAGGAGCGACTATGGTTGAGGGGCTACAAGTCGAGCAAGGTGTGCTACCTCCGAATGCTGTGAATGGTGAACAATGGACCAACTCTATGCCACGCGTTGAGGATGTGTCTTATATGCAAGGAAGAAATTATCAAGGTAATTATCAAAACAATTACCAAGGTAATTTCAATCAAAATCAAGGAAGTTATCCACAAAGGCAAGGAGGATTCAATGCTCAGAGTAGTGGAAGTTCGCATTCACAACAACAACCAAGTCAAGGAGCATTCAATGGCCAAGGAAGCGGAAGTTCTTATCCACAACAACCAAGGAGGCAAGATAATTTTTCTTATGCAAACCCAAATAATGCGGTTGCTTATCCTCCGGGGTATCATCCGGGAGCTAAAGTGCCAAATAATGAAGGGAAGGCGACTAACGAAGAACTTATTGAAAAATTGATTGCTTCCAACAAAAATCAAGAGGAAATGATTGAAAGAAAATTCAAGGCTTTTGAGGAAGTAAATGATAGAAGACTCAAAGCATTGGAGTATTCATTTGGTCAAATGGCGAGCTCAATGAGTGCTCAACAAAAAGGAAAGTTTCCAGCCACAACTGAGGTTAATCCGAAAGCTCAATGTTTATTTGTTGAAACGGAAAAGGAAAGAAAGGTTGAAGAAGGGTTGGTGGAAAGCAAGGTTGTTGAAGAAATGAAAGAAGAGCAAAAGCCTAAATGGATACCTAAGTGGAAAAGGGTGCAAGAGGAAAAAAAAGTTGAAGAAAAGGGTAAAGAAGAGGAGTACAAACGTGATTATTGGGGTATTCCGATCACTCCATTCCCTATTCCCTATCCACAAATGTTTGTAAAAGAGGAGAAGAAAAAGGAGTTTGAGGAGTATGTGAAAGAGCTCAAGAAAAAGTATGAGAAAAAAAGGAAAGAAGAGCAACCCGAAGCAAGTGGATCAATGCAAAAAGGGGGGCCTACAAAAGTTGGTGATCCGGGGAAGTTCATTATCCCTTGTGATTTTGAAAAGAAAGGTACCCTTGATGCATTGTGTGACTTGGGGGCAAGCGTTAACGTGATGTCTCATGCCACGTTCAAAGACCTTGCAATTGGAAAGCTAAAGCCTACTACTATCCGTCTTGAAGTTGTCAATGGTGAGGTTGTAAAGCCACTAGGAATTGTTGAAGACGTGGAGGTAAAGGTGAAGGGGCTAGCTTTCCCGGTCGACTTCATGATTTTGGAAGTGAAGGCGGACCCCAAAGTTCCACTCATTTTGGGAAGGCCATTTCTAGCTACGGGAAGAGCAAGAATTGATGTTGGTAGAGAAGAGTTATCCTTGAGCTCAAAAGGAAAGAGTGTCACGTTCATGTGTAAGAAGGAAAAAGGAGCCAAGTCTCACTTAAAGCCTCCGGATGATTTCGATGATCATGATTCTCTTCTCTTTGACAATTTAAATTCATTTCTTCATGATTATATGAAATTGTCAAATGCTAACTTGTCTTCTTGTGATGTTGATAGAAAGAAAGCTCCGAACCTCGATTGGAAAATTGACAAAGGAGAAAGGGGAAGTCCACTAGAATCACTTCTTGATGACGATTTGATGCTAGTGAGCAAGAATGGAGAGGTTGAGCTAGTGGACAAAAAGAAGGCTAAGCTAATGTTTAAAGTGAGGATGCGAGGAGAAAGTGGGATGGACCATCCTTTGGTCCAATGATCGTAATATTCCGTCCGGCTTGAAGACGTTAAACTTAGCGCTAAATGGGAGGCAACCCATTCTTTTGTTATTTTGATGCTTTTTGTTGTTTATTTTGGTCTTGTAGGTGGATTGTGCTTGTGAGAAAAATGCATGTTGAAGAAAGGAGAAGTGCTTCATGGATTTGAGTAAAAATGTCTCCATTTGTTGCAAACTTAATTCTCGACTCTTGTATCGAGTCAAGTTTGGGGGAAAAGTGCATGGTGAACATGGCTTGAGTCGTGTGGATGCGTTTACTTCTTCACAAGAAGATCATCAATGGAAACTACAAGGGTAAGTCCCACCACTTTTTACAAACTTAATTCTCACCTCTTAGTTCGATTTAAGTTTGGGGGGAGAGTGCGTGGTGTGACTCACCACTTAAGTTTGATATGATGATATATTGATGATGATAGGTCTTTTTTTTGTAATATTCACCCAATTTTAAAATTTTTCTCATGAGTTTTGGTTGGATTTTGGTATGATTGGTTGTGTTGAAGTGCATGTGAATCCATATTTTTAATGCAATTGTGGAGCTAATGGTGTTGTATGAGTTTTGAGTATGAATGAAGGGTATTGGAAGCACGAATGGAGCTTGGAGCGAACGCTTTCCTTACCAAATGCTTATTGAGGGAGTACTCTACACCTTATCACTTCTAATTGATTTTGATTTGAATTGAATGGATTAGCATGTTACTTCATGTGTTATGTTTTTGGGATGTTATTTTCGTAATTTAGGATTTCCTTTTTCAATAAGGTTGGGATGATTGTGAGCTTACATTGTTATGGATGGTTTGAATGTGTGCTTTATTGTTAATGATGGTGATTTTTGTTTTTGCATGTTATGTGTTTTTGTTTTGTTTCTTGTTTGTTGAGTCTTTATTTTATGTTTTGTGTGTTTTCTTATTTTTGTCTTGGTATGTTTGGTGGTTTGTTTTGGGATGTTGTGAGTCATTTTTGAACATGAATGGTGATATGTTGTGGTAGTAAGTGATGACAAGTTATGATTAAGAATCTCTACACTTTCGAATTGTGACATGTTTTACTTAACTTGTTCAATTTTGAGATGGATGTGGTGTAATAAGTTTCTTAAGGTCCGAGCACAAGCTTGTGAGCGTTTGAGCCTAAACCGTGCATACATGGTATTTTTCTTCATGAGAGGATTGGTTGTGTTTGATAAGCTAGAATTTGCTCAAGGACTATAGGAACGAGCCCAATTTGTGGAGATTAGTGACATGATCTAAGGCCATCCTTGTTATTATAGTCATTACCATATATTTCCCTACCATGAACATCATCCCTAGTCAACCACTTTGAGCTTTAAAGCCTATTTATTGTGATATAAGCACATTACAAGCCATGATTACCCACTTAAGCCTTACATATATACCATTTGTGTGGGTGATTGAGGAGATGGTAACTAGAAAGGTTTGATAAAGAAGAAAAAAAAAGAAAAAGAAATGGTAAACAAGCAAGAAAAAGGATGAAAAAGAGCACAAGAAAGAATGGACATGCAACCCCAAAACAAGAAAATGAGCAAAGCAATAACAATATGCTCAAGTACTTAAAAGTTCAAAGAAGGAAGCATGCATTAAAAGAAGATAAAAATCTAAGGAAAGTTGATGATTAGTGCTTGTGATTACCAAAGTTGAGAAAGAAAGAAAGAAAAGTGGAGAAGTTGGAGAAATTGGCCGTCTCTTCGATTACTTACACTTGCTTAGTCACTATTATCCATATCTTCCATACTCTACCAAAGAGCCTATCATTACATCCTTAATGAAAGACCTTTTTGATCATTAATGGAAACCTTGGCGGTTTGTGAATGTAGTCCACGAGCAAGCTTATAGCGAGTCAAGCCAATCAATTGATGAGTGTTGATTTACCTACTTTAAAGAGTGTTGAGTGAAATTTATAACCTATGTAAGGCTTGGACTAAAAGGGACTATATTACACTATCATTCTCTTTAGATTGAAATTGTTAATTCTTCATGTCATGAATCTAATGTTGTAGGATGACTTAGCATAAATTGTGATTCTTATTATTATTGATGTGTTGTTACTTATGTTCGTTTAGTCTTTTCCTAGGTGAAAATCACTCCTCATGGTTTATCATTTTCGTTGTGCGAGGTGATGAGTGTGTAAATTCACAAGTTTGGCGCTATGTTTTGTGCTAGTTTTGGAGAGTTTTGATGTGGAAATAGGTGGAAAACCTATATATATTGTGAAATAGCATGAATCATATGTTAGTGGAGCTATTTGAGTGTTTTCTTAGCAAAAACGGAGTGAAAGAGCCAAGAATCGAAGAGACGGAGTCGAAGCCACGCGAACCGCCCAAGAAGTAGGTGGGTTCGACCTGGCTGGAGGAGGGTTCGACCTCTCCAGCAGGTCGAACCAACGTTGCTGGACAATACAGAGAAGGGTTCGACCATGACTCAGTTGGTTCGACCTGGCCATCAGGTCGAACCATGGTCGAACCAGTTTGCAAGAAGGAGGATTCGACCACGATGTTGGGGTTCGACTTGCCCGTTGGTCGAATCGGGAGCAAGAGTTGTCCAGTGCTGAGGTTCGACCTGGGGTTCGACCAAAACCTAAGTGGTTCGACCTGTCTAGAAGGTCGAACCTGTGCAGAATTCTTCCAGTAGCGGGGTTCGACCTGGGGTTCGACCTGTGGCTCGTGGTTCGACCTGCTTGACGTGGTCGAACCTGTGTGCGAGAACTTACCTTATCCGGATTTTCGAGGCCGAAACGCGTGAGATCACTTAGAAAGCCCATTCCAAGCCCTAGAGACGTGATTACAAGTATAAAAGGAGGCTCATACAGAGAATAAGGAGAGCTTTTGATCGTCAATCGTAGGAGAGACAAGAGTAGAGGTGGTGATCCATTCGGAGGGCTGTGACAGAGGTTCACTGAAGGTTCAAGTAAGAATGATTAATCTAACCATGATTGTTCCTAGATCAATCATGGACTAGAACCACCTTGGTAGTTCTAGGGTTATGAAAGTTTCATGATGTAATTCGTGTTTCGTGTGTAAAACTCCGTACAACACTACCTGTGGTTTGTTTTATATAAGATTGCATATTTAATCCATACTCATAGTCGTTTTGTGCATCAATGATCGTTGTGTAGAGTCTGAATACATAACATGGTTATTGATTGAGTGCGTTCACTACTGAGCAGGGTTTATTGTTATAATTCTAAGTGAAGGGATTCCGAAGTATTATTAGAACTGTCTTATATGAATATTCATGAATTGAATTGAATTCGGGTTGATGAATAGGATGAAGAGTATAACTTTATAGTACCTAAAAAGGGAGATCAAATCGGGTTAGATTCTAGACGTAGAAGATAATTGATTATGATAGTACCTAGAAAGGGGGGTGAAGCATATCTCTTGCTCCGATGTTATTCACACGTGTCAAGCGCATATTTACTTGTGTCTATAGAGTAAACTTGCATGGTCTAGTGATGCGTCCACAAACCACAGGGCAGAGTCGGACACCATCATACGAAAATACGAATTGCTAGTGAAACTGGATGACCCAATGAACTACCTATCATTCTTATCGATCACAACTCACTTCTCTCTACTTTTGCTATTTCTTTTGTTAATTCGATTAGAAGTTACTATCCATTAAACCTTTACAATTACCAACATAGTCTAAAATATACTAGAAGATCACAAAATTGATATTTACTCGTCCCGTGGGTTCGATATTGTAACTTGGTCATCTTCGCGACTACAATTGATATCCTTATACTTGAGGATTAATTTGTGTGTTGAGAAAACCCCTATCAAGTTCTTGGCGCCGTTGCCGGGGACGGCGTAAACTATCTTTTTTTTGTATTATTTCTAGTTTATTAGGACTATTTACCTTGTTTTGTTGTTTTCTTTCTTATTCGTTTTAGGTGTATGCTCACAAGATCAAAGAAAGGTAATCTTGAACCGTATAATCCTGAGATTGGAGCATCATCAAGAAAGAAGAAAAAGAAGAAGAGCAAGGCAAAGGCAATAGACTCAACTGAAGCTCTGAATTTTGGAGTTGAGGTTGACGAGCAGATTTCGCAAGCGATTGAGGCTACAACTGAAGTTAATTTGGAAGTAGTAACAGTCAACATGGCAGCGAATCCGGATAATCTAGCCATCCGTGAGGTTTTCAGAAATAATGGGGCTGGAAATTATGAGCTTTTAGGAGCAAGGGGAACTAACACAGCGTTCGATCTTCATCCCGCTCTTATTAGCATGATAGAAAGGAACTCCTTTTCAGGAGGGTCTTTCGAGGATCCGCAGCAGCATCTGAACAAGTTCTTGGGCTATGCAAGTACTCAAAAAAACGTAGGAGAACATGAAGATGCTAGGAAGATCCTTTTGTTCAAATTCTCGCTTACTGAAAAGGCGAGGGATTGGTACGATACTATTAATGCAGCTGAGTGCACCACGTGGGAGCAATTGAAGTTAAGATTCTTGGAGAGGTATATGCCACCTTCGAAGGTGTTTAAGATGAAGCAAGATATTAACCAATTTGCTATCAGTGGGGGAGAGAAATTTCATGAAGCGTGGGATAGATTCAAGGACATGCTCAGGAAGTGTCCTCAACATGGGTTATCTAAAGCCCAATATATCAGTATATTTTATAACGGATTGGACTGTGAATCAAGAGTGCTACTTGATGCTTCTTCTAATGGAGCATTACTTACAAAGTCATCCGTTGAGGCCGAGAGATTGTTTGAAGACATATCAATGAATTCGAGGGATTGGCCCACTGATAGAGTTAGAGGTACGTATGTTCTTGGAAAGGTAGCTCAGGTTGAACAAGCAATGGTGAAGACTAAGAGAGAAGATGAGATCGTTTCGAGCTTGTCTAATATCAACAAGCTACTTGAGTCTCAACAGAAGCAGATCAGCGAGATATCCCAACGAGTGCCAATCTTGCAGCAAGAGATGATGAATAATGGAACCATCCAAGACGAATTGGAGGAAGCAAATTATGCCACGGGTCAAAGTATCCAAGGAACAAGGTACCCAAATCAAGGAAACCGGAACTACCAAGGGAACTACCAAGGGAACTATCGAGGGAACTTGAATAATCGTGGTCCATCTGGTAGTTATCAACAGCAACCAAGGAGGCCTGAATTTTCATGGAGCAATACGAACAATGCAGTGCAACTTCCGATGGGTGTTGATCCGGGAGAAAAGGTGGAAGAAGGAAAGCCTGGGTTCGAGGATACTGTGAACCGGTACATGGTAAAGAATGATGAAAGAGTGAATCGCCTTGAGGCAAAGCTTGAGAAAAAGATTGATGATCACCACAGAGATTTGTCCACTCAAGTGAAAGATTTCACATTGTTGATGGGTACAATTGCAGAGAATGTGAACACATTGACTCAAACTGTAGGAAAAGGTAAGTTTCCGTCTCAGAGTATAGAGAATCCAAAGTCGTGTAATGCCATCACACTGAGGTCAGGAACGCAGTACGAGGGACCGATGAGGCCGGAATCGAAGTTGGAATTTTCTAAGCCGCGGTTCGACCAATACGCAGAGGGTTCGACCAACTCTTCAGGTCGAACCCAGGTCGAACCTCATCGGCCAGAACACTCTGTTTTGACGCAGGAACGGTTCGACCACGATCACGAAGGTTCGACCAACTCTTCAGGTCGAACCCAGGTCGAACCGAAGGATGGAAATTATACAGTGAAGCGGTTCGACCAAAGGGTCAGTGGTTCGACCTCTAATGTTGGTCGAACCCAAGTCGAACCTCCGGAGCAGAATGAGATCAGTCTTCCAGGAGAGAGGTTCGACCAATACAGTCCTGGTTCGACCTTTCAGCCTGGTCGAACCCCAGTCGAACCTCGCCGAGATGTGTTGTTTGATGCACCTGTTGTTCCTTTTGATGTTGATGCAATTCCAGTGGTACGGAATGAGCAAAGTACAGACATAATAGCTGAGAAAAAATGGGAAAGAGCTAAGCGATTAAGAGCCGAAAAGGAGAAAGCGGAAAAGGTTGATCGTGATGAATGGGGGATTCCCAAAACAAAGATACCTCCACCGTTTCCCTACAAGCTAGTGAAGAAAGGGATGGAAGAGAAGTTCAAGAAGTTTTCAGAGATAATGAACAAGATAAGCTTGAACATCCCTTTTTCAGAGGCAATCATGGAGATGCCATATTATGCTCGGTTCCTTAAAGACATATTGATGAAGAAGTGAAGCTTAACCGGAGTTGAAACGGTAAACTTATCTGAGAATTGTAGCTCAATTATTCAAAAGAAGTTGCCACCAAAGATGAAAGATCCGGGGAGCTTTACTATTCTTTGTGAGATCGGGAAGGGGCCAGCACGGCAAGCTTTATGTGATCTTGGGGCAAGCATCAATTTGATGCCGTTGTCCATCTTTCAGAAGCTTGGTTTGGGGGAGATGACCCCGACAACTGTTGCTCTCCAATTGGCAGATAGATCAATGACGTTTCCGAAAGGAATAGTTGAAGATGTTCTAGTAAAGGTGGAGAAGCTAGTTTTTCCTGTGGATTTTCTTGTATTAGAAATGGATGATGACAAGGATAATGTTCCTTTAATCTTGGGAAGGCCATTCCTTGCTACGGCTGGAGCTATGATAGATGTTCGGAAAGGAGAACTGAAGTTGAGAATGGACAAAGAAGAAGTACTTTTCAACTTGGACAAAGCGATGAAAATGCCAATGGAGTCCCAATGTTATAGTATTGACGTGGTGGAGGAGATTGTGAAGGAGGATATGTCTTTGATCTTGTCAAAGGATCCTCTTGAGACATGTTTGATGGAATCTCTTACTTATCCCACTACGGAGCTTGACGGACTTTCTAACGAGGTATGTATTGAATTTCTTGAAAACTTACTTGCTTTGGGTGATGACAGGTTTGCATTGGAGAGAAATAAAGTGGAAGAAGTCAAATGGACCAGGAAGTACTTGCCTTTGGATAATGAAAACACTCCAGTGGAGAAAAGAAAAGAGGAGTTGAAACCATTGCCGGATCACTTGAAGTATGCTTTTCTCGGTAATGATGCACAATATCCGGTAATTGTATCTTCTTCTCTTAATGATGATCAACTTGAGGAGTTATTAGATATTTTGAGGAAGTATCAGTCTGCAATAGGGTGGTCACTTGATGATTTGAAAGGTATTAGTCCTTCGTATTGTATGCATCGGATTAGGTTGTTGGATGAAGCCAAAGCTAGTGTTCAGAATCAGCGTAGGGTGAATCCCGCAATTCAAGAGGTGATAAGGAAGCAAATTCTTACGTGGTTGGATGCTGGAATTATATTTCCTATTAGTGATAGTCCCCATGTGAGTCCATTGCATGTAGTTGCTAAGAAGGGGGGTATGACTGTAGTGAAAACTGAGGATGGAGAAGCGATAGCCACGAGAATTCCTACGGGATGGCGTACATGTGTGGATTACAGGAAATTGAATGAGAACACGTGTAAGGACCACTTCCCTCTTCCATTTATGGATCAAATGTTGGATCGTCTTGCAGGGTATGAGTTCTATTGTTTCTTGGATGGATACTCGGGGTATAATCAAATCATGATTGCTCCCGAGGATCAAGAAAAGACTACTTTTACTTGCCCCTACGGGACTTTTGCTTTTAGGAAAATGCCGTTTGGATTGTGTAATGCGCCTGCTACTTTTCAGAGATGCATGATGGCGATTTTTGATGGTTTGATAGAGAAGATCATGGAAGTATTCATGGACGATTTTTCAGTTTTTGGTTCTTCTTTTGATAAGTGTTTGTCTAACCTTTCTGTTGTTTTGAAAAGGTGTCAAGAAACTAATCTTGTCTTGAATTGGGAGAAGTGCCATTTCATGGTGAAAGATGGGATTGTTCTTGGGCATTATGTTTCTGCCAAGGGATTACAGGTAGACCGTGCTAAGGTGGTGGCAATTGAGAAGCTTCCACCACCGACCAATGAAAGAGGAGTGCGATCCTTCCTTGGACACGCCGGTTTTTACAGGAGATTCATTAAAGACTTCTCAAAATACTCTAAGCCCTTATCTCATTTACTTGAAAAGGATATTCCTTTTGTGTTTAATGATGAGTGTTTAACAGCTTTTCAAGTTTTGAAGGAGGCGCTTATTACTGCCCCTATCTTGATCACACCGGACTGGACGCAACCGTTTGTACTTATGTGTGATGCAAGTGATGTAGCATTGGGTGTGGTGCTTGGGCAGCTAAGGGAGAAGAAGTTCTGCGCCATTTACTACGCGAGTAAGACTTTCGACGCGGCACAGAAGAATTACACGGTAACTGAAAAGGAGTTTTTGGCTGTTGTGTATGCATTCGATAAGTTTCGTCAGTATTTGGTTGGCATGAAGACGATTGTGTATACGGATCACTCAGCGATTCGTTATTTGATGGAGAAGAAGGAGACAAAGCCTAGGATTATACGATGGATTCTACTACTGCAGGAGTTTGACTTGGAGATTCGGGATAAGAAAGGAACAGAAAATGTGTTGGCCGATCACTTGTCAAGGTTGGAGACTAGGGAGCATTGTGATAATTCTTTCGAGTATATTGAAGAGATGTTCCCTGATGAGAAGATCATGGCTGTGGCTGTTGAAGGGGCCGAGCGAGCATGTGTGGTTGCAGCGCAAGGTATGGATCCATGGTACGCGGATTATGTTAATTACATTGTCATTGGTGAAATTCCAAGGGATCTCAACCGATACCAACTTGCAAAATTTCGTAGGGATGTTGAGACATTTATATGGTATGATCCGTTTGTTTATAAGATTTGTACAGATTCTATTGTCCGAAGATGTGTACCCGAGATGGAAATGGAAAGTGTGCTGGAGTTCTGCCATGCACAACCGAATGGGGGGCATTTCGGAGCGCAAAAGACTGCAGCTAAGGTACTTCAATCCGCTCTTTATTGGCCTACTTTGTTTAGAGATAGTGAGAGCTATGTGGCGTCTTGCGATAGATGCCAGCGCATGGGTAATATAGGTAGGAGAGATGAGATGCCATTGCAGCCTAGCATAGTCGTGGAGATATTTGATGTATGGGGGATCGATTTTATGGGACCTTTTCCCCCGTCGAATGGGTTTCTCTACATTCTTCTTGCGGTGGATTATGTTTCGAAGTGGGTGGAAGCAATTCCTACTCGTGTTAATGATTCGAAAGTTGTTTTATCTTTCCTAAAGAAACATATTTTTGCCCGTTATGGAGTTCCGAGAGCATTAGTTAGTGATGGAGGTTCCCACTTCGTCAATAAATTTCTGGAGAAGGTGCTTAGGGATTATGGTGTTAGGCATAGGGTTACTACACCCTATCATCCGCAAGCCAATGGGCAGGCGGAGGTCTCCAACCGTCAAGTAAAGCAAATTTTGGAGAAAGTGGTAGGAACTAATCGAAAAGATTGGGCTATGAAGCTTGATGATGTGTTATGGGGGTTCCGGACCGCTTACAAGACGGTATTAGATATGTCACCGTATCAAATTGTCTATGGGAAGCCGTGCCACTTACCCGTAGAAATCCAACACAAAGCGTTTTGGGCTTTGCGTCGCTTGAACTTGACCCTTAGGGATGTGAAGGAGTTGAGGCTAACTCACATGAATCAATTGGATGAGTTTAGGAGTCGTGCTTTCAAGAATTCAGAGATTTATAAGGAAAGAATGAAGAGGTGGCATGATTCTAAAATTTCGTACAAGGAGTTCAAGCAAGGAGATGAGGTACTACTTTTTAACTCTCGTTTAAAGCTCTTTGCAGGCAAGTTGAAGTCTAAGTGGACGGGACCGTTCATGATTCATCGAGCCTTAGGAGGGGGGAGTTATGAGCTTATTGACAAAGATGGTGACGTTATCGCGGCGAATGGGCATCGATTGAAGCATTATAGGTCGTCGGATGATGCGTGTGTCATTTTTGATGATACCTTGTTCTGATTTGGTACCGTCGTGACTCTACGACGTTAAACATGAGCGCCTGTTGGGGGCTTGCCCTTCCATTTTATTGCTTTATTTTTTCGTGTGAGTAAGAAATTTTTGTATTTAAGATGCTTACCAATAGGCAATTACATCTCTTTTCAAACTTAGTTTCGACTTACGTTTTTACTAAGTTTGGGGGGGTGTGATGTTATTACCTCATTGAAGCATTAAGAGTATAATCTTTTCTTTGTATTGTTTGTTAGGGGAATTGGTTTTTGCGGCCATGTTGAAATTTTAATCGATTTTGATGTGACGATTTTTTACAATTTGCCTAATGTTCAGTGGTTTTTGGTTGTGTTTTTCTTATACGGAGATACTCATGAATGATATTATGTGGAACAATTTCTGAAGTTGTGCTCTAGATTATACCTAATGAGGTTGAGTTGAAGTTTGAAGTATGTAGTGAATGAAGAACACTCAGTTTTGGAAATCAGGAGGTAGGTTCGACCATGTCTAGCAGTGGTTCGACCAGAGCCAGAGGTCGAACAAAAGCAGAGGAAGTCGAACCGGCGTTGAAAGTTGTCCAGAGAGGAGGTTCGACCAAAGCTATAGTGGTTCGACCTGATCATGACGTCGAACCTATGGTCGAACCTGACATTGAAAGTTGTCCAGAGAGGAGGTTCGACCAAAGCTATAGTGGTTCGACCTGATCATGGGGTCGAACCTAAGGTCGAACCCGCCAGTCGTAAGCACTCTGTTTTCCAGAAGAGAGGTTCGACCAATTCATGAAAGGTTCGACCTGTTTAGCAAGTCGAACCCCTGGTCGAACCAAGAAGATTGTTTGTCCAGAAGAGAGGTTCGACCTCGCCATCCATGGTTCGACCAGTACAGGTGGTCGAACCCGAGGTCGAACCAAGCCAGGTACGCGTTTTAAGTTCGAATTTTCAGAGGGGTTCGATCACTTTTTCGAAACATCAAACCTCGAACCCTCTTCGAACCTCTACACCCTTGCACAAATTCTTCAATTACACTTGATTTCGCACCGATTACACAACATTACACCTTGAATTATCGATTTGGTCGCGGATTTGGGCGGATTTCGTCGCAAGTTAGGGCTGAATTCGCGTTTCTGGGTGTTTTGTGTTTTCGATCGGTTTTTCACCATGGGCAAGTCACAAGGAAAGGGACAAGTATCAAGCAAAGGGAAAGGAAAAGCAGAGGAGGAGAGATCAAAGAAGAGGCATGACAGGCCTTCAAACTTGGACAAAGTGACAAGAAAACTGAGGTTACAAGACCGTTTGCCTGATAACTTCAAGATTAGGATGCAAGGTTGGGATGAGATTAAAGAGAAGTGGGAAGAAGTTTCAGACAAGATAGCTCGCACTCGTTACCAAGATGATGAAGCGATGAGGATAATGAGAATAGGGGATGATATATTTTGGATGTTTGATCAAGTAGGGATCCGAAGATTCATGGAGCTGAAGAGGCCGACGTACTTCCATGTTACAGCGGAAGTGGTTTGTTCGTTTGAGATGGAGAAGGACCCGCTTGGATACCCCTATCGGTGTACGTTTCAGCTTGGTGGAGTGAGTAGGAGATGGACGTCTGAGGATTTCAATGAGATGTTTGAGACACCTTTGGAGATCCCTCGTTTAGAAAATGCTGCATTCGGTGTAAAGCAATTTTGGAGGGAGATCACGGGGGAGATTCGTGATTACAAGACTAGACAGGCTCGTGCTTCCGCAATAAAGAACCCTGTCTTGAGGTACATGGACCGCATCCTAAGCAACACGTTGTTCGCCCGCTCGGAGGGCAGTGTTGTGTCTAGAGGAGAGTTATATGCCTTGTGGTGTATGTTGCACGGAGTGAAGTTCAACGTTGGAGCCTATTTTATTGCGCAGCTGAATCGATTCAAGACCATTGGTTTTCAAAAGGTGAATATTGGAGGGTTATTGACGATTTTGGCTGAGCATTACAATTTGGACCTCACCGGCGTTACACCAGTAGAAGGAGAACCCGATTTGATTATGAGCACGTGCGCTAAGGGAGGGTTTGCCCATTTTAGAAATGGAGATTGGTTTTTCACGAGAGGTGTCAAGCCTTTCGAATTTATGTTCCCCTTCGACGTGAGCAACTTGACAACTATTCGGGAAGCAAGGAATAGACTAATGAATTCTCTAGGACACACCGCTTTATCTGTGGCAGCGAAGTCGGGGGGTGATTGGAGAGCGGTAGCACAGATGTGTGCTGAGGGAAGGATGGCTGAGTTACAGCAGATTGTTGATCGAGGAGAGTTCCGTCCACCTCAGCCACAGCAGTCTGAAGAGGAGGATCAGGTAGAGGAGCAGCCGGAGATGGAGATTCCGGAAGGAGAGCAGCATGATGCGCCTCAGCATGCTCCAGAACCGCAGCAGCGGCGAGCAGTTCCAGGTACTCGGGAGCAGCTTCGCTTAATTCATGAGCAGCTGATCGCGGTGGTAGCTACACAACAAGAGACGAACAGACAACTCGCGCTCGCTAACGCCAACTACGCCACACTGAACGAAAGGTATTCTGCCTTGGATGAGCGTGTTGGTAGAGTGAGTAGTCGAGTCGATATGATGGACAAACACATTACCAGTTTGTGCCGAGCTGTGGAAAATAGAATGGATGAGGATGACGATGATGATGAGGATGATGATGCTCCTAAGGAGTAGTTTCAGGTTTTCTTTTGGTTTCTCCGATTCATCTTATCTCCCATTTTTCTTTTTATTTTTACAGATTGGGGTGTGATTCATGTGTGAGTGGAATGTACTTGATATAGTTGATCTTGTATCATTGCTCTGTATGGGTGTTGATTATGTGCATTCATATGTTTACGTGTTTATTTTCATTTGGAAAGAGCATGAATAATTTGTTAAGTATATGGAATTCATGAGGAATTGATTTTGATTATGTGCTATGAGGAGTATTAGGAATTGATTACCTATGTGAGGATTTGAGCCTTCATCATGATTAATCATGATAGTTTATTCTTGAGAGAATCATTCGTATGAACGTATTCTAGAACTTGGCTTGGAGTCTTGTGTGAAACTTACAATTGATGAAATATTAGGATATGATCTTAGGCCATTTTTGATTAATTGAGTCACTTAGCCAAATTTCACCTTTCCTAATGATCTTATAAATCTTTGGTAGCCCTGTTTGAGCCTTTTAAAAGCTTTTTCTTTGGCAAGCCAGATATATGAGCTTTAATTACCTTATTTGAGCTTTGAAAATACCCTATCCATTGGTAGAGAGAATAAGGTGAATGAGTGTGGAACAAAGGGAAGATGGAATGAGGTTCGGTAAGAAATATGCATGGTTAAATCTTGTTAGGGATAGTGCCTAAAATTGGTACCCCGAATTGCTTATACATGGGGCTTGAAGTTTCTACGAAACAGCCGAATGATGTTCGAGAAGGGTAGTGCCTATAACTGGTACCCGAGCAATTAAAAGAAGAATGATGTTGATGCAAGGAAGAGAAGAAAAATTGATAATTGCAAGTGCAAGAGAAGAATTGGAGGAGAATATGAAGCCGAATGGGAAATCAAGAACCTCCAAGGTAACTCTCTACTAGTGTATTAAGTTACTATGATCAAATTTTCCTACCCTTTCCAAAGAGCCAACATTACAACCTAGAAACAAGTCCTTTGTGATCCTAGTGTTAATCTAATGTAAGTTGATTTCTGAGACCTTTGCCAAGCTTATGGTTACGCGTGAATATGAATTGATATGAGTGTTTATACTAGCCTATAGTGCCTCACGCACGAGTGAATGAGAGTAAAGACTTATCTTGTCAGTGAGATTACTTAGTGCTCCGAATGGTGTGTGATTAGATTGATTTTACATGAGTGACATATTTGATGCAAGTAATTCTTGTTTGATTCAATAAAGTGGCATGTGTAATATGTGTTGTACTTGATCTTGTTGAATTATACACTACTCCTGTGGTTTAAATTGGTTGCCTCGGGACGAGCAACATGTAAGTTTGGGGGTTTGATGAGTGTGTAAATTCACAAGTTTGGCGCTATGTTTTGTGCTAGTTTTGGAGAGTTTTGATGTGGAAATAGGTGGAAAACCTATATATATTGTGAAATAGCATGAATCATATGTTAGTGGAGCTATTTGAGTGTTTTCTTAGCAAAAACGGAGTGAAAGAGCCAAGAATCGAAGAGACGGAGTCGAAGCCACGCGAACCGCCCAAGAAGTAGGTGGGTTCGACCTGGCTGGAGGAGGGTTCGACCTCTCCAGCAGGTCGAACCAACGTTGCTGGACAATACAGAGAAGGGTTCGACCATGACTCAGTTGGTTCGACCTGGCCATCAGGTCGAACCATGGTCGAACCAGTTTGCAAGAAGGAGGATTCGACCACGATGTTGGGGTTCGACTTGCCCGTTGGTCGAATCGGGAGCAAGAGTTGTCCAGTGCTGAGGTTCGACCTGGGGTTCGACCAAAACCTAAGTGGTTCGACCTGTCCAGAAGGTCGAACCTGTGCAGAATTCTTCCAGTAGCGGGGTTCGACCTGGGGTTCGACCTGTGGCTCGGGGTTCGACCTGCTTGACGTGGTCGAACCTGTGTGCGAGAACTTACCTTATCCGGATTTTCGAGGCCGAAACGCGTGAGATCACTTAGAAAGCCCATTCCAAGCCCTAGAGACGTGATTACAAGTATAAAAGGAGGCTCATACAGAGAATAAGGAGAGCTTTTGATCGTCAATCGTAGGAGAGACAAGAGTAGAGGTGGTGATCCATTCGGAGGGCTGTGACAGAGGTTCACTGAAGGTTCAAGTAAGAATGATTAATCTAACCATGATTGTTCCTAGATCAATCATGGACTAGAACCACCTTGGTAGTTCTAGGGTTATGAAAGTTTCATGATGTAATTCGTGTTTCGTGTGTAAAACTCCGTACAACACTACCTGTGGTTTGTTTTATATAAGATTGCATATTTAATCCATACTCATAGTCGTTTTGTGCATCAATGATCATTGTGTAGAGTCTGAATACATAACATGGTTATTGATTGAGTGCGTTCACTACTGAGCAGGGTTTATTGTTATAATTCTAAGTGAAGGGATTCCGAAGTATTATTAGAACTGTCTTATATGAATATTCATGAATTGAATTGAATTCGGGTTGATGAATAGGATGAAGAGTATAACTTTATAGTACCTAAAAAGGGAGATCAAATCGGGTTAGATTCTAGACGTAGAAGATAATTGATTATGATAGTACCTAGAAAGGGGGGTGAAGCATATCTCTTGCTCCGATGTTATTCACACGTGTCAAGCGCATATTTACTTGTGTCTATAGAGTAAACTTGCATGGTCTAGTGATGCGTCCACAAACCACAGGGCAGAGTCGGACACCATCATACGAAAATACGAATTGCTAGTGAAACTGGATGACCCAATGAACTACCTATCATTCTTATCGATCACAACTCACTTCTCTCTACTTTTGCTATTTCTTTTGTTAATTCGATTAGAAGTTACTATCCATTAAACCTTTACAATTACCAACATAGTCTAAAATATACTAGAAGATCACAAAATTGATATTTACTCGTCCCGTGGGTTCGATATTGTAACTTGGTCATCTTCGCGACTACAATTGATATCCTTATACTTGAGGATTAATTTGTGTGTTGAGAAAACCCCTATCACGAGGACGCACAACACTTTAAGTTTGGGGGTGTGATGAGTGATATTTTCACCTAGATTTTAGTGTCTTTTTATATGTGTTTTCGTATTATTTTATCCGTATTTTATGTGTTATTTGGTTGTGTTTTGTGTTTTCATGGAAATGTGTGTGAATGAGCTTAAACCTACTATTTTCACTTTTTATTTGATGCTAAACATGATAAGGAAGATGTAGGAAAAAGCGGATCTCAATTTGGAGTTGAAACGAGGGAGAACGAGCCAAAACAGTGAAGGAATCAGGGCAGCAGCAACACGACTGGCCGTGTCGGTGGCACGAGCCGTGTCGCAGTGCACGACTCGTGTAGCTAACACGGGCCTGTCCAGAATGGTCGTGTAACAACATCTATTCATCCAACACGACCACCACTTGGCCGTGTTGCGGAGCTCGACTCGTGTTGCAGCACACGACCCGTGTAGCCAACACGGGCCTGTAAGCGATGGCCGTGCGGGAGCATCAGTTCACGCAACACGGGCACCTCATGGCCGTGTTGCGCCACACGACTCGTGTCGTGTCTTGGACCAAAAAAAAATCAGAATCCTTCTAGAAGGCCCATAAGGGTATAAATACCCCTCCATTCAGATTTTATGGAAAAAGATCCGAAATCCACTCTTCCACACACACCTCACACACCATTCCTTTGATTTCACACCATATTCTCCATCCCATTCATCCATTTTTGAGATCTACATCATCTCTCCATAATTTCCTCCATCCAAATCAAGTGAAGAAGCAAGGAAGCTTGGGTGATCACCAAAGGAAGAAGGGAGATTCAATTGGATCCATTTCCAAGGGAGTTTTCATTCCAATTTTGTGTTAATCCTTTAGTTTATCATGATTTGTAAGAATTATAATGTCTATGTTATGGATATTATGAAGATTGTAGGTTAATCTCCCTTGTGAGATTAGCAACATGAAGGTTGTTGGTTAATTTGTGGATCTATGTAATTAAATTCATATGTTGATGGGGATATTTGATTTTCTATCATTGGTGCTTATATATCTTGAGATCTATGATGTTTTGTGTGTTTGATTGTTCTAATTATATGATTAGATTGAGAAATCAATGATGTGCTTAGGATAGTCAAGTGAATCATTTCATCAAGCACCTCATGTGCATTATAGATGGTAAAGTGATTGAGAAGTCCTTTATTATTTAGAACCCTTTGATGGAACATGTGATTAGTTAGATTGAGAAGTCAATTGATTATATGAAGGGATTCTATAATTGAACTTAGTACCTAGTTGGAATAGTTTAATTTAGAACCAACCTTTGAGCTATTTTGAGATTGTGCAAATGATCTACATCCTATTCATTTCGAGAGGAAGTTTAGGTGGTATAAGTGTTGGCCCTTAGTCTTAACCCTTGATACATATGAGTTTAATGCATGAATCCATAAGTTACCACTTCATTAGTGTTGTTAATCTCACTTCTACTTAATTTGGAAAACCACTCATTCATCATTTTTATCTTGTCATTGGATTATTGTTTGTCTACTTTCATTTAATTACTTGTTACCCAAACCATCCATCTATGATTCGTCTCTATAAAATCGTGATAAACGTGATATCGCTTAAGTGCTAGCATCGACCTCCCTGTGGTTCGATAAATTCTTGAATTGGTCAACCCGACTACAAGTTATGGCTAATCAAGGAAGGCCATATAACCACTGATCCTGAGTTCGTGTTCCGCCTAGAGACTCATTGGATCAGGTACGCTTCCGCTTTACGGTTTAAATCTCGTTAATCATAATAGGGTTAAGGTTTCATGGATTAATTTCCAACAAGTGGTATCAGAGCCACCCTAATTATGATTTTCTGAGATCTATCAAAATTGTGTTTAAATTCAAATATTTGTATTTGAATATTTTTGAGAAATCACAATTTAAAAATTTAGAGATTAAAGTCTCGGATTAATTTGGTATACCATGGATGCTTGTTAATATTTTTGTGGTACTTTATCACGGAAAGGTGATTGTACTATTTTAGTCATCGAATTATTGAATGATATTTGGTCTGAATTTCATTTAGATTAATTAATTTTAATACATGAATTGAATTTATTATGTACCTTATGAGAATTCACTTTCAACATTGATGAAGTTGACATGGGCATTTGAAATTGTATGAAGCCTTCGAATTGTGAATATTTGATATTTGACCATTGTATGGAATTGTGAAATTGTATGGAATAATTATATCGATTTGCTCATATTTGTCACAATTTTCATTTGATAACTACTTTGATTCTGGACAATAGACATACGAGTCGTGTCATCATGATGGACGGGATTTGATCACTGCAGTCATTATAGATTATTGATTGCATACAGATTTTGGTAAATGATTCATTTGTGAATAAATAAGTAAAGGATAATTCTCTAATTTAATTTATTTTAAAGTTGAATTTAGAATCGTTAAGAAATCTTTCATTATTTTTAAATATGAGTGATCTTATGTTCCTATTTAGTTTATGGAATATAATAAATTTAAAATTGGGGAGACATTAATTAATGTCGTTCAATTAAATTTAATATTTCTTAATATTTTTTTAATTGGTCTAGTAATTTTTTCAATCTAATCAATCAAAGCCTCATGTTGCCACAGCAGCCTCTGTGTGTGAAGTGCGACTTTATTGAAATTACATAGATGAGTGTGTAATTATTCATGTGTTCTGTGTTCGGCCCACAGGTAGGCACAGTTTGACAGAATAATAACATACATGTGATAATAAGTATGTGATAATTATTTGAATTGTTCATGTGAACATTAGTCGGCCCACAGATAGACTCTTGTTTGACAGAACTTATTGTCAATACTTGATTATTACACCAAGATTACCCCTGCAGTTAATTTTTGTCCACAGACGAGGTTAATGTTGCACAAGGTGTCTTGTGATGGGTCCCCAATTAATAATGTTGTATGAGTGTATCTTCATGCGGGTATTGATCGGCCCACAGGTAGATTAATATTTGGCAGAAATACACAAGTACCTGTGGTGGTAAATACGTGACAATTATTTGGTTTGACATGTGAGTAATAAGTCGGCCCACAAGAAGGCTATTGCTTGACAGTTTTATTATCAGTATTTGACTACTGCATGAGAACATCATTTAAATTAGTATTTTTTTGTCCAAAGACTTGATACTAATATTGTGCTCGAATCTTCAAGATGATTCTAATTTAGTTAAATTTTGAAAGACTATAAAGTTTTTTGAAAGATTATAAAGTTTAATGCGAGCATGAAAAATTATTTTGCATTAATTCTCTGTATAATTAAAAAGTCTGCTAATTAAGTTTTCCATATATCAACAACAAAATCATACTTGATGAGTGAACTTCCACAATAAGGATGAGACTAATAAGTCAAACTTAATCTCAATAAAGTATAAGGGCAATACAAGAAATCCCATTAAGAAAGCTACTAAAGACAACTAAAGTATAACCTTTTGTTTTCTCCTAAAGGCCTGTGGAATTGTCTTATAATACACTGCATTAAATTATTCAGTATGCATGGTGCAGTTAAAAGACATAATTGAACTCCACAACATATGGTCACTAATGTGAGAAATACTTAAGATTGCAACTTATGGTCTCAATAAATTTTTAACCAAAGTAGTTGTGAGAACTCTTTGAGTTTCACATATGGTGATGTCCAACTAAAGCTAGATCATTGGGATCTACTAAAGAAAATTGGACTCAAATAAATGTAAGCTACTTTATTGGTTATGAATAAAAATAAAAGTTTATGATCCAATTAATCAGATCATATTTGAGACGGGTAATACGGTATTCTGTGAGGATGTTGATTTGGGGGAAGAATAATATTAGAGACATTGTCCTTAAGGGGGAGTCGATTCGATCCCCACTTATGCTTTTAAGAATGGTGTAAATCCATAATAACGATATGACAATGTCAATATTATTTAAGGAACAACAAATTCAACAAACTCAAGAATTAATATCACTAAGGAAATCACTAGAGTTGGGAGAAAGACATTTCGGATGATTTAATAGTTCTTCTCCTAAATAAAGAGGACACTATAGAAGTAATGGTAGAACATTCAAACAATGTTCATCAAACCATGCAAGGTCCAAATACTCGAAAGTGGGTTAATGCCATAAGTTATGAGTATAAATCAATACAAGATTATTAGGTTTGCATCTTGATAAAGGATTATACTCTAAAGGGAAGGAAGGCATTGTTTTGAGATAATCGTGATATTATTAGTACATTTTAATCTTGAATCATTTAGATGGATGTAAAGATAAAGTTCCTTGATGGCAACATGATACGATATTATAAGTTTAAGAACCAAAAGGAAATCCATCTATGCATTCAAGAAAGCTTTTCCATAAAGGAATCACAAGTATCATCATGAATTAATTGTCTCATTTGGTTTTGAGACAAATGTAGATAATTATGTGATTCAGTGGGAGAATGTTTAAACTAAGGGAGACAAGTGGAGTCTCAATAAGGTGCCCTAAAGTTAAATTAAAGATTTAAGAAATGTATAAACATTCTATATGTTTTGATTGTTGGAAGTTATTGTATGATGAGGTCTCTACAAGACTTAATTTGGCTTATGTTGTTGGTGTATTAAGTAGACATTTAAGTAACTCTAGTATGGATCTTTACAGAGAACTAAGGATAACATGCTTTAACATTAGAGATAATCAGATTAGTAGGAGATCATAAAGTTGTCTGATTATGAGTTTGTTGGATGCCAATACGATATAAGATCCACTTCAGGCTACATCTTCTGTTGGTCTGTAGAGCTATACAAGTAAAAGTATTAAGCAAACACTTTAGCTCATTAACCATGACAACAGAATCAGTAGCACACTAAGGGGCATTCAAACATGAAATAAAGGTTGCGAAGTTTAGTCACATAAAGTTGATTGTGACAGTTAGTTCGCAGTAAAGTATTAGCAATAAGAGTTCTTATAAGTCAAGCATATTGACATAGAATTCTTGGTTGTTAAAGAAAGTATTCTTATGGATAAAGTTTTAGTAAAGCATATTATGATAGACTCTAAATTCGGATCCGCTATTTATGTATTCAATGCCCTGTAATTTTATGAGCTAGCTACTCATGTGGGTGTTATATGATTTTAGAATACATTGGTTCAGTGGGAGTCTATATTTATTGCTCTTTAAAGTTTTAAGACACTTTGATTTTAGATAATTCGGTTTTCTGCAGAATTGAGTTGATGGATTTGAATTCATTGTGAATTCACTTAAGTTAATTTTTCATTTTGTAATATTTTACATTATGAATTGATCTCACTAAGGATTAAAGTAGGACCAGTTGGAAATAGACATGATGTTGATCACATTTGACATGTAATTTTCATGCTACTCACCATATTTGATCTATGTCATTAAGTATATTGATATGGTGATTGTCGGGGTTTAATCACGATTTATAATGTGGTGAATGCCGCGGTAATTCCATATTAGTATATGAGATGGACCAGATTGTTAAGTATAGCCTGAAGAGAAATAGCATAAAGTTGCGCAACTAAGGACTCTTGATATAATTGCTTTGGAAAATATATATAGCCCAAGTGGGAGATTGTTGGAAATTATTAATTTCCATTATAATCTAATTATGGGCAATATATTATTATACAATTATATTAGCTATTCAATTATATTATGGACTTAATTAAGTGATCCAATTAAGGTTAAAGGTCCATGGGCTATAATAATAAATGATATGGGCTTATTGAGTAGATACCCAATACTACGTGATTAGGTGATTATGGGTGGTCTAATCAAGTAGTATATAAAGGTTACCCGGTTATGGTCCCCAATATACTAAGCCGCACATCGTCTTCCCTTCTCCCCATCGGGAGGGATTACTATGGTCCCCATAAGGAATAAGGAGGCTTAGTTGAGGAAGGCCATATAACCACTGATCCTGAGTTCGTGTTCCGCCTAGAGACTCATTGGATCAGGTACGCTTCCGCTTTACGGTTTAAATCTCGTTAATCATAATAGGGTTAAGGTTTCATGGATTAATTTCCAACAATTGTTTCAAAAAACAGAGGGTTTGATTGGATTTTCAGGCCATTCCTTGTTGGATTCTTGATCTCCGTTGTAACCATTGGAAATATAGATTAATTTGAAAAGAAATTAGTGAGAATTTGGAGTGAGAATTAGTATGAATTGGGAAGGTAATTTAAGGGAGGAATATAAGACAAGAACTGCAATGTAACAACTAATCGAATGGAGAAAGAGAGTGCAGGAGAGTTTCATCGGAGAGAAGAAAGGGAGAGGGTAAGCTTTTTGACAGGGTGCATTTACCAATAAAGATATTTTTGCCATATTAATTAAAATTATTTAATCTTAAAATTTTTGGGGTATAATTAGCAATTTCGAGGGTGCGAATAGTTTGCCTCTTAGTCTAATTTTCTATAAATACATTTTTATAACATTAATTTCATTCATTAACTATTTAACATTCATATAAACTTTGGGGCATATTCATTCATATTTTAAACTAGTAATATACCTGCGCGATACGCGGATACACAGAAAAATATTTATTGTATAAAACTTTAAAATAGTGATAATAATATATAAATATAATAAAAATATTTCTTGTGAAAATATTATGTATAAATTATTGTATAAAAGTTTAAAATAATAATAATAATATATAAATGTAATAAAAATGTTTCTTGTGAAACTAACTTACATGTGATGGGTTAAAATATTATTGTTCTATAGAAAAAATATGTCTATCGATAGTTAATATGTTATAATTTATTTTAAGTGTATAATAAATTGTATTATAATATTATTTTTTAGATTGTTGGAATTCAGAGATTCGAGATTAAAACAATAAGGGATGGACAATGATCTTTGTCTCTATAAATAAAATAAAAAATTTTAAATAAAAAATAAATATTAAAAAAAAAGTTAAAAACAATTTCACCATATATAACATAGTCTCACATTAGTGTTTATTTTAATTTTTAATTACAAATAAAATCAATTAGAATTTTTATTTAAATTAGTTATATTGCAAATTATTATGTGTATCCGCGTACACCGTGCACTCACATAAGAAATTTATACATGAATAAAAACATATACTCCATAAATAAAAATTTATATACTTTGTTAGCTAATATTCTATTAATTTTATTAATGAAAAATTGATTATAAAAACATTATACATTTATCTATAAATACATACTATACACTATTGAATAAAAATTAATACACATATAAATGCACAGGATATCAATTCAATTTATATTCGTCTATAAAATTTTTATTTAATAATAAATTTGATTAAAAGACATTTAAAATATAAGTTGTTATTAAATTTAAATATTTATTATTCTAATTATATTATATTGACAATATGAATGTCAAAATAAAAACCTTGAAAAAACGATTAATAGGTTATTAATTTGATAAAATTTTTATTTAAAATCAATTTTAAATATTTACGTTATATATATTGAAAATATAAATATTTAAATTTTTGGATAATTTTGAAAGTTGAAAAAAAAAACATACTCATATTTTACTTAATCGGTTAGAAGTGACTATTAATTATACTTACTTTCTATATAGAGGGAGTATTGCACACACTTAAAATTGTGTCTCTTTATTAATCAATCACTCAATTTATATGTACATATATTATAATCAATCACTCAATTTCCAATGAATTAGATTTTACTTCCCCTTTTGTTAAAAGAATATTTCTCTTTAGAAATCTGATTACTTTGAATCCAATATAGTCAATCACTCAATTTCTTTTTTAACTTAATTGTTAAAGAATATCAATATCTTCTCAATATTTCTCTTTATGAATCTGATTACTTTGAATCCAATATAATCAATCACTCAATTTCCCTTTTGACTTAGATTTTACTTCCTCTCGAATATCAATATCTTCTCAATATTTTTTATTATGAATCTGATTTCTTTCCATTACTCTTGTGCTATTCCGATCCATAGTTCTACTTCTACTCCTTTTAAACCTGTTGTATTCTCTCCATTTGAATTCACCTTTTCTTCGCACTTTGTCTTCCCCTTCACCAAAATTCCATCTGCGTCCCCACCCCCACCATCCAGCATCCACCGCCTCTTCTTCTTCCAATCGCGACATTTACACGCCACCGCCCACGGCAGCTTGAAGAACGCGAGCATGTTGACCACCATGTAGTCGGTGATCACCCTGCCTGGGATGACTTCCCGTGCATGCCATCGGATCGCTGCCGTCCTCTTCCGTTGCAGGGCAGCAGCAAATCGCCACGCACTCGGCGATCACCCCGTCGTGCACGGCATCGGATCTTCGTCGTTCTCTAGGGATGTTAAATGGGCTGGACCTGAACCTACAGGGCCAGATCTATAGGGCTACGGGCTAAACGGGCCACAGTTTAAGCGGTCCAGGTTAAACGGGCCTTCATTTATGCGAACTTAACCCTAACCCTAACGGGCCTCGGTCTAAACGGGTCACTAATGGGTCGGTGAATAAAAAAATAAAAAAATATTAATTTAATTTGAAATATAATTAAACATTAAAAATATATTGAATTTTGTTCTAACATTAATAATGAACTATAAATTTATAAGTTTATACGTAAAAAATTAAAAAGAATTTTAGGATTCCAAATACGTTATTATTATTTTTTAATTAAGATAGTTTATTTTTTATATTACTTTTTAAAATATTTCACATACTTTATTCTTAAATTATTTTATTTTAAAATGACAAACCAATAAAAACGTAGAAAATTAGAGGGTATTAAATTACTTTTAAATATAATTATCAATAGAAATTATTTGTTAACATAAAAATTTATTATTAATTTTAATAATTTAAGTATATTATTAATTAATTTTTTATTATAAAAAATTTAATCGGGCTAACTGGGCCAGCCCTATTAACCTACGGGCTAGCCATATAGGGCCGTGGGCTAATCGGAAAAAGGACCTGATTTAAACGGGCCACTACTTATACAAATTTAAACCTATATTTTTTCGGGTTAAACGGGTCAGACCTAGGACCATATTAACATCTCTAGTCCTCCTCCCATTGCATGACCCCTGAAGCGACGCCCCACGGTGAGGCTCAGAGAAGAAGACGGTGAGGATGGATTCTGATAGTCCATTTTAGCACTCTCACACACACCCTCTTTTATAGAAAACACACATGTTCTACTCTTTCACCACAAGCCTTGCACATATTTCAATAAAATGATAATTTGTATTTCTTTTAAATGAATGGATTCTGATAGTCCATTTTAGCACTCTTACACACACCCTCTTTTATAGAAAACACATGTTCTACTCTTTCATCACAATTCTTGCACATATTTCAGTAAAATGATAATTTGAATTTCTTTTAAATGAATAATAACTTGCCACACGCTATATGTTATACTAACTACATCAGAATCAGCTATCTACACAGTTTTTATTTATTACTAAATTTCCAAATAAAACCCTTTTTTGGGCGGGAAATTGACTATTGTGTTATTATATATATATATATATATTTATAATATTGATTTCATTCATTAACCATTAAACATTCATATAAACTTTGGGGCATATTCATTCATATTATAGAGGTTTTTATCTATTTTATTCTTTGAGATTTTTTGATTTATTATTCTCTAATCATAATCATATCTTGATTTGTATAAATATATTTCACCTTATAATATTCATAATAGTGAAAGTCTTTTAAATATTCGATAGAAATATATAAATAAGTTATATTAATATACTCCCTCCGTCCTGGGTATATTTATCCATTTGTACGGACACGGAGATTAAGACGTGTTATTTTTTTAATATATAATGTAAGAAAAAATATGGATAAATTAATAATTAAAAATAAATAAATAAAGTTGTTGAGAATGATGAATAAATAAAGTGTAAAAAGTAAGTAAAGTTGTTGAGATTGATGAATAAAGTGTAAAAAGTATGTAATAAAATATTATGTATTTTTACCATTAATAATATAGATAATAATACGTGGGATAGCCCAAAATAAAAAGTGGGTAAAGTATGTGGAACAGATGGAATACTATTTATTTACGTGTACATTATATAAAAATGTAATCAATATATAATATTCATCAAATTAATAGTATCTTATTATAATATACTATTGAGTAAATATCAAAATTGGTCATGTAAGTATGACGTTTTTCAACTTTAGTCCTTTTTCTTTTGCAATTCTCAATTTTGGTCCACTTTTAGTCCAAATTTAGTCCATTATGTTAAAAAAAGTCCAAAAATTGCCCAAAAGCGCATACATTTAGGACCAAAAGTGGGCTAAAAAAGGACCAAAACTAGATCAAAAGGACTAAAAATGGACAAAAAATTATCAAAATTGAGAATTGCAAAAGAAAAATAACTAAAGTTGGAAAACGTCATACTTACAGGATTAATTTTGATATTTTCCCTATACTATTAATAGGTTTTTTTAATATGGTAACATTTAGTTAGTCTTTAGGGTTTACGTTTGAGGGTTTAAGGGCTTTAGGGCTTTATTTTATTTTATTATATATATTTTATTATATTAAATTTATTATTTATATTGTTTTTGGATTTGGGGTTTAGTATACCACTTGGTACACATTTTTGAGCATATTTATCTATATTTATCTAAATTTTTTTTATTATATTAAAGCAATAGGTTTAAGGGTTTTATTTTATTTTATTATATATATTTTTGTTATATTAAATTTATTATCTATATTTTTCTTTGAGTTTGGGGTTTAATATACCACTTGGTTTAATAAATTTTTTAATATACATCTTTGAGCATATTTTGTGTGTCTTTAGGGTTTAGGGTTTACTGAAATTAGTAAATTTATTTGGATTTAATGTTTTAGAGTATATAATTTTTTAGGATTATAATTTATAATGGTAATATCCGTATTTTAGGATTATGTATATCATGACAACATATTTGTTCAAATTTCATGTAATTTTATTAACGTTATAATAGTTACGCGATATGCTCTGATTATTTGACAAAAAAAATCTTGCTAATCTGTTTGACTTTTTGTTTTACATCCTATTATTGTTTTTATATTTGGGTTTTCTTAGATCTTAGTTACGTTTGTTGTAATTTTTTATATAAAGGTTGAAAATCAACCTTTTATATTAATGTATGTGGGTATATACCACTCATTAAAGTTTGAAGTGATAGATGTATTGTGTATGTATCCTTTTTAATATTACATGTTCTCAGGTTGGTTAATCTCACTATATAATTTATTGTTTAAAATTGCTTAGTGATCCTACTATTTTCATGTGATTAATTATGCAAAGTTATCATAGACTATAATTTCATTGAATATTATTTTGTTTTATTGGTTATATGTGTTTGCAAGATGAGAATGATCATATTTATTGAGCATGTATTGGTATGTTTTTCAAGGTTTAAACTTTTCTAATTTTAATTCTTCAATATTATTTATTCGCTCAAGTTATGAAGTGATATCATGTTTATTCGTGTTAAAATTATTTTTTTAATTAGCATTAATAATGATCTTACAGGAAAAAAGAAATTTTAATCATTCCTAATTCTGTTTTACAACAATATGACACTAAATTCCTAGAATCTAGAGCTTGAAAATATATTACTGTCATTGTGTTTTTTATGTAAACTTTTCTAATTGACATCATGGTCATGCTTGATTGATCTTTGTAATACGATTGTTAGTTGTTGCTGCCTTAATCTTTAAGGTTTAGGATTTAGGGTTTAAGGTTTTAGGTTTTGGGTTTAGGGGTTTAGGGTTAAGATTTAGGATATAGGGTTTAGGGTATAGGCTTTAGGGTTTTAGGATTTAAAGTTTATTTATGAATAGTTATGATAAAAATAATAAGGTTAATAAATATAATACTCATATAAATTCCAAATAATATGATTCAAGAAAAAAATTATGTTTTATTAATTCAAGTTCTAAATAATTATTAAAAAAATATTATTAAAATATTTATAATTTATATTAAAAATAAGTAGTATTGTAAAAACTAATGCCCGTACAATGCACTAGTAAGTTTCTAGTATTATTAAAAATAGAGAATCAAGACCTTTAGGGTAGACTATCAAAATAATAAAATGAACGCTTTATCCGCTATTACTCTCTCAATATCATAAAATTCTATAGTACCCTTCATACTTCAAAAAGTAAATATTCAATCAATGGAGTTTGAAAAAAATACAAAAAATATTATTTTTAAATAACGTTAAATAATAAAGGTATTGAGAGCATGATGTGATTTTTAAAAAAAAAATCAATATGTAAGAACCAATATGATGTGATTTTTAAAAAAAAAATCAATATGTAAGAACCAACATGCAAAAAGTATTTTATATAATACCAAGTCATACGTATTATACCACCACAGAGTACAGATTAGGATTTTCACCGTTGGTTAGCAACTTAGGCACACCGCTACAGCCGCTGTGGTTGATTGGGAAATGAGAATTAGGATATGTGAAATTTTAGCTTGTTTTACTAGTCACTGGCTTCCATAATTAATTTTTTTTTGATCAGTTTTATTAATTTATAAGAACAATGCAGTTCAGGTAATAATAGAATTTTTAAAAATTAAAAGTATTGAAATATTATTTATATAAAAAAGGGAGGATTACTACTAGTACACAAAAAAACCCTAAATTACTATGAGATACAAACATACAAAAGTATTACTACTAGGTACAAAAATATATAGTGATATTCCAATATTACCCCTATTAATGTGCTGCACATAAATATTGTGTGCAGCAAAAGTTCATGTGCAGCAAAGTGTGTGCAGGAAAAAAAAAGTGTGTGCAGCAAAAAAATGTGGTGGTCCGGCGGCGGCGGTCCGGCAGCTTTTCCGGCGGCGGCAGTTTTTCCGGCGACCAGTTTTTTTTTTTTCTTTTTTTTTTTTGGACGAACAGTTTTTCCGGCGACCGGCTGCCGGAGCTCCGGCGGCGGCGGCGCGGCAGCTTTCCGGCGACCAGTTTTTTTTTTCTAACGAACAGATTTTCCGACGACCGGCCGCCGGAGCTCCGGCGGCGGCGGCGGTCCGGCAGCAGCAGCGGTGGTCCGGTGGTGGGTGGAGGTTGGGGTTAGTGTTTTAAAGGTATATGGGTTTAGGGGTATATTTGGTATTTTACTTTAATATTTTGTATTAAATAATAATTATTTTAAATCAGTGTATCTAGTAGTAATTAGGGGTACAAAGTGTGTACCTATCAGTAATTATTTCTATAAAAAATTTATATATTATCTCGCGTAAAAAAGCATATTAAAACGAACCAAGTAGAAAATTGTAAACAATCTACTATTCAGTATTCAAATGGAGTATTTTAGTTTTAATATACTGTAATGCACAATCATACCAAGTCAACCTTCCAAATCTTCAAACATGAAGTTACTTTTTAGAGTATCAAAACTTAAAAAGTCATCAAGAACACATAAATAAAAAACCAATTAGCAATAAACTGAACATCAAGTACTCTTAAATATCTAAATTAAACACCAACATCAGCCCTCATTAACCATGCACAACTCCTCAGAATATAACATAGCCACAGTTTTCACATCACTTTATTCCTCTTAAGACAACATAACATGGTTAGATACCTTAGGTTGTAAGGATGGGCGGGAGGTAGTCCGATTTAGTACCAAGAATTCGAGCATTGGTATCGGGGAAGAATTCCGATCCTGGCAGTTCTGTAATGTCGCCTTCGCTTGCGATGGCGATGGGGTAACGGAGCAAGTGACCCGGTAGGTCCCTCTCCAGCTCTTCGCTGGCGTAGAGATCCCAGTACTTATCAGCTATGTTGTTCACCTTAGCCGCGCACTCTTCGCTCTGGGGGTGGAGGAATGTTTCGTCGAGCATGCCTAGGTGTTCGTACCATAATGCCATCCTGAAACCATGGATCTGACCTTGTGCCGGTTGCCTTGTGGCCAAATGATATGGTTGGTAGGCTCCCATCGCTATCTCAGAGTCCCTTGCACCATCCATCGATCTTTGGTTGATGTTGGCCGATCCAATTATAATGTATTCATCGTCAACTGCACAAAAAAAGGAAAAAAAAACACCTTGTTAGACTAAACCACATTGCAAAAGGATGCTACCCTAAGGAGGCTAAAATAAAGTAAGATTATAGGCAGCCAACAGTTACCTATCATCATCTTGGCATGAACATAGATCATAAAACGACGAGCCTCCTGAGCTTTGTGATAGTCGGAATCAGGTTCAGGTTGTTCTGATGGCTCGTACTCGCCACTCTTCTTCACTTCTCTATTACCAAGGCAGAAAAACGTCAAGTAGTTTCTCGGGTCCTCCTCAATGCCCTTAGCTTGAAGGGCTTGAATGATGTCCTTATACATCATCTCCATCGTTCGCCTCTGCCAATCTAATATAGCCTGTACTGATGCACTCTCAGGAATCCCCTCAGGCCACATGGGGACAACAATGTAGACGGTGAACCTTTCCCCAGCTTCAATCTTGCTAACAATCTTCAGTGAGAGTTCCTTGGGTACAAGATGTAGAGCTCCAATGTCCTCGACCTTAATGTCGCTGGAGTCCCAGCCAAAACAGCTTCCCAGAAAATATTGATTCTCTATATAGATAAAGTTTTTGGCCCTTCGTATAGCATGAATGTACGCATCTTGAATGCTTCGATCGATTATATTGTCCTTCCCACTAACAAGACCTGCTTTGGCAGCTTCTTCAGGCGAGTCAGGGAACCCAAAGGCAGCCCCACCATCAATCGATCTAAATAACTGAACGTTCCATGACTCGTGGTCATCAGGGTACATGATCGGAGATGGGGGAATGAGGACCTCAGACAGATCCCTCATGTCAACTAATACATCCTTACCACCTTGCTTCTTCCACCTCTGCTCGAAATTAAACAGAACGTCCCATGCAATCTGCCCTTCCAATCTGGAGTGAATGTCATGCCAAGGCTCTCGCGGTCCTCCCTTAGTGATGACAGCTCCAGTGAAATTAGGCTGGTGAAAATCATCATGGTGTGCAGTATCCAACGTCCGGAAGAGTGAGTGAAAGGGACTATCATATCTCCCATCACAAAGATCAATACCTCCAACAAAGCTCACGACTCTCCTTCTATCTGGCTCTCCACTAGGCAATTCACTATCTACCACTACAATCTTTTGATGATGTGTAAACATGGTAGAAATTTGTAAATCCTGAACAAAGCTTCCACCATCATCTGGGTTGCGGGGGCACAACACACAATGTACATCCGTATCTTTAAAGTAGTTTTCAGTCTCTTCGTCGTGGGTAGCCATCAAACCATCTTTTTTCAGTAAACCTACAGAGGTTCTATCATCCCAAACAAGCATAAGGACCCTAACACCTTCACTTGCTTTCTTTTTAAGAAGCTCACCAAGGGTGATATCACCCCCTGGCTTTGGCCTCCTGGAGTCCCTTATCAAAGAAATTTCAGTGTAAACAGACCAACCAGTGATGTAAATAAAGTGCTTTGCATTCGTTATAGCATCAAATACATCTTCCCAACATCTGTGCGGCTCATAGTTCTGACCTCCAGATAAAGGAATTTTGGGAACAAATCCATCAGGCACATGAGCATCCTGGTACAACGAAACCCGACACCCAGTTCTTTGGGGAAAGTATGTGTACGGAACACCAGGATACCTGGCACTCTTAACTCCACGAGCCCAGTTGCGGTCTCTAGAGACATCAAAAAACTGCAGCTTCACATGAATCTTAGATTCTTCACGAATGGGATTCTTATCTTCATCAAGTATCTCGACCCACCTATCAATTTCTTCCCCTTCCAGCAGTTCATGTACAGGTACATAAGCTCTTCCAATCAAAGTGGCACCAATGGGGTTATCATCTTTGACCGTGAATATTATATTTGATGCCATATGTGCACAATAAATGTGAAACGACTCGTACCACCTGGGATTTTCAGGTTCTTTCTCAATCATTTTTGTTCTCCCAACTCTAGCCTTTTCTAAATCAATAGTTGCATAAATTTTGGGAGTGCCTTTGCCAAAACCAACTTTCTCCTCAATGTTCTCAACAAACTAGAAGAATGTTCACCAAATAAAATAATCAATAGAAATCATATGACAGTTAACATATACCAATCATCAGTAAAGCCATGATTAATGGAGACAAGAGTAAGATTGGAATACACGATAACAAATAAAAGTAAACAAATACAATGTTTATCCATATACTAACACATAGGTTGTCACTCAAACCATGAAAACTTTTCCCAACCATTATTTCTGTACCGATTTCACAACTCAGAGTAATACACACCAGACAAATATAATTTTGACATCCCAAGACAAGATCAATTCAGAAATTTAAATTCTCATTAACTATACAAGGGAAACAAACAACAAAATAGTTGAGGATTTTAAAAGTAACCACTTCATACTTTATCTAGCAGCTAACACTGCATAAACTGCAAATGACATGCCATCACTCAAGGATGTAGTGGACTGTTAGATAATTTATAGCAACAAGTAAAAAATAAGTAAAAACAATGAGCGAGTTGAATGTGGGGGCCCGGAAACAATACCATAAAACAGTTGATTTCGTTTGAGGTTCGACCAAGTATGTCAGGAAAATAACATATAACAAGAATGCAGAGATGACAAGAAAAAAAAAATCATAACAAAGATCACTACATGCGTCTATGGCGTCTTAATGTGAAAGATCAAAGGGTGAACCCCACATTAGAGCATTTAAACAGCTATAATTTATTTAATCACTAAAAATGAAATCAAACGTCAAAAGAAAACTTTACCAACTTCACACAGTAGAATAGTTCCCCAAAAAGTGCACTAAGCATGAAAAAAATATCCATCCATCCAGATTCAAACAAAAAACAAAGAATCATCTCTCTTCACTATCAGGAATAAAATAAAAAATCACACACCAGAACAAAATCTAGCCACTCAGACCGGCGATAATTCAAACAAACAGATCAAAATCAAACTACAAAACTAGCGACAAGTAAATTCAATCGAAATAGCAGTTCAAACAAAGTAATCAAAATCCATACCTTACTGAAGAAATTCCCACCCCCACCAGCGTGAAGCCTATCCACTTCATAAATCGTGACATGAAGAGTTCCATGAAGCAAGATCTGCGCCATTGTTTTTCACCTATGACGTAACACAGATAAGAACCCCACAATCACTTCACAAACATTTAAAGGAAGTATTTAACAGTAAATCCACTAAATATACTTCAAAAGAAGTATATTTTGCAGTGATTGATCATCAAACATTTATTCAGAAATATCTTGGGAGCAGAGAGATGAGAGAGGCTTACAGAGTTGAAAAAAAAAACTTGAAGGGTTTGACTAAGAAACGAGTAGAATGTGATCCGATCTTCGCAGTTTTAGAGAGAGAGAGAGGGGGGGAGGGGTAGCAGCTTTATTGCGCGATGGACTGATTAATAAGGGAAGTAAACAGTGTTTCTTAATTCTTATTACAGTGATGAGTAATTATTGAGTGGATCACGGAATACGGAGGTCCAAGATCTCTAAAGTCTAACCATCTACGGAGATGGCGTAATAAAGAACTGCAACGTGTCCGCGGATACACGTGTCCGCCTATGAATGGTCTGTTGTATTGAGATTGCTGACAGCACGTGTCGTTAAGGCGACACTTGGCCTTCAATTGTCACGATTCCGAAGGGAATTTTCCAGTCCTTCGCAGCGTGGCGGGAGTATGAGATGCGATGAGTATTCAACGGTGAATGATGAGGAGAGAAGAGCTGGTGTATTGGGTGATGATACAGGAATGTTTAATTCTTGCAGAGAATAATAAATGGATGGCATTACCAAATAGAGTATGATTATGGGATCCCACCACTTATTGAAACATTGAATTTTTCTCTATTAATTAAATTAATTAATTATTAACTTTCAATGTACTCCCTCCGTCCCAACAAGTATTTCACGTATTCGTGTGCAAAGAGTTTAAGAAAATTTTGTATTTTTATGTATAAAGTAAGAAAGAGAATATATATTTTAGTTGATTTAATGAAAAAAGTGTGTAAAGTTGTTGGGAGGTGTGTAAAGTTGTTGGGAGATGTGAAAAAGTAAGTATTATATTGGGATATGTGTAAAAAGTGAGTATTGTTATAATGTGTTTTTTACCAAATTTAGTAAAAATAAAGTGTGAAATACTTTGAGAGACGGATGAAAAAGAAAAGTATGAAATACTTTGAGGGACGGAGGGAGTGGTACTTATACTATCGATTGTGGGCCGGTTCCACATGAACACTTTCTTTTTTTTTAATTACTCCCTCCGTGACTTAAAAAAATACTCTCTCCGTCCCTTATTAAGAGGATCATTTGCTTTTTGATAAGTAGATTAAAGAGTATTATTATTTAATGTGTAGTGGGTAGTTGTATTAGTAGGAGTATGAGTCCCAACATTTAATTGTATTAAAGGGGGTGTGTGGGTCCCATGTGTGTAAAAAATGAAATGAGATTTTTTGGGTGGGACGATCAAAATGAAAAAATGACCCTCTTAGGCTGGGACGGAGGGATTATGAAGAATTTATGGGACCGTCCCTCATTAAGAGTGTCATTTGCTTTTTGGTACGTAGATTAAGGAGTATTATTATTTAATGTGTAGTGGGTAGTTGTATTAATAGGAGTATGAGTCCCAACATTTTTTTTTTTTTCATAAAAAATTAGTCTTTAGAAACATACTATTAATAGTTTTCTAAATAAAAAAATTACTCTTCAAATTCTTGTACTTCTTGATTTATCAATTACTACTTTTTAGTACATGGAAAATTTCTCTTAAAAGATAGTATGAATTACTACTCTTTTGTATAACAATTTTAAAAAATAGGGATCACATATAATTCCAGTTTACACTGGACTCACTCATATTTTATTATAATATTCCATAATTTATTTTATCTCTCTATTTATGAAATCTTGTGCTTTATATATATATAAATTTGAATATATATTTTAGTCTTAATTTTACAATGAGACTATTTTACATTTATTTAATAAATTACCACTTTTATTACTTATGTTATCACTTTTCTTTTAAATATTACTATTATTTTTATTTATTTATACTATGAATTGTTCATAAAATAATTTATGAAACCATTATATTTTTCATAAATTGAATATTATTTTTTATTAAAATACTACCGCTTATTGTCCACCACACAAAAGTTATTTTTTTAAGATGATCTCGTATGATTATCATTATAGAGACTATATATTATGTGAATGATGGGATCTAATAATTGAATGATTGATTAATTTTAACTATTATAAAAAAAAAAGGGAAGGATAGAACGTATCCGACCTAAAAGCTTCCTCGACTCGTTTATAGGCATAGGAAAATATCAAAATTCATTTCATAAATATGATTAATTTTCACTTTAGTCTTTTTTTTATTTGTAATTCATATTTTAGGTTTTTTTTTTATTTTTTTTTTAATTTTGATTTTTTTTTCAATTTAGTCATTTATGTTATAAAATGTCCATAGTAAAAAATAAAATAAAATTTGGATCAAAAGTGAACAAAAAATTATCAAAATTTGAAAAAATATTCAAAATTGAAAAAAAAAAATAGAAAAAGATTAAAATTGGACGAGAAACGACAAAAATTGAGATTCATTGTATAAATAAATAAATAAATTAGTTAATAACACTTTAATTTGATGTGAGATTACTAGAATCAGTTAAATATGGAATGGTATCCACTCATTTTTTTAAGGTTAAGTACAATTATATTGTTAAAATAAATACTACAACCTAAAATAAATATTATACCATAGAAACAAAATAAATTATTAATTAAAGAAATAAAAATTAAAAAATCGAACGATTCCATAAAAAAAAAATTGCCTTATAATTTTGATGTGAAATCAATCATAATCCTTGTTTTAAAATTAAATAGTTAATATACAAATACGTGATCGACCACTAAAATATAAATACGAAGGTCAGTTATTAAGGAAATTAAATGGAACATTTCACTTTTTTCCGTTCACTTCCTGCAGAATTACTAGAGTTAATTTTTTACTCTATATACTAAGTGATATTAGGTGCACCTTTCACACATATATTATGTATAACTTTTTATTCTATTTTGTATACATGTTATTGTATTTTTTAATAATTGTATACTTTTTTCACACTAAATTTTTTATTAAAAAAACTAGCATCCATATGTATATAACTTTTTATTCAATAGTGTATACGTGTTTTTTAATAATTTTATATTTTTTTATACTCAATTTTTCATTAAAAAACTAACAATTAAATTGTATACATTTTTGTTCATAATTGTATATGTTTTTGTTTATATTTGTATACATTTTTTAAAGTGGGTGCACCATATCTTAGGGTGCACCCGGGTGCACAATATAATTAGCCAAGTATATAACATTTTATTTGAAAGAGTATAAATTTTAATTAATAAAAGTATAAATTTTTCATTAATAAGATCATTTGAAATATAAATATTATAAATATTTAATTAAAAATATTAAGTTTTTCCTCATAAAATCAAGAGTATATATAGTTCTTATATTAAAGGGTATAACTTCTAAAAAACGTGAAACTTAGGGGCACGATGTTGACGGAGATACACAAGTTTTAATCTTAGTCATATTCTAATAAACTAACCCTAAAAGTTTCATTTTTGGTCTCTACCATTAGTTTTTTCATAGAAAAAGTTGAGTTAGAAAACTAAGGTAAAACTTAATTAAGAGTTGGTCTCTTGTATTTCGGGGCACACCGTGCGCCAAATGATACCCTTTAATACTAAAATGTATGGGCGCACAATGTGCCCCGAAAATACACAAGTTTTTGCCCTTAATTAATTAACACTGGTTTAAGGCGTAATGTGATACATGTGGGGCACGAAACATAAGTGACACCAAATCAATTAAAATTATTAGTTGATTATAAATCCTAAGAGATACAAAAAAAAAAAAAAATTTGCTAGGTGCGATTTTACAGTTTTTTCTGTAAATTTGAATTGCATTGTTATATACGATTCAATTTAGTAATGAAGTGTAAATCATGATAATTCAAATAATATTGATTATGCAATTTTAAATGGTTTCGATAGGTTTTTGAAGATTTTACGTATAAATTAACTTAAATAATAGCCTATTATTAATTTTTTAATGGCCGACGAAAATTCATAATGCAATTCAACCAATAACTATTTAACAAATATTTAAATAAAAGAAGGGGAGGAAAGGCTATTCGCACCTTCGATTTTACTATTCGCACCCCAATTACTAGATGTACCCCAAATAATATGGTAAAATATATATTCATTATTAAACGTACTCTATTTATGACATTTATACCCTAAAATTTAAACACCATTAATTGATAATTTATAAATTAAGAAATATAATAAGAAACACTTACAACAACGCCAAGATGAAGAAGAATGCCACAAAAGAACTCCCAATTTTACACGGGCTCTATAAAAATATTATTGAAGTTTTATTGAAGTTGAATGAATTAGAAACGATCGATGCTTACTCTGCAAACGGATGCCATACGTAGTTGTCTACATAGTTACAAACACGAAAATAGATTAGTACTTTGACTATCATTTATGGGGATCCAACAAGATTCATTCACTAATGTTGATCTGAATGTTAAGTACATGTAAAGTCGAAGACCCAGATTCACTTAAGTGAGAGACTCTGGTTTGATTCCCACTGAGAACGAATTAGAAGGGAGATATAAGGAAGGTTTGGAGAAAGGGATATATGATGTTTGGTAAACTACTAACTATACTAACAATTAACATTTATCGATAAAAAAAAATGTAAAGTCGAAGACACACTGAATCCATGACAGTTTTGGATGATATGATTTTATTTATGAGCATGTCAAGTGTATATCATATGGAGTATTAACTTATCATGTATTCATGATTTTGATTAATAGTCTGCTATTCCACTCTACCACACGTTCCCCAATGGGAGCCATGTTCATCGTAATAATACTGCTCGTTTTCCTTACGATGCGCATCACCTTTCATCTTGCTCCATTAAGAACAAGACAGTACTTTAGAGTCAAATTTATTGAAATTTTGAAGTAATAATTTTAGTAAAGATATATATGTCAAATTAGATAAGGATATTTTAGTCTTACTAACTTATGTGTACGATTAGTAAAATCGAGGTATGAATAGCCAGTCTCTTAAAAGAATTTAATTAACAACAATGCTTGGAAGGAATATTAGTGTACTGGTAAAATATGAACAGAGTGTTTCACAATTAAAGAGAGATAAATAAAAAAAAGGAAAAAGTGAAATGCCAGAAAAAAAAAGTGAAATGGCCCATTTGTAGATGGTAGAAAGAAGGTAATAAATTTATATTTGGTAATTCGAAAGATTTCTTTATTATATCCTATTTATTACTCCCTCCGTCCCGTTACAACGTACGCGTTTGCTTTTTGCACGTAGATTAAGAGATATAATATTTTAAGGTGTAATGAGGTAAGAGAAATAATATTTTAATGTAAAGTGGGTAGGTGTATTAGTATGACATGTGGGCCCATGGAGAGAGAAGTAATAATATGTGTGGGTCCCCTTTACCAAAAAGGAAAATGCACACCTTGTATTGGGACGGACCAAAATGGAAAAAAGCGTACCTTTCAATGGGACGGAGGGAGTACATCTTAAGTGAGTGAAACGTGAATGACAAGCTAATCTCTAAAATACCTATATACTAACAATAATCTGACACACACACAAATATATATATATATATATATATATATATATATATATATATATATATATATATATATATATATATATATATACTCCATATAACTATATATAATATTATAGCTTATAGATAACATATATGGTGTAGTTTTTACTAAAAAAATGAAATTGCACCGCATAACACGGTGCGGTTTTGCTTTAAAACATTACAACATAACTTGTTTTATATAACACGTCAAAAGTGTTATTTAATAACAAAAATGTGTTATTGTAGATAATATGTAACATTTTTATGGTGCAATATTCTTTTTATGTAACATATTTTATAAGGAAAAAAAATACATCTACTAGGTTTGAACCTTTGATCTCTTATTTAGAATAAGTTACTTCTACCACATTGACTAACTATAACTTAATCTTTATTTTGAGTTTTTATTTTATTAAACATGACTACATCGCTTTTTTATTAATTTATTAAAATATAATTTTTAAAATTATCTAATACAATTAAACTTGAGTTGTTATTATACTAACTAATTTTAAAAAATTATTATATTATACAATGTAATTTTATTAAGAAATATAATATTTTAAATAATTAAAAATAATCATATTATGTAATTAAAATATATTTTTATTATAAATAAATTTATAGATATTAAAATTGTTTTAAATAAATATAAATATATATTTTTCATACAACACTAATAATATGTTTAAACATTTTATTTATATGAGCATATATTTTTTTTTCAACTTATATAATATATAAATTGTTTAATAGTGTATTAGTTTTTTTAATTATTTAAATTATATAAAATATTACATATTTCATTTATATAAAATGTTATGTATTTAAAAATATAATATAATAGTATTAAATTTCATAGTGTTACATAAAAGTGTAATATATGAAAAATGATGGAGTACTACTAAAATGTTACATATAAAACAAGTGTTACATATTATTAAAATTTAAATAGTGTTACAATTAAGTGTTATATATATAATAAAAGTGTTACTGTGAAGTGTAACATAACATCATTTATGTTGTAGTGAAAAAATAAATTACAATTTATTTAAATAATTGTATATCGCGGTGCGGTGCAATATAGTTCGATCGATTTTTGCGTTTACCTTTTTTTTTTCAGCTCTAAAATTTGCTGCTTTAGTACTAATAAATTCTTGAATAATACTGCTAATGTGCATACACAAATACACATGACAAATACACCAAAATCACCTGTTATTCACTAAAGTTTGGTTGGGAATGATCTGATTGAAAAAGTAAATTTAAAATCTTTATTCAGTCTAATTAAATCAATATCCTTAAAGAAAAATCTTTTTTACTTTGTTGATTTTTTTTTTTTTATCTGTCTTATTTATAAATAATATTTTCTCTACCACAATATTGGATAGATGATAGTAGGAGAGTGGTGAATATTATACTATAAAAAAAAGTATAAGCTCTAAGTCAATGGTCGATTTTTTTTTTCCCTTTTACATGTCAATCATATATATACTAGAAAGATAAACATGAAAATGACATTGGAAATCTCATGCCCAATACAATAAGCTGTCATAAACATACAATTTTTTTTTTTGAGTTGAAAAAATAATTATGTCATAAAAAATAATGTTAAAATTTAAGAATAAAAATTTATTTATTTTATTATTTATAAAATGTACTTGAGTAAGTGATGTTTTATTTGAGTAGTCGAGTTAAATGATTTGAGTCAAATAATTTCGAATTAATATTTTTTGAGTTAAAAATTCAAGTAATATGAGTAATGTAAATGTGATTGAGTAATATAAGTGTGAGTAAATAATGTAAGTGAGTGATATAAATTCGAATTATTATAATTTCGAGTAATGTAGATAATGTGAGTGAGTAATATAATTTTCAAATTTAAAATTTTAAGTTAAAAATTACATTACTCGAATTAATTTAAATAAAGTGTATATTTATCAATTCGGACATAAAAAATACTCTCATATCGTTAAAATTAGGGTAAAATAGTTTTTTAACAAGATAGCATTTTGCTATGTGCATTTTCCGATTTACTATTTCCCGTAAAGAAAAAAGTTGCCGACAAAATATGGCGAGCAATGGAGTGATTGACGGCACGTGATATCTATCCGCTAACCTGAATCGCACGTGACGCCCATGCCACCAACTAGTTGCTACTTATTACTCTATTGTATTAAATAATTATTATGATCATTGCCATCTTTGCCTAGTTCATTACCCTTGTACTTTTAATGAGTCGGCTAAAATCAAACTTAGATGCAACAAAAGTCTGATTTCCTATGTAATTTATTCATAATTAAATAGGTTTTAATTTTAGAAGTTCTACCCTCTTCTCACACTAATGAAGCAGCCAAATGATATAAGACCTAAAATTCATACCATAGACATCGTCAAATAATAATTTAATTTGATCCAAAGTACATTGATTCATCAATGACAGTGTTAGTATGAAACTGTGAGTAGGTGTTTTTTTTTTTAATGAATGATTACTCACTCCTCTAAAAAAAAGTCACGTACAAGAGTAATGTTACACTTTATATTGATAAGCGATAAACTTTCAGTAAACTATTTAATGAAAAGTGAAATACGATTAAAAAGTGATAATCGTATTGTAAACTATTTAATGAACAATTTATAATATAAATAAAAAGGTGATAACATATTTAATAAAAAATAATAACAAAATTAAAATAATTTCACGCAAGTATTGCTACTATATACAGAAGCAGAGATTGTGTGCCTTTGATCCTAGGTGGGTTATTTGAACAAACTCTTTGTGGGTTTGTTCATCATTCCAGTAGATGGAGAGAGGAAGACCTTCAAATTTGGGTCACAAAAGGGCCCAACTGGCCCAACACTTTATATATGATTAAAAGGGTATTATAGTTATATGGATGTGTAGTAAAATTTTATCTTTTTTTATATTTTAATTTTTGGGTATATTTTAAATACAAAGTGCCTTCAGTATTTTTGAGATGTAAATAGCTGTTTTTTTTTTATTTCTAATAAAATTTAAAATATGTACTTTAATCGATTTCCAAATGACTCTGTTTAACAATAAATTTTGTACTAAATAGATTTCTTCTAAGATACGTTTAAATGTTGTACTAAAAAAGTAACTTTTTTTTCACCAAATATGCTTAGTTTGAAAATTCTTCTCATAACAGCTTTCGAGGGGGAATGTGATACCATGTGCAATACATGGTGGAACGTTTTTAATAATAGATTGAAAATATAGTTATTCTTTACAAATTATTATTAAATGTTAGAGTCTAGGTGCAATGCACCATGCAATAAGATCTTAAATTTTACAAAAATTAATCTTTACTCTTAGTTTTTAATAAGTAACTAACTTTTTAAAATATGTAATTATTATTTCACCCTATTCTAAACAATTAAACCTTAAATCATATAATATGTAATTATTTATTACTAAAATAGACAATTAATCATGAATGATATTATAGTACGTGAATTAAAAAGATAAAATTACAATTATGCTATAAAAATTAAAATTAAATGCTTTGAATAATGATTAAATGTAAGGAAAAAACTTATAAACCACAAGATTCAATAAATCGATGGGTAACAATATTCACAAACTATGAAATAAAATATTACATGAACTGCAAGAATAAAATTACAATCATGTACTAAATTTAACACTAAACTCAAATGATGAACAATTAACCTCGTGATAAAATAGTATATGATACACAAGGTTCACTTCGTACATAAAACATAAAATATAAAATACTTACCTGTAAAATGGCACGGGATATCATTTGACATTTTGATGTTACATCTCCTGTAACATATCCTTAAAAAATGACACGTGGCGAGGTGGAGAAATCAAATCTCCTGTCCCAAGGGGTTTAAGTATTGATTTAAGATATAGTTACCCTCATCTTTCTTACGTGTCAATCATCCAACGGAGTGACACAAGAGATGTCATACCAGAGTGGAACAGAAAATTCAGACCCAAAAGCTAAAAGAGTCAAATTTGGTGCACTTGGGTGCCTAATTAGTAAGAGCCGTTAGATAAAAATACTGATGAACAACCACCCTTAGAATAAATAAAATAATAATAAAATTTAAAAATTAAAAATATCCATACCCTTAAAACCTAACCTATCATTTTATCAAGCGTAACTCTAAGTGCACCGATGTAAACCTAAAAAATAATAAGCAATCATAAAAAAATAAGAGTTAATCTCATATGAATCGGGTTCACAGTATAAATCATGTGATATTTTTTTAATTTTAAACCCTAGCAAAACATAGGGTATAATAGGATTAGAAGGAAAATCATAAGACTTAAACCATTAATTTAATTTACACAAATGTTTGCCAAAAAATAAAATAATGCTATCGTGGCATCAAACAGTCCTCTCTACTTGAATTTCATGGGCCTAAAGTTTATAAGCCGCAAAACCTTGAAGAGGTGGCTGCCAAATTAAAAGAAAATGGGCTGCTGCAATTCAGGCCTGATGTCTTCTTCACTTAATATCAAATGTATGGGCTCAGATTATTGGCGGAATAAAACAAATAAATGGGACACTTCGACTGAAAAGACGTGCTTAATGCTTGTTTCATTAAAGATAAAAGGAAAAAAAAAACGCATTGATTATCCTTATTATAATTATGACTAATTATTTAAGGTTAGGGTTAATTTCGTAGATTAATTCAAAATTCAAATATAAATTCTGTGGGATAAAAACCAATTCAATTCCATAATTTTCCTCATGATTTATTTTATTCCCACTAAAAACAATTTTGTCAATTTAGTCACACCAATAAAGAAATAGGGCAAACATGTTATATTTTCGTCGAAAAATGCTGACATCACTGGGAAAAAGGCACGTGATTGTCACATGACAACCGGAATCGCTGATTTTCGGCCTGGATGATGACGTGACGCCCTGATGGTAGGTGAGTCAACAAATTTAAGGTTATTTTAATGCCAACAAGGCATTTTTATTTTATAAAATTTTAAATAATTAGAAAATAAAAATTAAAACAAAAAATATACTACAAACCTAATTAATAAATCAGGAAATTAATTCAACCTCAATATGCCTTGTTAGAATTAAAATAACATTTAATTTGTTGACTCAACTACCATCAGGCCGCCATGTCATCGTCCCAATCGAAAATCGGTGATTCCAGTTGTCACGTGACAATCACGTGGCGTTCTCCGGTGATGTCAGCGTTTTTCGATGAAAATAGGACGTGCTTGGCCACATTTCTTTACCGGTGTGACTAAATTGACAAAGTTATCTTTATTTGAACTAAAATAGACCATGAGAAAAGTTATGGGACTGAATTAATTTTTATCCCACTGACTCAACTGCCACCAGGCGCCACATCATCGTCTCGACCTGAAATTGGCGATTACAGTTGTCTCACATGGCGTTTTTCGGTGATGTTAGCATTTTCCGGCGAAAATAGAACGTGTCTAACCCTATTTCTTCACCGGTGAGACTAAATTGATAAATTTATCTTTATTGGGACTAAAATAGACCATGAGGAAAGTTATGGGACTGAATTGATTTTTATCCCTAAATAATAGTATTATTTTATATTTTTATTATTATTTAAAATACTTTTATCCAAACCCGCAACTTATTTTCTCAAAACTCAACCAAGAAATAGGCCAATTTATTAACCAATTTTGCGTGGAATCGTGGCACCATATAAGATTATATGGGAATTCATAGTTTATTTATAATTTTACTTGTTTTGGGGTTTTTTTTTTTATTTTGAAATTCATGAATAGTGTTTTATAGAATTAGTGTTTAGTATTGATTTTTAGAACATCTTTTATGATATATGTAATAATTTTTAGAGACACCTTTTATGATACAAATTTTTTAGATGGATCGATCCATCACTAAAGTACAGATATTATATAGATAAAATATGTTTATTGTATGCCAAAGTGAATTATATTATAACACGTTAAAATCATATTTTAATGCATAATTTAAAATATTTTAAAAAATATAATTTAATAACCATTGAATATACTTTAACCTTTTGATTTATATGTCATTTTATTACTACATAATTTAATCTTTTATCTTTAGTATTTATTGATACTTTTAAGAACATAATTGTAATTTACCTATAATCTTTTAAATATTTTATCTTGTAATTTATGATATATTTTACTTGAGTTTAGTATTTTTTGTAACTTTAATTCTAGGTTATAATTATCTTTTTCAATTTATGATTAAGGAGATTTTACCTTTTCCACAGAATTTGGGATAAAAACCATTTTAGTTCCATAACTTTCCTCATGGTCTATTTTAGTCCCAATAAAGATAAGTTTGTCAATTTAGTCCCACCAGTTAAGAAATAGGGCCAAACACGTCATATTTTCGCTGAAAAATGCTGACATCACAGGAAAACAGCCACGTCACAACCAGAATCGTCGATTTCCGGCCGGGATGATGACATGGCGCCTTGATGGCAGGTGAGTCAGCGGGATAAAAATCGATTCAGTCCTATAACTTTCTTCATGATTTATTTTAGTCCCAACAAAGATAAGTTTGTCAATTTAGTCCCACCAGTAAAAAATAGGGCCAAACACATCCTATTTTCGCCGGAAAAAGCTGACATCACCGAATCGCCGATTTCCAGGCAAACAACAAGTTATTTTTATTTTCTAAAATTTTAATTAATTAGAAACAAAATTAAACAAAAAACATACTAAAAGACATAATTAATAAATCAGGATATTAATTCAACCTCAATATACCGACTGTTTAGTATTCTATTTCGCCCTCAAGTGTAAAGGATCAATTGTAGCGTGTGTAACCAAGTAAAATGTCGAACCCATGAGATAGTTCTAGATCTACAAATTAATTCTATGTATGTGATTAGTCACATATTAGCATGTTTATTTAGTGGAAATTCAAGTCTATTGATTTAATTATATGATATTTATGTGTTAATATTGACTTATATTATTTTTGGGACATAATTACTTTAATTATTTGAATTGATGTGGAAATAGGTTATTAAAGGAGAAAATAAGAAAATAAATCAGCCAGCATATTTTTAGGATCGGATCTCTCCCAAATCTGTTGCATGATCGATCAAAAGAGAAAAAAAGAGATAAGAAAGAGATCCTGGAGATATTTTTGGAAGAGAGAAATAAGAAAAGAGATCAAGTGGGATTACTTGGGGGACAAGAAAGAAAATAAAGAAGATATTTTATTTATTCTTTTAGGCGATCACAAGCAGAATACACGATTTTTCTAGGAATTGGCGTGAAGGAGCAGAACATGATCATTCTGGGAGAATTGGCGTGAAGTTGAAGAGCATCATTGGATCATCATCGATTTTTATATTTTAGTTTTGTATTTGCTATGAACATGCGGGGCTAATCCCATTTTCTAGTTTAGAATTTCGTGAACCTCCCGTTGAATGTTAGATTAATTATTAAGGATTTTATGTTGAATCTTTTGTGCAAGTTTATTCTATTACATGCTTTGATGTTCCTAATAATAGTTTGGTAGTTAATTTAGCCTGATCAAATATTTAATTATTAAACTGCTGAAAGTTATTCCAAGATCTACAATTCGTAATTATTGTAGGAATTGGATTAAGTAGCAAGTAGAGATTATTCCCTCTAGGTATAATAAAATCTAGGTTGTATGATTCCTAGTCGGATTTCGTAGCCTAGTAATTCTATGTTTAGAGTTTTAATGCATTTACTAGTTCGAATCCATAGGGTCACTCGTAAATAGTTTAATTTAGTGGTCGTACCCTAGTTGATAAACCTAAGAACATTTGGGTTGATTGGTCTTACCGTCAATCTAGAGATTTGAGTTTGCACACTAGGCTAGATGTTTAAATCCTGTCGTTAGTTAATTTAGTAAATGGGAGGAGATCGTCATTCTAAACTAGATCTTCATCACTTGGTTAATTTAAATATTAATTTTCGTATACTTAGTTATTAAAAATATTGAGTTGATTTAATACTTGTTTTATTTTCATATTGCCACCAAATCGAACCCCCCTTTATTTATTTTATTTATTTGCAACACATAGATTTAATTTAAAATTCATTATACTCTCTTGGGTTCGACCCGTACTCATCGCTATACTAAGTATTAGCGTAAGTCGGATATAAATTTTATTTTGGTAGGCCGACGACAGCCTGTCAGTATGACAATTTTAGTGTAAGACAAATTTAGGGGTTTTTTAGAACAATTAATTAGAAACTGAAAATAATAATTAAACTAATACGAAAGAAAATAAATCATACAGGAAAACTATTTGGAATTTAAGAATGAAGAATTAGTAATGCTAATGCAAACCAACTTAACTATGTGATAGATTATTAATACATTTTTTACTTTAATTTTTGTTTTCTAATTATATATTTAAAATTTTAGAAAATAAAAATGCCTTGTTGGCATTAAAATAATATTTAATTTGTTGACTCACCTGCCATTAGGGCGCCATATCATCTTCTTGGTTGAAAATCGGCAATTCCGATTGTCACGTAATAATGACATGTTATTTTCAGGTGATGTCAGCTTTTTTCGATGAAAATAAGACGTGTTTGGCCATATTTCTTCACCAGTGGGACTAAATTGACAAACTTATCTTTATTGGGACTAAAATAGATCATGAAGAAAGTTATGAGACTAAATAGGTTATTATCCCGCTGACTCTGTAATACCCATATTTTTTTAAACAATAATTATTATAATATTTATAGTAATATAATATTATGCATGTGGGAGCATATTTTGGATAAGGAAGGGTGTTTTGGATAAGGAAATATTACTGTAGACAACTTGCTTCCCAAGTTCATCTACTTATCCTATTTAAATCAACGAAAGAAATAGAAAGAACAGGCTGCTCTTCCTTCATTAGCCTAAGTAAGTTAAATTGCAAGTTTCTTGTTCTTTCCAATTTATAGCTATATATATGTATCACGTTGCACATATACACATATACACACTTATGTTTTGAAAATTTTCCATTCATTGTCAAACCTTATCATGTTATATACGAAAATGTTCGTCTCGAAGCGTAGATTCCAAATATGTAATTATTTTATAAAATAGATGTCATTTTGAGCTAGAAAAGCTCCGACAAAGCTTTCGATCCTTTAATGGCAGATTTTGTTTCGGTGTGAGTTAGCTTTGATATTATAGTACGTTTTGAAGCTCTCCTCACGAGGATCACAAATGTATAATTAGTTTTGAGTTTTGACATAAAATGAAGAAGTTGGGTAAAAACCCACTTCACGGTGAAATTTGGTATTTTCAAAACTTCAATATTTTGATACAAAATTGGTACTGATGTGATCCTCATCTCACGAGGATTCCAACAGTGTTTTCGGAATTTCAAACGGAGTTGTATAACTCAAGTTGGGTCATTTTGAAACAAGTTGGGTTATTTTGTAATAAGTTTAAAAGTTTTGGGTAAGTTTAAATGAGAATTTAATATAATGCAGGGACTTGATTGTAATTTATAAAAATAAAATATAAACGTGCGCATGCATATGCAGTAACAACATGTTTGATTACTTTATTTATTTATTTATTTATTTATTTATTTATTTATTTATTTATTTATTTATTTACTTTATTTTATTTATGTTATTTAGTATTTTATTTATTATTTATCTTATTTTATTCTATTAATTTAATTCCTTTTTTAATATTAATTTACTATTATTATTATTTTATTTACTTATTATTTATTTACTTATTATTTGTTTTATTTCATTATTTATTTATTTAATGTTTTATATTTATTTATTTTATTTAAATTTTTATATTAAATATTAATATAATTTGTCACTATTATTAATTTAGATGTAGAATCTTTATTTTATATTTATTTTTTTTATAAACATTAATGTCATTTGAATTTATATTTTAATGTTACTACTTATTACTAAAGTAGAAAACTATAATTTTTAAATTATTATTTTAAATGATATATTTCTATTTTAATATTTTATTAAATTAATAATTAGTATATTATTAATTATTATATAACAATAATTAGTTTATTTAAATTATTTTTTTTAGAAATTAGTTTTAATAATAGGTATTATTATTAAAAGTAGACTCAGTTTAGTATACATTTGCAGGCATACCTGAGACTCACGAGAAAGCCTAGTCCACTTTACACGTTTCCAATAAGTTTAAGGTGGGGGTAACTTTCACTCTTTACCGAGTGCTACATTTTATGTCATGATTGCTATGTTAAATGTGATATGTGTTACTTATATGTCATGTTATGTGTCATGTGTGCTTTTAGTTCGATGACAAATATTTTCTTACTAACACTTGTACGGGGTGACGACTCGGTGCACATATACCAACTAACACAAGTTACTGGCTACGTCGGTTCAGTACTAAAATATATTTCAAAGTATGCTAATATCGTACTAGGGTGACGGCCTGGTGCACATATACCAACTAACACAAGTTATCGGATGACGGTTCGGTCTAAAATATTTTCATTGAGTTATCGAACGACAATGTGCAAATTATTTTATTAAATGGCATATGTTACATTTTATGGTATATTTGGCATGCATATTTATTTTTAACTGTGCAATCATTTAAGTTAACCCACTGAGTGTATTTTAGACGCTCACCCCTTATTGATTTTCAGAACAAGATTTAGAAGATGGAGAGGCCTTCGCAGTTGACCCAAGCCCTTAGAAGACTTTATATTATGACTTATATTTTAGTATTTTGTTAGAACTTTATTTCAGATATATCATCTGAACGTACTTATTTTGGATATTTCACTCTACTCGGGTGAGTAGATGCTAATATGTAATAATCTTTATGCAACATTTACTTTATTATACTATCGCATTGGGGATTTTTTATATTATTCCGCTGTGCATTCTCGACCCCTCTATTATTATATTGGGGAATTTATATCTAGTAGCGTCCCAACCCCATAGCGAAATTCAGGGGCGTTACAGACTCACCTGCCATCAGGGCGCCACAACATCATCCCGGTCGGAAATTGACGATTCTGGTTGTGATGTGATCGTTTTCCGGTGATGTCAGCATTTTTCAGGCAAAAATAGGACGTGTTTGGCCCTATTTCTTAACCGGTAGAACTAAATTGACAAACTTATCTTTATTGAGACTAAAATAGACCATGAGAAAAGTTATGAGATTAAATTGATTTTTATCCCCCAATATTTTGGTTGGGTAAGTCTTGTGGAGGGATTTGGATCCTTTCCAATTAGACGGTTTGTAAATTTTGTAAATTTCTCTTTATCTAGACCATTTATTATATTCGCGATTCATAACTTGTCATGCCATATTTCTTTTGTTAATATACATTTAACCAGTGATTCGAAAATCGAACCGGACCGGCTTAAACTGAGAACCGGAGCCGATACAGGTCCGAAACACCCGATTAAACTGCTTTTTCTAATGAACTGTAAAGAACCAGTTTGAACCGCTTAAGTTGTGAATTCTCTTTGTATATGGCTTCTTGTAGGCAACAAGAGATTTTGAGCTCCCTTCAAACTTGTCTTTTATTGTTTCTAAAACGATGTTTTTTAATTGGTTGATAGGAAGCATGCCGTTAGCTGAAACTTGCATATTTTCTTCAACTTGCTTCTTTTCAGATGTACGTTGTTTTGCGGAGTCTTCTTGCTCATGCTCATTCTCAACTTGTTTCTCATTTGCACGACTTGTCTCCATATTCTCCATTTTCTTCATAAGTACGGGGATCATTACGTCTTGAGCTTTCATGTGATTGTTGAGTCCTTCAATGACTCTCATCAAACTTGCGAATTGTTCCTCAATGGTCATAGCATTTGTTGTCATCACTATAGCTACAGCTGAGGCAAATGGCGAGCTTGGCGTTGAACGAGGAGTTGAGCAAACAGAAATATTTTCACTACCCTTGTCTCCGTGCAATGGCTTATTGAGAGCAACTCCAACTGAAGGACTTGTTTCCAAAGAAGTTTCAACTTTTGTAACAATGTCAACATCTTCAGTTTACAATTCTGAAGGCTTCAAAGCAGTAGGCCTTCGTATCGCAATCTTGAGTGGAGTTATCTTTTGAATCTCTTTAGTTTGCATCTCCGAAGTCTTCAAGGTAGAAGGTCTTCTTATTGCAATCCTAAGAGGAGTCATGCTTTGTATCTTCGAAATTGTAGAGAGAAGAGATGAGAGGTAGAGATGGTCCCACTGGGCCAAAATTTGTATTTATAATAAAATAAATACAAATTGAATTACAATAATAATCCAGAAGGATTAAACTTGAAAATTTAGGAAACTATCTCTATCTATCATCTGATTCTTCTTTCGAACCAATTTGGACTTTGACAGGTTGTGTTGACCGCGCTGATCTCGTTGACCGCGCTGACTGTTTGTGTTGAGTCAGATCTTCAGTTGAAGCTTGTCCGAACTCGAATTTGGGACCTTATAACGTTAATCCAGAGGCGTCAAGCATTTGTTTGGATTAAACGTGTTTCATGTGAAAAACCCTCGATCTGGGAGGCTTAGCACCTTAATCCCAGGTCGCATGATGTTCTTGGCTCGAAGAACGCAGTATCGACTTTGCGAAGAACACTGATGAACTTAGTTATGAAGAATGCTTGATTTGGGGGCTTAGCACCTTGACCCCGAATCGTATGTCGTTCTTGACTTGAAGATGCTTGAAGATCTTGAAAGAGTGTTGCTCGTGTTTTCAATCTCTTCAGAGCGTTAGCGTCTTCGGGTCTTTGAATGTGTGTTCAAATGAATGGAGGAGTCCCCTTTATATAGGTGAGAGATGAAGTCCAGGGCTATTTGGGCCTTGCTCCACGGGCTTGGGCCTCCAACTTGATTGGACCATAAATGGGCCTATTTTACTTGAGTCTGATTTAATTTGTATGAGCTTGTTTGACTTAAGTAAGACCTCATACTTGAGCTTGTTTAACTTGGGTCAGACCTTATTTAATTTAAGCCCTATTTAATTTGTTGTGCTTAAATTAATTATCAATTATTTATTAATTTATTTTTAGGAATTAATTTATTTAAATTCCAAAATAAATTAATAATTGATATTTAATTCAGAAAATTCACGTGTCGCTATTTAATTGGATCGTAAATTTTAATTGCTTACACCAATTAAATAATAAAATTAAAGTTTTTACTGATCGCTTATTAAAAAATACTTTTTTTTAAAGTATATAGAACTTAAATAATTTATTAAAATTTAAAAATGAAAGTGAACTTTTGTAGGTTTGAGAGAATAATTTGTTTTGCTTTACTATCTTTGTTAAATTTAAATTAATGAAATCGGTTGGAGATTAATACTAACATTTAAGTTAGTGCCATTCATATACTTGCTGTAATTTGACTTTTTTGTTTCTTTGTACCATCTCCATTTTAACATAGTAGTATTTAATTTTGGTCCTTAGGATGTAATTAAATTGACGTGACTGAATATAGTTCAAGATTGTTAATACTAAAGTTCAACTTAATTGAAGTTGATAAGTCAACGATTGGGATATTTATTTTAGATTTATTTCAGATTTTGAATGGATTGAGATTTAATTTTAACTATGAAACAAAATAAATATATTTTATAGTTTTGCAAAAAATTTTATGAGACATTTCCACATAATACGTAGTGGTTCATGCGAGTTTAAAATGTTTTAGCTAGACTAAAATTTTGTACTCTCGTGCTATGCAAAGAATAGAATATCAGTTTTTTTTTTTACATAAACTAAAAGACAATATTTTAATTGGTATAGAGTAAGTTTTAGTTTTATTTTTATCATTTTGCTTCTAGTTTCAATTTAAATTTGATATCAAATTGTGTTATATTATAAAACTTTTAAGAACATTAATTTTTTATGAGGATCCATTTAAAAAAGGAAAACTCATATTAGTGGGACGATTCAAAATTATAAAATGTAAAATTTTAGTAGGATGAATGGAGTATTATTATTTTTTAAATTATTAACATTATTATATGTGAATGTAATAAGTAAAATACATTTAATTGAATGATATTTCATTATTAATCATATTTAATTAGTAATATTAATATTTGTAAATATATAATCAAAATACATTTATGATTCTCACGATATATACTTTGATATCATTTAGAATTTCAATTTCAATTTATATTCTCAAGAAACCGTAATATTAAATGATAATATCCTTTATTAGAATAACAACGTGTACCCTTAATTTTTGGAGGGAAAATTTAAATTTTCTTAATAAAATATTTATACTATTAATATTTCAATCACCTTTTTAATAAAAAAAATTATATCTTTATTAATTAAAGTATATACCTTATAGAACAAAATGTTATATCTTAATAGACCTTGTGCACCCGAAAAAACAAGAGATCTAACTCTTAAGAGTGTATATTAGGTGCACCCATGTGCAATGGTGCACCCATATGTGTATAACTTCTTATTCTATTTTGTATACATGTTATTCTCTTTTGTATGCGTGTTTTGTAATAATTGTATACTTTTTTCACACTAAGTTTTTCATTAAAAAAACCATCATTTATATGTGTGTAACTTTTTATTCAATAGTATATACATATATTTTAATAATTGTATATTTTTTTACACTCAATTTTTCATTAAAAAAATTAACAATTAAATTGTATACATTTTTACTCATAATTGTATATGTTTTTGTTTATATTTGTATGTGGGTGCACACGAAGCTTCGTGTGCACCCGGGTGCACACTATATTTAGCCAACTCTTAAATTCACACGATCAATATATTAATCAGAATGTATAATTTTTTTTATATTTATCGTTTATTTAATTTTTATTATATATAATAATTATAAAATATTATTGTAAAATCAATTATTTTTAAATTTATTTTATAATTTTAAAAATTATTTAAATTTAAAAAGTAATAAATTTATCATTATAAGATAAGTAATTATTCTATACTCCTTGAAAAAAATTTAACTACCTAAACAATATATGTTAGTATACTATTAATTTAGACGAACACTTGTGTAAATCGAGTTTATATATATTAATATGCAAAATCTATTACTTTTTAGTACATAAAAAATTACTTTTTTGACACATAAATTGTTACTCTTCTAAATTAAAAAATGACTCTTCAAATTCTTGTAAACCCTAATTTATGAATTACTTTTTAGTACACTAAAAAATTACTCTTTACAGACATGATTAATTATTACTATTCTATATAAAAATTATTACTCTTGTAACTTTTTATATAATAAGGAGTAATTTTAAAAAATAGGATTTATATGTAAACCCGATTTACATGAGAGTCACTCTTTGTTTTAATAAAAAACAATATGAAATAATTATGTACTAAAATAATTTAGAAGTAACATTACATAGTGTAATTAATTAATATTTAATATCTTTTTAAAAAATCACACAATTTAATTCATATTTCATTCAATAAAATTTTGAAAAACGTAAATATTTTTCAAATAAAATTTTATATGCAATTACTATATGATAAATTTTGTAAGATAATAATACAAATTAGGGTCCACATATAGTCGTGTAACGGTGCAACCAGTTAATCTAAATTATTAGATTAAAAAATTAAATAATTAATAACCATTAATGTAAAATAATTAATATTTTAAAAAATAAAAATAACTATACAATAAAATAGCTTATAAATTCTAGGCGCACCAGTATACACAATGGATCACAGAATAATCCTAAATTTATAACTTATAGTAATAAAATGTAAAAAAAAAAAATTGATTTTTTTAAATATTACATATCCTGATATTATATTTAAAAGTATTTAATTAATATAAATAGTTCATTATTTCATTGAACTAAAATATGTATTGAAATATACTTATGAAGTTAATTTCCGTATAAATTAATTTTAACTATTTTTTAATGAATTAGGTTGTAGGACAAATGAACACATTAGAAATGACTAATATGTTTTTTTATTTAAAAAAATGTAATTAATTAAGATTTCCTTGCTTCTATTTATATCGCTAACATGTATTTTAAAGAAAGATTATCTTGTTTTAATTGACATAAAAGTTATTAATAAATTATCGTTCAATTGAATAATAACAATAATATTAAACTGTAACAGTTAATTAACAAAAATAAAAAATTGACCGATCACTAAAAAAACTATTTTTTACCAACGGTATATTCCGTTGGTAAAAACCTAAATTCCATTGTTAAATATAATAATTTCCTTGATAATTTGTTGGTAATTATTAACGGATTGAATTTCGTTAGTAAAATAGAGAATAAATCTGTTGGCATTCCGTTGCTAAAATAAAATACTCCATTTTTGTTACCAATTCATTGTTAATTATCATGGTAAATTTTATTGTTAAAAAATATATTATTTTTTTTAGTGAGAGGTGGAAGTAAGAATAATGAAAAGTAAAGAAGAAATTAAAAACACGTAGCATTACCGGAAGAGAATATTCTTTCAACTCTAACGGCTCGATTGGTATGATTGAATGGAATAACGATAGAATGTAATGAACTCATGAATGGAATAGAGATGGGAAAAGAATGATTAAAAATGATTTTTAAAATGATTGGTATAGTGAACGTGATTTCAATTTTGGTATAATTGATTAGAGCAAGCGTACTCTATCGCGTAGTAGACCGTAGTGATCAAGTGCAAAATTTATATAATATCTAACCCAAGGGCGAAAGTGGGTAGCCGTATTTGAAAGATATTTTACTCTAGTAGGACGAATCAATAAAGAGGGGGTGTTTAACATTACAATTAACAATTAGGAAAGCAATTAAAGATAGAACATATACAAATGAGATGGATGATGGGTGAAGGTGAATAATCTAAGAAGTATGCAAGGCTAACAACATTCATGGAAAAGGTATATATAGACTCACACACACACACACATGCATTGGTGATCTTCATGTTATGATATTAAGGACACTCAAAGAGTATTTCGAATCCTCACTATTCCTATAGGTACTTACGGATATTAATATACCGATATAGAGATATTATCACGAAAAATTTTCTCTAGTAGGCAGGGACGTTTTCCTAGTGTTCCCTTTCTAAGGTCAAGTGAAAATTGGCTTGGTTCCCCTCATCATATCAAACACTTTCACAAGTAATTATCAATAATGTCCTATCATGAGGTTCTAAGCACATGAATGTTATGGCCAAACTCCTCACATACTTAATATGGTCATCTCATGTAATCAATGATTCAATTAAATCACTAAACATAATATTGGAATGACCATCCTAACACTATGAATAGAGAATCTAATCACACAAATCATACATAAAATGAGAATAAGCATTCATGATAGAAAATATTCATAACATCATTTCATCAAACATGTGGTGTGCAAAATCTACATATTCCCTAACTAATCATATTGTTAGCCTCACATGAGGACTAACCACTACATATCATAGTAGAATCAATACATTCCATGGCATGTTCTAATTTAGCTAAATAATGAAGAAAATCACAAATTAAAGGTAAGTTGGCTTCCTTTGCAAAGTAGGCCTTCTCCTCCTTTAACACGCTCAAATCTTCACTCCTTAATGAATTTCTCTTTTAAGATTGGTCGATAGATGGATTTATGGATGGATTTGAGAAAATTAAGTAGATTGGATGGATGAAGTGAAGGGTGGAAAAGATTGAGATGAATGTGTGTGATTTAGGTGTTTAGTGTGTGTGGAAACTAATCCAAAATGATTCCTCTCGGATTTTGTGGTCAAAACATGTATTTATACCCCCATGAAAATTTCTAGAACACTTAGAAATCATAAAACTGACTTTTGTTAGAACACGGATCGTGTGCGGAACACGGCCATGGGGTGAGCGTGTAGCATTTTCGGATGACAGTACACGGCCATCTCTAACAGGAGCGTGTTTGGTACACAGGGCGTGTAGGAGCATCGCATGCTGCACAGTCTCACCATTTCACGCATAACTTCTACATCCGATCTCTGATTTGAGTGATTCTTGCGCTCACGCGATCATCTCTTTCGTGATTTTCCAACCATGTATCACACGTCCAGTTTTGAGCTCCACACAAATATAAAAATATACACAATTTGAACGTGTATTTTTTAACATTTTGCTTTGGCTCATTCTCCCCCATTTCAACTCCAAATTGATCTCTGTTTTTTTCCACATCTTCTTTATCGTGTCTAGAATTCATTTTTACCTAAAAATCACACAAATTACACAAATTTACCAATTCTTTAAATATTCACAAATATAACACAATTTAAGGCACTTAATCATGAAAATCATACATTTATCATTTCAAAGCACAAATCTCCATATCCTCATATAACACCACCAAATGATATACAAAATGAATAAAAACACACAAAATACATAATAAAAATACACTAAAATTTAGGTGAAAACGACACCGATCATATGGTTCAAGAATTACTCAAGGAATAGAAAATATATATCTCTTAATTTGTTCCAATCTCACTAAAAATATTTTTTAATATTAAATTAATTTATATGAAATCATTAAATTAAATTAATTAAAATGTTAATGAAGATTTTATTTATTTTAATAATTATATAAAAATTAAATTGATTTTTTTAATATTATTAAAATATAAATAAAACATCTATATCTATATATTAAAAAAAATAATTAAAATCTCGATGAAGATTTTATATATTTTAATAATTATAAAATTAAAAAAAAAACTAAAAATAAACTATAATTTTAATAGGGAGGATTACTACTAGATAAAAAAAACCCTTAATTACTATGAGATACAAGCATACAAAAATATTACTACTAACTACAAAAATATATAGTGATATTCCAATATTACCCCTACAATGTGCTGCACATAAATATTGTGTGCAGTAAAAGTTCGTGTGCAGCAAAAGTGTGTGCAGTAAAAAAAGTGTGCAGTAAAAAAAAGTGTATGCAGCAAAAAAGTGGGGTGGTCTGGCGAAGCTCCGGCGGTGGCAGAATTTCGGCGATCGGCCGGCGGTCCGGCGGAGCTCTGACGATCGGCCGACGGAGCTCCGACGGCTGGCTGGAGGCGGTCCGAAGGTGGTCCGGCGGTGGGTGAGGGTTTAGGGTTTGTGGTTTAAAAGTGTATGGGTTTAGGGTTATATTTGATATTTTACTTTAATATTTTGTATGTGAAAGTAATTATTTTAAATCAATGTATCTTATAGTAATTAGGGGTACAAAGTGTGTACCTATTAGTAATTATTCCATTTTAATATAATTAAAATATAAATAAAAATTTTATATATTAAAAAATATTAAACTTAAAAAAAATATAATTTATGTTTAGTTACACACATATATACATACATATATATTCAATTAATTAATAATAATATTTTTTATAAATAATTTAGTAATTTTTATTTTGAATAAATATTAAGTTAATTATATAATTTTTTATTATATTTTTTAAGAATTTAATTTAATTTTATATTTTTTTTAATGAGATGAGCATATAATTTTTTATTTAGATTTTAAATAATTTAATATTTTATTTTTTTATTAAATAATTTAATACCAATATTTTTAATTAATATTACATTTTAACTAGAAAAATATTAATTTATTTATAACTTTTGTAATTACATATATTTAATGTGGTAAAAATTAAAAAATATGTATTATTTACAACTTTTTATATTTCTTAGTTATATAAATTTGAAAAAATAAAAATAAAAAGTTGATTCAAAATGGTGTGGAATAGATAATATCATGTGGGTGGGATGAATCACCATTTCCATGTTTGAGGGAATGGTGATTCCAAATAGAATCGGAATTCCTATTTCTTGAACATATCAATCGTGACATTAAGAATGAAATTAAGAATTGTGATTCCATTTCTAATCGATTCCAACTTACCAAGCATGCTCTTGATTAAATTCTAAATCTACAGTTGGGCTTAATGGCAATACCACTAGTTTTCTATTTTGGCCCAATATTTGATCTTGATTCCGTTAATTCATATTAAATTATCGGGTTAGAAATGGGCCACGTAGTGTAATATAATTCACCCAAAAATGCTCTCATGATTTAGAATACTTCCTCCACCCCCATATTAAATTGAACTGATACAATAAATATGAAATTTTTTAAAAATTAATTTTTAATTAATTTTATTGACTTTTGAAAATAATGCAATTTTTTTAGATAATAAATAAATTATATAGAATGTTACATTTGTTAGATGAGAATGTCATGAAATTAAGATATATTTTTGTAGTTATGGGATTGTGATGATATTTCATTTTTTGAAGTTAGAATTTAGTATAATACACGAAAATAAAAATTATAAAGTTTGTGATGTGACCGAGCAAATATCATATTGCAATCCTATTGAGATACATGTATTGTAGACCAATGTTTTTAAAATCGAATCGGATTGGCCTGTTCGACTGGTTGAACAGGGAGTCGGAGTTAAAAGCGATTTGAAACACCAAAACCGTTTTAAGGTTGAACCGAATTGGAATGGGTTGAATAAGAAAAATTCGATTGAACCGGTCCAACTGGTTCTGTGTATATATTTTTTAATATTTTTTTAATTTTTATTTTTATGATATTTCACTTTTACTTTTGTTTAATTTTAGAACATTATAATTAAATTTTTTATTAAATTATAAATAATAGTATTGTGTATGTATATTATAACTATAAAGTATGAATTATAATTATAAATATTTTTATTTAAATTTATTTTTAGTTTTTAAAAATAATTTTGGTAGTTATAATTTTTTATAATAGTGATTTTATAAAGTATAATTAAAAATATATTAAATTCAATTTTTCGATTAAATCATAAGTTAAACCTCGAACCATTATACCTTCTCTGCTTAGATCTCTGATCCTATTACAAAAACATAGTTGTAGAAAATAGGTTGAGTATGCATTTCCAATCCCCATTTACTCCATATAAATATTTAATCCCCACGTCCATTATATCCTTATTTCCGTTTGGTATTTCTTAAATTAAAATTTACATTTTTTTTCACACAAAATAATAAATATATTTTAATGGGTCTACGTGCAATATTAATACAATTATTCACTATAAATTAAAATATTTTATTCCTAAATTCACTCCATATTAAATATTATTATTACCAAGGAATGAAATTCAATCTGTTTGTAATTACAAAGGGAATCATTAAATAAACTACCCACGGAATCGGAATTGAATTTTCGTTCTAAAAATTTACCAACCACCACTTTACCAATGGATTTCGTTGGTAATCCGTTGATAAACCAATTTAACGATGGAATTAAGACTTTTACCAACGGAATATTCCATCGGTAAAAAATAGTTTTTTTTGTAGTGTACAAAAGACATGTTGCACAATACTGATATATGCTTGATACATACAATTATCACAATACCGTCTCCGTCCCGAGAAGTATTTTACGTTTTCTTTTTTATTAGTACCACAAAATATTTTATAGAGAAGTATTTCATATTTTCCGTTTTTATTCGTCCCACAATTTTTATTTATTAAAAGTGATAGAAGATACACTATAATAATATCCACCTTACACACATTTTTCATTAAAATTAACTAAAATATTTCTTTTCCTTTTTAATTACTTTGTGTATAAAAAAAACATAATTTTATTAAACTTTGCCCAAATACATGAAATACATATGGAGAGAGTATTATATTTGTCTAAATTAACTCTTCATATTTATTGTATTTATTTTCATATATATAGAACTAGTACAAATTCCGACGCGGAATGTAAAATTATATTATAATTTTAAAAAGTAATTTAAATTTAGTATATTTATTTTTATAATTTAATATAATTTTTTCTTTTAAGTGTAAAATTTAGATTTATGCACCATGCAAGTGATTTACCTTTTGATCTATAATAATATTTTCTCTATTTCGATTTAATGTATTTGAATTACTATTTTAGTTTGTCTAATAATAAAATATTATTATTATTTTTTTTAATAAATAGACCACTAAACAGTTACTAATATAATCATATTATTCTATATTAATAGAATAATATGATGATATATTTCAATTTTAAGATAAATATATAATTTTATATATTTATATAAGTTAAATTTTATGAAAAATATATATCTTTATAATAATATATATAAAAAAGAAGAGTCCAACTAAGGTGCAATTGGGACATGCACATCTAACAATCTTAATTATTAGATTAAATTTTAATTTAATCTTCACTACCAATTAAATTAAATTTAATAATTAAAACTTTTAAAAAAATAACTACCCAATGTACTCTAAAATAAATCAATTAACCCACTCCAAAATCACCCTAATATAAATATAAATTTAATATTATGAATTAAAAAAAGTAAAAATTTTTAAATACACACCTCATCCAATTAACTCTATGTAACAAAATTAATATATGTATTAAGTAAATTACTATACCCTAAAATAAAATCAATTAACCCACCCCCAAAATCATCCTAATATAAATTTAATATTTTGTATTATAAAAAGCAAGAAATTTTAAAGACAGACGCCTCATCAAATTATCTCTATGTAATAAAATTAATATATAGATTAATTAAATAAAATAAAATAAATAAATAAATATAATAAATGCATTGATAAAAAAATTATTTAAAAAAAGAAAAATTATGATTGAAATATATATATAAGAAAATGATTGAATATGAAAGATAATGACAAAATTATAACAATGTCAAAGAAAATAAAAATAAATAAAGTCAATCAGTATTAGTAAAAATATTAAAGATATTAACGAAATTAATAAAAAAATAAACTAAATAATATAGTTCATATAAATTTGACATCAAGTATAAAGAAATTCTGAAGAAATAAATATGTATGAATAAAAAGAAATTAAAATAAAATATAAAAAAATAATTGAAAGAAAATTAAATAAAATAAATAATAGATTGAATACTAACTTGAAGAAAGCTTTAAAAGAATGGTTTCTATGCGTGTGAAGCAAGAGTAAAGGAAGGGCTGAATATGAAAGTTAATGATAAAATTATAATAATGTCAAAAGCTAATTAAAGAAAATATATAGTTCATATAGATTTGACATTAAGTATAAAGAAATTCAAAAGAAATAAATACGTATGAATAAATAGAAATTAAAATAAAATATACTCCCTCCGTCCCGGAGAAGTTAGCAAATATTTTTTAGGGCACGGAGATTAAGGAGTATAATAATAAAATGTAAAATGAAGTAAAATAAGGTGAGAGAAATAATATTTAATGTGTAGTGGGTAGTTATATTAGAGGTGATATGAGGGTTCCATGAGAATAAATTAATTGTTTTGGTGTGGGTCCCATATATTAAAAAGAAAATGTATCAACTTTAGTAGGACAAACCAAAAAGAAAAGTATGTCAACTTCTATGGGACGGAGGGAGTAGTAACAAAATTAATTGAAAGAAATTTAAACTTAAATAAAGTAAATAAAAGAGAGTTACTCTCTTGTGAGATAGATTATTTGTAAGACGGGTCGACCCATCACTAAAGTATGCTTATTATATAGATAAAGTATGTTTGTCTGTATTTAAAATATGTTAATAATGAATCATGTTATAACACGCTAAAATCATATTTTAATGCATAATTCAGCATACTTTAAAAAACATACTTTAACAACTATTAAACACACTTTATCTAAATAATAGACATACTTTAACACGTCTCATGTAAATAACGTCTCACAAGAGACTTTGTCAATAAAAATTGAATACTAACCTGAAGAAAGCATAAAAATTGAATACTAACCTGAAGAAAGCTTTAGTAGAATAGTTTATGTGCGTATGAAGCAAGAATAAGAGTCTTATTTATAGGTGAAAACAATATATTTTTTTTATGTTTCTAAATAAGATTTTATTTTGATTTTATCACATCTACATTCAAATATTTAAATAAAATATGTATTTATCTACATTAAATTTTAATAAATAAATAAATTAATTAATGAAGATATGCCGCTAATAATTATTAGTTTACTAAATAAAATATATTAATTAAGATATATTCATGAAATAATTGTTAATTGAGAATAATTCTGGAGGTGACACCTCATCAAAATTAAATTCTCTTTAAGTATGTTAAAGATATAACAAATGTTGTTATTATTATCTTCTTTATTTACTAATTTTATTGATTTTAATAGATAATTTGATAATTTTTTAGTATAAATATTCTTTTCGTTTCAAATTTTAACCCTTCATACTTAATTATTTAACCCACAAAATCCCTCCCATCCCAAAATAGAAATATCTTTTCAATTCAATAATCTCAAAATACACTTTAAATTCAAAATAACCACTCTCATCTAACATCACACATAATATATTTTATAATTTATTTATTATTTAAAAATAGAAAATTACCCTTAAAAAGTCAATAAAATTAATTCATAAAGCAACTTCCTTAAACAACGTGTTGTAGTAGATGTAAATGATCATTTTAGAACGAAAGGATTAAATAATAAAGCGAGTTATGTGTTAGGTAATAGGTAATTAGGGTGATAATTTTTGTAAAATATTATATATTGAGAAATTATTTATTTCGACACTTGGTATACCTTACCATTAAGGGCCACCATCGATTCTGCCTTTGTGATTGGTGGAGGAGATAAATCGTAGTATGTGTCTCAAGTGGTTTATAGAGAGAACTCACTGTTTAACTGTACTTGAAGGGGTCAAATCCATGCCAAAGACAAAGATTCAAACCCCACCCTGCAACTACCAGTTCAATTGAAAGTAGGAAGAGTGTTATAAAACAAATGGAGTACATGAATAATTGCTTAATAAAATTAAGGACGGCGCTATTGTCACCCAAAAGAGTACTAAGAGCACCCCAAACTTTCAAAATAATTACAATGAAAATACTATCTTAACCCCTATCCTAAGCTTACAACATGAACCCCTTTTACTAAAAACACCCAAACTATTTATTTACCCACGTATATCTCCACACACACAACCTACTGCAAACATAAGGTCAAAAACTTAGGGGGGAAAAACGCAGATCATCAAAGAAAAGGAGAAGAAGAATAAAAAAGGAAGAAAAAAAACCACACGAAAGAAATATATCGAAACAGTCTATGAGACACAAAGGAGCAAAGACAAACAAAATTAAAAAATTCTGTAAGAAAAATACACACAGTACACGCGTTAGTCATTGAGAATTGCAATAACCATAACAAAGACCCTCTTTTATAAGGAGATTTTTGCAATTCTTCATTTGTGTTTTCTTGGCCAAAATGTATTCACGAGTAGCTCAGTACCAATAGCTTTAAATATTCTTATATTTTAATTTTTTTCTTGTGAACGTAAATAAATATTGAACATAGCTTTTCTTTGGTGACTGATGTTTTCTTTTCTTTTTTCTTTTTTTTTCTTCTTCTTTCTCCTTTTCTCTCTTAATTTCCTTCTTTTCTGCTGTATACGATTATTTTTTTTAATTTAGTTTTCTTCATCTTTAAATTACAGTAACCTTATTATCCTTAAAAAAATCTCCAATATATTATAACGGTTTCCCATCAATACCGACTCACCATCCTACTCCACCACCATCGTCCACCACCGCATAAGCTGACGCGTCATCCGTACTCCGATGATCATCGCTGAGATGTGGGTATTTGAGAAGTAGGGGTGGGGAAGTCAGGTAGGCTTAGTAGATAGATTGGGCGTGCTTAGTAATAATGAGTTTATAATTTAAGTTTAAAGGTAAGGGCTAAAATATTATTTTCACTATAATTATTTTGAGAATTTGGGTGCCTTAATACTCTTTCGGGTGTCAATAGCGCCGCCCTAAAAATAATTTAAAAATGGCATACAACGCAAGAAAGTTGAATTGATGGAGACAATTAATTCAGATACCCCAAAATGACAAATTCATTAGCAAATAATCTTGGATTTTAACTTTAAATAGTATGTTTAATTGTGGATTATTATGTCACATAATAATGTGTTTTTATAGTAATTTTAAAGAATTGATATGTTCAATAAATGAGTTGGTGAAGGATTCTTATTACCACATGCACATCCCATGTGATTTGGCAACTAACCTAATTCATTGCATGGAATACCATGTTTTTATCCTTCAACCTTTTCAGCCTTCTCTTTTGGTTCTCTAAACTTTCACTATACAAACAGCAAATTCCACTGAGAGAATGTGCACACAAAATATCAAATAAGAATTTAATATGATTGAAACAATAAACTCTCCCTCCGTCTAATAAATAATAACGTTACGTAAATTTTTAAAAAAAAATAACACTTTTGGATAGTTTTGGTATTTTTTCTTAGTTATAAATAAAATGAAAGTATATGTATTAGGTGGAATAACATTTGAGAAAATTATAGTGTATTGTGAAGTTCTTTGTATTGAGTGTTTTTTACTTTTGGAAATGTATTGAGTGTATCTTCATACTTACAGTTTTCATCTGTTTCAATTTAACTCACACCTTCTAAAATCCAGAAACTTTATATTAATTTTTATATATGGCCTTAAAATATTTCTTAGTTTCTAAATTGTTACCACAGTTAACACACTTAATATACTTTACATTTTTTTATTTTCAACTATGTTAATAAAAAAATAATAATAAATTTGTTTAGAAAACAATTTATTTATTGTATAATATAGCTAATATTCGTATTACATTAAACATAGATTTTGGACTTTCGTTCAGATCAATCTTGAAATTCCCATCAAAATATTATGGTAATAAAAATAAAATTTTCATTCCTAGATAAATAAAAATAAGCTATAATACCATTTTTTAAAGACACAAAATTCAAATATGATCATGCCAATAGGTAAAAAATTTTGTGTGAGAGTTGGTCGCTTGAATCATGCACAAATTTAATGTATAATACTTTATTTTAAATGGTATATACACTCTCTATATAAGTATTATTTTACATTGAATATATTGATTGAAATATTAAAAGTATTAATGTTTTTTCTTTTTTCCATAACATTAAGAGTATAAAATTTTATATTAAAGTATATAACATTCAATATTAAAGTGTATAAAATTAGACTTGGATGCAGTTATTTAGATCTGTACACCCAGATATATGCTAGACTTTGCTTTTGTTTACACTAAAAAAAATTATTTTTACCAACAAATTGAATAATGTTCACTACAAAAAAAAAAATTTAGCAACATAATTTACCAACTGAATTCAATCAGTTGGTAATTACCAATGGATTAGCAACAAAAAATGACATTTTTTATTTAGCAACAAAATGCCAACGAATTTATTCTCTATTTTACCAATGGAATTCAATACGTTGGTAATTACCAACGGATTACCAAGAGAATCATTATATAAATTACCAACAGAATTATCAGCAACGGATTACCAACGGAATTATTTACCAACATAATTGATTTTTCGTTGCTAAAATTTACCAACCACCATTTTACCAACGAAATATTACCAACGGATTCCATTGCTAATCCGTTGGTAAGCCAATTTAACAATGAAATTAAGGCTTTTACCAACGGAATATTCCGTGGTAAAAAATATTTTTTTTATAGTGGTTACAAACGAATTACCAACAAAAATTACATTTATCTTTTAACAACAGAATGTTAACGGATCTTTCATGTTTTTACAGATGGAATAATATTCATTTTTATTTACCAATGGAATCACCATATAAATTGCCAAAAAAATTATTAATAACAAATTACAAGCTGAATTAAATTTTTGTTTGTAAAAATTTACAAAAGGATTTTGTCGTTAATCCATTGATAAATTTATTTAACAATTAAATTAAGACTTTCACTAATAAAATGTTCCGTTGATTAAAAGCAGATTTTTTATAGTGTTAAGAGTTGATCCCTTATACACTTGAACGATATATAAAGTGTTTAATAATATATATACTAATATTTAATTTGATTTAAAGAATATACTATTTTTATATTTAAAAGTTCCGTTGAAAATGATCCATGGTAGAATAACCTTTGTTGAAGATATATATGTTGTGTAAGTTCTTTTCTAATTAACATGGCAAAATCATTTTAAGCAAAAATGACAAATTCTGAAACATTTTAATTAAAAAAGCTTAATTAGAATATTTTAAATGAGACTAAGGATACTGGACATTTGGATTTAATTTAAATCCTTTTCAGTCCACTTGACTAAACATGCACGCCCGTTCTAAATCGTCGGTTCCAAACCTCCGTTACGGTTTTGGTTCGATTTTGAAACTGCCGGTTCTGATTTTTATTTTTTAGCCTTAAATCGAAAAAAATAAAATTGAGGAACCGTCGATTTCGGTTTCATAAAATGAAGAATCGAAATTGAATTGGAATATATTCGGTTTCAATTTCATTTTGGTCAATTTTAGAACTGCCAGTTCTGATTTCAGTTCGAACCTCCAATTTCTCTATTCCAACTATCGGTTCCAGTTATTTAGTGCATGTCTACACTGGGCATCACTTTTATAAAAAAAATTAATAATAAATAAATAAAGAAATAATTGTATGAAATTATCTTATGAAATGAGCTTTGTAAGTAGTTAAGAAGTTATAATAATGGTAATAAAAACTCATAAATCTGATCAATATAAATGATAATCCTACCTAATTAATTAAACTGTTTGTTAATGTATAATTTATAACATAGATAAAAAGTAATAATGGCTAGAATGTAAAATAATACTATTACTTAATTAAGTAAATATAAAATGATCCAAATGATATCTTAAATACTATTATTTGATTAAATATTCGTTCAAGCTCGTCGTTAATCTTAACGAGCCAAATCAAACTCAAAATTTAAGCTGAATAATTTATCAAATCAAACTCAAGCCTACGAGTATTTTGCTCGAAAACTCGTGAATATATTCGTAACGGGCTCGTTAATGGCTAGCGTTCGTAAATTTTATTATAATGTTTAAGTAGTATATATTATAATTTATTTATTACTAGTATATAATAATTAAATATTTATATTAAAAAGCACAAATATAATAATAGTTTAAGTGATTATTTAAATATTTAAATGTCTTTAAACTTTTATTATTATTTTTGTTGGTTTGTTTATAACATTTATGAATAACATTAGATGTTCATCAATGATTTTTTTTTTTTAATATCTACGAACAAAATACTCCCTCCGTCCCCTTTAAAGAGGGTATTTTTTCTATTTTGGGTGTTCTTTTACACACATGGAACCCACACACATCCACTAATACAATTAAAATATGAGACTCACACTCCCACTAATACAACTATCCACTACACATTAAATAATAATACTCCTTAATCTACGTGCCAAAAAGCAAAAGACCCTCTTAGTGAGGGACGGAGGGAGTATATGTTTATGAAAATAAAAAAGTTATCTTACGTTTTCGTGAATACAATTACGAGTCTTAACAAATAGTCTCAGGTCGAGGTCGAGTTCGATATATATATATTTTTTAATGAGTTCGAGCTCGAACTCGAGTTCAATTATTCCTTAACAAACAATACTAAGTCTAATAGTGTTCGACTTGACTTGATTCGATTATATTGTAAAGGTAATATCTAACATTAGAAACTTCAAGAAAAAGAAATTAATGTTTCAACTTTGAAGTAATAATTGAACTAAGAAGATTAAAAACAAAAATCTCTTGAAATACATGCAATAATTGAGAAGACCAATATATTAGTTACGTATAAGTCGTTGCACCAATGATAAACCTAATCCATAGAGTCTAATATTTTGACCTACTTCGTTCATCGTCTGAATATTTTTTCTACTTAGAAATTTCACGCATTCATATTGCAAATTTCACTAACATGTAAATAATACTGATGTTTGTTTGAGAATTAATTGGAATTTGAAAAGGTATAAATGATGACAATATGTGTCTATTTTTAAAATTGGTAGTGAGTTTTAACATCCTATATAAATTAATGCTAGGTGAATTAGTGATGCTTATAAAAGGGCAGTAATTGATGTGAGATAAGAAATGAGAAATGAAAAAGAAAAAAAAAAAAGAAGCAAATTATTCATTGCACCTTGATTTACATACATTTGAATTTTACTCGTATAAAAATTACACTTCAAATTTAATTAACTAATACTATTTTAAATGAAAATTATTAATTTTAATCAAATTCTAATATGGTGATTTTTTTTGTTCTTATTTAAATAATTAATATTTTAATTTAGTACCAACACAAGCTAAAAAAATTCCCTTCGTCCGTGTTATCTTGAAATAAAATAAAAATATTTGTGTTTACAAAACGGGTTAAAAAATTATAAAGCTTGGTTTCACGAATTTGTTGTATTATGTATTAATTAAGTTTTTACATATGAAAAATTTTATATTTAAAAAATTTAAATTAGTACTCCATCAGTCTCATTTCAGATGACACACTTTATATTTTGAGTTGTTCCACAAAAGTTTGCACATTTCTATAAAAAGCAAAAAGTAAAAAATAATCACACTTCCTAATACACTTTATTTACAAAAAAAAATAATCTCTACCTAACATACTTTATCATTTATTTATTACAAAAATATCATTATCCCTAAAAGTTATCACTATCTTAATCTCCGTGCCGGAATTGGGGGTGCAATCTTTTGTGGGACGGAGGGAGTATTTTTTTTTAATATAATCTCAATAAAAAATATGAAGAAATTATTTTGAAAAATAATTTTTTATCTTCTCCCTCAGTTTCGAAGTACGCTTTCCATTATTGTTTTACGTTATTTAAGAAAAATTGTTCTTCTTTTTTTTTACTTTAGAAAGTATATATTGTAGTATTTTCAGAAAATATAAAAAAAATAATGGTATGTATATGATAAAGAAGTGACAAATTTGAAATTAAAATAATTTTTTAAGTTGTTTGAGTAAAGTGATGTTACCTTTTTTGGCGTGAAAAATATGAGATGGAGGAAGTATTAAGGAGTAAAATAAAATTTAAATGTACTATACAAATATTCACAATAAAACAAGCTTTATTATTGTAATAAGTACTCGTCCTAAAATTAAGTTTACCATTTTCTAATTTCTTCATCTCACAATAAAATTCACTTTCTAAAACAAAATTCTTTATATATCCAAAACATGATCAAAAGTAGAACCTAATTTCATCATTACAATACACACAACGTAATTCATACACTATTTATTATTTAAAAATATACTCTCTCCGTCTTATTAATACGTATCTATTTTATCATTTAGTCCGTTTCATGACAAAGTATTAATTTATTTTTTAAATTGATGTGACCAAAAAAATACTCCCTTCGTCCGGATTCAATGATGCCATTTGCTTTTGGACACGGAGATTAAAGAGTATTGTTATTTAATGTGTAGTGGGCAGTTGTATTAGTGGAGATGTGAGTCCTATTTTTTAGTTGTATTAGTAGATGTGTGTGGATAAAAAAGAATATGAGACCCTTGGGGGCGGACGCCCAAAATGGAAAAATGATACCCTTGAAAGCGGACGGATGAAATATATTATTATACTCAATCCACTATACATAAACCACACGCTCAATATTAATATAACTACACACTACACATTAAAATAATCCACAACATATTAATTTATTATACTTTTTAATCCACATAAAAAAATAAATAGTTACACTTATAGAGAATGGGGAAAGTATTATACAACGTGATATAATTTAGGTAAACCTTAAACTTTATTTACGCTTCTAGAGAATGGGGAAAGTATTACACAACGTGAAATAATTTAGGTAAACCTTAAACTTTATTTTGGAAGAGATGGAGTATAACACAACTTGAATATTCCACAGTGGCAGCCTTTTGTTATTGTGGCCATCAAAATTATAACAGAAATCATGCATACTTCCTCCCTCTTTCTGCTGATAGATTCACTCTATTCCTTCTATTCGGTTGTTTAACAAAAAAATTTGACCTTCTTGAAAAGATAAAAGAGTCAAAATAATCAATCTTTCTCGTACATTTTATTTATAAAAAAATTATCCCTATTTAACACACATAACATATACTTCACTTAATCCTTTATTTTTATTAACAAAAAATGAAAAGAAAATTATCATAATACTCCTAAAACTGTCAATTTTTTTAATCTCCATATTAAAGGAAAATGCAAACTATTGAAAGATGGTGGGAATAATTAATTTTATTTTATAATAATAATAATAATAATTTTATTATTATTATTTATTAACTTATTTATTTTTAACATTATAACTCAGTATTTTGATATATTTGAAAATTTGAGTGAGAAAAAATATCATTTATTGAAGTATGATGAATAATACATTAAAATATGATTTAGAGTGTTAAAATATGATTCATTAATATATAATTTTAAATAATGAATTATGTTATAACACTCTAAAATTATATTTTAATGCATCAGTCCATCATACTTTTGTAAATCATACTTTAATTACTTAGTACTACTTCCGTTGCGCAAAAAGATACGTGCTTCCTTTATAAAGAAAGGTACGCGCTTCTTTTAGGAATAATACACTTTACTATTATATAATAATCATGTTTTAATTATTAATAGACCAAGATCACAATTCACAACTCATATCACATTTCTCATGAGAAAGTATTCAAATTAATTTAGCTTTCATTAAAAGATTCTTTGTACGTGGAGACATTACATATATTTAATAAATAAATAATAGATAGAATAGAGAAATAATATAGGTGATTCCATTTAATTATATATATAGAGAGATGGAAAAATAGTATGAATGCACAAACCTAGATGTTATATTACGGTTTAGTTTTTTTATTTTATTTTTATTTTTAGGGTTTATTAAAATTTCTATATATATTTTTTATATACTTCCTCTCCATTCCAAAGGTGTTGACACCTCTTTTTTGGCACAGAAATTAAAGAGTATAACAATTTAATGTGTAATAAATTAAAGATATATAATATTTTAATGAATAGTGGATAGTTGTATTCGTATTTTTTTTTTTTGAAAACAAAAGCTACATTAGATAGCTTGAATATCAGTTTCAACATAGTTCAAAGCTACATCAGAGCGCTAAGAGAAAAGAAATGAGAAGCACAAGTAAAAACATAACAAGCTAGAGTATGAGCAACCATATTGGCCTTTAGTCTTATCCAACTGTAGAAAACATCCCTTATCTGTGAATTTTTTCTTTGGATATTCCGTAATACCCTACCAAGATAGGTAAAGTTTGGAGTCTGATTCATAAGGGAATTGACAACAATTTGAGAGTCTGACTCCATCATGATCTCCTCATATCCACGTTCAATAGCAATGTCAAGACCTCTTTCCACAGCTAAGGCCTCTGCTACCTCTACCTCATAAATTCCAGAATATCGTTCAGCAAAAAACCAAAGAACTTCTCCATTATAGTTCCTCGCCACCCCTACAATCGCCGCACCACACCCACTTCTGACAGATGCATCAATATTCAACTTCAAGCTTGTGCCAACAGGAGGTCTCCACCCAATATCTTTGTTGAATAGACCTATTGAGTTTCCATGCAACTTAAAGCTTCCATATATTGCTGGCGATGGGCTAACCCTTTTTGTTGTAATTCATCAAGTGAGAACCCTTTTCCCCTAAAGACATATTCATTCCGTCCCCACCAAATAAACCATAGAAAGGTAGCAAATAAGCTTCTTTCCTCTTCATTCAAGATTTTCAACAAAGACTCAACCCAATCTTGTATCGGCTCCTCTGTCAAGTATTTGGCAAAAGGTGAGTTCATCCAAAAATTATAAATCCAACTACAATCTCGCAAGGCATGATCTATAGTTTCAATCTCAGTACCACATCTCATGCATATTGGGTTGATATCAATAAAATGGCTTATAAGATTAATGGCAGTTGGCAAGATATTATGTATAACACGCCAAACAAATATAGTAATCTTAGGCATTGTGTTTAAGCCCCAGACCTTACCCCACTTAATTTGTTCGACTCACATTCGGTTACATTCACTAAAAAAGAAAAATGCATCAATTTCTGTGGGATAACCCAAAAAAGATAATATTTCAATTTCTTTAGGACAAATGGAGTATTCATCATAATTAAATGAATTAATTTGTATTTTTATTAAAGGGCAAAACCTCTGTACAATTAAATGTATGGAGCTAGATACGTACACACATATCCGATTGATTGTTGTTAAATTCATCTAGTTTTTAGGTAGTTTTTGTGTTTATTTCGTGTGCTTTGTGTAGCGTTTTCAGTTCTTAATTAATTTTGAAAATGATGAAAAGTATGGAAATGATCTCATTATGTTTGTGAACAGGTGTTTAGGTAATAAAACAAGTCAAAATGGAGGAAGTAGTGCAAAAACGAGCTTAGGAATCAATTTTAGGAGCTTTTTAGAGATTGCAAGAGTGATCTACATTCTATTTATCTTGTAAAGGAGTTTAGGTGGAATATGTGAATGTCTTTATTACCTTTGTCCATAAGAATCAATCTTACTCCTCTTTAATCCCTTTCATCCATGTGTGAAGCGAACTTGCTTTCTTGTTTTAGTTTGCTACTTCTTAGATAAATTCACTTGTGTTACTTGTTATTATCAATCAAATCAATTTCTATCGCTTTTATAAAATATGATTGAATACAAATTCAAATATATTTAGAGTTAATATCTCCCATTAATTGATATTTTAACTTGGTCATCTTAAACTACTACGATAGAATAAACTTGTGCTATTCACTCGTAAAAAACTTGTGATCACCAATCTGACATCCTAAAGCAAATACCCTATGATATAAAAATTAATACCATTAATTTAAAAAAAAATAAAAAAATTAATTTTCTTAGCCAATGAAAAATTATTGCATATCAACCAAATACATTTTTTAAATAATTAAAAAAAATACTTATTAATTAAAATAAGTATTTTTTTTTAAAAAAATATAATACCTCAAACATCCTTGTGCATCGAATAAGAAACCAACGTGTATTGAAGTGCAATAATATTACTACTTTACTCATTTAGTTTGAGGTTTATTATGTTATCTTCTTAAAATTTCTATAATCAATTCATTAAATAAAAATAATCGATTAATATGCACCATATAAACTCTACATTGATTGCAGGGAGAGAGGATATATAGAAAAATTATTAAAATGAAGGGACATTCAAGTTCAACCCATATTAAAGAGTTAGAAGGACCATGTGAGTTGTGACCATAGGTTACACATTAAATTAAACTAGGTCTAAATTGTTGTTTAGACCTACTAAAAATCATTAGGACATACTATGTACTAATTCAATTACAGTTAAAGAGAGTTTAGCATAGCCATTAGCCAATAGGGTACGTAGAGCTAAATTAGCAGCTATGCATATCTAATCAAACTTAACCCACCCCACCCCCACTCCCAATTATGGACCCAATAATACACCGATCATTTCACACTAAATTAATCACCCTAATTATTGATCTACGTATTAATAATTTTATATATACATATATGTATATATATTCAATTAATTCTCTAATTATATATAAGGACCACTTTATTTTTTGTTTTCCAATACTTTAATTTGGTGAAAGAATTATACGTAAAATTATGTGAATGCTCACAAATTCCCCGACCACTGATAATCTACAGCCCGTTCTTACACTGCTAGCTAGAATATTACGTGTCTAAATTTCATTTATATATGCATGATCATTTATTTAATTATGTAATTTATTTATTTATTGCTGGAGTAGTTTAGTTTAATTGGATTTTTATTTTGTTGAAATCAATTCTGGGATGGATGAGTTTTAACAGTAGCTAGTCGTTTATGGATATGGTCCAACACTGTTCATGATTTGTCTTAATGAAGTATTTAATCTTTCTTTTAATGAAGTATTTAATCTTTCGTGACCGACTCAATGAATTAAGAGTTTTCTTTTGTAAATTCGATTCCAAATGTAATTTGTACATTTGATTTTGTTCAAAGTAAAATTTTTTAATCGAAAATGTAACAAATCTAAGGATATGGAGTATAAAATAATACTCATATGACTCAAGCCACAACTGCAAAATGACTATTGCGTTGGAATAATACCTATACACGTTAAACCTAAAGAATAAAATAGTAGTAATACTCCCTCCGTCCCATTTCAAATTACACACTTTTCATTTTGGATTGTCTCACAAAAGTTTGTACATTTCAAAAAAAAAAAACAAAAAGTAAAAAATAATCACCCTTCCCCCATACACTTTATTTACAAAAAAAATTATCTCTACCTAACATATTTTGTCATTTATTTATTACAAAAAATACCATTATACCCCTAAAAGTTATCACTTTCTTAATCTCCGTGCCAAAATTAAGGGTGCAATCTTTTGTGGGACGGAGGGAGTATTATATATTTCCTTTTCATTTTGATTTGTCTCATGTAAAAGCTTACATTTCTTTTTTTTTTATCAAGTTTGGCCTGTACAAAATAATTAATTATTTCATATAGGACCCACACACAATACTCATATACCTATCCACTTCATATTAAATAGGGTTAATTTCTAAAAAATTCACTACCTTATTGGGAGTTTTCAAAACTATCATGACTTTTTATTTTTGTTAATTCAATACACGATCTATTTAATAGTTTCAATCTTATCACGACCTTTTATTTTTTTCAATTCAACACAAGATCTATTTAATATTTTCAATTCTATCTCAACTTTTATTTTTGCAATTTAATATACCACTTATTTCATATTTTCAATTCAATTCATTATTATTATTATTATTATTAAAAGTTATTTAAAAATTAGAATAGAACAAATATTTTTTCCTTGTTATTATAGTAAATTCATGGCCGTAATTAATTTGTAATAGAAAATTATTTTAAAAAATTGACCTTTTATAAAATTATGTTTTATTGTAATGAATAATTTCTTTTAAAAATGTTTGACTTTATTACTATTATTCTAGTGAATTCAAAATTGTAACAGAAATATTATATAAATGAAATTATTTATTGAAAATAAAGATTTTATAAAGAATGAAATTAGTAATTAATTTGAGCTTTAGAAAAAATAAATGGAGTATTAATCCCATTATATAATATTACAGCCATGAATATACTATAATAAAAGGAAAAAAATTATTATTTTAATTTTAAATAACTTTTTATAATAATAATAATAATGAATATAATTGAATTGAAAATATGAAATAAATGGTGTATCAAATTGCAAAAATAAAAGTTGTGATAGAATTAAAAATATTAAATAGATCATGTGTTGAATTGAAAAAAATAAAAGATTATGATATAATTGAAACTATTAAATAGATCGTGTATTGAATTGACAAAAATAAAAATTCGTGATAGATTTGAAAACCCCAATAAGGTGGTGAATATTTTAGGAATTAACCCTATTAAATATTATTTCTCTAATATTATACTCCCTCCGTCATATAATACTTTTCACGTTTACTGTTCCATGTTGTTTTAAAAAGTTGCACTTTTTGACCAATTTTATTGATTTTGGAGGGTATTGTAGTATTTTTAGGTAATAAAAAAGTATAAAGTAATGAGATGTGTGTGAAAAAGGAGTGATAAAATTGAAATTAAAGTAACTTTTGAGGTTGTTAGATAAAGTGATGTTTCCTTTTTTGAGGTGTGAAAGATTTTGTGGGACAAACAAATGAGGAAAGTATGAAAGATTTTATGAAATGGAGGAAGTATCTCTTAATCTACGTACAAAAGCAAACATAAACGTTAACGCGGGACGGAAGGAGTATATATTAAACTAAGATAAGTAATACTCCATCTATTCGATTTAAATGTCTATATTTATTTTCTGTTTGGAGATTAGAGAATACTACTTCCCTTTGTTCCGCAATAATGATTACATATTTTTAATATGAGCGTTCTACTTTAATAATTATAATTTTTTTTTGTATAAGAGTCACACAAAACAATTAATATATTTATATGGAGCTCATATTCAATACTAATACAACTACCTATTATATATTAAAATATTATTATATCTTTCAAATCACTATACATTAAAATACTAAATTTCTTAATCTCAATGCAAAAAGCAAACGTAATCATTGAGACGGGATGAGGGAGTATAGTATTTTAATATGTAGTGGGCATATATTAGTTATATACCCACTAGTTATATGAATATTGTTACAATTTACTAAATAGGCAAATTAATATTTTTACATTTTTCTCTTTGGTAGATAGAATAATCCACACAAAATAATTAATGTATTTCATTTGAGGCACATGCATAACACTAATTTATAATGGCAAAAGCTCATGCGCCCCCAGGGAAACTGTGTTCCCAACCCTCCCCCTTCATATTCTATTTAACCATTTGTATTGCTAGGGGTTTAAATTGAGTTTGGGAATAAAGGGGCACGGTATCCCCGGAGGCACAAGAATCTCACTCATTTATAATTACCCACTATATATTAATTAAAATATTATATTTTTCAACCGGCCCATTACACATTAAAATACAATCTTAATATATACTCTAATTAGGAAGTAGTTTTCTATTTTTATTAATATAATAATTTTTATTAATTAAAAAAAATAAAATTTTAATTTATAAAATTTAGAATATTAAACAATCGTATTACATTTACGTCATGTAATTGAATGAATTTATGAACAGGGTAGAGATAAAAAAAATATAAAAGAAAATAATTAGAGTCGGTGGTCTCGCGCAAGTTAATAAGCCCATCCTAAGGATTTGTTTATTTTTCTTAGCCGTTGTGATCTATCCCTTGTTCGTATTAAATTTCATTTCATCATGTTTTAAATAATAGCTCTGATATATAGTTGGAAATCTAGTAGTTTTATATAATTTAATTGGGAAAATAGATTTTTTCGTCTGTTAACTTTGTCCAATTTTGAATTTAGTCCATAAATTTTTCACTTTTTGAAAATCGTCCATTATATTTGCAAAATTTTGAAAATCGTCCATTATATTTGAAAATTTTGAAAATGGTACATCATGTTTACCAAGTTCAACAAAATCGCCCGTTTCAACAGGTCATTAGCAGGTTATTCTAAAAGATAAAAATAAAAAATATGTAAACATATATATATATATATATACTATTTTACAAAAAATGGCCCCCACTAAGAATTTATATTATACTCCCTCCGTCCGTTCGAAAGAGGGCATTTTGCTTTTGTGCACGTTGATTAAGAAGTATTGTTATTTAATATGCAGTGGGTAGTTGTATTAGTGGGAGTGTGGACCCCATATTTTAATTGTATTAGTGGGTGTGTGGATCCCATCTGTGTAAAAAATGAAGTGACCCTCTTTGAAACGGACGACCAAAATGGAAAAAAGACCCTATTTCGAGCGGATGGAGGAAGTATCAATATTTAGTTAAATTTGCTCCACTTTAGTATTGAGATTAATATTATTTGTTTGGTATACGGAAGTGAAAAATAAAAAGTGAGATAAAATTGGTTAAATAAAAATATGATATAAATTAATTGGAGTGAAAATATTCAAATGACCTGCTAAAGGACCAAAATGTTGAATTTTATGAAGTTAATGGACTAATTTCAAAATTGTTATAAAATTAACGGACTAATTTTAAAATTGAAAATGTTAATGGACTAATTTCAAAATGAGTGAAAGTTAACGGACGAAAAAATCTATTTTCCCAATTTAATTTAATTTAATTTAATTCTTTTGAAATAATTTTATAATTTTTAAATTCTCATAAAAATAGTAATTTCTATTTAAAAATATTTAATTTACTAATTCCATGGAATGAGATTAAAGCTTTTACACAGTTATGAGATAAAATTGATAAAAAAATATTATTATTTTGTACGAAATCAAAACAAAACTGATAAATTTTAGACGAAAATGAATACGATTTATGGTTTAAATTACTGCATTAAAATTTTAAATTAGATCTGATTAATTTATATTGAGCCCAACAAAACAGCGTTGGTTGGGCTGTTCGAGTGTTCAAATGTGTATATTTATTTAAGAAGTATTATTTTATTTATTTTATTTTATTTATAAAATAATATTTTCTCTATATGTAGTTTTGTCTTTTACAATTAAAGCGAGCGATTTTGTCTTTTATATTTAAAACGAGTTCTTGTATGTTGAATTTATTATATACATGCAACATAGTATTTGTTTATTATATTTATATATATTTTATATATGGGCGAATATATCAACGGATTACATTACTAATTCGTTGTTAAACTAATTTAATAATGGAATTAAGGTTTAATCAACGGAATATATCATTGCTAAAAAAGTTTATTTTAGTATATTTTATGTGCCAAATCGTTAGATAAACGATATGTAGAAAAGAGGAAACTATACCATAAACCTTAAACTCTACGAATAATGGTTGGATTTATTTCCCCACTTACGTGTCAATCACTTAACGTGTGGGACAGAAGATGATGCACAAAACTATACCATAAACCTTAAACTTTACGGGCAATGGTTGGATTTATTTCTCCCAATCACTTAACACGTGAAATAAAAGATGATGTATAAAAATGACGTAGAAGATCGGTATTCACTCCAGTCACGAATCTATAAGTAATCGTTAAAAATGAATGCCGTAAAAAGAGGACCTCCTAAATAAGGAAATTTGGTGCTCCACATGATCAAGTGGATGAATCTAGAATATTCCAAGAACACTTGGTCCAATCAGCCAACTTCGAATGAAAAATTACAATTTATTAAAATTTGATATTTTTTATTTACACTAATGATAATTCATCATTCTAAAATTTAATTATATATATATATATATATATATATATATATATATATATATATATATATATATATATATATATATATATATATATATATATATCAAAGAGTAATATCAAGATGTATGATGAATTTGAGTGCAGGAAATAATTTGTCTTTATACTCGTTTATTACTAATGCATCCATTTTGTCATTTTTTATTGTTCACTCTTAAAGTATTCATTTTCTCTTTTTAGCAAAAGGATTCATACATGGCCCACCACTCCCAACCAGTCTCCATTAATACAATTACTCACCTTATATAAAATAATAATATTATTTAATTCACGTGCAAAAAACAAATAGATACGTTTGCGATGGATGGAGGGAGTACTTATTAATTACGTACAAATAGAAGATGGATTAAGCCTATTTTATTTTTTAATTTAATTCGAGTTCCTAAAGATGTAAAAATATGGATTGAAAATTTACCTGAAATCATAAATTACAAGTATAATTTGAATTTTATTTTGGATTATTAGGCCGGCCCATATTGAGCATTAGGGATTCATTTTTGTATGTTGGAGTTAGATGTTAATTTGAATTGTATTTGGATTTTTTGTGTTATTTTGATACATTATCTCATGTGGCAGATCATTAGATGGACGACACGTATGAAAGAGAAATTACATTTTTTATATTATATTATATAACTAGTAATACGGGGGAGAGATGATTCAATGACACAGAAATCGCGAGCTCGAGTGCTCGACTATATTTATATAAAATAAATTACTAGTAATCTAATCAAGTATCAAAATATTCATTCAAAATCATTCCATAAATTTAATAAGTCAAACTGACCTCAAACCTTATTAACTTCGTATACTTCATGAAAACAAATTCATATTTCAAGCCTATAAATAAGCTCGCCCAAGTTTTTTAATTGAGTTTTGAACAATTTCGCAAACATATTTTTGCAATTTATAATAAACTCTAAAATATAATAATCTAACTAAATTCCAACGAGTTTATTAATAGACGAGCTAAGTTATTCATGAACTCACTATTATACTATACATTCCGATTGAACTCAAGCCACTGCAAATTAGACTCGGATTCCAGTTCTCACTACAAGAAAACGGGAATTTATTGATGAATTTTTTTCATTGCTAACCCTTAATTTCCATAGCTAGATCGTATTAATAACGAATTTTACTTAAGTTCTACTTTACTACATCACTAACTGTATCGCGCCAAACACACGAATTAAATTGTACACAATAAATTTTGAATAATATGAAACAAAATTAAATTTAGGAAGAAAGTGAGCATGATTTATATATAGATTTAGATGGGTGTAATTGATAAAAATAAAGCATGAATTAGAGTATTCACATGGATGGATCCAAAATGGGGCTCCTATACTCTACTCCCTCATCTTCTTAATTGGACATGACACATCACATTGAGAAAAAGAGGTGCCCTCCCCTAAAAGAAGACTTTGCTGGTGGGCCAATTTTAGGGTCTTCTATTAGGACCACTGTACCCTAAATTAATCTTTTTCTCTCTCTCTCTCCTCTTTTCCTTGTTTAGTCTATTGCTATTGTAAGAGAGAAAATCCTTGCTTTCTAACTCCTATAAATTATGCTCCAAATTGTCACATGATCATTATCACTCACTCTCCCTTTTCTTTTATTAATTTACCTAAGTCATATTTTTCAGAGTTGATAATCTCTGTGTCAGAGTTTCTGAGACTTTGAGGTTGAAAATGGTACAAAGTAAGAAGTTTCGAGGTGTGAGACAACGCCACTGGGGTTCTTGGGTGTCAGAGATTCGTCATCCACTGCTGTAATAATCTCTCTCTCTCTCATCATTGGCAAAATGTTTCAATATATATTATATGCGTGAGAAAACCCCAGTGATCAACATGTGTTTTCTTGATATGTAGGAAGAGGAGGGTGTGGTTGGGGACATTCGAGACGGCGGAGGAGGCGGCGAGGGCGTACGACGAGGCTGCCATTCTCATGAGCGGCCGGAACGCGAAGACTAACTTCCCCGTTCCGGCCAGCCACGACAATGGCAGCGATATCTCGCCCTCGTCGTCCTCCTCCTCCTCGAATATTAATTCGAGAGCAGCTTCCCTCTCCTCCATCCTCTCCGCTAAGCTTCGGAAATGCTGCAAATCGCCGTCGCCTTCGCTCACCTGCCTCCGGCTCGACACTGAGAGCTCCCACATCGGCGTGTGGCAGAAACGGGCCGGGTCAAGATCCGACTCCAATTGGGTCATGACGGTTGAGTTGGGGAAGAAGAAGAAGGAGCAGAATCCCGCGGTGGCCGAGAACTCTCAGTCGGCCACCGCGGCCACCGGAGAAGGGTCAATGCAGATGAGTGGAGAAGTGATGATGAGAGATGGGATTGATGAGGAGGAAAGAATTGCACTGCAGATGATTGAGGAACTTCTCAACAGGAATTAATTACATACAGATATGCATGCATATTTATTTAATTAAACTTTATAATTAATTACCATATACTATTAATCAAGAACATTCATGTTTGATTAATTATAAGTATAGTGGGTGTGACAAAGGGTTCAAAGATGTAGTCACGTACGTACAGTGTTACTGTTACATTACATTATATTATATTATAAATGAGTGGTGGTAGATATATATTAATGTCAATCTCTATATAAAGGGAATTATGTTATACGATGGCTTCAATTCCCTTTACATAAATAGGGGTTTTAGAAATGAACTGTCAATTGTGTATAGGAAATTGTGTTGCTCATTTGTACACATAATGTGATGTGATCTGTTGTGTAAGTGGGGCTGTGTTTAATTATTAATATTTAGTGTTCAATTAATTAAACTTTAACTAGATCTTAAATTAATCTTTTGATTTTTCAATATATAAAACTATATAAAACTCTTTCTGTTTTGCATATTGCATGGGCTCCATTTTTTGTTTCTTTCTGGCTTAACAACTTGCTTTCGATGTTGCTGTCACAAAATCCCAATAGTATAATGTACGTCATCACCTAATTACTTTTATTTATTTATTTATATATACATATTTAATTTATATTCATCCCCACATTTAATGAGTAATCAATTGAGGGGAAGCCTTCCATAACCATTACACTCTGTGCAATGTTACTATTTATCCCCTTTAAAATTAGAATTATTTTATGATTAATTAGATTTATTGCATTTTCGTTCTAGAAGATTTATCGTTGATTTTGTTTATTTTATTTTATTTATTTTATTATTATTATTTTTTTAATCGTTGATTCATTTTAAGTAAATTGATCATTTTTATTTTATCCTTATTGGTGCGATTTATTCTTTATTTTTTGGACTTATTACTTTCCACATTTTAGAGTTGTTAACGGGCAATTATAATTAAATGGGTCAACCCAAGTATAAATCTTTCTAGATTTTTTTTTAATATTTTGTGTGATATCTCTTGTAACACATTTTTAGATGACTAACATATAAGAGAGAGAAATAAAATTATACCCTAAGTCAGTTATAAGTAAGAATTGAATTTCTCAAACTCACCACATGTCATTCTATAAGGAGAAATTATCGAAAATATTACATCAAAGTGTCACGGGACATTTCGTATCATAATTTATACAACCAAGTGCACAAAAGACCCATTGGTGTTAGACATGAATTTTATTAAAAATTAATAAAAGTTATGAGATACAATAATGATGAGTAATGATGAGAATAGGATCAATTTATACTCCTGATTAACATTAGGATCAATTTATACTCCTAATTAACATCAAGAACTACTAGTGTTCTATGAATGAGGGGTACTGTACACCATTCTTATTTATGAATTGAAAAGGTAAATATTCTAAATTTTACAAATAAATATTAAACATAAGGATATATAAAACAATGCAAGAAATACCTTTGCTAAAAGAAAACTTATAAATGTGATTTTGAATTGAGTATGTACATAGTTCATTTTTTATTTCTTTCTATTTCTAATATTAAAGAGAGAATCTTTATAATTTCTTTCATTTTTTATTTCTTTCTATTTCTAATATTAAAGAGAGAATCTTTATAATTTCTTTCAGTACTGGCAAAAAAATCGATTCCACTTTTAAATTACTGTTTTTATTGTAATTAACGAAAAAAAGAAAAAAAATAAAAAAAAAACCTAAATGAAGCACTAAAGATAATAGATTAATTATTTATGCTTTAAAATTTTACATAAGAAAATTTATTTTAAGGTATAATGTCGATATCATCTGAAAATGTGTATTAATGTTGAGTTTCAATGTCACCAGCTAGTAATTGGGATCCACGTACGTACGAACTCTTAACAAACTCCAATAAAGTCTAAATAATAAATAAGAAATGTTTCTTCCGCCTCCCAAAATATTTCACAATTTCCTTTTTTATTCGTCCCTCAAAGTATTTCACATTTTATTTTTACTAAATTTGGTAAATAAATACATCATAATGATACTCACTTTTACACACATCCCAATATAATACTTACTTTTTCACATCTCCTAACAACTTTACACACTTTTTTCGTCAAATCAACTAAAATATATATTCTCTTTCTTACTTTATATATAAAAATACAAAATTTTCTTAAACCCAATACGTGAAATACTTGCCGGGACGGAGGGAGTAAAAAATAATAATAAAAAATTCGCGACACTAAGTACATTATGACACCTTTAGATGTACGTAGCACTTGTGTGAGATCGTTTCACGTAAGTTATTATGTGAGACGGATAAAAAGTGATAACATTATTATTACTTTTGCTAAAAAATATTACTCCTATTACTTTTACTATAAAATGCTACTCCATCCGTCCCACGAATACATTCGCAATTTCCATTATGGTCCATTCCAAGAATACTTTCACCCCCCTAAAAATGGAAACAATACACAATATCAATAATCTTACAATACTACAATATTACAAAAAAATGCCACATTATTTTTATACACAATCTAGTCAAAGTCAACTATATCATACACTTTATTCTATCAAATTACCAAAATACCCCCTCTCTTTCTTACATTACACTAACAAAAAATTACTTTTCTTAAACTCAGTACCAGAGAATATGCGAATGTATTCATGGGACGGAGGGAGTATTACTTTATATTTATAATATAAATTGTTCATGAAATAGTTCATTACACCATTATCACTTTTCATCGATTGAGTATCACTTTTCGTTAATGATATTATCACTTTTTATCCCTTACAGCGATACTGAGAAAAACTACTCCAACTTTTTATTAATTAATTAACGAATGAGGGTAATGTAGTTTTTATTAGACAATTACTCCTACTAAATTTTAAAATATGTTAGTAATAATTTTGGAATTGAAATGTATTTTGAGATTTGGAAATTGATATATCCCTCCGCTCTCGAAGATTGTTCACTTTTTTCTTATTAATTCGTCCCACATGATTATTTATCCTAAAAAAAGAAATATTATTTTAATCTAACACCTCAAAAATATAAATTAATTTACAAAATATCATCTGTTCTTTCCACACATAACATACTTTATACTTTATTTATTACATAAAATAATACAATACCCAAGTCAATAAAATTAATCAAAAATTTTTTTCAATATCCGTTGTATAGTGAAGATGACCATTAATTTTTAGGGACAGAAAGAGTAATATTTTATTTTTTTTGAAGATAAAGTTTATCGTGAGATATATGAAAAATAAAAAAATGTACAGTTCAAAAATTCACTGTTAGGAAACATAAAAGCGTAAGCGCTGAATGGCCCAAGGAACACAATATTTTATTGATAGTTGCTAGCTACGTGGATCATTTGTGGTCATGACTATGGATGTATAAACAACACTAGCATAATATTTATATATAACACTACTATAACATAATTTTTTTTTTACTTTTATTGTTTTTAATTTACCAATCTTTAAAAGTATAGTTTTTTTTTTTAAATAAATCTTTAAAAATATAAAGATTTGCGCAGAAAAAAACATTTCTCTTTCTCTATATATATAGTGGTAGGCAAAAGCTTGTGTGTCTTTGGAGACACACCGTAACCTATGATTATGGAAATACAAAAATTTAATACTAGTTATTTTTGTGTTCTCATGAAGGCACGGAACAACTCATAGTGTTATTATTTTCTTAATTCACTTTGGGAAGAATGCCAAGGTAGAGTACGAAAAATAAGAAAATTTGTATTTTTGTCCGGCTAAAACTTGCCAGCACCTAGGGGCACTATGTCCCCAAATTTCGTATTTTTTGCAAGTTATACCTTTTCGTATAAGAAAGTGTGCCCTTTTTTTTTCTTAAAAAAAATTAATAAAAAATTTATACTATTCATATTTCACCTGATCTTTTTATAAAAAAAATTATACTCTTATTAATTAAAGTGTATATTCTTTTAAAAAAATTGTACCTTTACACATTTTGTGCACCACTCTTTTTTTACCCCACTAAAAATGAAACATTTAATAAAGTATTTTGTTCGTATTTTTGTGTACTCTGCCTAATATATATATATATATATATATATATATATATATATATATATATATATATATATATATATATATATATATATATATATATATATATATACTATAGCAGAAACTTTTCTTGTTGACGTGTCGTCTCCAGAACACTCTAATGTGACGTGTAATTTTTTGGATTTTTTTAATACTCTTTTTAATATTTTCCTTATTTAAATTTAATTTGCTTCCTTATTTAATATTTTCCTTTTTATTAAATAATGTGTTTCTTATTTTTAATAATGACTAAATTTTCAATATTTTATTTATTTATTTGGGTATCATTAATTAATTCATAATCTTTTAATGCAATAAATTAATTAATATCAAATCAAATCATATATATAAAGGGAAAAAGAATATTCCATATAATATTCTTTCACATCCCACCTATAAATATAAATAAGACTTTTTGGTTATTCATCTTAAATATACACATTCGATTCTCCAAGAGGAATATGAGCTTTCTTCAAGTTCCTCTGGAAAATTGATTAATGAAAGTATAAAAATTTATTTCGATAGAGAGAATCAAGTAGAGATTCGATCTACTTCTAAATAATCGATTGATTCAAGTATTTTTGAATCAATTTACCACTTAAGAATCTATTCTTCAAGAGGAAGAAAATCGATTCAAGTATTATTGAATAGATTTACATCTTAAAAATCTTTAAAATAATGATTCAAGTATTCTTCAAGTGAAAAGATGATCGACGATTCAAATACTCTTGAATCGATTTACCTTTAGAAAATAAGAGGTTAAAAAATTAATTCATGTATAGAATCGAAAACTTAAGTTCTTTGAGTTAAATCATTATTTCATATATCAAATAACAATAAAATTGAGTTTGTAAATATTTGTTAATTTTTTAAATTTAGTATATTTATATTTATTTATTTACATATATCTTAATTATTAAATTATGACATATGAATTATAAAATTTATTTTCTTTAGTTGTTTATATAATTAAAAACTAATAAAATTAAATAAAAAATAAAATTAATAAATTCATTACAAATTTATGAATATTTAAAATAATATTATATATAGATTATATATATATATATATATATATATATATATTATAATAATTTAATTTTAATTAATTATAAAATATTTGACCTTATATATATCTTAAGTATATTATAGCAGAAACTTTTCTTGCTGACGTGTCGTCTCCACATCACTCCAATGTGACGTGTAATTTTCTCAATTTTTTAGATTTTTAAATACTTTTTTTTAATATTTTTCTTATTTACTTTTAATTAACTTTCTTATTTAATATTTTCTTTTTTAAAATAATGTGTTTCTTATTTTTAATAATGATTAAATTTTCAATTTTTTTATTTATTTGGGTATCATTAATTAATTACTAAATCTTTTAATGCAATAAATTAATTAATTAATATCAAATTAAATCATATATATAAAGAAAAAAAAAAGAATATTCCATATAATATTCTCTCTTACCCCACCTATAAATAAGACTTTTTGGTTATTCATTCTAAATACATATATTCGATTCTCCAAGAGGAATAAGAGCTTTCTTTTAAGTTCCTATAGAGAATTGATTTATGAAAGCATAAAAATTTATTTTGATAGAGCTAATCAAGTAGAGATTCGATCTATCTTTAAAAAATTGATTCAAGTATTCTTTAAGAGGAAGAGAACTGATTCAAGTATTTTTGAATAGATTTACATCATAAAAAATAATTTTTTAAGAGTAAAAGGATCGATTCAAGTATTCTTAAATAGATTTACATATTAAGAATTGATATCTTAAGAATTGAATCTTCGAGAGAAAAAAAATCGATTCAAGTATTATCTCTTAAAGAATCAATTAAAGTATTCTTTAATATCTACCTCTAAAGTATTGATTCAAATATTCTTCAAGTAAAAGAGAATCAACGATTCAAATACTCTTGAATCGATTTACCTCTAGAAAATAAGAGGTTGAAAAACTAATTTGAACCGAAAACTTAGGTTCTTTAAGTTAAATCATTATTTCATATCAAATAATATTAAAATTGAGTTTGTAAGTATTTGTTAATTTTTTAAACTTAATATATTAATATTTATTATTTACATATATCTTATTTATTCAATTATGACATATGAATTATAAAATTTGTCTTCTTTAGTTGTTTATATAATTTGACACTAGTAAAATTAAATAAAAAATAAAATTAATAAATTCATTACAAATTTATGAATATTTAAAAGAATATTAGTATATAATTTAATTTTATTTATATTATTTATATTTTTTACATTAGTTTGTTAAAAATAACAATTAATGAAAATAGAATTATTATTATATAGTTAATTAAAAATAATTAAACCATAATCATGAGTAAAAAGTAATACTTCATTTAAATATTATTTATAATGTTTGATCTTAATATATATATATATATATATATATATATATATATATATATATATATATATATATATAGTATAAAAAAGTCTTTTTTTTGCTAACGTGTTATTCATGTATAGACTTACTATTTATTTATTTTTCCTATACACTTTTACTTTAGTATCAATAATTACAATTAATAAATAAATCATTCAAAATAAATAAATTAATTAGTATCAAATCAAATCATGTATTGAAAAAAAATAAATTGAGATTTTTTTATATACTCCTTCCGTCCACCGGAAATGTATACATTTTGCTATTTTGGGCGTCCGCACTAAATGTATACATTTTTCTTTTTAAACACATGGGACCCACACACATCTCTAATATATTTAATATATGCGACCCACACACTCCACTAATATAACTATCTACTACACATTAAATAATAATACTCCTTAATCCATGTGCAAAAGGCAAATATATACGTTTGTGGCGGACGGAGGGAGTATATAATTGATGGAGTATTTATTTTAGACAAATAGTAAAATTAAGGATTTATTACTAAGAGTTACATTGATCAATGTATACTTTGATCGTAACTTCACTTAAATACAATGAAAAAAAGAAATATCAACAACTATATAAATATACAATAAAGAGACAAATTGCCTCTATGTACAAAATTATCCTATGTGGTTGCACATTTGTTTAAATATATGGGAGAGTAATAAATAATTTTCAAATAATTAGAATATATGTACATATATATTAAATCTTTACATGATTTAGTTATACGTTACATTATCAAAAGTCAAATGTTATAATTTGTTGCAAATTCTTTATATTGATGAAAGAAATTGTCTAGCTATAAGAAAAAAAATCTCTTTAATTAATGTTGCTATGTTATATAACACAGATTATTTAATTATAAAAGTAAGAATAATAATTAAATGATCCCGCGTTGTACGCGGGTTTCATACTAATTAATATATATATTTTTTTTTCTAAATTTTAATTTGAATTAATTATAAATTGTACTCTCTTTGTCTGCTTCTAAGTTGTCCATTTTACTATTTTTGGCATTCGATTCAAATGTATCAATTTCTCATATTTAGTAAAATAATACACAATATAGCTCACATTTCCCTCTAATACAACTACCCATTTTACATATAATAATAATACTCCTTAATCCATGTGCAAAAAACAAACGGACACTTAGAACCGGACCGAGAGAGTATATAATATTGTACTCCCTTCATCTCATGAATACATTCACATATTTGGTAGCAAAGAGTTAAAAAAAATTAACTTTTTGTTATAGCGATGCAAGAAAGGAAGAGATATTTTGACTAATTAATATAATAAACACAAATACTCGTGTAAATCGAGTTAACAGTGTAAAACCTGTGATTCATTTTCCAATCTTATAAACCCCATGTATTGTTAGGGTGTTTAAAGTAAGAGGGACTACATGATTTACAAAGGTTTATGATGTAAACTCGATTTACAAGAGACTAACTGTAGAATAAAATGTATGATATAGTTGACTTTGACTAGATTGTGTATAAAAAAAGGTGATATTTTTTGTAATATTATAGTATTGTAAGGTTATTGATATTATGTATTGTTTCTATTTGTATTCTTGGACAAACCAAAATAGAAAGTGCGTAAATATTTTTGAACGGAGGGAGTAGAAATTTTTAATATAAATTTTTAAAGGAAAACAAAAATCTTAGAATAAGAGGAGTGATTCTTATTTTAATATCACCCTACTACTACTACTTATCACTTATTTATCGAGCTAAAAAAATAATAATAACATTAAAATATAATAAGAGGCACAATTTTTATATTCTAGTTGTGCATTTTATATTTGTGACATAAGTCTATTTAATAAATATTCCAATATAAATTTCAAGAAGCAAATATTTATTAAATTTTCCCATAAACGTACGTACGTAGGTACAAGATTCCTTTGGTATCATTCAAAATTTGCTTTAATTATTTACTTCATATTTAATAATACTATACAATAAATTTAATAATTAATAGGAACAATAATCGGGGGAGGGAGCAGCTAAGCTATGAGTCTATGATTTGATACATTAAAGACGCCTAATCAACAAGCTACCTTGGATTAAATTAAAACAGTAGTCTTTTACTTTTACTGTAATTATTAAAGAGAATCCCTAATTTTGTTTCACAACCCTTTTTATTTAATTAATAGGAGTATTTCAAGTCATGGAGTATTAATACTCATCACAGGTTGTTCCAGTAGAGATTTGACCTTTTTAAGTTTTATTTACTAAGAAATAATACTCCCTCCTATTCATATAATATGTCTTTTGACATGTTTTTATCATTATCATATTATAATAGGGCGTTTAAAATTTTTATACCTAAAAAATCCCTATTTATTCATGCTCCGCTTAATAAATTTTTCATTCATTAATTATTCCAGTCTTCTTATATTCCCCATTCAACATCTTTTAAAATCTTTCCAATTCTCATCCACCTACTAAATTATACTTTTAACTCTATATACATACTTAGTTCTATATCCATTATTCATTTGGTGATACACTTATATCAAATATTCTAGTCGAGTTGTTTTATTTTTTTTCATATACGGTTTAATGGCATTTGAATGTGGCATTTGAATGACAACGGAGACTACGGAGTACACCTTGCAAATATTGTTCATTGATATAATTCTATTTCTTGCACACGACTTAAATCAACTTTAATTGGTGTACGACCACAATTTTTTTATCTTTCTCGACCAAATATTCACATGTGTGCCTAGAGGTGTTCTTTTATGAAATTTTCAAATTTTTTATATTGTACGCACATTTTTTATGTTGAACATAATTTGTATCACTTTTGAACATTTTTCTTCAATTTACCATTGACACTTTTTTCCAATAAAGCACGGTAAACTACCCATAGTTCAACATTAGTTAAAACTTTTCTTTTTCTTTCTCGAACAATGCCTATTTTAAATACAAAAAAGAAAAAAATTCAATCAAAAATAAATAAATTATTTTTATGCAAATCTTAAGTTAGAACTAATAAATTTTTATTTTTATGAATATAATACTCCAACAATAGTAATATTCAAGTTAATAAAAATATGAATATAATATTTTAAGACTATATTCATATTATTTATTTTTATGCAAATCTTAAGGAAATAATGACAACTTTTTAGAACTAATAATTTTTTATTTTTATGAATATAATACTCTAACAATAGAAATATTCAAGTTAATAAAAATATCAATATAAAATTTTAAGACTATATATCTAAGTAAAAATTAAAATATTTGATATTTTATTAAATTTGCTTGATATTTTAAGAAGAACAAAATTAATCATTTAATTTATGTTATTAGGAGAGGTTGATTCAAATCTATAATAAAATTAGAATCCATCATGGATGAAGGAAAATGCAAAGATTATTTGCATTGTCATGATTTATAAAATAATTAGTTATCAATTTTTATAGAAAAAAATTAAATTTTAACTAAAATTGTAATTCCCACTTTTTTCAATTGTTTTTGGCTTCATGTTAATTGAAATTCCTCAATTTCTTTTAAATTCCACTATACTAGTTTTATTGTTTGTGAGAGAAGAATTAAAATAATTTTGGATGGGAAATGTCAATTTTTTTTGATCCAGTGTTAATTGGAAATCCCTCCATTTTGCCATCATACTAATTTTTTTGGTTGTGGGATAAGATTTTTTGTGGGGACGAAGTTAATTTCTTTCGTGTATTATTGATAATATAAAATTTTGATTATGCCATCATTAATTAGGGGTAATTTACGGTAAAAAATATTTTATTAATTTTTGTGCATATGTTCAGAACGACATATAAAAAAACAGGAGGAAGTATTACTAAGTCCTAGGGTGGGTGGTATGATATACCAAAGTTTTTGAGCTATACCGTATACCATACCTAAAATATCGGTATTAGAAAAATCATACCTTACCATACCGAAAGTTTCGATATACCTTAGTTCGAGGTATACCGAAACTTCGGTATAAGAAAATGGCATACCATTTTCTTACCGATATTTAAATATTTTCTCCGTCCCACTTCAATCTTTATATATTTCTATTTTTGGAGTTCTATTTTAATTTTTATGTTTTTCTTTTTATGGGACCCACATAAAAGAATTAATTTATCAATATTGGATCTACATTCAATACTAATACACATACACACTTTACATTAAATATTATATTTTTCTACCACCTGCCTATTAAAATACTATACTCATTAATCAACGTGCAAAAAGCAAACGTAAGCATTGAAACGTTCAAATTTAAAAACATTAATAAAACATAATAAAAGTAAGAGTTTAATCCTAATGAGTGATTGGTGTACCTGATAACAATTAAGTTCTAAATTAATTAATTAAAAATTAATATACACTCTTAGATTAAAATTAAAATAAAAATAATTACAATTATACTATAAATTTAAAACAATAAACCCTATAGTGCTTACACGTATGTTATCCAAAATTTAACTAAATTCAATGATGGGTCAATAGTTTTAATATATTAGAATTTCTTTTAAGTATACTCACTATGTCCCTTGATAAGAGTCTCATTTGCTTTTGGGCACGTCGATTAAGGAGTATTATTATTTAATGTATAGTGGGTAGTTGTATTAGTGGTGTGTGGACCCCATATTTTAATTGTATTAGTGAGTATGAGTGGGTCCCATGTATCCAAAAAAGGAAATAGAATCCTTTGGGTGGGACAACCAAAATGATAAATTGAGACTCTTACCTAGGAACGGAGGGAGTATATACCTTACAAAAATAATTTATGGAATATACCAAAATACCACGATTTTAAAATTTTGCATACCTTTACCGTATCAAAAAATTCAATTCGGTATTGTACCTTACCAAAAAATTCGATATACCTAAAATTTCGGTAAGTTCGGTATTTTTCGATATGGTAAGTGTAGCATACTGAAATTTCGATATTTTTTCCCAGTCCTACTCAATCCTAAGTTTGAGTTCGAGCAAAGACTATTTGTTAAGGCACATATATGTTTGCGAACATGTTTATGAAAGCATTTGATTAGTGATAATATGTTCATAAACACTTTTCACAAACATACAAATATTTTCACTCGAAATAATAAAAGAACATTTTGTTAGTGAACACATAATATTGTTCATAAATATTAAACAATTAAATAAGTCAATAATTTAAGATGATATATATATATACTCCCTCTGTCCCAACACAGTTTTCACACCTCCTTTGTAAATTACAAAGGAGGTGTGAAAGCACTACTGGGACGGGGGGAGTATATATATATAGATAATAGATTAAATTATTGCAAATATGTATGAATATAAAATAATTAATGATGAATAATAATAAATTAATAAAATACTCTATTAATCGAACTCTAAACGAACTTATTCATGAACACATTAGATAAGTTTGTTCACAATTCTTTACAAATGAGCTATCCAATGCTCAAGCTCTAAACGAGCTTAAAAATGAGCCATGTTAATATTCATTTAACTAATCAAACGCATGCAAACGAGCTCTTATCGAGTCGAGCCACGAGGTGTTCACTTACACCCCTACTCACAAGCTTGTAGTATGAGAATTCGTACACTGGTATATCCAAATTTTAGGAAAATACTTATTTAAAACCGTTTTTACATTTTCTTAAATAGTTATCACTTTTTATTAAAAACATTGTCACTTTTTATTCATACTATGAATTGTTTATTAAATAATTCACTGCATCGGTATCACTTTTTTAAAATACTATCAGTTCATAATTGTCTCATGAAACTCTTATTGTGAGACAGTTCTATACAAATGTTTACCCATATTTATTCTTTAATAAATAAAAAATTTACTTTTCAGATTTTATTCTTTAATAATAAAAAATTACTCTTCATAATTAATTATTATTTTTTGAAATGAAAAATTTATTCATGTCAACATGTAGGTTAAAAATCATAATATCTCATAATATAATTAGAAGTAATATTTTTTCAGTTAAAAGAGCACTAACTCATTGTTCTAAAAAAATGATTTTTCATGCACTATTCATGAAATTAATATTTACCGTTAGAAGTAATCCTATCTTGATGGTTTAATTGTAAAAAAAACTACAAACTTTAATTACAAAAAAAACTACGAACTTTATTTGATTGCAAATTAATCTTCATGTGCAAGATTTTGCAAAAAAAAAAAAAAACCACAACTTTAAGCATTGCAGCAAAACACCCTCAATGTGCATCCTTCAATTTCCGATTGGGTGCGAATTGCACAAACCTTAAAGGTCATGTCCTTTTTTTTATTTCACAAAAATCAAAATTAATTTACAAAAAGAGAAAAATTCATGATTTTATATGCAATTAATTATTTCTTTAAATAGTTATCACTTTTTAGTAAACATATTATCACTTTTTGTTAAAAATCATTATTACTTATTATTTATACTGCGAATTGTTTATGAAATAATCAATTACACTACTATCACTTTTTATTACTTCGAGTATCACTTTTTGTTAAAATATTATCACTTCTTATCCTTCTCACTGGTCAGTAAGACGGTCTCGCACAAGTATCTCCGTTAAATAACTATCTCATTGGAATAATTAACTAGATAAAGGCTTATCCAATATTTTATAAACATAAAATTTTGAAGATATACAATCTATTTATCTATCTATACATATTTTTGTCTTCAATTTTTCTCTCACTTTTCAATTTTACTTTATTTAGAAACTATTTACTTTTAATTTTGATCGTCCATTTAATACTTTTCTCTTTTCAATTTTATTGTATTTAGAAATCTTTCAATTTTAATCTTGACATTCCATTTAATACTTTTAATCTCAACCATAAACTCTATTTATGTCAATAATAAACTTTTTTTTCTAGTAAATAATAAAAATTTGGTAAATACGAGAGACATTTTTGGCATATTCTACTAATTGTAAATCAATTATACTTCTTTCATCTTATAATAACGTTTACTCATTTTTATTTTAGGCATTTAATAAAAAGTTTTACATTTTCCTTTATAGAAAATAGGACTCATACAAAACATTTAAATATCTCCACGCAGCCCACAACACTATACTAATACAACTACACACTATACCATTAAAATATTATATCTCTCACGGTCTCACCTCAATGCATGATACTCCCTCCGTCCCATTGATAAGTGTCCGTTTATTTTTTGCACGTGGATTAAGGAGTATAATATTTTAAAGTGTAATGAGGTGAGAGAAATAATATTTTAATGTGTAATGTGTAGTTGTATTAGTATTGAGTGTGGGTCACATGTGTAGTGGGTTGAATATAATATTATTACTGTGTGTGTCACATCAACCAAAAAAGAAAATTGATACTTTGTATTGGGACGGACCAAAATGACAAAATAGACACTTATCAAGGGGACTGAGGGAGTATTAAAGTACCATATTCCTTAATCCCCATTCAAAAAACAAACCATAAATGTTTAACGTAACAGAGGGAGTACTAATTTTCAATCAATATATAGGTCAATATTCAATTAATATATTTTAATTTAATTTAATTTATATTATATTTTGGTAATTATTGCTATTGTTTCTAGAAATAATAATTAAAATGAAATGATAATAACTTTTAAGTTTAATTTTTTTATATAAATATAATTTATTAAATAATAATCTAAATTAAACATTAATTCTAAATAAAGGTTAATTAAAATAAGAAATACATTGATTAAATTTCTTTTATAAATAAGATAGGAATAATTATTTATGGAGTATTTATTATTATACTCCCTCCGTTCAATCTATAAGTCCTCATTTATTTTTTACGTGGATTAAGGAGTATTAGTATTTTATGTGTAATGAGTAGTTATATTAATAGTGAATAGTGAGCCATATATTGAGTCTTTTACTAAAAGAGAAAATGAGAACCTTTAAATTAAACACCTAATATAGTAAAATTGAGACATTTGGACGAGAAAGAGAGAGTACTATTTGTTGAATCCAATAAAATAAAATTGATTATTTAAATGTATGGGCCTTGAAACTTGGTACTGCTAACACTTGGTCATATATGATTAAATATAATCACTACTTCCATAATGGTGTTTCATCTCCCATCTCAATTAAATGTATTCACATACTCCATGTATTAAATATTTGTTAAATGTCGTGATCAATGCCCAAAATATCTCCATGTATATAAAAGTTTACACATAGTATTTTATTTTAATAAAAAAACAAGTTATATTATATGAAACAACAAGGGAAATCCCATTGCAGAACACAGAATAAAGCATGCATACATAAATACAAATTAAAGATTACTTAATCCAATTGTTGTCACTTAACCAGATTTGGAATCAAGGTTTATAGCAATGTATAATAATGATAACTCAATATATAAGAAGGTTGAGGCATATGCAAAATGTGCTCAACTGAATTTTATATGTATATTCTTGAAATTAAAGTGTTATTTTAAACAAAGTAAAATGAAAGTGAGATGTTGATGTCTTTAATGTTTGATATACTGAAATGGTGTTATTTGAAAATAAAGTTGGCTACCACTCAAAATTAACAATAATATTATAATTACTATAAAAAATAGATAGCTACTCCATATATTTGATGCAAGCTGATTCCATCTCATGAATTCAAGTCATTGAGTAAGCTGAAAAAAATTGGTAGTTGGAGCTTTCAGAAGAATTTCCATAAAAAGGTGAAGAAAAGGCATGTGTTGTGTATTCATCTGGATCAAATCTAACTCATTTTGCAATGGGTATTTAACAAAGGTCTAGAATCATTTCTAGTGGGGGAGACCTAGTGAAGTAGGTTAGATATCAATTCTACCTCTCTTTTTTTTTTTTTAAATTCATTATCTTTAAACTACAATTATAGCCCAATTTTTTTTTACTTAATTTGGCTAGTAATTTATGCTATGTACTAACTTTGACCACCACATGGTGGTATAGGATGATATTATTATCTTGATGAGGGAGTTTGCAGTTGATGTTTAAGAATGACAGATTAAATCAAATCTGCTATTCATTAGATGAATACCAGCAATGAATACAACACTATATGAGATTTAATAAGTCTAAATCAACTCTTATTTTCATACTTTACACATTGATTTCGGATTATTCGGATTTTCTGTATTATTTGATGTATCATTTTCTTTTAATTTCTCACATCTCATCCATGTAATTAATCTTTTATTGGCATTTCTTAAAATATCCCATTGGCATTTCTACCTCAACCATCCAACGCTATAGAATATATATGAGATGGAATAAGAATTGGACTTGTGTCTTGTGTCGTATATCGAAATGAATAATATCATGTATAGAAGAGACAATAATACTTAAAAGAGAAGTTTGAATTTCATTCTCTCGTAGTATTATATATATGAATTGATATCATGTGCAACTGAGTACACACATGTATTCATATATGTATAAATTTTTATTCAATAGTGTATTTATATTTTTTAATAATTGTATAGTTTTTTTACATTCAATTTTTCATTAAAAAAAACTAATAGAAAATTCGCTAATAAAATGTATATATTATTATTCATTAGTTATATATATTTTTATTTATAATTGTATATATTTCTGAAAGTGAGTGCATCGTACACCCGAATACACTGGATAATTAGCCTACTTGTATAATTAGTTGTACATATAGTATAATATAGAAGTGAAAAAAATAAATTGTGTTCTATTAATCTTGGTTATTATACCTTTGAACTTTTTGTTTATGATCTTTGCTTTATACTCAAATTTATTTATTTATTTATTGTGCAGATACTCTTGGCTTCTAGCAACATGACATTTTTCCTTTTACCACGTGTCATTGTTTGATTGTGTGTGCAAAAGGTTATGATGATGAGAAATCCTCAATAGATCGATGAACACAGTAAGAAGATTGGAGTAAAGTGGAAATTCATTTGTTGAACTCGTTGGGCTGTGTGGCCCAATCAGTTGGCCCTGTTTGACCCCATGCTTTAGGCTGGCCCACATCATGGCCCATGACCCTACCCACATTTTACCTCTGAACAAATTATAATTTCAAAAGGTCAAAGTACATCAATTTCTCAAAGTTTACGAACCTTTAAAATGAAATGAAAAAAAAAAAAAACTAAAAATTAAAAAGAAAAAAAAGAAAGAAAGAAGCATGGGTTCTTTCTGTTTGGGAACTGACAAGTGGTCACCAATCATTATAGTAATGACATTTCTTGGCAAAATTAATAAATACTAATGTCACTGCATATATTAATAATCATCAATAACACATGGCATCATTAATGATATCTTCACCAAAGTTTTCTTTCTCACCACTGGTGTGTTTATTCATAAGAAGAAAATTCTTGTTGATTTGAGGAGGTTTGGGGGGTAGTGAGGACAGTGGAGTACTGTAAATTAGTTGAGTTTGGCCTAACTCATGAGTGTTCAAACTTTGTTTAAAATGTTATTGAACTCCAAAATATATATTTGAATTTTGAGTTTGTTTGATAAACCATCGAATTATATTTAAATGAGTTTTAATAAAGTTAAATAAAAGTCGAGCTCCAATAGATATATATTTTTTACTAACTTTATCTATTTTCATGTATCAAGCTCCAGCCAAGCTAATTTTGATTTTATCAAATACAAAAGTCTATTCAAACTTGGTTGATATCCTTATCAAATTAAACTTTAAATTAAAAGAACTTCTATCGAATAATAATATATCTCGAGTCAAGTACCAATATATATATTTAATAATTAATTATCTTGGAACTCAATTAATATCTTATGGTATATAATTAAGGGCAATTCTTAGATAACTCGTGATCACCGGTGACCCCCTCACATGGGGTGTGCACACCCCCATGTGAGGGGGTCACCGGTGATCACAGGTCACCTAAGTAACCCCTTTTATACTTAATCATTAGTGTATAAATTTACAAAATAAAGACATACCGAGCTTTCTTTCTCTTTATTAAGATTCATATTGAGCTTTCAATATACTAATTATATAAAAAAATGTTAAAAGAAGAAACCTTTATTCAAAATATTTCAACAATAAGGTTTAAGAAATCTAATTATAAAGAATCAAATATTATTGTTACATTCATGTTGACTTTCTTAAAGTGACTACATACAATTAGGAAAATTGTCTTGTTACAAATAGTTTCATTTTATTTTTTCTCTAATTTTTATTTTTTTCTTAAAAGTTGTAATTTTGGTCCATATCGTTTACGTAAAATCGTTAAATAAAAAAATAATAAACTAAATAGATAGTAAGAATATTAACTGGTTTCCATCCAAATGTTAATGGCAGCAATCAAAATTGTAATTTTTTTGGGGGAAAAAAATGATTTGGAAAAAAAAATGAAATGAGACCGTTCATATGGGGCCAAAAGTACAATTATCTCCATATAATTCCTATCAATATAGATTATGATGTTTTGATTTCTTGTGTAATTTGATATATTATCTTTTTTTGTATTGCATGGTTGATGAATGAGTCAACGATGCATAGAAGATAGGAGATGCTAAGCTCCTCCTAAAAGAACAAAAGATGATGATGATGGTAATAATAAAGTGAAATCCCTTATGCTGATTATGATAATCATTTGAGCATCATATTTCCTGATTCTATATATCATTAACTTGCAATCTCATGCAAAAATTTTGATTATGATAATTCATTATATATCTTGATCTATATATACCCAGTGTTAGATCTATACTCAAAGTACCAAACAATAGTTCATACATATTAATAAAAATTTCTTCCTATATAAACAACATGAAATCTATGATTACTATTAGCATGGCAATGGTGGTGATGTTTTTCATAATCACCCCAAAAATGGGAGCTGGTTTAGAAGATGGGTTTGAAAAGAAAGATAACAACAATCCAATACCACCAAACTGCAAGTGTGGTGGGTGCAAACCATGCATCCCTATCAACCTCAAAGCACCACCTGTGTATGTGTGGAGATGCCTATGTAAGGGAAAGACATACCCACCACTTGATTTATGACAACTTCTTGCAAAACCATATATATATGTTCCTTTTACTATGATGAAAATAATAATTGATGAGCCTAATTTAAAAGGTGTAATCCATATTAAGTTGTTTGAGAAATCAGCTGTATGGATAAATTATGGAGTGTATTAGTAGTGTTTTTCTTTGGGTATAAAATAAATAACAATATCTTGTAAAAGGAATATATATATATATATGCATGTTAAATAGTATTATCTTGTGTGCCTTATTTTATTGGTGTAATTTTTGAAACAAAGCTGTGAAGCTAGAATAATTAATCATCTTCGTCTCTTAACAATATTAATTATTATCATCTCTGACACAGAATCATGCAATGTCCATGTATTTATATATATAAGGCCAAAATTTTTATTTTTTTTTTCAGAAAAAGTAGGCAAAGATTTGTGTGTCTCAGCCTAAGGGATGATTTCACATAAATTTTTGCCTTTGAGTTAAATCCACACCTATATAAAATGACGGTTTTATGGTGTAATTAATAACTCATTGTAACTAAACACCAAAAAAAAAAAAAAAAAAAAAATTTAGCAACGGAATTCAATCCTTGGTAATTACCAACTTTGTCAATAAAAAATTACAATTTTCTTTTATCAACGGAATTTCAACGGATTTATTATATTTTTACTAACGGAGTAAAATTCGTTACTATTTACCAATGAAATCATTAGTATATATTATCAATGGATCAAATTATAATTTTCAACAGATTACTAATGGAATTGAAGAATTTTTGTTGCTAAAAAATTATCATCCATCACTTTACCAACAGAAAACTACCAATAAATTTCGTTGTTAATCTATTGATGAATCAATTTAACAATGAAATTAACACTTTTACTAATGGGATATTTATTTAGTAAAAAATATTTTTTTTGTAGTGATAAATTTTGATTTTTTTATGAATAAACATAAAATGAATTATCCTGAAATATTTGCACATAGTTTAAAAATATAACTTTTGGTAAAAATGAGACGACATTTTTGTAATATTGTGGTATTTTAAGGATAATAATATTGTATTTTGTTTCCATTTTGGTGTGTTCAAATTATTTGGGAACAGATAAAAAAAAAGTGCAAGTATTTTGAAGAAGTGAATATAAAGTAATTCTTCAGGTTAGTTTTACTCTCTCATGCCGCCTTTAAGGGTGACATTTGTTTTTTGCACGTGGATTAAGGAGTATTATTATTTAATGTATTAGTGGAGGTGTGTCCCATTCTTTTAATTGTATTAGTGAGTGTGTGTGGGTCTCATATATATAAAAAAAGAAATGAGATCCTTGGGGGCGGACGCCCAAAATGGAAACATGATACCCTTGAAAGCGGACGAAGGGAGTATTTGTCTAGCATATCTGCTTGTGAATCAACATACTCATAGTTACTTAACATGATTAGTTTCACTTGTTTGATTCACGTTGAGTTAATATTTATTCAATGTATCTTAAAAATTGTTAAAAAAAAAAGGAGTTTGCGAACTAATTTCATTTATACGAGCTTATTCATATTCTAAACCTGTTAATATAAAGTAGGGGGCCAAATGGAGAGAAATTTAGAGGGAGGTGGGTTACCATATTTCTTGAAATTGATAAAAGTTCAGAATTTTTTAGTGTTCATACCTTTTTTAATTTATTAATTCACATATAAACGAACCAAAGACTCTAGTTTAATCTTTTATCTTTAAAATGTAGTACTAATTTAAAATTAGTTTTGATTATAATTAACTTTTGTGGTTCACATTATATAATATCTTATGGTTCAATGTCTATTTACCCTTAATTGTAGAATTACTAATGGGGTATAATATTAATTCGTAGTTATAGTTGCAATAAAAATTAAAACCATATTTTGCGTATATAATCTTAACTTTGACTTTAACCTCAATTTCTTCTTAACTATATCTCCTTTGAAAAATTAAATTCTACCTGAATAATGATTACTACTATTATATTCAATTGAGTTGTTATCTCTGCTCACCATGCTTGTAAAACTCACATATTAATGGATTCAAGGCATCCATTATTCACTAATTCATTGATTAATTCTGATCAATTTGAAAATTTCTTTTCTAATCAATGTTCAATATTGGCCATCTCAAAGTATCTCTTGAACTAATCATGCATTCCTCTTGCAACCTGTGATCACAACAAACAAAGAGAGAATGGACTAAGTGAGCAGAAATTTTAACAATCAGTAGTATAACATATTCCTTGAAATTTTGAATTTAAAACCAATGATGGAAAATTTGAAGTGAAATTGGCATCAAGTTTGCTGCATTTGCCTTCTTAAATTTTTAAGGGGGCCATAAGCAGTTTCCTCAACCTTCTGCTTTGTACAAGTGCAGTTACTAATGTTGAGATTGTTGCCACATTTCAGACACAGTCCTTTGCAGTTGGGATCACAGATAGCAGTAATTGTGATCTCTATATGTATGAGATCTCTTATGTTCTTTGAAATGTCAATGACTTTCGCATCTGGGGGGAAATATAATTGATCGTCTATGTCGACTGAAGCATCATCATCATCTTCAAGTGGTTCGTTCGTTCCAAATTTTTTGGAGTTTCCTTCCCCGAATATCACTCCCATGTTTATAATATCTAGTTCTTTGGGGCGTTCTTCACATAACAAGAGCGTGAAATCCGAGTAGACGCTCTGAGAAGCAGGCTCACCACACCTTCAGCATAAAAAAATAAGAAAATCGTCTTACAAGTTCGGTAATACAAGGCAAAGGAACATGCAAGTGAATGACAGAAAACCACCATTTGATCAAGCTCGACATTCAACATTTGATCTAGGTTTTTCTTGTATTGCCTACAAGCTCATCAATACTACTATTGAATATGAATTCATTCAACATAAGAGAAAGAGGCAAGAATGCAGCTAGACGGTATGCCAACAGATTTAGCTAAAAAACAAGCACTCACCCAAGCCCACAGATATTGCCTAGAACCAGTAGATATCTGTGGTAAACTCCAAGGCAAGATATGCACTCGAAACAATCAGCACCAAATGACCATACAAAATAAGAATTATTAAGTAAAACTATCATTGCCAAACAAGTCAGAAACCGAAAAAGTGGTTGAGATCTTTATGCTTTTGTACCCACAAAGACCTTATTCCTATCCCAATATTCCAATGGCAACTCATCAGTATCATTGAAGATCCTTTTACTTCTTTCCAACCTAGAGTATAAACCAGCCGAATAATAAACCCTGCCTCTATTTAACAAAACACAATCCAAGTTCCAAAACAAGGAGATCTGAACATGATGTAGGACAAAATGCAAAAACTAAGCTCAACTAAATGATTCTGGACCACAAAATCTGTGAGAATGGAGAAGGAGAGAAGATATTTCCCCAATCTCAAAAGTGGACTTGCGCATGCCAACTAGGAAAAAAGAATTATATATGATTTCATGTCTGCACCACAGCACAAGTCAGTAATTACTACAAAATAACTAACAGCTAGGTCAACAATTGAACATATGTGGGTACTAGCACCCACCAAATATAGGCATTAAGGCTGCACTGATTGAAGGAAAGCTAGATACACTCCAGAAATTAAAATAATGAAACCTCCTCAAAGCTGACCTACTGACATTACCCACACTTCAACCATTTTCTTGTATACTATACTTATCATTACCCTTCCCCAAAGTTGATTACTTCCAGTACTGAACCTCCACTACCACAAACACAATGCCATTTGTAAGCAAACGCTAAGAATTCTTCCCTTGATCAGGGATCCCCTTCAGACAATTCCCAAAAAAAAAATCTCATAAATTTTTCGTTAACATATTAATTTGAAAAGCCAAATATTCACAAATCAAATTCAATGTCATAACCAACACCTCAAATGGGATCAATTCTAAATAAAAAATAAATTTAAGATATGCAACTTCTTATCCTTTCCCACAATTAAAATCTTATTCAGAGAAAAAGACTCACACTTATCTAAAAAATCTCCAAGGCATCTACCACTAAGTTTAAAAGATGGACATAATGGATTCCCTTGCCTCAAACCAGTCACCCCCTTAAATATTCCCCACCCCTCCCAATAAGCAGAGTAGAAAAAGAAACAGAGTAACAGAAGGTGAAAACCGATAAACCCATCTCCTCCACCAATCCCCATACCCTCTTTTTACGGTCATAAAGCCTAACAAATCCAATTTACATAATCCTAAGCTTAGGAAAATTTTGTCCTTGAAGAACAAGCCATTCTTCCAATGAACTCAATAAATAATATTCACCTCATTAGCAATAAGCCCAAAGTTCAAAATTTTCAATACCCAAGTAAAAGCACTCTAATATTAGTCTATTGCAAAAGGGAAAACCAACTTCCATCTTAAAGTCAACAAGCTATAAATTTGTAAACGCTGGCAATCTAAAGTAACTGGTAACAAAGACTTTGTTTAAAGCAAATCATTTTTTTTTTTTTTGAAAACTAATCTTAAGCAAACCCTTCTACTAAAAAAAGAAAATACAAGTCTCCTTTTGACACTGATCACACCATTTTCATAAAATCGAACATTCCCAGCAAGTTTTGTTTATTTGTGTTAATATGCTGGGTGATGAATCGGACGCTCAATAAAATTAGGTTATAGCCATCAGATAAGATCTAGGTACAAGCAATAACAGCAAAGATATCAAATGAGTAAAGAACCGCGGCATAATTAATCAAAGCCACAATCAAAGTTCTTAAGCAAATCCTGCTTCCACTAAATACAGTAAATACAAGTCTAATTATAACACAGATCACATCATTTTCATAAATTTCCTCAAACGTTCCGATTAAGGCCTGTTTAATTGCGTTTATATGATGGTTGATTATTCACATTTTGCTTAATCACACGTTTATTGAAAATTAGGTTAAAGCCATCAGATAAAGAATAGGTTTAAGCAAGCAAATCAAAGGCTTCAAATGAGTACAGAACCAAGGCAAAATTGATCAAAAACCACATAATCAAGGCCAGAAACAAATCAAAAAGAAATACCTATTGCAATTCAGAGCAATGACTGTTCTAAGAATTCCATCTAACCGCAACTTCTGCTTCCTCCGAGTAACATCTACCGAAATCATAACGGGCGTTCCCCCCGGATAATCCTTCACGGACTTCAACACGCGCAACCCCATCTCCGACGCACGACTCTTCGACAACTCCGACGAAACTTTTCCTAAGCCCAATCTCTCAAGGGTAGTGCAGTACTCCAAATGCGATATAGCCGCGTTCCTTTTATACAAAACTGCGCCCTCCCACGGGGAATCGACGTTATCACCTTCTCCAATTTCTTCGTCGCTGAAGTCCCAGTCGCTATCAGAGGGGTTTTCAGAATGGACAGCGAAGCGGGAACTGGCGCTACTGCTGGTTTTATCTAGGCTCAAATTTGATGGGGTGAAATGTATCTTTAGAATTGTGTTTATAGGCATATTTAGTTTGAAGGATTTTCGGAGATTTATATAGTGGTGGGAGTTGAGGTCAATGGGAGGGGAAGAGGGAAGAGCGGCCATTGACGACGAGGTGACTGACCAGAGCATTTTCTGTTTAAAAGGGTTGTGTTAAAGAGTAAGTTTAACCAAAGGTGGAGTTCTTGCCCATCTTTCTCGACCCAATCGCTTCATTATCCGATTTTACTTTGTTTGAAAACGGTTGGTTTTTTCTATTTTAAATTTAAGATATAATTAATCACTCGCTTTAAATTATTACTCCCTTTTTTTTTCATTTTTATTTTTATTTTTATATACAGACTCACACATTAACCAATACAATTAAAATATGAAACTCACACATCTACTAATAGAATTACACACTAATGTAAACTTTTTATCAAATATACTCCCTCCGACCCACTCAAAGAGTCATTTTTTCCATTTTGAGCGTCCAACCTAAAGAGTCCGTTTTTTTTTATTTTTATACACACGGAACCCACATACACTCACTAATACAATTAAAATATGGGGTCACAACTACTCACTACTCATTAAATAATGAGTGTATATTAGGTGCACCCGGGTGCACCCTTGCACCCATATTTGTATAACTTTTTATTCTTTTGTATACATGTTATTCTCTTTTGTATACGTGTTTTGTAATAATTGTATACTTTTTTCACACTAAGTTTTTCATTAAAAAAATAAGCATTCATATGTGTATAACTTTTTATTCAATAGTGTATACATGTATTTTAATAATTGTACATTTTTTTACACTCAATTTTTTATTAAAAAAATTAACAATTAAATTGTATACATTTTTACTCATAATTGTATATGTTTTTGCTTATATTTGTACGTGGGTGCACACGAAGCTTCGTGTGCACCCGGGTGCACACTATATTTAGTCTTAAATAATAATACTTAATCCACGTGCAAAAAGCAAAAACAACCCTCTGGATAAGACGGAGGGAGTATAGGGTATTACTTCTTATCCGTCTCATGTAATGAATTCTGTGAGACGGTCTCATACAAGTCTTTGTCTTTTACAAATATCCTTTTTCACCTTGTGCGAGATTATCTCACGGTGAGATCATTTTACGTTTTTGTAATTAGTTGTCACATTTTATTAAAGATATTATTCCATCATTTTTCTTTTAAAACGTTATTATTTTTAATTTAACTTTAAATTGTTTATAAAATAATTCAAAAAATACTACTCTCTCTGTCCGTTGAAAATGTATACATTTTGCTATTTTGGGCATCCGCACCAAATGTATACATTTATCTTTTTAAATACATGGGACCTACACACATCACTAATATATTTAATATATGAGATCACACACTCCATTAATACAACTAGCATATATTAAATAATAGGAGTAATACTTTTTAATTCACGTTCAAAAATAAATGTATACGTTTGTGGCGGAGGAGGGGATATTAATTTTCATTGATTTCACATAATAGTCACTATCCGAAAATTGAATACGTGTGATTGTTGATTTCCTTAACAATTAAGCAGAAAATATAGTAGAAAATCTAAACTTAGAGGAGGCTTGTTTGGTTGCCACCAAACCCTTGGACGTGGGCAACTCCAATTCCACCAGCAACACGACAATTTTAACCGATCAGCAAACACCTCCATTAATTTCTTCACCACCTCCCTAAACCCTCTTAAATCACCTTCTTCCATACCAACTTCACCCTCTCTGCCTTCGCCCCTAATCATGAGGCCCCTGTTTTTTCTCCTCATTCTTGCTTTCCTCTTCTCTTCCGCACAATCCAGATCGATATTACCACGCCCGATGCCTCTATCATCCCTCAAAATCAACCAAACCCAGGTTTGGAACTTTGTGTTTGGATTCTGTTTTTTGAAATTACCCACTGAAAATGAAAACTGAATTGATGTTTTGCAGAATGCGGGGAGTTGTTCCTTTACAGTAAGCATACGGACCAGTTGCTCTTCTACTCAATACACGCGAGATCATATCAGTCTTTCCTTTGGAGATGCCTATGGGAATCAGGTTCCTAGTTCTGCTTTAAATTTAGTATCAATTTCTGTATTTATTTGTTGGTTTTATTTTATAGTACACTATATATGAGATACTGTTATATGGGTTTACTTTTTGCAGTTGTAATCTCAGATTAAAGCTCAGGAGGCAAGTTTAATTAGTGTAAAACCCTACCCACTAAATAAATTATCAAAATCAAATTTAAAATTGCTTTAATTTTGATGAATTGTTGTGACCTGTAGCATAATATTGCATTTGGAATCCCAGAAGTGGATATGCATAAACTTGTTCTTGATAGAAATTTGAAGGGGTTTAGAGGGGTTTCGTTGACTTGTGAAACATCCCGATTTATCTTAAATTTGAAATGTCTTTCTATAGAAACTGGAAAGTTCGGAATTTGATGTTTACTCCATGATGTTTCAAGATATTGTTTTCTTATCTATGTTTAGTTGAGAAGATTGATGAAGTTGTACTTGTTTATCCACACCCCACCCACCCCACGAAACAATAAAAATGAAAATCAAGCCATTATATTTTGGTATAGTTGAGTTGAAACTTGGGAATATATAGGATCTATGGATATGTATTTGTTTTTGATTATTCAGTTTCACAGCTTTAGACTGAAACATGTGTTCATATAAGATGATTACTACAGCACTGATGATCCATCCTATGTTTCTGTTTTGCTGTAATCATTTGGAAATGGCCATCAACATCAAGTATCCAACACTCAGACTAAATTAGCAGGAGTAATATTTTATCTTAACTGCATTACTATCAACTTTTAATAATGTTTAAAGTTTTATGTTTAGGACATCCTCTTTTTTCTTTTTTTCTTTCTTTCTTTCTTTTTTCGTTTTCCTCTTCTGTTTGCAGAAAGATTTAAATTAAGGAACCAAAATAAGGATAATTGCATACTGCATAGTGATCTGTCTGTCTGTATTGATATTGAACTTCTGCTATTGAACTTCCCATCCTCTTAACAAATCTGTTGTTTGCACTTGATTTTATTGAATAGGTATACGCACCACATTTGGATGATCCACGCTCAAGAACATTCGAAAGGTGCTCAACTGATACATTTCAAATAAATGGGCCGTGTACATACCAGATATGCTATTTGTACCTCTACAGAAGCGGCTATGATGGATGGCTGCCGTATGACGTGACAATCCATGGATATAATACAAATCCTGTTACATTCTACTACAACGTAATTATACCTAGAGATACGTGGTATGGATTTAATAACTGTCGCACCAGAGCTGCTTCATCAGCGTCAGTGTAGGCTTACTCTGTTGGGTGGTCATACACCACAACTGAAGGAAGTGTATCAGTTCTTTGTTTATGTGGTATATCAGCACACCTACTTCATGTATCAATATACTGATTCTGCTCGGTTATGTTACATCTTGTTCGTTCTTCGCCTTGACGATAAAGTGTTGGAATCCAGTTTTCCGTGCTTGTTTGCTGTTAATACGAACCCATCGATACACCTACTGTGTTCATAAGGGAAAATATTTTTGTTGGTGGTAATTGTGGGTGGTCATTGTTCTGGGGAAATTTATGGCGTTTGCTGATCTCTAGTAAAAATTTTACTATCCTTTTGACATACTATGAATGAAAATTCAATAGGAGATGTGAATTTTTGTTATTTTAGGACAACAGAAACATACTGATTTTATAATGGTTTATTTCATTTTAGAAAGAAAGAATAAGTGAACAACAGTATAAATTTAAACATTAATTGGTAATAAGAAAAAAAGGATCTTCAGCTATTTTGATCGAAATTGGAGTAACCTGTACCCCTTCATTTGGTAGGTGAAAAAAAGATAAAGAAGTATTATGCATGTTAATACAAGAAGGTAATATGAATGAGTAGGCATGGCAATGGGGCGGATCGGGCCGGGTACCTAGGTGGCCCGCCCCGCCCCGTGCCCCGGTACGGGTCGGCTATTGAGGACCCGTGCCCGTCCCTATGCGGAGCGGGTCCGCCCCGACCCGTTTTTTTTTTTTTAAATTATAATAAATTCAAATAGAAAATTTTAAATTAAAATAAAATGAAGTAAATTTAAATTTTAAATTAAATAATTAAACTTTATTTTCATTTTTAAAATTATTTTATTACATTATATATTCAATGATATATATAATATTGTAATAAAATATTTTGTAATAGTTATATATAATTCCTATATATGATTTTTTTATTTAAGTTAAATAAAAATGTATGTATAATATTTAATATAAATTAATAAATTATATTATATAATAAATATTTTAAATAAAAAATTTTATATTTTAGGGACGGGGCGGGCCGGGGCGAGGCTAGGACCCAGATCCGACCTGGCCCGTACACGGGGCGGGGCGGACCCGCCCCATTCTCTGTGCGGGGCGGGGCGGACCCGGCCCAATCGGGGCGGGCCCAAATTGCCATCCCTATGAATGAGTGAGTTTGTTTGGTAGAATGTATAAAATAAAAAGTAATAATAATATTATGTAGTGTTTGGTATGTAATATTAATATTATGTATTAGATGTAATATTGGGGCGGGCCCAAATTGCCATCCCTATGAATGAGTGAGTTTGTTTGGTAGAATGTATAAAATAAAAAGTAATAATAATATTATGTAGTGTTTGGTATGTAATATTAATATTATGTATTAGATGTAATATTACATTTATGCCTTTTTTTAATTTATAAATTTAAAGTGTTTATATATCCTTTTCAAAAGGAAGTCCTGAGCTTCAGATTGCCTTCCAGCCATAAAATACACCTCAAATAACTGGATAAGTACACTTGTAGCTGGATATATTTTGACGTTATGGCTCGTGTGAATTCAATAGCATCTTCAGCACTACCTGTCCTCGAGAGATACTCAACAAAGGTATAGAAGTAGGGAGGACAACCGTGTTTCTTGATCATATTCAGAACATTCATAGCTTCTTTGAAATGATTTAGGGATAACAGCCCTTTTGTTAATTTTGTGTATGTTCCATACCAAGGGCTCTTTTTTTTTTTTTGACAGTATGTGCTAACTAATAATTCTAAAGAATTGAGTAGCACAAGAAGGCCATTCTTTCTCAACCATAATTGGGAGACTAGTAGATGCTTCATCCCGATTGTCATAGGCACATAATCCTTTAACTAAAGATTCCCAAGTTAGGTAATCAGTGGAAGGCATCATTATATCCATGAACTCCAGTGCCAGTGCCAATGATGTTTCTCCATTTGCATCTAATCTCCAAGACAATCTTGCGTTGTGAAGGTTCACAACCAGAAGGTACAAAACCAGCCTCCTTCAATGCTCTCATTCATCCTCCCAACACTAATCAAACACTCAATAAAGGATTCAAGAATAACATCAGCTATCGCATTTCCATTGGCCTTGAAGACCCCCCACGACTTTATAATATAAACTTTAGAAAACAAATCAGATGTTGAGTCCAACTTTGAATCCAATCTGAGAAAAGGCGACACAGCTTAAAATTTTTCCAAGTACCAGAAGCAATGTGTCGGCGCTACAACCGCTGAACGGGTCGGCGCAGAAACTGCTCTTGGCAGAGGAGAAGGAAACCCCTGGTAGGGGGAAGGCCGCAGAACTGGATGGGATCTGGAATTAAAACGTCGGCGGCAGGACATCTCTTGGCGGAGAGATTGAGAATCCCTAGGCATGATTTTCACAACAAGACAAGCGGCGGTGATGAATAGAAGTCGACAGAGACTTCAAATCGGAGGGCCCATGAGCGTTGTTGAGCCAAAATTGGTTGAAAGCGAGGCTCGCGTCTAGTAGAGATTTACATCGAAAAAAGCCCGCCGGTGAGGAAATAAGTAGAAGACGCTTCTGTTAAACACGGCAGCGGCGATGGAGGCTGCCCTGGCAGCAAATAGGGCCTAATCCACCAGCACACACTGATTCCGTGGGGGATTGATAGAGAAGGGAGCCAGGCGGCGTTGGGCTGTCGGTGGTTCCCATCGGCGAGAGATTCGAGTATAGCCAGTTGGATTTAGAATTGATGAAGCAAACATTTCTTCGGACTTATTTTGGGAATTTTCATCTCCGGTATGGGGTTACTGTGCTCACCGTAATATTAATACCACCTATTAATTAATAATGTAAAAGGCAACAGTGACAATCCTTTCCAATTCACTGATAAATATAACGGGCCTTTTCACATATTATTACACCCTACCAAACAACGTATTAGTTGTACAGAGAACTCATATTACACCCTATCAAACGAAGGTACAAGTATAGTATTCAAATGGCAGCAGAAGAGTTCACATGAATCGTGGTGTAGACCTTACATCTTAACATTAATACCCTAGAAGTTTATTTTTTTATGACAAAGTTTATAACTCCAAATTCCAATTCAAAGGGAATGAACTTGAGTCAAGAGTTTCAAAGGGGTAAGTCACCTTAATGAAAAGTCCAATAGTCAGGGTATTTAATACCATAAAAATTTATTATATTACATAATTTGTAAACCATTCAAATTAAATTTTTATTACATAATCTATTATAATCTACATTTTCTAATGAGATAGATTGAGTATAATTTTTAATAAAATAAAACTAATATTCCTAATTAAATAAATATATTTAACTCTAAGATATTATTTTCTCCATTTATCCATAAAAATCTCATTTTTATTATTTTACGCTTTTTAGATTTTATTTATTTTTATAGTCATAATTGATCATACACATCACTAATATAAATTATAATTAAAATGTATAGGGTCCTATAAATTATTATAAATTATAATATTATAATATTTTGGGCGCTTCTAGTAATCATTCATATAATGCACGTGAAATTAAATGATAATCGTGCAGGCTTAGGTGGCACTGGGAGAGTGTTTAAATTATTGAAGTGAAAGAAAGGATGTACACCCTTAGAAAACCAAACCTAGGTGTTGAAATTCGTTTTTGCTGGTGTTTTAGGAGCGCAATTTGAGTTCTTGATTGGATTTTGTTACTTTTGTTAACCCATCACAAAGAAAATTTATTGATCAGTTATAGAGTGCGTGAAAGAATCTGTGCCTTTACCTTTACTATAAGAAATAGCTGCACTTCTCAGGTTGCGATTCCCACTTTACTATTAATTTGCTGCATTTGTGGAATTTTATCGATTACTCATTCATCATTATTTGTTTGTTCTGTTTTGCGTTGATTATTTTTATATGCAATTTATGGGTTGAAGTATTAACCCCTCTGGAGGGGTTTTTGACCACTTATGGAGCTCTTTCTTTTCAAAGATTATTGACTCATTGATTTGGATTAGTTATTTTCAACTTTTTTAGAATGTAACTTCAACTCAATCCTAGAAGTATGATTTTATTTGAAGTGATTGATCAAATTGCAGATCGTTGGTGTAAGTCAGGTTTGTATTGAGTGGATAATTCTCTGTAATTTCGACGTTTGATGTTCCAAGAATATGGTTCCTATTTAAGAGATTGTGTTCGTAAGCAAGCATAACAGTTCACATTAAAGTCTTTTTATCCATCTCGAATCAACATTAGAACTATGTAGTTTTGTTGTTTATAGACCTGAATTTACCATCAAGTATCCAAACTTCTACATATAATATTTTCTAGAACGCCAATCTTTTCTGTGGAGGAAACTCTAATGGCTTTCATAATTGCAATCAAAACTTCTGCACTCTTTCAAGAGTTGGTTACACTACCTAGTGTTTCGCCTTTTATGTCCATCTAGATTTTGTGTGGTTGCAAGTGATATATTTGACAAGTGCGGACCCAGTACATACAAAATATGCATGTACCTTTCTGGAGTGTGGCAACAATGGATGAGCTGCTTATGATCTAACCGTGTATGCATATAATGTGAACCACGTCGCCTTCTATTGCGATGTTAATGTACCTAACAATACTAGGTGCGAATTTAATAACTGTCTGACCTAGAGCTGCTTCATAGGCAAAGAAGTAAGCTTAATCATGTTCCCTGCTGGGTGGTTGTACATCACATTTGAAATGGGAGGATTGGTTCTCGGGCTTAGTTAGTATATCTGGAGGCCTTAAGTTTCGTTTCTTCTTTGCCTTGTTAATATCCAATGACAGGTGGTAAGGCATATCAAGTCCTAAGTGAAGAATAGATGGACTACCTCTTTGCAGGCATTGCCATGAATATTTTCCAGACATTTTTGTATGTTAAGTTGTAGTAATTACTAATTAGATATACTTCAACTCATATCGAGTTAATGTTAGTTTTTTTCTTGCAATGATAGTGATGTGGATGTAATTTCCATCAGTACAAGTTCATACTTTATTGCTGTTAATGTATACCTAATAGCAACATAAGTGTTGAATTCAATATAGCAAGAATATTATGGAGCAATGGGAATAATGTTGTGATGTGGTTTGCTATTTCTTGAATTCTACTCTCATGAATCATTGAAGTTTGAACTGTATATGCATAAGAATAAAGGGATAAGTGGATGAATTAATGGCAATGGACATAGAAGTGTCTTTTGTGTCGGCATATCGCCTCTCTCTTTGAGAGAAGTGCTAGCAATACACAATTAAGATCACATATGAGGGGCACTTGGTTTTAATATTTGAATGAGAATGACTATGAATATCATCGAGGGGCCATTGGGTCAATCATTATTGAAATAGAGGTTGCATTCTTATTACTTGATTTCAAAAATTGGAATTGGAATGACAATATATCTTTTACGTGTTTCGTTTGAAGAGGAAAGTGGAAAGTTGATTGTTTTTGAGAGATGAGAAGAGAAACGTTGATTAATGGGTTAATGGATGGATGGGGTGGGCCAATTAATGAAACTAAGGTGTTGATTATTTTCATTCGCATTTCCTTGTATTTAAGTGTACAAATCGTACACAAAATTATTATCTCTAATTCCCCATACCAAGCTGGTTTAGATATATTGTTATTAAAAGTTAGTTTGATATGACTGTAGGAGCTCAAGAAAGGCTGCCCATGGCTTTTGCTTTCTCCCTGAGGACGAATTTTTGAATCTTACCAGTCGAGTTTTTTGGCAAATCCTCAAAAATGACAGTCCGAGGTGCCATGTAATGAGGCAAATGGTCTCGGCAGAAGCCTATTACCTCCTTGGAACTGAGCTCAAATCCGTCTTTCAACTTCATAAATACACAGGGTGTCTCCCCCCAGTGATCATCCGGTCTTGCGACAACCGCTGCTTCAAGCACGGCGGGATGACTGTACAAAACTGACTCTACTTCAGTTGTACTTATGTTTTCTCCACCAGATACTATGATGTCTTTTAATCTGTCTTTCACTTCTATGTAGCCATCATCATGTTTCACGGCGAGATCACCAGTTCTAAACCACCCACCTTTCAAAGCTTCTTCTGTGGCTTTTACATCTTTAAGGTATCCACCCATTACAGTGTTTCCTCTAAACATTACCTCACCCATTGTTTTGCCATCTGCAGGTACGCTCTCCATGGTGGCAGAGTCGATAACATCGGCTTCCTCTATAGCATAATGGTGGATTCCTTGTCTTGCCTTAAGCTTTTACTGCTCTTCGCGAGGCAAGGTATCCCACTCGGGCTTCCACATGCATGTCACGGCTACCCCATGAAGTTCTGTAAGTCCATAAGCGTGCAATGTTCGGAAACCAAGCTCCTCGCTCTTGGAAAGGATCGATGGTGGTGGTGATGACCCCCCAGTCATTATATCAACCTTGTGAGACAGGGGCTTCAGATCACTGGCATTTACAATCATGTTTAAGACAGTCGGAGCCCCTCCCATGTGAGTGACCTTGTTGAGCACAATGCTTTCATAGATTTCCTTGGGGAAACTTTCCTGAGGCAAATGTTAGTCCCACCCAAAGTTGCCAAGCCCCAGATCAGGGACCACCCGTTGCAGTGGAACATCGGCACAGTCCAAAGGTAGACAGACGTTGAACTCATCCCATGAAGAGATGTTGTTGCCATAGCATTAAGGTATACTCCTCTATGGTTATAAACCACCCCTTTGGGATGAGACGCGGTGCCAGATGTATAGTTGATACTGATAGGATCCCACTCGGTTTTTGGCCGTTTGGTGATGTATTTAGCATCTCCACTAGCTACGAGAGTCTCATAGTCATGAGTATCTGAACAAGAATAGATAGGAATTGGGGTGCCAAGTTCAGGAATCAGCACGAGCATTGGTGGTTTGATTTCCTTTTCTGCTAGAAGATCGCATGATCGTCGAGCGAGCTGGAGGAACTGGTGATCCACAAAGATGATCTTAGATTCTGAATGTTGGAGCAGGACAGAGATCATGTTGGGTCTTGGCGAGTGTTCAACGGGCAAATAACGGCGCCGGCCATCGGTACAGCAAAATGCAGCTCAAGCATTGCTGGTATGTTGGGGGCCAAAGTTGCTATCTGTTAAATCATGCATGTCACAAGCTTAGTTAGTGAACTGAAAAAAAAAAAAAACTTGAATTTATGTCTACAAATTTTTTACACCTGTTATACCTATTTGATAGGTGACAACGTCTGTCAGAAGAAAAATTAAATATTTTTCATGTGGTTTATATTTTCCTCTTAGATTACAAATTTTACATCTCTTATAAGTGTCATTCAATGAAATGTACTTAAATACAATAGAAATCTACTACTAAAATACAATAGAAATCTAGCTTTTATTTCTAAAACATATCAACTATATATATATATATATAGTTTATAATCTACACTTTTTATTAGTCTCTACCATTCTTTAAAATTGAAAAAATCTTTGGTACTCCATGTTGTAGTACCGAAGTTTTTATTTATCTTTAGTGTCAAATTTCAATGCACCTATTTTTTAAATCAAAATATATTACTTTTAGTCCCAGAAAAGCTTATAATTTTTTTTCGTAAATTTAAAAGATGTTACTTTTAAAAGTAATTTTAATTTTTTTTTATAATAAATAAATAATGGAGTAATATATTAAGTTTATTCGGCGGGGTTGTATTTTTTAAATAAATTGTAAGATTAGTAATTTTGATTTTTTTTTACCATTTTAGAAATGTAAAAGATTTATTTATTTATTTTATGAGGAGAGTATATAATATGTAATTTTAATTGAAGATTTGGTGCAAGGCAATGTCTCTGTCTGTGCGAATGGATTGAAATTCGTGCGTCCAGTCCGACTCATCTTCTTTGAATCTTTATACTGTTTTGTGTTGAATGGTAGTATGTCTTTTAGTGATCTATGCGCTCATATGTTATACTACCTCCTTTAGTATAAAAAATATATATAGATCATTGATCATTTTGGAAAAAAAAAAAATCTTATTAAAAATATTAATATTTTTCATATTTCAATTAATTATTTCAATAAAAAAAATTATTAATTAAAATGATTACCCTTATATCTTTTAACACTTTTGGTACATAAAAGACCAACTATTAATGCACTTCATATATTGAGATATATTCAAAATTCAGTAAAAATATTGGTACCTTACATCGATACAATACAAAGGTTTTTTATTTTACACACTCTGGCCCTCGAATGCATACAAATTACTCTCTGCCCGCTTTAAAGATTTAATTTTCTTCATTTTAGGGGTTGCCCCGAAGAGTTTTTTTTTTTTCACACACACATTGGATTCACACGCACTTATTAATATAAATAAAATATGGGACCCACACATCCACAAATATAACTATCGATTACATATTAAATAATAATAATATTTCTTAATCCACGTGAAAAAAAAAATGAATTCATTCAACCACATGGAGGGAGTAATATATAGAAAACCTTAGCAAGTAGAATTTCTCTATAAATAAATTCCCAGGGTGATATACCTAAAATTCAGAATTTTTTCCTACCCAAAGTTGCATGAATTTCCTGTATTATTGGTGATTAACATGAAAAGATGTAAGAGAGATGAGGATAATTAACATTTCCCCTAAGATTTTTAGCGTTATCATTTTTTTATTATTATTTTTTAAATATGCATGTGCTCATCCAACAACAGTTTGTCACATAATGATATATCAAATGACAGCAAATTCTTGTAATTCCAGCAACACTTAGGGCAGAAGGAGAAAAAAAAAAGAATAGAAGGGGAAATACCACATCACCGAGAGAAACCCCTAATTGGGTCAATGCAGAGGCGAGTTGAAGACATCGGAGGTGCGTAAGTGAATCTGAAAGAACCGTAGACAACGGAAGTTGCATCGCGGTAGACCTTGGCAGCTCTGTTCAGAAAGCTTATCGGCGACAACGGGACGTAATTTGCCGGACACTTGACCACACCCTCCATGACCAGCTTCTGTGTGCTGCTGAACCACCAAGCAAGGGTTGCTGGTGGGTTTGTTAAGAGAAAAATGTTGTAGGCACTTGAATTTTATTGCCTATTAAAGGAAAATATGTGGCAAATATTAGGAATTGTGAAAAGATAATGTATATTGATTATACAAGAGTGTTATATACAACATATCAAAGAATATGAGAACTATACATAACCGATGTGGGATGCTAACTATAATACAACAATAATATTCTTAATACGCCCCCTCAAGAAGGCGGTGGAAGAACAACGCCAATCTTGGACATAAGAAGAGTGAGCCGTGGGCGAGCAAGTGGCTTCGTTAGAGCATCAGCGAGTTGATCCGCAGATGAGACATGGGAGACACGCAACTGAGAATTCTGCACAAGATCCCGAACAAAATGATAATCAATAGCAATGTGTTTCATTCTCGAGTGAAAAACTGGATTTGAGCAGAGATACGTGGCGCTGATATTGTCACAATAGATAACCGGATTGGATGTCAAGAATGGTAGACATAGCTCTCGGAGAATGGATCTAGTCCATTGAACCTCGGCAGCGGCAGATGCAACGGACCTATATTATGCTTCGGTAGAAGAGCGAGCAACCGTTCGCTGCTTGCGGGACCTCCAGGAAATAGGATTGGATCCTAGGAAAACAACATAACCTTCTGTAGATGATCGGTCGTCACAATCACCTGCCCAATCAGCATCGGCAAAGCAATGAAGAGAGAGAGGTGACGCACTCCGAAGTAGCAGAGAACATTGCCGAGTACCATTGAGGTAGCGAAGAAGCCTTTTAACAGCACCCCAATGTGTAGTTGTTGGTGCATGCATGTACTGAGACAACTTGTTGACAGCATAGGCAATATCAGGACGTGTAAGGAGCAAATACTGAAGACGCCCAAGAACTTTGCGGAACTGAGTGGCATCAAAGGGTTCAGAACCATCATTGCTCGAGAGCTTCGAACCTGTGACAAGAGGAGTGGATACAGGCTTCGAAGCGAGCATATTGAGACTAGACAGAAGATCAGTAGTGTATTTCTGTTGAGATAAGTGACATCCCTCCGTTGAACGGTGCACCTCAATTCCCAGAAAATAAAATAAATCACCTAATTTCTTTACAGAGAACTGCGAGGCTAACTCAACTTCAAAGCGAGAAAGAAAACCTCTATTATTTCCTGTGAGGACAAGATCATCAACATAAACCAGAAAGTACGCCAGAATACCATGATGGTGATAAACAAAGAGCGACTCATCTGATTTAGCACAGGTAAAACCATGAGAAACGACGAAGTTCCGAAGAGCAGTGTACCACGTTTGTGGTGCTTGCTTCAACCCATAGATAGATTTTTTGAGCCTACATACATGTGTAGGAAGATCCGAAGAAACGAATCCAGGGGGTTGTTGCATGTAGACCTCAGTCGAAAGAGTACCATGAAGAAAGGCATTGTTCACATCAAACTGATGAAGAGGCCAGTTTTTGGAAACAGCAATGCTGAGGACTATCCGGATGGTCGCAGGCTTAACTACCGGACTGAAGGTTTCTGTGTAGTCGATGCCCGGACGTTGGTGGAAGCCCTTAGCAACAAGACGGGCTTTGTATTTGTCAATGGAGCCATCGGGATTTCGTTTGATACGAAAGACCCATTTGCAACCTACAATATTTTGAGCATTGTAGGAAGGAACAAGAGACCAGGTGTCATTGTGTTTCAGGGCATTAAACTCAGAAGTCATCGCATCACGCCAACAGGGAACAGATAGAGCTTGAGAGACGGTGGTAGGTTCAATATCATTAAAAAGAGAGGATTGAAGACAATACCTGGGATTGGGTTTAACAATGTTGTTTCGAGAGCGAGTGACCATAGGATGACGATCAGAAACAAGTGGTGAAGGCGGGGCTGGAACTGCTAGCTGTGGGGGCGAGAGCGTGGGACTTGATGGCGAATTGTCAGTGCGACCTTGTACAGGATTAGGGCGAAGTATGGGTGGAGGAGTGGGAATGATAAACTCTGATGAAGTGTCTGATGATGAGGGTGGCACGGAGACAATTTCTTTGGAGAACGGGAAGACTTGTTCAACAAAATGAACATGGCGGGACGTGAAAATTTTGTTGGAGGTATTATCAAGACAGAGATATGCACTCTGAGTGAGGGAGTAGCCAAGGAAGACACAGGGCTTTGAACGAGCTTCAAGTTTGTGAGAAGTATAGGGACGAAGCCAAGGATAGCAGAGACAGCCAAAGACACGGAGTTTTTCAATGTGTGGTTCTTTTTTAAACAACTTTTCATAGGAGGACCCCATTTGAAGGTTGGCTTTCGGTAGGCGATTAATGAGATAAGTGGCAGTGGAGACAGCATATGGCCAGTATTGGAGAGGCATAGAGGCATGATGTAATAATGAGAGGGCAGTATCAACAATGTGGTGATGTCGCCTTTCGGCGACACCATTGTGTTCAGGAGTGTGTGGTGGAGTAGTGAGGTGAGTAATGCCATGCGAGGTAAGAAAAGAACGTAAAGCAATAAACTCGCCACCATTATCAGTGTAGAGAGTTCGAATACTAGACTGAAGTTGTTTTTCAACAAGAGATTTAAAGGCAGCAAATGTATGTAGCACATCAGATTTTCGTTTTAAAGGATAGAGCCACACATATTTAGTGAAGTGATCAACAAAAATAACATAGTACTTATATCCATCAGAAGAGAGTATGGGTGATGACCAAACATCAGAAAACAATAACTCAAGTGGCATAGTAGCAGTTAAAGTGGAATCAGCAAAGGGAAGTTTATGACTTTTCATAGTTCTGCACGCATCACAATTTAATTCTGTTGTGTTCAGAGAAAGTAAATTATGACTGGATAAAACATGACGAAGTATTTTGGGGGAGGGATGACCTAATCGAGAATGCCACAGGCAAAGCTGTCCATGAGAGGAAATAAAGGCATGAGCTGCTGGAATGGAAGAGGAAGGAACCGAAGGCCAAAAGTAAAGTCCATCAACTCTTGGTCAGGCAAAGCTGTCCATGAGAGGAAATAAAGGCATGAGCTGCTGGAATGGAAGATGAAGGAACCGAAGGCCAAAGGTAAACAACTTTTCATAGGAGGACCCCATTTGAAGGTTGGCTTTCGGTAAGCGGTTAATGAGATAAGTGGTAGTGGAGACAGCATATGGCCAGTATTGGAGAGGCATAGAGGCATGATGTAATAATGAGAGGGCAGTATCAGCAAGGTGGCTCCAGTCCCCCGATCCTTCACCTGAAAGGAAGAAGAAGAAAACACAACAGAGATGTTATTTTGTTGACATAGCTGTGAGACAGATATGAGGTTCTTGGAGATGGAAGGCACAATAAGAGTATGACAGAAAGAAAGGGACTGCAAGTTAGGAAAACAAAGAGAACCCGTATGTGTGATGGGTAAAGAGGTACAGTCACCGACGATAACATTGTCCGACCCATCGTACGGAGAGTGTAAGGAAAGATTTGCTAAATCAGTGGTGATATGATGCGATGCACCCAAGTCCAAAACCCAGTCACTTGGCGACGGAGTTGAAACCGCCGAATGTGCCGTGGGAAGAGCAAACGAAGACTGCCGTGTCGGGCGAGCCATAGCCGAGAGCGAGCAGGTTGAGTGAACTCCGAGCAGTATCTCGCAGAGTGGCCCTGGACGCCACACAGTTGGCAAGTGCCTCGATATCCACGGCCCGAAGAGGGTCCCGACTGCGACGGGCGCGCGGCTGCACGAGAATTGAACTGGGGCGACGCACGGCTGTTCCCAGTTCGTCCCTCTGATTGGCCTCCCCGACGAGCTGACGGCGCTACACCAGAGAGAGACATCGCCTGGAGAGCGGTGGCGGGAAGATTACTTGGCAGATGGTTGTTCTGCATGATTTGGGACTCAGTGGTGAGTAGTTTGTCGTGAAGCTCCTCAAAGGAGATCGGAGATTCACGAGCCTGGATGGCCGATCCCATTTCCTTGAAGGAATCATCGAGGCCGTTCAACAACTTGATGACCAGGTCTTCAATGTCCGTAGGAACACCAAGGAGGGCGAGTTCATCGATGACACCCTTGATGTCGAGCATGAACTCCGTAACCGATCGCGAACCTTTGATAGGATTGTGGATCCGGTTCTTGAGGGCAAGGATGCGACCCCGGGATGACGAACCATAGATGGTGGAGAGAATCTTCCACGCGTCAGCAGAGGTCTTGGCCGAAGCAATAAAAGGAATTAGGGTTGGCGTGATGGAGCCAATTATCGTACTTAGGATCAATTGATCCTGACGGATCCAATAGGATCGGACGGCAGCGTCTTGAGACGTCCCTGTAGAGGGAGCAGCGGAACCAGCGAGAGTATTTCCAGTGGCGGCGTTGGCGGCAGGGCACGGATAGGAACCATCAACAAACATGAGGAGATCATATCCGGCAAGAAGTGTGCGTAGTTGGAAACTCCAAGCCACATATTGGTAGATGTGAGTTTCAAGGGAGCTTGGGATGATGTGTGGAAGGCAACAATGGAAGGGATGGAATCACCATTATCGGTGGGTGATGTGATCGGGTCGGTTGCCATGAGAAGAAGAGAGGAGCGAGAGATCAGGGAGGAAAAAAAAATGGAAGGTTGTAATTTGGAGGATCGTAGATGAGCGTTTAGCCAAAAGATTGCTCTGATACCATATTAGGAATTGTGAAAAGATAATGTATATTGATTATACAAGAGTGTTATATACAACATATCAAAGAATATGAGAACTATACATAACCTATGTGGGATGCTAACTATAATACAACAATAATATTCTTAATAGCAAATTAATGTAATAATTATCAATTAATTATTTATTTATTAAGGGATTTAAATAAATAAATTCCTAAAATAAATGAGTAAATAATTTATAATTGGGTAAGATCCAGTCAAATAAGTCTGACTTAAAGCCTAAGAAAGTGAAAGGCCCAAGCCCGCATAATTAGGTCAAAAATGACCAATCAGGCTGCGAGTTATTTATGGGGCATGCTCATTCCTCACCTATATAAGGAGTCCTACTCCATATAAGGAGTCCTCCTCCATTCATTCCAGACACACTCAAATACTTGAAGACATAAACGCTCTGAAGAGATCAAGAACACGAGCAGTGCTCCCTTGAGATCTTCAAGCATCTTCAAGTCAAGAACGGCAAACGATTCGGGATTAAGGTGCGGAGCCTCCCAAATCAAGCGTTCTTCATATACTGAGTTCTTCGGTGTTCTTCGCCCCAAGAACAGCATACGACCCGGGATTAAGGTGCTAAGCCCCCCAGATCGAGTGTTCTTCGGATCAAGTACGTTTAATCCAAACAAAGGCTCGATGCTTCTGGATTAACGTTATAAGGTCCCAAATCCGAGTACGGACAAGCTTCAACTGAAGATCCGACTCAACACACACACTGAAGCATCTGAAGACATTGACACTCTGAAGAGATTGAAACACGAGCAACGCTCCTCAGGGTCTTCAAGACAAGAACGGCAAATGACCCAGGATTAAGGTGCTGAGCCCCCCAGATCGAGTGTTTTCACATCAAATATGTTTAATCCAAACAAAGGCTCGACGCCTCTGGATAAACGTTACAAAGTCCTAAATTCGAGCTCGGACAAGCTTCAATTGAAGATCCGACTCCACACACGCTGTCAACACAGTCAGCGTACACTCCAGTCAACAAAGTCAAAGTCAGCGCAATCAACACAGTCAGCGCCGTCCACACAACCAGTCCACGTTGGTTCGAGAGAAGAATCAGAGGATTGATAGAGCTTGCTTCCTTAATTATCAAGTTTAATTCTTCTGGATTATTATTGTAATTAACTTGTATTTATTTTATTATAAATATAATATTTGTTGTTACAAATTTTGGCACGCCCGGTGGGACAGTCTCTACCTCTCATCTCTTCTCTCTACAAGCTCGATGATACAAAGCATGATTCCTCTCAGGATTGCAATAAGAAGACCTTCTACCTTGAAGCATTCAGAGCTGCAAACTGAAGAGATTCAAAAAATAACTCCACTCAGGATTGCGATACGAAGGTCTGCTGCATCAAAGCCTCTAGAGTTGCAAACTGAAAAGGTTGGAGTCGTTACAAGAAGTATTCCCGAAGGCTCCGTAGAGGCAAACCATATGGTGGGGATTACTCTCAACAAGCCATTGCACGGAAACAAGAGTGGTGAAAATGTTTCTACTTGCTTAACTCCTCGCTCCACGCCAAGCTTATCATCCACCTCAACTGAAGTTGCAGTGATGACGACAAGTGCTATGACCATTGAGGATCAACTCGCAAGTATGATGAAAGCCATTGAAGGACTCAACAAGCACATGGAAGCTCAAGATTTAAAAATCTGCGAACTTATGAAGAAAATGGATAATGCGGAGACAAGCCATGCAAATAAGAAACAAGTTGAGGATGAACATGAGGAGAAAGACTCGACGAAACATCATTCACTTGAAGAAAAGCCAGCTGAGGATAAGATACAAGTTTCAACTGACGGAACGCTTCCTATCAACCAACTAAAGAATATCGTGATAAATACGATAAAAGATAAGTTTGAAAGGAGCTCCAAATCTTCTTCAACCTATGTCAAGCCATATACAAAGAGGATTGATAACTTGAGGATGTCAATTGACTACCAACCTCCCAAGTTTCAACAATTTGACGGCAAAGGCAATCCAAGACATGTGGCGCACTTCGTCGAGATATGCAATGATGCCGGGACCTATGGAGATCACATGGTGAGACAATTTGTCCGATCTTTAAGAGGAAATGTCTTTGATTGGTACATCGACTTGGAAGCCAACTCCATTGACAGTTGGGGGCAAATGAAAAAAGTATTCCTCAACCGTTTCTACAGCACACGAAGAACTGTTAGCATGATAGAGCTAACAAATACTTGTCAAAGAGATGAAGAATATGTCATCGATTATATTAATAGATGGATGAGCCTAAGTCTCAACTGCAAAGAAATGCTATCAAAAACTTCAGCTATAGAAATGTGCATTCAAGGGATGCAATGGAATCTTAGCTACATACTCCAAGGAATTCGGCCTAAAACTTTTGAAGAGTTGGCTTCAAGAGCTCACGATATGGAATTGAGCCTGACATCAAATGACATCAAATGGCCCTCTATTCAAGACTCTTACGAGTTTGAATACATGTCCTTCGTTGAGTCCTTGGAAGAGGAACCACAAACAAAGGCTGCAGTTTCTATAAAGATTAATAGAAATGAAGTTGAAGCAAGAGAAAATAGTACATCCCAAGATTGGGGGCATTAAATTGTTGATAAATCAAGATAAAGCTCCTTGACACGAGCTAAAACTGTCTACATTATGCTCCTTGATATGAGCTTAAACTGTCTAACTCAAATTAAATCTCCTTGAGAAGAGACAAAACTCTCTACATATTATGCTCCTTGACATGAGCTAAAACTGTTTGCATTACGCTTCTTGATACGAGCTTAAACTATCTAAAATCCTCAAGTCATGCTCCTTGATATGAGCTTAAACTTTCTAAAATCCTCAAGTCAAAGCTCCTTGGCACGAGCGAAAACTGTCTACATTACGCTCCTTGATACGAGCTTAAACTATCTGAAATCTCTCAAGTCCACACAGCGCTCCTTGATATGAGCTAAAACTATCTACATGTTATGCTCCTTGACACGAGCTTAAACTGTCTAACTCAAATTAAATCTCCTTGAGAAGAGACAAAACTCTCTACATGTTCGATACTCTTTGATATGAGTATAAACTATCTGCACATCAAATCAAATCTCCTTGGGAAGAGAATAAACTCTCTACACATAAAGCTCCTCGGCACGAGTGAAAACTGTTCATACAATACTCCTTGACACGAGTGAAAAATATCCACACAAGGCTCCTTGATACGAGTATAAACTGTCTACAAGTTCAAATTCAAGACTCATTGACACGAGTATAAAATGTCAGTAAATTCAAATTCAACGCTCCATGACGCACGAGCCTAAACTGCATATTACTCCTGGCCCGCATGAGTATAAAATGTGTACGGCCCCCCATTCAAATCAAATCATGTCTCTTTGAACTACGTTTTGACTTGATCCTCTTCAAAGAGGTACGTAGGCAACTTAGCACTCTGCTAAGTTCAGTCATAATTCAGGCATTCATATCAAATTGGAGAGGCAAGCAATAAAATTCAATCATGTTGATCAAGAAATGGATTGTCGCAATTTGTTCACCTCAACACAAAGGCGTCCGTGAACAAAATGTGAGGGGGCATTTGTAGGCACTTGAATTTTATTGCCTATTAAAGGAAAATATGTGGCAAATTAATGCAATAATTATCAATTAATTATTTATTTATTAAGGGATTTAAATAAATAAATTCCTAAAATAAATGAGTAAATAATTTATAATTGGGTAAGATCCAGTCAAATAAGTCTGACTTAAAGCCTAAGAAAGTGAAAGGCCCAAGCCCGCATAATTAGGTCAAAACTGACCAATCAGGCTGCGAGTTATTTATGGGGCATGCTCATTCCTCACCTATATAAGGAGTCCTCCTCCATTCATTCCAGACACACTCAAATACTTGAAGACATAAACGCTCTGAAGAGATCAAGAACACGAGCAGTGCTCCCTTGAGATCTTTAAGCATCTTCAAGTCAAGAACGACAAACGATTCGGGATTAAGGTGCGGAGCCCCCCAAATCAAGCGTTCTTCATATACTGAGTTCTTCGGTGTTCTTCGCGCCAAGAACAGCATACGACCCAGGATTAAGGTGCTAAGCCCCCCAGATCGAGTGTTCTTCGGATCAAGTACATTTAATCCAAACAAAGGCTCGATGCTTCTGGATTAACGTTATAAAGTCCCAAATCCGAGTACGGACAAGCTTCAACTGAAGATCCGACTCAACACACACACTGAAGCATCTGAAGGCACAGACACTCTGAAGAGATTGAAACACGAGCAATGCTCCTCAGGGTCTTCAATACAAGAACGGCAAACGACCCAGGATTAAGGTGCTGAGCCCCCCAGATCGAGTGTTTTCACATCAAATACGTTTAATCCAAACAAAGGCTCAACGCCTCTGGATAAACGTTACAAAGTCCTAAATTCGAGCTCGGACAAGTTTCAATTGAAGATCCGACTCTACACACACTGTCAACACAGTCAGCGTACACTCCAGTCAATAAAGTCAAAGTCAGCGCAGTCAACACAGTCAGCGCCGTCCACACAACCAGTCAAAGTCCACGTTGGTTCGAGAGAAGAATCAGAGGATTGATAGAGATTGCTTCCTTAATTATCAAGTTTAATCCTTCTGGATTATTATTGTAATTAACTTGTATTTATTTTATTATAAATACAATATTTATTGTTACACATGTATTGAGTGATTTTCAGAAATATCAAGTGCCAAGTTGGAGTTTTGTACATGCAGGACTTAAATATAAGGATTTCACCAAAGTTTTAATACAATCTTATAGTGACCATAGATATATTGTATTGTTGTGGTATAAATAGAGTGGCTAGACGTTGAAAATTTGATATACCGCGTATAAATAAAAAAAATACTGAAAAACATAATAAAATTGAATGTGACAAGATTTTCGATGCAGTAATGCTGTTGAGAATAATAATTTTCTGTATATTACCGAAATAATTTTATTTTAATAATATTGGTAAACATTTTTTATTTTAATAAATTGGAATTACAAATATTGGAGCAAACTTAGTACAATCGTTTTGCATTTTCTTTGAAGGGATCATTTTCACTCTTAGTTGATCAAGTATCACTTTTTATTAAAAGATTATCAATTCTCATCAGTTAAAAAAAAAAAACTTGAAGAGTAATAATATGATTAGTTATAACTTTTTCGAAAATATAACATAAGTTTGAACAAGTCTCTTTTGTATGATAACTCTTTCAATAATAGTGCTCAAATTTTCCAGTTTGAACAAGAGCCGTCCTACAAGGGGTGAATTCACCAATTTTATTAAATACTCCCCGCTAGAAAAACTTTTCACCTTTACTGTTCCATGTTGTTTAAGAAAAGTTGCACTTTTTGACCAACTTTATTAACTTTGGAGGGTATTGTAGTATTTTTAGGTAATAAAAAAGTATAAAGTAATGATATGTGTGTGAAAAATGAGTGGCAAATTTGAAATTAAAGTAACTTTTGAGGTTGTTGGATAAAGTGGTGTTTCCTTTTTTGGAGTGCGAAAGGTTTTGTTGGACAAACAAATAAGGAAAGTGAGAAAATTATTATGGGATTGGGGGAGTAGTATATATACCCATATTCCATAAAATCCTACGTATTTTCCCATAGATCCTCGTATTTTTTTTCCTTTTATTTGTTTCACAGCACATTTTGCACTCCAAAAAAGAAAAGCTCAAGTCAATAAAATAACCTAAAAAATGCACTTTAATTTTATATTTAACATTCACACCTAATAAGTACATTATACTTTTCACTTTATTTATTATTAAAAAATATATAATTACATCCCAAAAATTAGGTAAAATTTTTTTATGATAAACAACGTGGAACATAAATGTGAAAAGTGGTCGAGACGGAAGAAGTATAGTATTTCATTAAATAAATTTCGAAACAACAATATTGAGGGATCCGCTTGGTTCAACTTGTACATTCAAAATAATAGTGGGTATCAATAAACGAAGTCAATCACAATCAAACTAAAAATGATTCAAGTGTGATGATTTTATTACTCTCTCCGTCCTATTGAAACGTACACACTTTCTACATTTCAATGGGACGACAAAGAAAGCGCGTATGTTTCAATGAGACGGAGGGAGTTTAAATAAATTCCAAAAAATATTTTTTTAGAAATCGCTTGATTCAAATTGTACCAAATAATAGTAGATATCAATAAACTAAGTTAATCACAATGAGATTAATTTAAGATGATTCAAGGGCCATGAGAAGTTCTTAAATCAATAGAAATGATTAAAAATTTTTTATTTTTACTTTACCAACCAAACATAAAAATAAGAATCAATAAATATTGAGGGCTACAAGCGGCAGTGTGGGAGGCTGAAACTCAGTGGGAACCTGCGGCTCGGTGTGAACCTGCGGCTGAGCTAGGGGGAGGGTCAGCATGGAGCAATCACCAGCATGAAGCAATCACTTGGGGATCGACTCCTTGTGCGCAGTAGTTAAAGATATTAGGAACCTATGATCCATTGTGTGGTTACCGCGATTTACTTGGAGGCAGTTCTGAGGGGTCGGGACTGTTTCCTCGAGGACTAGTCGGGCGTAAGCCCGGAACCTCGGTATCCAAAAAAAAAAAAAAGAATCAATAAATATTAGTTACTATTACCCCAACCAAAACACCCCATAATTAAACAAGCCGTCTGTGAACACTTATTAGACGTGGGAGGTTCACTTTTTCTAAAGCTATCTGTCAAAACTATGAAAAAGACAACTTTCATATTTAATAGCTAGAGATTTGAAACACCAGTACCGTTTTTATATGCATTTAAGGTGTACCGTGATTTGAATGAGTCTATGATGCATATATTTATATATATATATATAGGTAGTAAGATCCAGAGTCTATAAATGGTATTCATTGTTTACCTAACTTATCTTAATTACTAATTCAAAACTACTTACAAATTTTAGTGCTGAAATTGCCAAAAATTTATAGAAATTGAGGATTTTTGTTGTGCACCTAAAATATACTAGCCTTTGTTATGAGTATATAAATTGTCCATGGTCTTGGTCAACTCAGTTTAAGCGTATTTCGCTGTTAATTTATTGGAAAATCAACATAACCATGTAATTTGGGTCTTTTCCAACATACACCCTCCGTCCCCATTATATTTCACATTTTTTCTCTTTAGTCCGTCACTCAAAGTATTTTATTCTTTACTTTTATTAAAAATATCAAAAAATACATGACAATAATACCAATTTTTTTACACATGATATCCCAATATAATACTCACTTTTTCACATATTCCAATAATTTTACGCACCTTTTTCATTAAATTACTTAAAATACTTTTTCAATAGTAATTTTTTCTTAAACACCACGCACAAAAATACGTGTAATACTTTGAGGGACAAAGGGAGTAATACACTACAAGAAAATTGTCGAATTCCAACGGCAAAAAATCGTTGAAAAATGCAAAAATACCGTTAGAATTCATGATTCCAACAGATACTCCAACGAATTTTTTCTGTTGGAAAAGTGGCCGTTGGAATGTCATTTTTCCAACACTATTTCCAACGGTTTCAAAAATCCAACGGTGAATTCAATGACATTTTTTTGTTGAAATTTTTTTTTATCGAAAAGTGATTCAAACATTTTTCCAACAGAATTTCTTTTGGAATTACCGTTGGAATAAATTCCAATGGTCTTCGAACTCCGTTGGAATTTTCCAACAATAAAAAAAAATTCCAATGGTCTTCGAACTCCGTTGGAATTTTCCAACAATAAAAAAAAATATTCTGATTTGAACCCTTGACCTCTTGCGTATATCACCTTATCAATTACCAACTTAACTAATATATATTTTATGTTATAAATTGACATTTAAATTTATTGAAGTCTCTTTTTTTGATGGAATTTTCATAGGAATTTTCCAACGGCTTAAGTTTAATTGGAATTTTTATTGAAAATTTCCAATGGTTTATCAAGCTATTGGAATTAGCATTGGAATTTTTCAACGATTTAAATTTATATGAGAATTTTTGTTGGAACTTTCCAACAATTTTAGGTTTTATAGGAATTTTCATTAAAAAATTCCAATAGTTTATCAGACTATTGGAATTAATATTGGAAATTTCCAATGATTTAAATTTTCATGGGAATTTTCGCTGGAATTTTCCAGTAGTTTAAAGTTTCATTGAAAAATTCGTTGGGACTCTAAAATTCCAACGGATTTGCTTTTCGTTGAAATTTTTCTGTTGGAATTTGACAATTTTCTTGTAGTGATATTTATTGATAAAAAATAATATTTTTTCGTCTCAATCTCAATTTTACGTTTACAATTCATATTTAAATTAATAAAAGTTACTTTTGAAATACTATTAGGGATAATATATGTAGTATTTTTTCATAATAAATTGTAAAATATTATTTTATATGTGTTAAAAAAAATGAATGAAAATTTTGAAAGTAAAGTAGGTCATGTGATTATTAGTTATCATAAAAGAAAATGTAAATTTGAACTTGAGATGTAACAAAATGAAAATTGTGAAATTGAGTTTAAGTCGATGTACTATTTTTTCATTTTAGGTTTTATAATTAATCATAATCATATCAGTTGACCAAAGACTATCAATATTAACTACTACCTCGTTGCATAAATAAATTCATACATTCTATTTTTATCCGTTTCATAAACAAGTTCACATCCTCAAATAAAAAAATAAATACAAATTAATAATCCCACAACACACCTTAATTTTAAAATTGTCACCCCTTTACAACTCACATAACTTACTTTATAATTTATTTATCACCTAAAATTACCAAACTACCCCTAAAAGTAAAGCAAAAAGTAATTTTTTCTTAAACTCTGTATCTACCATAACCGAGAACTTCTCTTTGAGACAGAAGGAGTATTATATACGAAGATTGGTTTTCCATTTAAATTGTATTGTATAAATATTAATTAAGTGTCATTTATTTTATGAAAATGTAAAGTTGAAAAGACGGATCAAAATGAAAACTGTAAGATTGAAATTAAAACAAGAGTTAATTTCAAATGTTATTATTATTATACCTTTGAGTAGGAATGTTAAACGAGTATAAGGCCAGCTCTATGGGACTATGGACTAAGCGTCTCATTTTAACGGGCTCCCATTTATTCGGACCTAATCCAAACTTGAGCAGACATGAGACAAAATATGCCACTAAGCGGAAGAATAAGGAAAAAATAATAATAATACAATTTGAAATATAAATAGATAAACACAAAATACATCAAATATTATCTTTTAACATAAATAATCAACTATAAATTTATAAGTTTAAACATACAAAATCAAAAAGAATTTTAAGATTTTAATGTTATTTGTGAATTGAGATAATTAATTTTTAAAATCAATTTTTTAAATGACGAAAAAAAAGTAAGTTAGAGGACATTAAATTCTAATTATCAATATATAAAATAAACATACAAATGATTATTTATAATACTCCTATTAATAATTTTATATATTATTATTTATTTATTTATTTATAATAAAAAGTTTAATCAAGCTAATAAGGTTGAGCTTTTTATCCAGCGGACTATCAAACCCTGCATTTTTTAGAGTTAAATGGGTCATTCCTACAATCCTACGGACTCGGCTCCTAGTAACATCTCTACTCTTGTGGCTAATAGCATAATCTTTATTCTTATATTTTTTCGTCCCACAAAAGTTTTTACCATTTTCATTTTTTTTTCATCACCCAAAAGTATTTTTTTTTGGAAAAAAACAAAAAAAGTCAAAACAATTCCTCTCTCCTCATACACTTTATTTTTTTTTAAAAAAATATCTAACATACTTTATTATTTATTTATTATAAAAAATTATCATAATACCCTTAAAAAGTTATATTCCCTCTATCTCAGGTATTTTTACCCATTTATACGAGCACGAAAATTAAGAAATATTTTTTTATATATAATGTAAGAAAAAGTATGAACAAATTAGTAATTTTGAGAGAAAAAGTAAATAGAGTTATTGAGAATTATGAATAAAGTGTAAAAAAGTAAATAAAGTTATTGAGATTGATGAATAAAATGTAAAAGGTATGTAAGATATAATGTATTTTTACCATTTATGAAATGAGTAAAAATACTTGAGATACTTCAAAATAAAAATTGGGTAAAAATAGTGGGAGGGAGAGTACTCTTCTTAATCTCCTTGTACTATATATTGTTGGATAGGAGGAGTAAATACTAACACTTTCTTTTATCCGAATATGAATACGAGAACAACTCGAATAAAATTGGATAGGAGTAGTAAATACTAACACTTTCTTTTATCTGAATACGAATATGAGAACAACTCGAATAAAATTAGGGGAGAATGACCCATCTACTCATTTTTTTAAAAGTAAATATATATCATTGTCATCATAAAGTAAATAAATTACTCCCTCCGTCCGCTGGAAGGAGGATCTTTTTTTCATTTTGGTCGTTCGCTCTAAAGAGGTCATTTCCTTTTTTACACATATGGGACCCACACACACCCACTAATACAACTAAAATATGGGGTCCATACTTCCACTAATACAACTACTCACCACACATTAAATAATAATACTCCTTAATCAGCGTGAACAACAGTAAAAAACCCTCTTTCGGGCGGACGGAGAGTATATAACTTCTATACCTAATTGGCTATTTTTGGACCAAAATACTTTCACCATGTTGGAATGTTATGTCGAGATTTCAACATCGAATTCGACATCCGATGAAATATCCCATCCTGTCGGAATACTATGTCGGGGTGGGTTCCGACATTGAATCCGACATCCGATGATGTCAGATTCGGTGTCGAAACCCCGACATGTGGGTATGTCGGATTCGATGTCGAAACCCCAACATAACATTCCGATAGAGTAGGAGCATTTTGGTCAAAAAATAGCCAATTGGGTATGAAAGTTATACAATTTATTTACTTTATGAATGACAAAGATTTTTGTCTATTCATTTTGGATATTTTTGGGCAATTTCCTCTAAAATTAGTGTATATATTGATAATAGTAAAATTTTCAAATAAAGTTATTTTATCTGTATTAATCACTATTAGAACTAATTTGCTGTTGTTTTAAGACCAGCAGTTAGCTTCAATTATCCAACATTTTTGTGTCTTTGTTTTCCAAAGCAGCATTCTTTGGAAGAACATGGTTTACCATTCACATTATATATGCTGCTACATGATTTATTAACTCATGGATCTTCAACTGTAGAAACACAACAATGAATGAATTAATGGCAATTGACATGCAAGTGTTTTTAGTTCTTAATTCACAATTCAAGAGAGACTGCCAAGAGCTTTTGCTTTCTCTCTGAGGATGAACTTTTGAATCTTACCAGTGGAGGTTTTTGGCAAATCCTCAAAGACAACACTCCGAGGTGCCATGTAATGAGGCAAACGGTCTCTACAGAAGTCTATTATCTCCTTCGAGCTAAGCTCGAAACCGTCTTTTAACTTAACGAACGCACACGGCGTCTGCCCCCAGTGTTTATCCGGTCTTGCAACCACCGCGGCCTCAAGAACCGCCGGGTGGCGATACAAGACCATCTCTACTTCGACTGTACTTATGTTCTCTCCACCAGATATCACAATGTCTTTCGATCTGTCCTTCACTTCTATGTAGCCATTCTCATGTTTCACAGCAAGATCACCACTTCTAAACCACCCACCTTTAAAGGCTTCTTCCGTGGCTTTCACATCTTTAAGGTATCCACTCATTACAGTGTTTCCTCTAAACATTATCTCACCCATTGTCGCACCATCTGCAGGCACACTCTCCATGGTGGCAGGGTTGATAACATCGACTTCCTCGAGACCATAATGCTCCACGCCCTGCCTCGCCTTGAGCCTGTACTGCTCTTCGCGAGGCAGGGCATCCCACTCGGGCTTCCACACGCACGATGTGCCTGGCCCGTACGTCTCTGTAAGACCATACAAGTGGGATACTCGGAAACCAAGCTCCTCGATCTGGGAAAGGATCGAGGGAGGTGGAGGTGAGCCACCCGTCATTATGTCGACCCTGTGAGGCAGGGGCTTCCGATCACTCGAATTTATGATCATGTTCAACACAGTTGGAGCCCCTCCCATGTGTGTGACCTGGTGCATAACAATGCTTTGAAAGATCTCCTTAGGGGAGACTTGCCTCAGGCAGATGTTGGTCCCACCCAAAGCAGCCATGCCCCAGATCAAGCACCACCCATTACAATGGAACATGGGCACCGTCCAAAGGTAGACAGGCATGGAGCTCATCCCATGAATGGATGCCGTTGCTAGAGCATTAAGGTATGCTCCTCGGTGATTGTAAACCACCCCTTTGGGACGAGACGTGGTGCCGGACGTGTAGTTGACACTGATCGGATCCCACTCGGTTCTTGGCTGTTTGGCGATGTAATCAGCATCTCCACTGGATAGAAGAGTCTCATAGTCGTGAGTATCCCAAGTGGGGAAGGTGGGATTTGGAGCACCATGTTCTGAAATCAGTACGAGGATTGGTGGTTTGATTTTGTTTTGAGCAAGAAGATGGAAAGCTCCTTGAGCAATGGGGAGCAAGTGGTGATCTACAAAGATGATCTTAGTGTCGGAATGTTGGAGGAGAACAGAGATCATGTTGGAGTCGTGGCGAGTGTTGAGCGTGCAAATAACGGCTCCGGCCATGGGTACAGCAAAATGCAGCTCTTGCATTGCTGGTATGTTAGGCGCCAGTGTTGCTACCTGTTAAATCATACATATCATAAGCTAATTGGTTGGTTAAATAGCTGTGTGTGCCTAAGTTTTTTCCATTCCCTCAACATGGGATGTGAGGTTGTAAGCATCATTTTGGTCTGTCATATTTATGAGTAAATGGGCAAAAAAAAAAAAAAAAAGTGTTACTTGTGTATCCTTGACGCTGAATTACTATCAACCTGTTATGAACGTCTAAGATCCGTGTAGGGGTTCAATTCAAAGGTGCTCTCTCAAATTCAAAACAACATTAAAATACTATTTTGCCCTTAAATTTTGAATTATTTTGTCGCGTCCTCAATGTTATTTTGTTACCCTTACAAAAGAGTTGCCACAAGTACACAAAATGTTGAAGCATACAACGTTTATCTTTTCCTTTTTCACGATGATTACGAAATATAATATTTTAATATATATCGAGGTGAAATATAATATTTTAATGTATAGTGAATAGTTGTATTAGTGTAGTGTTATGTGCCCAATTGAGATATTTAAATGTTATGTGTGGGTCTCATTTACTGTAAAAATAAAAAAATAAACTTTTTATGGACGATCAAAATCAAAATGTGTAAATATTACTGTGGGACCGAGAAAGTATAGTATTTAAGTTTTAAAGGTATGCACTTTAATTAATAAAAATATTATTATTTTTATTAGAAAGTCGATTGAAATATGAATAAAAACAATGTTTGACTAAATAAAGTAACTTTTTTTTTCAAAAGAATTAAAAATATAAATTTAATATTAAAATGTAGTATAACATTCCATATTCAAAATATAAAACTAGATTTGGATCAAGCTTTACTTAGCAAAAATGTTAGCATTTTATCATTAAAAAATTATTAAATTTTATTCATTCTATAATGATTAATTTATGGCTAAAACTTGTGTGATATACGTGAGGCGGTCAGAAAATGATAACCTTTATATTGAAAAGTGATACTTCTAAATTAATAAAAAGTGATAATATTATTTCATGAACAATTTATAGTATAAATGAAAAGTGATAATATTTTATAACAAAAGTAATAACATTCTATAGTAAAAGTGATAACTATTTTAAAAAAGTGTAAAATAGTCTCACGTGAGATGATCTCACACAAGATCTACCCTTAATTTATTAACTATATATTTTTCATTTTTTTTATGACTATCACCTTTATTAATTACGCATTATTCGAGACGTGTCACATAAATAGTTGCGTATTTTATAAGAAAAATTATTTTTTTAGATTATTTTTTAGTAGATTGGAATTTTGAATAAAAAATAAATTAAAAAATATGTTATTTGTATTAAGATGTGAGGGTAAATCTTGGGTGATACCCGCATGACCATTTTATTTTTATTTTACATAGTTATCACGACATTAACTTTTCATTAATTAAGTATCACTTTTTATTATAAAAGTTATCACTTTTTATTTATCTCACATAAATCTTTACGTCAGACGGTATCACGCAAGTCTCACGTAAATCATCACGTGTGTTAGATGCTACACGAAAGTATTTGCCTACGCAAAAGCTCCTGCGCCCCCGGAAACATGCCGTGCCCCATGGGAACACAATCCTCCCTCCATATTTTATTTAAATCCATTCTATTTAAACATATTCTATTTAAACACATTATGTTTAAATATATGTATTGATAGAGATTTAAATTGTAAAGGGGCACGATGTCCCGAGGCACGATATCCCGAGGCACGAGAGCCTCACACTTTGCCTAAAATGTGAAGTTGAAATTGGAAGTAAAAGTACACAACAATTCATCCAAAAACAGAGAGAAAGGGAAAAAGAGAATTACCACATCACCATAAGAGATCCCTAATCGAGTGAGCGCAGAAGCGAGTTGAGTGCATCTGAGTCGAGTCTGCTCCCAAGTATACCTCACAGAACCGTACACAATGGAAGTGGTATCCCTGTACACCTTCCCAGCTCGCTCCAGAAAGCTTATGGGGGATAACGCCACGTAATTCGCCGGACACCTCACCACACCCTCCATGCCTTTCGAACCTTCTAGATTCTCCCCCAATCCACAAATAAAACGTCGACGCTCCGTCTTCCGTACGCCGTTCAGCAACCACGCGGTGGCGATCGAACTCCGCCGCCGCAAAATCTGGCTCATGGTGCTGCAATTGGTGGTGCCACAATTCTGACCACAAATCAAATGTGAAGAATTGTTGGAGAGAAATTATTAAATACGAGTTAGAGTCTAACGGAAATACGGAGATCTGATTATAAAAATGGCGGAGTGGTGTGGTGTGTGTGGATAAGTAAGAAGAAGAAACAACGTGACTAAAGGATTCGCGCTGGAAGATAAAATTAAGGCCACCAAGCTTGAATAAAGCTGATTTTATTTAATTATATTATAGTGTCGTTCCTTTAACGGTCTTATATTATTTTCCCCTTATTCTCAAGTTAAGATAATATTTTAATAGATAATGAATTAAAGAAATATAATATTTTATTTAATGTGTATTGTGTATTTATATTAGTTTTGTGAGTGGTTTATATAGAATAATTAATTGTTTTATGTGTGTTTCACTTGATAAAAGGAAGATAGATGTAAACATTAATTTAAAACAAATTAAAATAAAAAACGTAAAATTTAACGTGAAACGGGAAAGGAGGGAAAATACGAGTAAAATTATATTGTACACCCATGTGCACCCTATTAGGATGCACTCACTTTAAAAAACGTATACAAATATAAACAAAAATATATTCCGTATACAATTATGAACAAAAATGTATACAATTTAATTGTTAATTTTTTAATGAAAATTTGAGTGTAAAAAAATATAAAATTATTAAAAAATATGCATACACTATTGAATAAAAAAGTTATACACATATTGATGCTAGTTTTTTAATTAAAAACTTAGTGTGAAAAAAGTATACAATTATTAAGAAACACGTATACAAAATAGAATAACATGTATATAAAATAAAATAAAAAGTTATACACTATGGATGCACCCTTGCACCGGGTGCACCTAATATCATCTCTAAAAATATTTACTTTTATGCCGAAATTCAGTGTGTCGTACAAGATGGGTTACAATATAATCCAAATTTACAAAATTATTATGCCCTTGATAAGTACAAACTTGAAGAATAATATAAAAGAATAGAAAACCTAAGGAACTTCAAGTACTTCCTCCAAATTTCTCAACTTGCAACTCCACGCAAACCTGCAAAAATACGACGGTAGGGATTTCCGGCGTAGACTCTCCGACGTCCAAATCAGTAATCTTACTTTTTATAAAATATCAGTTATATGAAAATAAATATACTAATATTTCCCTTTATATCTTTCTTCTATTGAGCATATATAAGTTCGTTTCTCCTCCTACGCACATTAAACCTAAATATAAGGTTGATATTAATCCACATCAGCCCTCCATCAAAACATTTACGTTTGTTATTTGGCCACAGCTATTGATACACAAAACCTCTGTACACATTGGCGGACGTATATGGGAGGTAGGGGGGCACTGGGCCCCCCTGAACTTTTACTAACAAGTAGTATATATATGTAAAGTATGACAAAATTCCACATTGGCCTAGTGGTGAGGCAATTTAATTAATGTGTCGAGGGTCTAGTGTTCGATCCCCTTTTAGGACAAGCTTTATTTATTTACTTCTTCCCCTCTTCTATCTCTTTTGTTTTACTTAATATTTATTTTTTTCTCTCTTTTATTTATTTTAATTGATACATTATTAAAATAATATATTCATTTAATAATTTTAATCTCAAAATTATACTAACTTTTACCTAACACAACTTAAAATACTAAAATATTCTTAGAAAAATGTTAATATAAGTTGATAAATAAAATAATTTTTCTTATAATTTGTAGAACAAAAAACGCGAACCATTGTATGAGAAGAATTGGGCCCCCCTCCATGAAAATCCTGCGTCCGCCCCTGTCTGTACACATCCCAACCTATTATAATTAAGTAGTCATTGTAAAAAAAGACAAATTTACTATTCTATACTTAAATAAAATTAAAAAAATTCATGATTTTATGTTTGATTGTCAAACATTCTTCTTTGAAAATTTTGCATGGCCTATGTGTTCGGCCGAACAAAACACTTTTTTTTTTCGTCAAACATTTTACTTTGAAAATGTACAAGTTTTTTGTGTTCGATACCGAACAAATACATTTTGTGCAGCACCGAACACCCTTACTATAAAACTTACAGAATATAATAATTGTCTATTTATTTATACTTTAAATTGTTAATAAAATATTTCATTTAAATAGTTATCATTTTTTTTATTGATTAAGTATAGTTTTTCATCAAAATACCTCCGTTCCAAATTTACCAATTTGGAGGGTGTGGAGGATGTTTCAAATTAAAGCGTCTAGTGTAGTGAGTAGTGAGGTTAGATAGATGGAAGAAGAAAAAAAAAAACAAAAAAAAAAACCAAGATCTACATCCATTCAAGGAGAAGTGAGCTTATATGTTGAAGGCGTTATTACAAGTAAGAACCAATATAAAGTTAAAAAAACACCAAAAGATCAAACTGCTAACTCTTGGGAAATTTGAAAATTAAACTGATCAAGTGGCCCCCTTTCGAGCCAAAATAATGGTTAATATATCAAATGGAAAGTTAATACTTAACTAACTGAATATATAAGCAACAATCCAACAAAAAAACATGTTAAAAGAACACTCAAAACCACTCAGCAAAAGAGTCCGTTTTTGTAGAGCTCAAGATTTATTTGGTTATCTAACTCAATTGGCACACAAACATTAATCCCTCCACACAAAAAAAGTTAAGTAGAGCGTCTCACGGTGAGATCATTTTATGTTTTCGTAATTAGTAATTAGTTATTATTTTCACTATAAAATTATCACTTTCTCTATAAAATGTTTTCACTTTTTATTTATATTACAAATTGTTAATAAAATAGTTCACTGTACTATTATCACTTTTAATCGATTGAGTATCACTTTTCATTAATAATGTTATCATTTTTTATTCGTTAAATGTAAGGCTTACATGAGACGGCTCACATAAGTCTTTAACCACAAAAACAAATGATTCTTAATACGTAAAACTATTATTAAATAGTCTCATGAAATGAGTTTTATAAAACGAATAAGGAGCGATAACATACTCCATTTTTTATATAAAATGGAGTAATACTTAATCAATTAAAAATGTTAACTATCAGATTGAACTATTTTATATAAAATGGAGTAATACTTAATCAATTAAAGAAGAGACCAGCGAAAATCTCGACAAAAAATGCAAATTATAAGGCAATTTTTTATTTTGCCATACAAACCAAAACTCCATAGGATCCAATACGGGCATAGGCATTCAAATCAGGAGCCTTTTGTAACAAAGATGAGCAGCAACCATCATATATCATCAATAACCAAGGGTGCATCATCGAAAGTAAGAAAACATATAAAGCACAGCAAGCTGAAACAAACAGGAAACCAGAGTTTTAGAGATAAGAAACAAGTTCCATCTTGACAAAGAGTGAACAACAAGCGCCTTGTTCATAAACTATCTGCCATACGGCAGCACCAATTCTGCAGGAACCCCAAGGTAGTGTAAGAAAGAGTCGTCGAGGAAAGACTCAAGGGCAGCTGATAGTCGTGGTTAGCCGCCAATAGCCGTAGTCTACAGATCCCCCAGCGAAACCAATTATGAGTTCGCCGGTGGAGTGAACTAAGGTGAACAGGTATATCTGGCTGCCCGGATCGATTTGAGGTGAGCAGGGGCCTCGCCAAGATGTATCCACGATCGGAAATCTAGTAATAAACGGCGACTGACCCGCGGCCAAAAATCCTGTGCGGCGAAAGTTCGGAGCGGACTGAGCTTGACGGCGGCCCCAAAAAGAATAGGGCTTCCAATGGAGGAAGCCATGAGTCTTCGACAGTGAAATAATCGAGATGTGGACACTTAGGTAGTTCTGTTCTGTCGGAAGACTTCCCGGCGATGAAAAAATCGTAGGCTCCCTGTACGGGTGGAGATCTGCACCAAGAAAAATGATGCCCATCAATTTGAATCGACACTGAACGTCGGCGAGGACGAATGCCAGTGGAGGCCCAGATCTGTACAGACGATGTCCAGATCGAGAAGGCAGGGTCCGTCACTAAAAGGCCCGCGACCAGATCCTTAAATCAGACGGCGGCTGATCCAAGGCGGCGATGTGTGTATCCGAGAATACAGCCGCTGGATGCAATTGTCGGCACCAATTTGAGGAGAATAGGCCTGTAGGTGACCCATTGAGCAAAAATATTGGCCATTATTGAGAGAAAAAAAGCAGTGGATATCGAGCCATGACTAAGTTAAAATAAAAGAAAGAAATCTACATAAAGGTGGAATAAAAACAGCAGCGGGAAAAGAGATGCGAGGTCAGGTGATGCGCGTTTTCTTTGCACGCAAAATTAATCTCCAAATATTAAGGATATTAGTTACCGTTTAAGCAAGCGATTAAGTGATTATCGAACCAAAGGACAGCGTATTATTAGTTTAATTATTTACTAAATTAATTAATACGTAAGGCAATAACATTGGGATTTAATTATTAACTACTTAAACAATTAAATTAAATAACAAATAAAATAAAATATCACTCGAAGAATACAAAAGTGGATCAAATAGGAGAATAGGTAGCTCTAGGATAATCCAGTTTCACTCATTAATTTCCCTTCCGTGTGTTGATGTCCGACTCTGCCTTGTGGAATATGGACGCATAACTAAACCACTCATTAATTTCCCTTCCGTGTGTTGATGTCCGACTCTGCCTTGTGGAATATGGACGCATAACTAAACCATGCAAATCTACTATATAGATACAAGTAAACATGCATGTAACACGTGTGAATACCCTCGGAGCAAGAGATATAATTCCACCCCTTTTTAGATACTATCAGTATCAATTATTTCCCTGGCCAATTGATACTCTAACCCGATATGATCTCCCTTTATGGGTACTGAAAAATTATCCTCTTTATCCTACTTAATAACCGAATTCAATTCAATTAATAAGTATTCATATATAATAGTACTAATGAAGCTTAAAAGTCCCCTCACTTAGAATCATAACATGGAATCCTGCTCAACAGTGAACGCACTCAATCAATAACCAAGATATGTATTCAGACTCTACATAACAGTTAATGATGCACAAAACAACTCTGAGTATGAATTAAAAATGCATAGTCATATTTAAAATAAATCCACAAGTAGTGTTGTACGGAGTATACACACGAAAGTTCAATTAATTCATAAAAACCTTCAAAATACTTGTTCTACTAAAAAGGCTCTAGCCCATGATATTACGAAGAACAATCATGGGTGTTGGAAAGATCTTACACGGATGTCTGGAAAATTACAAGATAAATTAGGAAACAAAATAAACCCTAGATGCGGGAGTCGTCGCGTCCTTCTCCGTCTTGAATCCTCCTCTTGGTTCTCCTCTTGATTCCACAGACAAATCTTCAAAGTGATGGATGGATTGAGTAAAGGATGTTGATGATGGTTGGGGGGTGATCCCCTTGTTTGCCTAATTTTGTAGCACTCACGAGCAAGAATACTCGATCGTTGTAGTAGTATATCCCAAGAAAAATTATCAATCCACAAAGGAGTTATGTTCGGACTAGCAAAATACGTGAACTCATGTTCATGTCGTTCTTGTAAAGATGATCGGGGGTTTTGATATGATTAACAACTAAAACAAGAAGCAAGTAAATTAAGAATAACAAATAAGAGAAATGACAATTAAAAAAAATGGGTGCTAAAGTTCAAATATGGAAAAACATGGGATTAGAAACATCCAAGCACACTCGATTCATATTATCATGCAAAAGGAATTTAACTCAATTGATGTAGACTAAGGGTGATCACGATTGTATCCTAAGCTCCCTTTCGGGTTACAAAGGTTGTTGATCCATTTTAGACTCCCTAAAGCACTTAAGATCAAAGCCCAACATTAACCCCTTCCATCTAGGTACTAGTTAGATTAAACTCTCCCTTTTTGTGTACTAAGGCCAACGAATGGATTGGTTCCCCTCATTGAATTCAAATATCCTTTCGGTCAAACTCAAACTCAATGTCTATTCATGCCTTCCTAATACTATAGAGGGTCGTTTCCGTCTCACTCCAAGCAATACATACATGAACATCATGATAGCATTTAATTATCACAAATAATCCATTGATCAACAATCCATTAAACCAATAAACATTCATGAATAACAAACCATGCCATCACAACATCAAGACAATTAAACTCCATGAATAGAAATCAACATCAATTAAATCAAAAACCAATTTAATCCACATGATAATATAAATCTAATATGCTCTTCATATTCCTAATCCCACTAGAGGGATTAGCCTAACATGATAAAAGTAATAAAACAAATAAATGATTCATTACAAATACCCATAGTTTTAGATCTAAAGAAATACAAAATGAATGGATTCTTCCCTATCAATTTCTTGAAGAGAATCTTCTATTCTTCTTGATCTCCACCTCTAGTTCTTGATTTTGAAGTCTTTAGTACCAAAAATGGAAGATATGATGGGTGGATGAAGATGGATGAAGATGATGGTGGAAAATGGAAGAAATGGTGTGTGATGTGTGTGTAGATGATGGGATTTCGGATCTTATCCTCAAAGTGTTGAAATGGGGTCTATTTATACCCCATGTGGGCCTTCTAGAAGATTCCAGCAATTTTCTGCGTTTTTGCACCAACACGGCTCGAGCTCCGCCGCACGACCCGTGTTCTAACACAGCGCACGACTCGTGCGCAGCACACGGCCACAGGGGTGGCCGTGTTGTGTTTTCTGACGTTCGCGCACGGCTTTCTCGACAGGCCCGTGCGCGGTGCACGGGCCATGTTTCTGTACTCAGCACGGGGCGTGTTCTGTACTCGGCCACAGGCGTGGCCGAGTTGGTGTTTCGAGTGTCAGCGCACGACCACTTCTTACAGGGCCGTGCGCTGTACACGGCCCGTGTTCTTGCTGCCCTACTTCCTCTTTTCACTGTTTTGGCTCGTTCTCTCTCGTTTCAACTCCGAATTGAGGTCCGCTTTTTCCTACATCTTCCTTATCATGTTTAGCATCAAATAAAAAGTGAAAATCTTAAGTTTAAGCTCATTCACACACATTTCAATAAAAATACAAAACACAACCAAATAACATATAAAATACGGATAAAATAATACAAAAACACATATAAAAAGACACTAAAATGTAGGTGAAAATAGCTCTAATCAACCCCCCAAACTTAAGGTGTTGCTCGTCCCCGAGCAACGAAAATGACAAACTAAAAGGAGAAATTTTCACCTAGAAAAAGACTAAACGAATATAAGCAATAACACATCGTTAGCAATAATAACAACAAACTATGCTAAGTCATCCTACAACATTAAAATCATGACATGAGAAATTAACAAGTTCAATCAAAAGAGAATAAAGTGTAATATAGTTCCTTTTAAGTCCAAGCCTCACAATGGATATTAATGTCTCTCAACACGCTTTTGAACTCGGATAAAACACACTCATTAATCGATTGGCTCGACTCGCTATAAGCTTGCTCGCGGACTATATTCACAAACCACCAAAGTTTCAATCAATGATCAAAAAGGTCTTTCATTAAGGATGTAATGATATGCTTTTTGGTAGGGTAGGAAGTATATGGATAAGAGTGACTAATCATGTGTAAGTAATCAAAGAGATGGCCAATTTCCTCAACTTCTTCACTTTCTTTTCTTCCTTGCTTATCTTTACAATCTCAAGCACTATTCATTAACTTTCCTTGGATTGAGCTTCTTTTGATGCATGCTTCCTATCTTTGAATTTTGTTTACTTGAGCATTTTGATGTTGCTTTGCTCCTTTTCTAACTTTGAGGTTGCATGTGCCTTTTTACTTTTGCTCTTTTCATCATTTTCTTTGCTTGTTTACCATTCTCTTTTCTTCTTTTGCTAATCAATCAATCATTTCTAGCTATCATCTCCTCAATCACCCACACAAAGGTATATATAAGCTTGAATGGGTAATTAAGGCTTTTAATGTGCTAAATTCACAAGAAATAGGTTTATAGGCTCAAAATGGTTGACTAAGGATGATGTTCATGGTAGGGAACATATATGGCAATGACTATAATAACAAGGATGGCCTTAGATCATTTCACCAATCTCCACTAATCGGGCTCGTTCCTATAGTCATTGAGCAAGTTCTAACTTATCAAACACAACCGATCCACTCATAAAGAAATACCATGTATGCATGGTTGAGGCTCAAATGCTCACAAGCTTGTGCTCGGACCTTAAGGAACTTATTACACCACATTCATCTCAAAATTGAACAAGTTAAGTAAAACATGTCACAATTTGAAAGTGTAGAGATTCTTAATCATAATTTGTCATCACTTATCACCACAATCTATCATCACTCACATTTAAAAATGACTCACGACATCCCTAAACAAACCACCAAACATCCCAATACAAGAATGAAAATACATAAAACATACAAATAAGGACTCAACAAACAAGACACAACAAAAACACAAAACACGCAAAAACACAAAATACCATCATCCATAAGAAATTAAGCACACATTCATCCCAACCTTTATTGAAAATGAAATCCTAAGTTACGAAAGTAAACCTCCCATAAACATAACAAATGAAGTAGCATGCTAGTCACAACAATCCAAATCAAAATCAATTCATTTCAAGTAGTAAAATGATAAGGTGTAGAGTACTCCCTCGATAGGCATTTGGTAAGGAAAGCGTTAGCTCCAAGCTCCATCATGCTTCCAATACCTCTCATTCATGCTCAAACACTCAACAAACACCATTAGTTCAACAATTTCATTATGAATATGGACTATCATGCACTTCAACACCACCAATCATGCCAAAATCAACCCAAACTCATGAGAAAAATTTTAAAATTCGTCCAATTTTACAAGAATCATACTCAAGTGGTGAGTCACACCACACTCTCTCCCCCCAAACTTAAATCGAAACAAGAGTTGAGACTTAAGTTTGCAAAAAGTGGTGAGACTTACCCTTGTAGTTTCCATTGATGATCTTCTTGTTGAGAAGTAACTGCATCCACACGAATCAAGTTATGTTCACCATGCACTAGCACCCCCCAAACTTAACTCGAGACAAGAGTCACGAATTAAGTTTGCAACAAATGGTGGAACATGTCAACTTGAATCCATGAAGCATTTCTCTTTTCTATTTTAAATTGGACACCCAAACACGCTTATTTTCACTCAACAGCAGGCCCGGCTACACCAGCAACCTGCCACCTGCCCCCTCGCCGAAGAAGGGAAAAACAAAAGGCAAGAGGATTAACAAACTTCATTGATTATAGGGTAAATTTCGTTAAAAACCATGAACTTTCAACGAATTGCAAATTAATCCTGATTTTTATGAAATTGCAAAAAAAAAATCATGACCTTTCATGTTTGTGCAATTCGCACCCGTCGGGCAAGTGAAGTCTGCCCGACCGCTGACGTGGCGTTGACCTTTGCCACGCCAGCTTTAATTTATTGCAAGAAAAACCCAACCTATGCTTAAATTGTAATTTAATCCCAACCTTTGAGATTTTTGCAAAAAAGACCATCAAAATTTTATTTTTATTTTTAAATTACACAATCTAATAAAATTTTAATATTTTATTTTTAAATTTAAATTCATAACTAAATGTTATATTAAATATTTATTTTTATTTTATATTTTAATACTAAAGGTTATATTAAATATTTATTTTTTTACAAAGTCTTTTAAAAAAATTATTAATTTTTTACTACTCTCTTTTTCCCGTAGTTATCTTCACCAGCATTGTAGATATTTAGTTTAAATATTATTTTTTGATAATTTTTTTTTCTTTTTAAGGGCATTGTAGTATTTTAAGATAATAAATAAAAATTTTATAATGTATAAAATATTTTAAAAATTAAAATAATTTAAATATTTAGAGGTTGTATAATTTTTTTACTACTTAATAGATATAATTAGTTTTATTCACATAATTTAAGTAATAATATTTTATTCACATATAATTTTATTATTTTATTTAATAAATTTTGGGATTTTAAATTTAAAAATAAAATTTAAAATTTTTATTAAATGGTGCAATTTTAAAAAAATAAAATAAAAATTTAATGGTTTTTTTTGCCAAAATTTCAAATGTTGGAATTAAATTTCAATTTAAGTAAAGGTTGGGGTTTTTCTTGTAATAAACTAAAAGCTGACGTGTCAAAGGTCAACGTCATGTCAGCGATCGGGCAGGCTTCAGCTGCCCGATAGTTGCAAATTGCACAAATATAAAAGATCATAATTTTTTTTGCAATTTTATAAAAGTTGAAATTAATTTACAAATCCGTTGAAAGTTCATGATTTTTAACGCAATTAACCCTTGATTATATCATTACAGCATGAAATTGGACAAGCTTCCAATCCATCAATAAAATAAAAAAAGGCCTACCTCTTTTTTATAATGGGCCTGGGTTCCTTAATTAGCATGGGCCTGTTTGATTGCATGATTCATCAACCATTCATGTGCCCTACTGGATTGAATGTTATCTTTGAAGTTAAATAGTACTCGTTAAATATGGGATGACAAGGTTTAGAGTGGGTGCGCTCCTACAGGTAACACTTAATATTACCCCTCCATCCCATAATAACGGTCTTACTTTTCGTTTCGTCCGTCCCACAATAACTGTCACACCCTAAAAAATGGAAATTTCACATCAACAAACAACTTCAAAAGTTATTTTAATTTCAAAAATATCACTCCCACCTAACATATACGCCATAACATACTTTATAATTTATTTATTACTTAAAAATACCATAATACCCCTCAAAAGTCAATAAAGTTGGTTAAGAAACAACTTTTCTTAAACTCCTTGTCTACAGTAACTACAACAATAATTATGGAATGAAGGGAGCACTATTTAATCATTATTACTATTATATTAAGTTAATAATTAAATGGCAACACTTTGCAGAGTCTATCTCACATGATATTGCTTTTATGTTTTCTTAAGTTAAATTATAATTTTTTATTAATGATATTGTTACTTTTTATTAAAATATCACTCTCGGGATATATATATATATATATATATATATATATATATTACGTATTTTTGTGTGTGAAGTTTAAAAAAAATTATTATTTTTATAAAAGTAAGAAAGAAAATAAATATTTTAGTTAATTTAGAATTTTTTTGGTTAATGTATTTAAAGGTGGGAAATGGAATAAGAATGAAAAAACGATTATTTGGTTAAATTATTTTATAGTGCTGCAGTCTTTTTTATTACCATAAACCAAGGAAAGCCATTTCTCACCAAAAACAGTACTATACATTCATTCTTGTTTTTTGAAAAGGTCAATCATGCTTTTATTAATATTTTAATGATAATTTTTTAAAAAAGATTTATAAATTATTAAATGAATTTTTTTCTTTTGAAAATAGTAAAAATATATTAAAAGAAAAAATTATGGTAAAAATAACAATTAATTTTAAAATAAATTTTAATTATACTAAACAAAATCAATAACAATGATAGTAATTCTCTACTATCAACTAAACAACCCATTTACAAATAAGAAACCTATTACCGTTCATCATAACTATCACTATTAACCTTATTACAATTCCATTTAATATACCAAATACGCCCTTAATGAAGAAGGTATGTATAAAATTGGGATTTGGGATGCGTGAAAATGTGAATATTATATTGGGATATGTGTAAAAAAATTAATTTTTTTATAATGTACTCCTTCCGTTCCACGTTAAAGTTGACATTTGTTTTTTGCACGGAGATTAAGAGATATAATATTTTAATATGTAGTGAGGTAAAAGAAATAATATTTAATGTATAGTTGGTAGTTGTATTAGTGTTGTATGTGTGCCTTACATGAAATAATTAATTATTTTGTGTGGGCCAACATGAAAAAAAATGAAATGTAAACCTTACCTTGGGACAACTCAAAATGGAAAACGTAAACCTTAACATGGGACGGAAGGAATATCTTTTACCACTTTTAATAAAAAGAAGTGTATAATAAAAATAAAAATGAAAAATACTTCTCAGGATGAAGGGAGTATAACTTTTTATTTATATTAAGAATTGTTCATAAAATAATTCATTGCACCACTATATTAATAATAATTAATTTTAGTATTACTTTTTTATTGAAATGTTGGAGAGAATTTCACACAAATGTTTGTAATAATTAAAAATAAATTAAACAACTCTATATCTAACTTTTATTATATACTCCCAAAATCACCCCAAAGTTCATTATTTGCGTGCTAATATGCAATCAAGTGTACTCGTGAGAATAAAAATTAAATACTCAATCAAGTGTATGGTACTTTTTTTTTAAAGAATTACTTTTTAAAATACCTAGAATTACTATTTAGAATATACTCATGTTTGTTTAAATAAAAATAATTTATTAACATTTAATAATAATAATAGAAGAGTAACTATTTCTTACTATGTAACCTTCGTTGTATTAAATAGCAGTATGTATTGGGCGACTTTAGTAGTTACGTTATACAGACACAAACAAACTCATAATTAAAGACTTTCAAGTTTCACTATATGACATTAACGGATAGCATACCCACAAATGCAAGTAAATGTTCGTGATCTTACCTATTATTCCCTCATCCCGAATTAAATTGCATCGGGTCTTGTAAATATAGAATTTAAAAGATTTTTTTTAAATACTTTTATTAATTTATGCTGTAATGTATATATTATATTACTTTCACACCAATAAAATGAAAACAACCTTTGATATTGACACCCAAGTTGTAACATGTAATTCCAAGACTGGTGTTCTATAAACAGATATGAAAATATCATGAAATAAAACATCTTAGAATTGAAACGGGAGAACCAGGTCTCTCCCTTAAAATCATCCATTAGAATACAATACTACTTTGATAACAACTTGACAACCCTATCACAGCTATTTGTCTCGTTTGAATCTAACTCTAGTTTTGGCATATCCCTAGGACTTGTGATCAAGAATCCATCTTGATCTACAACACTCTTGACATTGTTAATATATGAATCTCCCTCAAGAAATAAAACAAGAAACGAAAGAAAAATAATCAGGGAACTCTCTCCACTCCAACAAAATTCAAACAAAAATATTTTTCTCGATCTCTTCCTTGCTCTTGAACTCTCCATTAAATAAGCTTGATGATTTAGAACCGAAATCTTCATCAAGGATAATCAAGTCAATCTCCAAACAAACCTTCCTTAATAATGTCACTCAATTCAATCTCTTAATCAATCATCAATTTGCTTAATTAATCTTCTTTCCTTGTGAAGGTCAATCAAATCTGCATCACCAGAAATAGACACGTTTTGCAATATATGCTCATGACATAATTTCTAAACTTAACAAATTCCCCCTTGGCATGAACAATATATTCAAACAGAAGAAAAAACAAGCATGCAAATAATTTAATAAGAAGAAGCAGCATTACCCCTAAAGATAGTTCCAAAACAGTTACCACATAATAAACAACAATAATAAAATGAAAGTTCATAGAGTTAAAAAAAATTCATAGTTTTAACAACACAAGGCAAACAGGGACATATCCCTCTTTCAACTGGTAGAGGAATCCTCAGCATCAACAGCAGCTTCCTTATCCACCTGCTCACTGGATTTCTCATCATCATCATCATCTTTCTCTTCTTCTTTGACCATCTTTAGTTTCCTCCTAGCAGTGTTCTTTTTCTCCCCCTTAGCTCTTGCCAAGGCCTCCATCAACTCATCCAACCTGGCATTCTGCTTCTCAAGAGTAGCCTGAACAGCAAGGATATCTGTCTTTATTTGATTCACCAGAGGAGAAATAGATTCAAGAGTGGATGTGGCAGACTCGGCTTTCTATTTCAGATTGGCCACTCGGAGGGAAACCTTCAATTCATTAAGCATTTTCTCAAGGGAATCCTCTCCCTCCATAAACCTGACACCCGCTTCAGTTAAAAGTTTTCAGATAGGAAACGGAAGTAGCCTAGACTCATCAAACTTCCCAGTAAACCCCAGAATAACATCAAAGACAATTTGACCATATGACAAGTTTGCTTTGGAAGCAATGGCATGAATGAACCTAGCTTGAGATACAGTCAAGAGAGACTTATTCTTGGATGGAGTCCAGTTATGAATAACAATTTTATGAAGAAGATGAAACAAGGTACCCAAGTCAGACGGAGACAGCCCAGCAGATGGTCAAACAGACAACTTCCCAGAGGTAATGACTTCACAAACAGTATTCAAAGAAGGGACTAAGTGCAAGCCAGAAGCAGTTTCAGGAACACCCATAACCCTAGAGATTTTAGATGGGAAAAACTTACAAACTCGATTTCAATAAAACACTATGTGAAACCTAGGAGAATCACTATCAGCAACATCTGGAGTAAGATTGGAGTAGAATTCCCTAACAATCTTAGCACAAAAGGGTTTAAGACCAGAGACAGTACCAAGCAACCCAACAGACTCAATCAAGGGTAAAATACTAAACTTTTCAAAATCAGACACACAGATATTACGTTCAGAGTGAAAAGTCATGTCAACAAAAGTACCATACCGAGAAGCTACCGTGGAAGAGTAAAATTCCTTGGATCGAGCATTACCAATATCGAGAGCTTCAATAGGATCGTCAGTCGAATAGGGGATACCAAAAGATACCATGGCACTCAATGGAGGGTTTTTTCCTGGCAGATCGACGTGGCTTGTCCACCATGTTCTTATCCATTTCAATGATATCACGGCGAGAAGAGGAGGAATGATTTGGTGTAACAGAGAAAGGGACTGTGATAACAGGATTAGAAATTGGAGAACCAGAGCGATCACGTTTGGTGCGGGAACCAGGGCGGCGCAAGACATTTTATTTTTTACGAACCATAGTGAGTGGAGAGGGAGAGAAGTCTAGGGTTTCACAGAAAGAATGGAATGATACTCAATCAGACACTCGATCTGAAGAAAAAGAAGGGAAGGATTGTCTGTTCATATCCCATGAAATCCGAGAAATACTAACAGATATTTTTCCAAATAAAAATGAAGGGGGGAATACCTAAGGTAGGAAAGAAATCAATTTGGTCACTTTGAATAGAACATCAATCATTTCTCAAAATAAATTTTTTCATAATTAATTCCCTTTATTTTTTTTCTTTTTAAAAAAATATATCAATACCTTATAACTTCCTGAGACAAATATCCTTTAAAATGGATTTTGATCTGTCCATATGTATAATGTACTCAGAACAAGGGATTTTTTAGCCAATCTTATAACTTTTTTTTTTCAAGAGAGAAACCCTTAAATGCAGTGGCTTAATCATCACTTTTCATTCTCTGTGTATGTAGCCCTTTTCACAGAAGATGGCTTTCAGAATACATCATTTCAAGTAGGTAGCCCTGAACTGCATGGGTAATAGATGTTCAAACCAAACAAGAACAGTCAACTAAGGACCAAAGAGATATCTTTTATGCAATGCCTAATCCTAGATGCAAAAGGATTTACATAGAACAGATACCAAGGGATTTTCTAAGGGGTATAAATTTTTTAGTATCAAGGCCTTTTGTGAAAATATCTGCAAGTTGTTTTTCAGTAGAAATGTGTTCTATGTCAAGTTTTCCTTCCTCTACCAATTCTTTAATAAAGTAAAATTGAATATCTATATGTTTGGGTCTTTAATGAAGGACATAGTTTTTTCAGATGTTAATGGCACTGGTATTGTCACAGAGAAGGTAAAGTTTATTGGGCTTCAATTGGTAATCAAATAGTATTTTTTCAAGCCAAATAAGTTGAGAAGTACAACTACCTGCAGCTATGGACAAGGAGATACAATTTTGTTTACGGCTGAACCAAGACACGAGGTTACTACCAACAAAGAAACACCCTCCAGAAGTTCTCTTAAGATCATCAGTGTCCCCTGCCCAATCTGCATCACGGAACCCCAAAACATTTGTATTTGTATCTGTTGAAAACCACAGTCCATATTTCAATGTTCCAGCAACATACTTTATGATTCTTTTAACAGCTTTCAAATGAGACTCCTTTAGCGAACTTTGATACCTAGCACACATACAAACACTAAAAGATTTATCAGGTCGACTGACAGTTAAATAGAGAAGACTACCAATCATACTCATGTACAAGGTTTCATCAACAGGTGCTCCTTCACGATCTTGAGACAAGGATTCTCTAGAGCTAAAAGGAACTTTTGAATGTTTAGAATTTTCCAAACCAAGCTTTTTCACAAGGTTTTTAGCATACTTGGATTGATGAATAAACACACCTTCTTTGGATTGACTAACTTGTAATCTGAGGAAGTATGATAGTTCACCTACCATGCTCATTTCAAATTCAGATGTCATGAGATTGATAAATTCTTTGACCCTTTTTCCAGAAGTGGATCCAAAAACTATATCATCTACATAACCTGAACTATCATGATTTCCTTGCTGTTTTTCTAAAGAAACAATATTCTATCAGCTCCCCTATGAACATAACTCTTAGCAATAGGAACCCTATGAGTATTTCATACCAAGCTCTTAGTGCTTGTTTCAAACCATAGAGAGCCTTTTTCAGTTTGAACACATGCTCTGGAAACTCAGGATCTATGAACCCTTTTGGTTGTGAAACATAAGCAGTTTCCTTGAGAATGCCATTTAAAAAGGCACTTTTCATATCTATCTGATAAATAGTAAAACCAAGGTAACAGGCAACCGCTAGAAGCAATCTTACATATTCAATTCTAGCTACTGGAGCAAAGGTCTCATCAAAGTCAACCCCTTCTACTTGAGTGCATCCTTGGGCAACTAGTCTAGCCTTGTTCCTGATGATATTTCCATGTTCATCAGTCTTATTCTTGAAGATCCATTTTGTCCCAATGACATTGTGTTCTGTAGGTCTTGGAACAAGCTCCCATATATCATTTTGAACAAATTATTCGAGCTCTTCTTGCATGACAAGTATCCAGTTTGGATCATTTAGAGCTTTTTTGACATTCTTGGGTTCCAATTTGGAAACAAAACATGAGAATAGAGAGACATTAACCATTTTCCAGTAGTCTTTCCTTGGAGCATTCTTGGTACTTATTCTTGATTGAGGATCCTCAATTATCAAATCCGAAGGGTAATCATTTTGAATGTTTAATGGTGGGTCTCTCATTCTGGGACTTGATTCATTCTCACTTTCTTCTTCTGACTCCTCAGTTTGTGAACTTTGAATTTCTTTTTCTTTTTCAAGAAGATAAACTACTTCAGAAGGGACAGTATTGACCATTGGTTCTGTATCATCAAAATCGACATTAAATGATTCAATCACACACTGTGTTCCGATAATCAGAACTCTGTGTGCATAATTGTTTGTCGAATATCCCAGAAAGCACCCTATCATGCTTTTACTGTCCAGCTTCCCACACCCTTCTCTGTCATTCAAGATATAACACTTGCATCCAAAAACATGAAGATATTTTAAGTTAGGAGTTTTACCTTTCCAGAGCTGATATGGTGTTTTACCCAGTTCAGGACGAACATGGACTCGATTACCAAGATAACATGCTGTGTTCATGGCTTCTGCCCATCATTTCAAATTTATTCCTTTAGAGATGAGGATTACTCGAGTCATTTCCTGGAGAGTCCTATTTTTTCTTTCAACCACACCATTTTGTTGAGGGGTCTTAGGAGAAGAGTATTCATGGAATATCCCATTTGAGTCACAAAAATCATGAAATAATTGATTCTCAAATTTTTTTTTCATGATCTAATCTGATTATTCTCACTGGAATGCCTTTTTCTTTTTCAACATGCATACACAATTTCTTAAAAACACTAAAGGTGTCAGACTTTTCTTTTAAGAAATTTACCCATGTATATCTCGAGTAATCATCAACACAAACAAAAACATACTTCTTACCACTGACACTTGCAATCTGAAGTTGTCCCATTAGGTCCATGTGTAGTAGTTCCAAGATATGATTGTATGAAAGTCATGTTTAGATGAATGAGATTTCCTTACCTGTTTGCCAAGTTTGCAAGGTTCACAAACATGTTGATCTTTCAATTTAAGCTCAGGTATTCCTCTGACAAGTTTCTTTTGAGAGAGTGAAACAAGATTTCCAAAAGATAAATATCCCATCTTTTGATGCCACATTTCCAGATCGTTGTTCTTGCACTGTAGAGCTTTATTGCCATTCAGTAAATAATAATTATTCGATGATCTAGTACCTGCAAGAACACATTTATTATTTTGATCGAAGATAGAATAAGAATCTTTCGTGAACCTGACATAGAGGTTCTGATCACATAGCTGGCTGATACTGATTAGATTGGTTTTCATCTCATCAACTAGTAAAACTCCCTCAAGTTTAGGAAGCCCTGGAACATCCAATACGCTAACACCTATCACCTTATTATTCTTAACATCTCCAAAGGTGACACTGCTTCCCTTTACTTGCTTAACATTTTCAAATTCGACCTTACACCAGTCATATGTCTGGAACAACTACTATCAAAGTACCAATTATCACAGTTTGTGCTTTGCAGTCCTAGATGAGATGACATACAAGCTGAATATTCTTCCACTGGTATTCCAAAAGGATTCTATCTCACAAATTTACCAGTAGCAATATCATATTGCATTTTATAACATTTTGGTTGAATATGACCTTTTATGTTGCAATAATGACATATTGGAGGAGTTCTCACTGAAGTTCTTGAAACATGACAGGATTTAGAATTGCTTACAGAAGTGAATGGAATCCAGTGTTGTTTAAGATCAGGTTTGTTGAAGATTTTCTTGGGAGGAAATTGATAAGATTCCTTTTGAACAGGAGAAAGATTGGATTGTGACTTTGACCTATCAGCTTTATTAGAAACGAATGGTGCATTCCAAGAGGAAGATTGATCTATTTTCGACGCAGGAGTTTGATAATTCCTCGAAGCACGAACAAACACAGTTTCTTTACCCAGATCTTCTTCAGATTCATAACCAATCCCTTTTTTACCATATCCATTGCTTGCTCTAATGACCTCATCTAACTTGGCATTTCCAGTATTCAAGCGATGAATAGATTTATTCAACCTCTCAAGTTCACTTTAATCTTTCTCAATCTTTTCATCTTTACTTTTGATAACAACCATCATCAGTTGATGTTGCTTCATGGTTCTCTCCAGATGTTCTTTGAGAGTTTTGATTTTGGAGTCTCTATCTTGCAGAGAAATGGACAATTCCATCTTGAGAGATTCAATAATCCCAAGATAATACTCAACAGATTGATTTTCAAGTTTGTTTTTATAAGGAGCTGAGTCCAAAAGAACTTGACTAGCAAGCAGTTTGTGTTCAGAGATCTTAAGTTCCTTTTTAAGAGAAGCAACTTTATCTTCTAAATTTTTTGTCAATCTAACAGCCTCAGAACATTTATCGTTCATGAGCTGATACATTGACTTCATGTCTTCAGCAGTTGGAGAATCTTCATTCTCAGAATCAGAATAATCAGAAAGTCCATCAATTTGAGTTTCAGTGGAATTAAGGCATGAAATAGAACTTACCAGGGCTAGGTTATTTGTGTGATCAAGGTTCTCTTTGTCTTCAGATTCAGAATCACTCCATGTGGTCTTGAGGTCCTTTGTTCTCCTTAAATAAGTTGGACACTCTAATTGACAGTGTCATATTCTCTTACATTCTCGACACTGATCTTTGTCGATTTTTGATTCAGAGGAGATTGGTTTATTCTTCTCTCCACCATGTCTGCGATCAGCATTTCTTCTTTGATTTGGTGATCCTTCTTTGCACCTTCTCATCATCATCCCATAATTCTTAGTGAGAAGACACCATGTATTTTTCAAATTCTTAGTGAGAAGACTTATGTATTTTTCAAATTAGGCGTTCAATCCTTCATTTTTTATGTTTTCTTCAGCATTGAACGCCACTGACTTCTCTTTAACAATAGAATGATCAAATTTTTTATTCATTTCGATGGTTCTAAGATCACCTATAAGTTCATCAAGACTGAACTTGGCAATTTTGCTGAAGGTCTCTAGAGCAGTGACTTTCTCGCTGAATTTTTGGGGTAAGGTCCTCATGAATTTCTGGATCTGCTTCTCTTCAGCAATACTTTCTCCCAAAAGATGTAGCTGATTGATGATTGACGAGAATTGAGAGTAATGTGCATCAATATTCTCATTCTCTTTCATCATCAACCCATCATACTCAATCATCAGTCGCTGAATCTTTGAATTTCTTACAGAATCTGTTCCTTCAAATTGAAGTTTAAGAATCTTCCAAGCCTCCTTGGTTTCTATACATTTCGAGACAAGGGAGTGACGTTGAACATCCAATGAAGAGAGAATAGCGTAAAGTGCCTTATTGTTGGATACTGCGTCTTTTCTTTCTTCATCTGTCCAGCCTTCAGTTTTGAGTTTCTTAATCCCATCCTTCTCAGTAGTGAAAGGATGAGTCCATCCTTCTTCTACGGCCTTCCAGATTTTTTCATCTCCAATGGACTTTTAAAAAATTATCATCATGGATTTCCAATAAGAATAATTGAATCCATCCAAGAAAAAGGGGCGAACAACAAAGCTAGTATCACGAGAACTCATGATACGGAGAGTGACACAATAACACAAGTATAAAAGGACAACCTGCTCTGATGCTAAATGTAATTCTAAGACTGATGTTCTACGAACAAATATGAAAATATCATGAATTAAAACATCTTAGAATTAAAACGGGAGAACCACGGCTCTCCCTCAAAACCATCCATTAGATTACAACACGACTTTGACAACAACTTGACAATCATATCACAACTACTTGTCTCGTTTGAATCTAACTCTAGTTTTGGCCTATCCCTAGGACTTATGATCAAGAATTCATCTTGATCTACAACAATCCTGACATTGATAATATATGAATCTCCCTCAAGAAATAAAACAAGAAACGAAAGAAAAATAATCAGGGAACTCTCTCCACTCCAACAAAAATCAAACAAAAATATTTTTTTCGATCTCTTCCTTGCTCTTGAAATTCTCCATTAAATAATCTTGATGATTTAGAACCGAAATCTTCATCAAGGATAATCAAATCAATCTCCAAGCAAACATTCCTTAATAATATCACTCAAATCAATCTGCTTTTGATCCTTCAATCTCTTAATCAATCATCAATTTGCTTAATTAATCTTCTTTTCTTGTGAAGGTCAATCAAATCTACACCACCAGAAATAGACACGTTTTGCAATATATGCTCATGACATAATTTCTAAACTTAACATAACATAACATAATACAACACAAAATATCACTTGTTTATATTCTATTTACTCAAATCAACGATATCACCTATTATTTATTTACCATATTAAAACACCCAAAATACTTCTAATTTTTCATACATCATCACCAACGAGATCGTTTCATGCGAAAACTTTCATGTGAAACAGATAAAAATGATAATATTTTAATAAATTGTAACAATAATGCAGAGAATTATTTTATGAACAATTTGTAATATAAATAAAAAGTGATAATATTCTTAATGAAAAATTAATATATCTTTGAGAAAAAAATATACTTAATTTTAAAAAAAAAGTAAAAACGATTTCACTTGAGATGATCTAACACAAATATTCCCCCACATCATGGGAGATTTTATTAATCTTCGTGTCTGGTAATACATGAAAGTAGTCCCTGGCCGGAAAATTTTATTAATAATCAAAATATGTGCTCCCTCCGTCTGTCATCAAGAGACTCATTTATTTTATATGCGCGTTGATGAAGTAGTAATATTATTTTATGTGTATTAAGTATTGTATTAGTGTGGTTTGTGAATCTTATATTTTGGTTATATTAATGATGTGTGTGAGTCTTATATATAAAAACAAAAATAAGACATTTAGAATGGATGTCTTAAACTGCAAAATGAGATCCCCTTACTGGTGATAGGAAGGAGTACATAATAATACATAAATTATAAAAATATTGAGATCCAAATTTGAACAATTAACTCATTGGTCTCAAATAATGTACGGCCCAGTCCAGTTTAAAGGAGACACAGATTTACGAGATTAAAAAATAAAATTAGAAGTGGATTAAAGTTGAAGAAGCGGATTTCGGGGGTCCAAAAACGTGTTTTAACTTCAACAATCAACAACGACTTTGGTGGAAATACATTGCGATTCTCTTTGTGCCATGTGTTTGCATGTGTCCTTGGCGTATTATTTCAAAAATGTTTTATCTTTTGGTCTAACATAGAAGTTATGAATTATGTGGAGAATAATTATGGATTCTAGAATTTTTGTATTTTCTATATTAAAGAATTTATGTTCCCTCATATCATTTGACACTTCTAATATCCATTTCTAATCCAAAATACTCCTGTGTAACGGAATAAAATAAATAATTTTAAAATCTACGTACCAAATAATTAAGGTGTGAGTTTTTTTTTTAATAAAGTTTTTAAATTTTATGGGATATATTGTAACATTTGGTCAAATTCCATTGACATTTAAGTTTTAATTAACAAACTTAAAAAAATATTCAATTTTAATAAATTTTTAAAGTCTGTATAGTAATATTAATTTAGTACTATAAACTAAACTTTCTAAACACACATTAATATTACTCCTCATTCCCACAATACCCCTCACACTTTTCTCATTTGTTTGTCCCACAAAACCCTTCACACCCCAAAAAAGAAAACATCACTTTATCCAATAATATTTAAAGTTACTTTATTTTCAAAATTTTCACTCATTTTTCACACACATATCATTATCTTATATTTTTTTATTACCTAAAAATACTAAAATACCCTCTAAAGTCAACAAAATTGATCAAAAAGTACAGTTTTTCTTAAACAACGTGAAATAGTAAACGTGAAGCGTTTTATGAGACGGAGGAAGTATATTAATACTCCCTCTGTCCGCCACAAATGTGGACATTTACTTTTTGCACGTAGATTAAGGAGTATTATTATTTAATGTGTAGTTGGTAGTTGTATTAGTGGGGTGTATGGGTCCCATAAATTTATTGTATTAGTGATGTGTGTGAGTCCCATGTGTTTAAAAAGAGAAATGTGGACCTTTGGTGCGGACGCCCAAAATGGCAAAATGTGGATCTTTCGAGCGGACGGAGGGAGTATATATTCTTGTGATTCATATGCTCCCTCCGTCCCGTTCTAAGGTGTCCGTTTGCTTTTAACATGTGGATTAAGAAGTATTAAAAGTGAGTAGTTGTATTAGAGGGAAGTGGTGTGCCATATTATGTATTTTTTTACTAAATATGGGAATGAATACCTTTGAACCGAACGCCCAAAATAGTAAAATGGATACCTTAGAAGCGAACGGAGGAAGTATTATCTTATTCTAAATCTAAGGTTCTAAATTTAAGCATCGAATTTAGTATTAATTCTTTAGTCGATTTTATTGTATTTTCACTCTTGTATTCGTGTACAATTTTTCTTTATGATTCAAGTATAATTTCTACACTTTATGAATAGTTTAATTTTTTAAATATTAATTCTTAAGAGTATAATAATATGTAGAGCTGTCAAAAGTAGGTTGTGCCCACCGAGCCAACCCGCCCCAACTCACCTAAACCCATCAATTTCTTAACCTAACATTAAGCCGCCTCATAAAAAGTCCGCCCCACTCAAACCCACTAAAGTGACCCACTTTTATAAATTGAAATTAAAAAAATTGTCATACAACTTCTAGATTTTAATATTTAAATAAATAATAAAAATATTATCACTCAGTCCTATCCCCCTACCCCCACCCAACACCACCCTCTTCCCCACCTCAAATTTTTTTAAAAATAAAATTTTAAATTTTTAATATTTAAATAATAAAAATAATATCACTCAACCCAACCCTACCCCCCACCCCCTCACCCACCCACCCACCCAAAAAAAAATTTTTAATAAAAATTTAAATTTTAATATTTAAATAATAAAAATATTACCACACAACCCTACCCCTACATACCCTCACCCAAATAAAATTTTAGATTTTAATATTTTATTAATAAAAATATTCCACCCAGCCCTACCCCTACTTACCGCCCACCCAACACTACCTCCCCAACCCCCAAATTTTTTTTATAAAACTTTAAATTTTATTATTTAAATAATAAAAATATTCCCACCCAGCCCTATCACCCTATCCACCCACCCACCACCCACCCACCGCCAATTTTTTTAAAAAAAAATTTTAGATTTTAATATTTAAATAATAAAAATATTACCACCCAATCCTACCCTCTACCCACTCACCCAACCCCCTGCCATTATCCCTCACGAATGGATGGATAGAGTAGCTGAATGATAATAATTTTATATATTTAAATATTAAAATCTAAATTAAAAAAAATTCGGGATTGTGGGGTGTGGGGGAGTGGGATGGGTGTGTGGGTGGATAGGGTTGAAATGTAATATTTTTATTATTTAAATAATAAAATCTAAAATTTTATTTTTAAAAAAATTTGGTGGGTGGGTAGGGGGGTGGGTAGGGGTAGGGTTGGGTGATAATATTTTTATTATTTAAATATTAAAATTTAAAATAAAAAAAAATTTGGTGGGTTGGTAAGGGGTAGGGTTGGGTGATAATATTTTTATTATTTAAATATTAAAATTAATTTTTTTTTAAAAAAAATTGGGGGTGGGTAAGGGGGGTGAGTGGGTGGTAGGTGGATAGGGGGTAGAGTTGGGTGGTAATATCACCTCAAGTCCTCAACAATGAAAAAAAAAAAGCCCGCAGCCCGCCTTATCAGTAACCCGCGTTGTAAGTGACCTGCCCCACCTGAGCTCATCAAAAGGTGGGTTATAGTGGATTGTGGGATAAATCGCCCCCAACAATCTATTTTGACAGCTCTAATAATATTTGTACAGAAAAAGGACATAACAATATAACATACCCCATATCCACAAGAGTCCGATTTTTTAATGGCCACTTTTGATAAAGTATAATTTAAAATAGCCACATCTCTTAAAACTAATTTTTACTAGCCACTTTCAAGTGGATTCCCCAAATTACCCCCATAACTGTTACCCAAAGGACGAAAATAATTGGGCCATCATCATGTCAGTTTTGACTGCAATAAATGGGGGGTGGGTGGACCACATTTTTTAAAGTTTTAAATTTTGAATTTAAGATTTTGGATGTGGGTTGGTGGGGTACATCAATACCATCACTTTCACCTTTTTCTCTCCCTTCATTCTTTGTTTCTTTCTTTCTTTCTCTCTCATATTTCGTCCAACACCCTCTCTCTTCTTCTCTCCATTCGTCCAACATCCTGTCTCTTCCACTCTTCGTTCATCCCAGTGAAGAACAGTGCATTTCTTGGTGGAGAATTCTCCATTTTCGGTCTCCAGAATTCTCCATTTGCGGTCTCCAGAGTGCATCAACTTGAAATGACAAATTTTCAGGTATGTATATAAGCATTGTTATTGGCATGTTTAAATACGTATAATGTACTGTGTGTAATGTAATGTAAGGTATTGAATTGGCCTTTACTGTAGTAGGAATGCAGTGGTGTTCATTTATTTTTGGTTTTTTTAAAATATTGTCTTGGCTGAGTAGATGTTTTCAGTAGGCCGAATAGAACAATACTTCAGGTCGAATAGAACAATACTTCAGGCCGAATAGAACAAAACTTCAGACCGAATAGAACAAGTGTAGGCCGAATAGAATAATTCTTCAGGCCGAATAGAACAATACTTCAGGCCGAATAGAACAAGTATAGGCCGAATAGAGCAAAATGTATGAGCAATGACATAATTTTGGTTGGCCGAGTAGAGGTTTTCAGTAGGCCGAATAGAACAATACTTCAGGCCGAATAGAACAAGTGTGTAGGCCGAATAGAGCAAAGTGTAGTAATGACTTTTTTAATTTTGGTAGGCCGAATAGAGGTTTTCTTTAGGCCGAATAGAACAATACTTCAGGCCGAATAGAACAAGTGTGTAGGCCGAATAGAGCAAAGTGTAGTAATGACTTTTTTAATTTTGGTAGGCCGAATAGAGGTTTTCTTTAGGCCGAATAGAACAAATCTTTAGGCCAAAAAGAACAAGTGTTGGCCGAATAGAGCAAACTGGAAGACTTGTATTTTTAAATTTAATGAAATTTTTGTTGGCCGAATAGAGATTTAGGGATGGCCGAATAGAACAACTCTGTAGGCCGAATAGAGGAATTGTAGGCCGAATAGAGAAAATATGAGATGTTAGAATGTTTTGGGAAATGTTGCTTGGTCGAACAGGGCAAACTTTGTAGGCCGAATAGAAGGAACTGTGGGCCGAATAGAGTAAATGTTTATGTGTTCAAATATTTCGTTTTAGGGTTTTCATGAACTTATTGTTATTTTGCCCATAATTATGAATTTATGTCTTATTTAGCAAAAAAAAAATATATGTGCTGGGTGAATGGAAGCGTCCTTCCATGCAGGGTCAACAATGCAGTATACATAATTACTGCAAACCTGGGGTCGTTATGGATATCATTCGTAGGCAGTTAACTAGGGTTGGGGGTTATGCGGAGGAGATATTTAAGAGATCATGTTTTGGTCATTACTGGAATCTCAGCGATGAGTGGAACGCGAATGCTCATCTGCACAGTCTCATGACCTGTGAGATCGTACATAGGGGGGACGATTTAACGGCTAGGTATTTTCAGGTTGGAGACGTGTGCCTTAGATTTAGCCGGGTAGAGTTCATGAGGATTATGGGACTCTGTTTTCGGGATAGAATCGGCTTTGATCCGAACGAGACGTATGGTATCCCGCCTGGTGGGTTATATGATATGTTTTATGGTCAGGGTGAGAGACCATTAGTAAGTCAGATTGCTAGTGACTTTGAAGGAAGAAGATTTATAGGTGTTAGCCCTGAGGACGCAGTTAAGGTTGCCAAAGTTCTATTGTTGTACTACTTTCTCCTTGGGTCGGATGTCACCAAGGTGGGTGTAGACAACTGGGTCTGATGCCTAGTGGAGGACGAACAGAGATGGGATTTATTCCCTTGGGGACAGCTCAGCTATATGACGCTTTTGCACTTTATGGACCACATTGTGACCAAAGTCCCAGCTAAAGCAAATCCCGATCGGTACAGATACCACTTTTACGGGTGCACATTCGCATTACTGGTACGTGTTTTAGTAGATATATTAAAGTTATTGTGTATTTTCAATTTTAGTTGTATTAATTATCTGACATATAAGGTTTATGTGTGACAGGTTTGGGCGTACGAACGTCTACCTGCCGTTGCTGCACCGTATGGCCATGTCCCCCAACGGTAGGTTGAATTTAAGGCCACCCTGCTTGCGATGGATTTTTCGCACATGGAAGAGGGTTGATAGGACTCTGTTTGATCAGGTATGACTTATTAATCCATTTAGTGAAGACATATATGTTTTATATTGTTTCTTATGTAATTGTTTATTTTGAATCAGGCTCTTGATGTGGTTGATTTTTCGATAATCCTTCCTGATGAGCTTAGACAAGGGTATTGGATTGGCATAGAGGATGACCCTTTGGAGGGGTTGATCATGGGGATGTACACCAAGTCATTCTCTAAAACCAGCACAAAGGTTGTCCGGGCATACGATCCTACCAGTAATCCATGGGATCAGCGGTACTATACGGGTGTGGCTGTTGATGATGCGTGGAGGGGCCAGCGGGCTGATGATGCTGCGGCTTGGATGACAAATCGGGATCCCCAGTCCTACCAACCTCGCTGTACTCCCAGTCCTGACCACAGCGGATATGCTTCAAGGGAGAGGACGTATGTTGAGCCCAGTTCCTATGATCCGAGTGCTGGCTGGCATGCTCGATTTATGAAAGAGCATGACGAACAACATCGTTACGACGCAGACGCGCAACAGCATCTTGACGATAGGATGAATGATTCCCCAGGTTTTCATGGGACTGTGTTTAGGGACGCATACCGAGTTGATCAGCACAACCAGGGATATGATCAGGATTTCCAAGAAAGGGTCTTTCGTAGGCTGGATCAACAGGATGAGTTTTTACACAACCTTGCTTGTCAGGTTGTGTCTGAGCATCAAACAGCTCATTATTTTCGACAGGCACATACGGCTGAGATTAGGCGCCTTCGATCAGAGCTTGCGCAGACCAGGATGTCTGAAGCTGGGCCAACCAGCGCGAGGTCAGGGGTTAGACATTCCCTTACTAGACCGGTGGAGGCGCTCAGCCCGATGGCCCCCACACCCAGGGGTGATGAAGAGGGTATCATGCGGTCTAAGAGGCAACGAAATCCAGCTGCAGCGTTACAGTCTCCATTTACCACGACAGACCGAGAGCGTCGATGAGAACTGTACCGCAGATTTATTTCAAGCAGAGAACTGTAAGTACTACGCCAGTAGTGTAGACGTTATCATATATTACTTTAAACAATGTGCATTGATTTTAATAAATTATTGAATGCAGGATCGACGTTGGTCTTAGTTTTAGAGTAGGGCCTTCATTTTTCACTGAGATGGAGAACCCCAGTGTTTGGTTTGAGAGTGAGGTCAGAAATATTTAGTTCGTATTTATATAAATTGTTGTAAATATTTTCATTATGTCATCAATTGTTAATTTTATTCGATGGATTTTCAGCACCTGGATGGATACCTCCACTTATTATCGGAGCGACCCTCTGACATAGGTGTACACGTGCATCCGGAGGTGGGCCCCTACTGCATTATGGACATGGAGTTCTCTGTAAGTAAATTAATTCATTACAATTGACTGTGATAATTTTGGTATTTAATTTTTTGAGACTAATATTATGAAATGATTCTCGTGTAAGGTCCGAGTACAAGCAGTATGGAATGAGCACACGGGTCAGTTTAGGGATGATAGATCAACATATGCCAACATAACTGATGAATTGTTGACAGATCTCCGTCAGTACGCCCGAGGTTTACTGCCAGTGTGGAGGGGGTCGAGATCCTGGATTGATTGTGATGTGGTATTATATCCTAACCATTGGTTCACTTACATGATAATATCCCCTAGAATCACTCTAATGTTTTTACATCTAATATATGCATTCCTTTTAACTTTCTTTGGCAGTTATTGTTCATTGTCCACACCTCAGGGCACTACTACCCATGTGCGGTCCTTACAAAGCCAATGAAATTCATTTGTTTTGACTCGTTTCGGCATAGATGGGATGACGAGCCCGACATGAAGGAGCGCCGGATATTGGAGACTCTACCATACAGACGTGTCATCCCAGCTCTGATGCGCGAGCTTGACTCCTCCGGGGTCCCGCACACATTCCCGCTGTCACCAGCTCCCAGAGAGTATTGTTTCAAGCAAGAGGATGGTTTGAGTTGCGGACCAGCCTGTCTGAGAACCATAGAGGGACTGTTAGTAAGGAACTTTAACTGGAACACCCCTGATCACATCCTGCGCTTCCGTAAGCACGTTGCCTTCACGATCTTTCAGTGTGCTAGAACAGGATGAACTTAGTAAATTTTTATTTTTATTTTTATTTTCTTTTTAAAGGTAGATTATGTTGTATTATATGAACTCATATATTTAAATTATTAATTGAAATTTATTGTCAAAAAGTAATATTAAATTTTGTTTAAAATATAATTAATTCAATATTAAAAATATTAAAAGAGGATTTGTATAATATTTGATTAATAATAAAATATTAATTTAAATAATTAAATAAATAAATATGGATAAATGGGTATGAGACGGGTAGAACAGGATGAACTTAGTTAATTTTAATTTTGTTTAAGAAGGACAACGTAGACGTGTATGACCAATTTCACCACATTTTTCATATTTTTTTGTCTACGTATACAGTGGTTAGGATTATCTATGATAGGAGGAGGTGGATTATCTTGTGAGCATGCCACTCCAGTACAATTTTTACGATTGTGACCTGGCTGTCGACATCTTGAGCACACATGTTCTTTGTGACGTCTCCTGGACGACTCGATCCCTGACCTTATACGAGACATTCGTGGTCGCCCGGCCTGTCTGTGTGGCAGCGGGGGGTTCACCCTCTGTGACAGGACTCCTTCGGGTGTGTCCCACTGAGTGTAGTGGAGAACAGGCAATACTGGACCACACCACATATTCACGACACTCGTATTATGATAAGCTGTAGACACAAAACCGCTGGCTGGCAAACCGCAAGCACTGTACAACGCATAGTGTAAGAGACACATAAAAATGATAACAATGCAAGTAAGTAAGGTAATGACTGCGTACTCGATTGCCTTCATCGCATGAATGCATGGAACAAGTTCTTTCTGGAACTTCTGACATGTGCAGGTGTAGTAGTTCAGATCAACAGTGAATATATTTCTAGCATCCTTGATCGCAAACTTATTTTCAATGAGCATGGAAAATTCTAGCTTTTGGGCTGATTGAGAAAGTTCCACTAGTTTGTCATGGAGACGCTGGCATAGGATGGTACTCCGTTGTTCAGCTGTTGTTCGACGTTCGTAAAATCACCTCTCAGTGGTAGTCCGACTAACCTCTAGCATTGTGCAGATAGGTAGCTTCCGCGCCCAAAGGATGACATTGTTATACGACTCAGCTGCATTTGAGGTCATAAACTCGTATCTATTGACAGGTCAATGCACCCTTGACCATCTCTCATATCCCCACGACCCAATCAACTCCATTAACTCCTGCGATCGTGTCCCACATCTCAGTAAGTCCATCATCCTGCAAATAACAATGTAGGAGTGGTAAAATTAGGTTAAAGAAGACATTGTACCAGCTCGTTCTTGTATAAAAAATTACAAAAGTGTAATATGTTGGCTGACTCACTTATCAAAATCTCTCGGTAGGTATACATCCATCGCACGATGGAATGTATATAAAACGTTCTTTCCAAAGCCAGTCAATCTGCACTTTAAATGGTAGCCACATAGACCGTGATGGGCATCAGGATACACAGTAGAAATAGCGTGTGCAATACTGGCATGACCATCAGAAACTATCAACAGGTCTCGTGGACATCCGTAGGCCTCGTGTAACCTTTCTAGAAACCACGTTCACGACATGTTGCTCTCAACATCGCCAGTGCCTAAGGCGAGTGGAAATATATAATGGTTTGGATCATGCGTGACTGCGACAAACACGGTTCCTCTGTGACTACCCTTCGTATGAGTGCCGTCAATGACAATGACCGGACGACCAGACTCTAAAAACCCCCGCCTGGATGCTCCAAGTGCATAAAATGTAAACTTTAAACGGTCATCTTCATCGACAGATATTCGGGTGTACGTACCGGGATTTGTGGATTCCAACTGATACATGTAAGCAGGGAGCAATTCGTATGAGCTATCGTGATCCCCGTACGTGTGTCCAACAGCATAGTATTTCGCCTTTAATGCTATATTGTAACTAATGTTGAATCCAAAATCAGTCCTGATCTCATCTCTAATCGCACTGGGTCGGAGGCCATGAACCTTATCAAACTGCCTAGCAACAAAATATTGACCGATTACTTTGGACGACACCTGTGTAGGAGCAGATCTGTCTGGATCATTTAAACAACCAACATGTTCGACGAATTTAACCACTCTCCACAACCCAGAGCTCATTCTTGCGTGTAACTTAAATGGACAGCCTGTTTGACCCTTCATGTTACATACAACGTTGTACCTTGTCGTGCTAGATCTTTCAACATAGGTCGCCACTCCGTGCCGCAAGTTATATATGCCTACTGCTGTCTGGATCTTCTCTTTTGTCTCAAATACACTGTTCTTTTCAATAACACCAGACGCATCAATCTCAAGGCCAGTCAGCTGATCTACTCTCTCTGCTTCAATCGGCATGCCTATGAACGTGGCAGGTGCATTAGTTTCATCTACAAATATACTTTAGTTCTATTTCTATTATAACTAAACATAGTTTCCATACCTGGAATCAACCAAGGACGGGTGTTGGGCCGTGCACTACGCAACTCTTCTGACTACATTTCAGGACGGCGCAACTCACGATTAATCAGTTCAAGAAAGCTAGGCCCTCCTCTCTTACGTATGTAATCACATATTTCTTCATATAAATGGTGTCTTCTCTCCTCAGCACCATCATCGCTTTCGCTAGAAGACTGATTAGTATCCTGCTGTATGCGATCCCCTTCTTCCACCGTTCTATTCCCGGGGTCATCATCATCATCGTTACAACCGTCTACGTCCTCCGCACCCTCACCAGAGATATCACCAGATTCTGCATCTACAGATTCTCTAAAATCAGTACACTGCATCTCTGAGGCCGGACAACACTCCACATTCAAATCAAAATCATGCCTCCCAGAAGAATTTGCCCTCGTACATGGGTCATTGCTCGTACCAGCACCTCCGTCATCATAACCCATCCCTAAAACCATACTACTCTCTGCACCCGTGATAGGACGGAGTGTGACGTACATCATTTCGACATCATCAACACACTTGAACACTTCTGCCACACGTGCATCATTCTTTATCTTATATTTGAACAAACGGCCATTGTAATCAACTAGAGAATGAACTACATAACCCCAATGCCCCAAATCAGCTTGCACTATGTCATGAATTTCTTTTAGCAAGCTACTATAACACAAACTGGCCTCTGGCAAGAACAACCAGTTCACCACTCCACCTATGTATTGCAATCCTTCTCATGCTCCACCCCAACATATCCCAGCTTTTCTATAACTCATTTGCACATTTTTTCAAAAATAACTTTAATGACATCAACATTAAAAGATTAGATAATTAGTTGCATCATTAAATCATTAGAAAATTTGTACTAAATTTGTATTCTATCCAGTCAACAAATTAATGTATGCAAACCTACACTGTTTCAACAAAACCCTAAACCCTTGACACACCTTAAAATGTGTCAGTATTTTTTTCTTCTATTCGGCCAATTATTCCTCTATTCGGCCCAAAAGTGTCTCCTATTCGGCCTAGTAACTTGCTCTATTCGGCCCACATTGATTTTCTATTCGGCCTACCAACGGTTTCTCTATTCGGCCAATGTTTTCTCTATTCGGCCCACCAAGCTATTCTATTCGGCCCACTAACTTCTTCTATTCGGCCTACTAAGTTTCAGAAAATAAAAGATTATTTTTTGGGCATTTCGGCCAACGGGTGTTTTATTCGGCCCACAAAGTTGTTCTATTCGGCCTACCAAAGTTGGTCTATTCGGCCTACTAATTTTCTGAAATTTAAAGAATTTTTTTGGACTATTCGGCCAACGGTTTCTCTATTCGGCCCACCAAGCTATTCTATTCGGCCCACTAACTTCTTCTATTCGGCCTACTAAGTTTCAGAAAATAAAAGATCATTTTTTGGGCATTTTGGCCAACGGGTATTTTATTCGGCCCACAAAGTTGTTCTATTCGGCCTACCAAAGTTGGTCTATTCGGCCTACTAACTTTCTGAAATTTAAAGAATTTTTTTGGGCTATTCGGCCAACGGTTTCTCTATTCGGCCCACCAAGCTATTCTATTCGGCCCACTAACTTCTTCTATTCGGCCTACTAAGTTTCACAAAATAAAATATTATTTTTTGGGCATTTCGGCCAACGGGTGTTCTATTCGGCCCAAAAAGTTGTTCTACTCAGCCCAGCAATTGAATCTATTCGGCCTACTCACCATTGTTTCACAAATTTGAAAAGATTAATTAAAAAAACCAAGATGTAACATGAGTGGTGAAGATTTAAGAGAGAAAAACTTTTGAATGTTACAAAATTATTCTACAAGTCATACAATTTTTTATATTCTATTATAAAAACGTTGAATAATTAGAATACACTCATGAGCCATGTCAACAATTATAAAATTAGGGCATCACAACTATAAAACTTGTTTTAACATACCTTGTACACCTGCTACCCAATATCTTAATTCTCTCCAAAATTACTGGAAATTTGCTCCCAAATGCTCAACCTCTAGTACAAAAAATTTTAATATGTGTTGGACGACCACCCCCATTTTTCAATTTCCAATATATATTATCCTCATTATTTTGTATGGATATGGGGGAGCTGTGGGAGCACATGCCTACATAGTAGTACTAGGTATTAGGTATTGTACTTCCACACTTTATTCAAAAATAAAGAAGAATCTGATTCCTTTACTGTACTTTGGGTCAAAAAAGTGTGGAATCTCATCTGCAACCAGCTGAAAAGTGGGTCCCCCACAAGGGCATTTTGGCCAATTCATTTCAAAGTGGCTAGAAAAAATTATGTATAACAAATGTGGGCACTTAAAATTACAGTTATCCAAAAGTGGCAACTTTTTACCATTTCCACTATCCACAATACCTTCTCATGGAATATATAGTCGCATAGTGGATGGATAAGAGTAAGACAAGTGGATATTTAAAAGAAACTAAACGTATCCCTTTAAGAAACCCCGGTGTTGATTTGCAAGAAACAAGATAATATAATAATTAGAGCTGAATTAATTACAAAGAATTGATCATTAATCATAAAAAAAATCGAGGAAACGTTAATCAATCTCTTTAAGAAATGCATAGAGATGTGGGCCCATTTTTTCTATATATACATGGTTTACAGGTTGGAACTTGGGTGATAACATAGTGTACGGAAGAGAAAAGTAATTGTGCATTCAATAATGATGGTGAGTTTCAATCATTAATTATTTATGTATAAGATAACACACACTTGTGTGTGTACATAACATGATTTAATGGTTTGAATGCATGCAGGATGGTGTAACTGTGTTGTTAGTGTTGTGTATGGCTTCTTCTGCAGTTGGAGCACCCACCATTTTTAATGTCATAAGTTATGGAGCTGTCGGAAATGGAAGAGTCGATGACTCCCAAGTAATTCATATACACACCTTAATCTATCTAATATATATTGAAACTATTTCCAACTTTTATTACAACTTTTTCAATTCGAATTTTATGTGTCATTTTGATATAACAATATCTCTAGCATCAATCATTAAAATAAATGATACGTAGGAGAATAGAGAGAGAAGAGAACTATATATATCCTAAAAATGAAAGTATAAATCTTAGGAACAATTATTATATTCTTCTCTATCTCTTATGTGTTAATCGTAAAATCAGTGACACACCCGAAAATCCATTCTAACCCAAGTGAAAAAAGGGGTAATAAAAGATGAAACAGTATTTCTTCATGTATTATTAATTGTGCTCCATAAACATACTTGTAGGCATTTTTAAAAGCATGGAATGCAGCCTGCTAGGGGGAGACAACATCAGTAGTAGCAGTGCCCTCAAATCACACATTCCTTTTGCAACCTTTGACATTCAAAGGTCCTTGCAAGTCTTCTCGTATTTATATGCTGGTAATGTCTTTTCCCTCAGCTCTTTAACTACGGAAGGGTATGCAACGCGGAAACCTAGCTCTTTCGAAATTAGTTATTATTTTTTTATTAAAAATGTTATCACTTCATTATATGAGACAAACTCTCACAAAGAGATAACTAAAATTAGGAATATTTAATACTATATCATAAGATCAAAGCCTAAACCTAGGGCTTATTGGATGAATATAATAAAACTACCACTGAACCCTTATTTTTAATTATATATACTAAATTCTAGAGGTATTAAGTTTCATAAATAAATGGACAAAATATACCATTAATTATAAGGTTGATGATCAAATTGTAGTTATACCCTAAAAATTAATCCTAAATTCTAAAAAATAAACATTAGACTCTATAAAATAAAGTTCTACCGTATCTATTCTGGATATGGCCCAACATTGACGTGAGGCAAGTCACATAAATAAGTTCATGTTCCTATGATCAACGTCACTTCTTTTTTTTTTCGGATTAAGATTTTAATTTTTGAAAATAGGGGGTGACAGGGTATTTTATATTCCCTCCGTCCCGTTTCAATGTTTACATTTGCTTTTTGCACATTGATAAAGGAGTATAATATTTTAATAGATAGTGGGTGAAAAAATATAATATTTAATGTAAAGTGGGTATGTGTATTAGTGTTGGATGATATATTATTTGTTTTAGGTGAGTCTCATATTCCAATAAGGAAAACGTGAACATTGAATTGAGACGCGCAAAATAGAAACGTAAACATTGAAATGGGACGGAGGGAATATATATTTTTATTAAAAAAGCATTATTTCTTATTATTTTAAGGAGTTCGGTATTCATGCAAGACTTTGCAACCATTTTAGCTTACAGAGAACCCTTACCAAAATTTGTGTGAATTTCGCAATTCATGTGGTTTGATATTGATTGTATAAATATATACTTCCTCCGTCCAATTTCAATGTTTACATATTTCTATTTTGAGCGTCACATTTTAATGTTTACGTTTTCTTTTTGGAATATGGGACTCACCTAAAACAATTAATATATTACCATGGGCCCTACATTCAATACTAATACACCTACCCATTATACATTAAATATTACTCCGTATATCTTTTTACCCACTATCTATTAAAATACTATATTTCTTAATCAACGTGCAAAAAGCAAACTTAAACATTAAAACGGGATGGAGGGAGTATTATAATTAAGTATATAGTATTCCACAAAACTCGAGCCCTGTAATTAAGTATATAATTTGTCAAAATTTTATTCTTTGATCAATAATAAAGAGAATGTTTTCCGTCTTTAAGGTTTTGTTAGCCTTGTCAAAATCATTTACGGAATGTGTTATATAATAGGCGAACACAAAGTGTATAGACCTTCTTATGACAAAAGTGATAATGTTTTTATTAAAAAAAATTGATACTCGGATTAATTATGAAGAGTGATACCACCTTTTTTGCATTAAATTAAATAAAAAGTAATTAATTAAAATAAAAAGTGATACTTTAATTTATTAAAAAAAAACGATATTTGTCTCCCTAAATCATTACGTAAACAATTTTGTGAACAACGTAAAATAGAAAAATGTAATATATATATATATATATATATATATATATATATATATATATATATATATATATATATATATATATATATATATATATATATATATATATATATATATATATATATATATATATATTAAAAATAATACCAATAAAAAAAAAATTCGTAAAACAATCTTTTTCTGTGTAATTGATACGTATGAGGTTTCTTTTGAAATAGGTAATTGACCCAGTTTATGGTTTTCAAGTTATTGACCTGATTTCATCTTTATAAATAATTTTTTAGAGGTTTGACTATACACTAATTGTATCACTACTTCTAATTAATTTATATAGTTTAGTGGGTTTTCAAGCTATTGACCGAATTTCATCTTTAAGATCTATATAAATTAATTTCTAGATTTGAATATAGACTTTTTTTGTATGCATAATACTAAATATATTATATATAACAGTAACAAGATGGAGATTATAAGGATTAAGGACGTCCGTATTATTTCAATTATGGAGTATGATATAACAGTAATTTAAAATATGATTAGTACGTGAATTAACATTAATTAATTAGAAAATTGTTGAAAAATACTAATATTGGGATGCAGGTTTCAGGAAATATTGTAGCACCCCCGAAAAAGGAATGGGGTGGGACCCAGAAAGAAGCGTGGATTATATACTCGCATGTGAATGGACTTGTTCTCAAGGGAAAAAGCGTGTTTGATGCCTTGGGTTCTTCTTGGTGGCCCTCTAGACCTTGCTTCAATGATCCTGCTAATGTACCTTATTATTTCATATTCCTTTCAATCTTATTTATTTATTTATTTATTTTAATTTTCACTTTTACAATTTTAATGAGGTTAGACTTAATATAATATATGACCCATCTATACCAAATAAATAAATAATAATAATAAATATAACGGAATGTGCTTTGATCTTTTTTAATTTTTTAAAATTTTTATAAGGGTAGTATTTAATACTCCCTGAATTTCAGAAAGATGTGCATAGTTAGTTACTAAACATACAATTCAAGAAAAAATGTTTTTTTTAAACTCAATTTATTGATTTTTTAGAAGTTGTAGTCTTTTTAAGTTAAAAATAAATAAAAATTAAAAAATTTAGTATTTTATACTCCCTCCGTCCCAGGTTAAGAGGGTCATTTTTCCATTTTGGTCGTCCCACCCAAAGAGTCCCCTTTCCTTTTTTATACACATGGGACCCACACACTCCCTCTAATACAATTAAATGTTGGGACCCACACTCCTACTAATACAACTACCCACTACACATTAAATAATAATACTCCTTAATCTACGTGCCAAAAAACATTTGACCCTCTTAAGGAGGGACGGAGGGAGTATATGTTAGATGTGAGTCATTTTTTTTTTAAAAATAAAAAATAAAAAATGCATTTACTAAATTGGATCCCCTCACACTTCACAGACTCACAATACTTTACTTATATGCAAATTGACATAGTCCTTTTGAATGTGCAGGGTGTACTGTGCAAGGGACCTCCTGTAAGTGAAAATTTAATGCTATTATGTTTTTTTTACATCGTGAACAAAAATGACTAATATTCAATACTATATATATAATCTAGTAAATAGTCTATGTATAGATACTCCCCGTCCCGCTTAAAGGGTTGTTTTTGCTTTTTGGCACGTGAATTAAGGAGTATTGTTATTTAATGTGTAGTGGGAAGTTGTATTAATGTGAGTGTGGTCTCCATATTTTAATTGTATTAGAGGGGGTGTGTGGGTTCCATGTGTGTAAAAAAGAAATGAGGACCCTTTGGATGAGACGACCAAAATGACAAAAAAGAATCATATGGATGTAAGGGAGGGAGTACTAGAGTTACATTCTTTCACATCAGTTGCATAGATCATTGACATGTGAAGTTTTGAAAAAAAAAAATTCTTGATATAGGTAGTAGTGTACTATAATATGATTATTTTAAACTATTCATTTAGGGAGTAATATTTTCTAAGTGATGATAATTTTTTCTTTTGAATTGAAATTCAATACTTATTTTTGAATGTGGAGAATAGTTTTTTTCTTATCTTAATATTATATACTACACCGCTTGAGAGCATGATGAATGATATAGGATGATATGGCGTACACAATATTGTTAGTAATCTCATCATCCTTGTCCTGATATTGATTAAAAAAAAATGCAAATGTGACTAATATAATTGGTATAGGGAATGATATTTCGGAGATGTCACGGTTTACGATTGGATGGAATTTCGAAAATAAATGGGCCTGGAAGCCAAATCTTGATAATTGGAAGTAAAGATGCTATTATATCTAATCTTCGTATAATTGCTCCTGGAGATAGCCCTAATACTGATGGTATTGACATATCTGGATCCACCAACATACGAGTTACAAACTCTTTTATTGCAACAGGTACCTTAACCATTGTTTCTCTCATTTCTTGTTTAATCATTGGGGTTGGCCTATATATTTTCTTCATGGGCTTGAAATCAGGAAGCCCATTAATCTTTCCTAATTTCTTAATAAATAGGGGATGATTGCATTGCCATAAATCCTGGAAGTTCGAATATTGAGATAACTGGAATAACCTGTGGGCCAGGCCATGGTATCAGGTCCGTTTTCTCAATTGATCAAATTTTAATTTGGCAAACACTCGTGTCAATGTGTCATATTGTCTCAAGAAGTGATGATAGTTAAACAAAATGTGATAATAAGATAATTGTTCAAGTGAACTATTTCATGAATATTATTTCACAACATAAATAAAAAGTGATAATTAGTAAAAAGAAAAAAATGGTTAAATTATTTTACTTGTGACAGTCTCGTACTCGTTCGATTTTGGGTGTGTTTTTTCTCATAATCACACTATCAAAATTAAGTCTATCTAAGAAATGGTTAATCTTAATTAACACCATCCAATTTCATTTTAGCATTGGATCTCTAGGAAGTGGAGGCTTTGACGTCGTGGAAAATGTACGTGTACGGAATTCTACTCTAAAAGAAACAATAGCAGGCGTGAGAATTAAAACTCTGCAGGTATAGAATTTAATGGTTTATTTGATTTTTCTTTCTATTTCTTTAAGTGCACTTTGGTAATAATTAATTAATTAACCAAAAGGGAGTGTGGTTTGGTGCAGGGAGGCAAGGGACTAGCAAGAAACATAACATTCCAAGGAATAAAGTTTGTGGGTGTGGATAATCCTATCCAAATCGATCAATTTTATTGCCCCCTTAAAGTCAATTGCCAAAATTTTGTGAGTATTAACTTTTTTGAAAATCTACATCCACAATTATATATAACAAATGATATCACCTGTTACACTCTCATGTTTCATCAAATTTCCCGCAAGTATGCTAAATTTTCCTTTCAGTATTTCAATTCTCAATTTTTTATTTTTTAAAAAAAGTCTCAATTTCTTATTGAAATTTTCTCATTACTGTCAAATTTTGATTTTTAGATTGAAAATTTTTAAATCTCATTAAATTTCCATTTTAGGCCCTGAATATCATAAAAGTTTTGGGAATTTTTTTAGAAATTTGGTAAGCAAGTTAACATTGAATGGTTATATTCAAGCTGTCATATGTACTTTGTGATCTAAAACTTTCTTACTTAAAATGATTAAAACTGAATAGAAAAATGACTAAAATTGAGAATCGAAATATTTAGATTATGTCGTGCGGATACTTATGTAACGAAACGTGATAATTTCTGAAATAGTGATGAGCTAACAATTGAGTGTCATATACAGACATCAGCAGTTGGCATAAGCGATGTATCATTTACAGCAATAAGTGGGACATCAATTGCAGAAAATGTAATAAATCTGAGCTGCAGCCAGACAAGTGGTTGCACTAACATTAAATTGGATCGAGTTTACATAAGCTCATCCACAGCAGGGAAGAAAGTTTCTGCATTCTGTAATAATGCTCATGGAAAAGCTACTCACACTAGACCTGCTATCAATTGCCTTCTGCCATAAAACACTTCCCTATTGTTTTTTAAATAATTTATGCTTGTTTATTTTATGTAATTTTTCTTATTCATTTTTAGACTAATTAAGTTTCCAACAACCATGATTCTGTATATTAGAACCAAGTGGCAGTTAATTGCCTGTATATTATCATGTCCTAATTTTTAACACAATGAGGCTCAATGTCTGACACAAGTATATATGTACGTATTTTCTTAATTAAATTAATTAATGACAAATAATTTACGTAACAGATAAATGATTAGTTTTTAAAAATTAAAAATATTATTATTTAAATTCAAAATAATAATTTTCATTTAAAAGGGTAGTGGTTCATTTTTTAAAAAATAATTTTTTATGTATTAAAAAATAATTTTATAAAATTAGGATGTTTGATTAACAGGATTTATTGGTTTCCCTCTCTAAATCTATTAATTACACATGAATATCTAGTGTGGCTGTTTTCAATTTTACGTGGAGTATTTCGTTTAATCGGCTGTTTTAAAAAAAAAAAAAAAGACCGTTTAGTTAGTTATATGAATGGATAGTTTCTCAAACAAAAAAAATCATGAAAATATAATGATTAGTTTAGTTATTGGGTAATATTAGAAATTTAATCTAAATTTCACCAAATATATTTATTAAAATTTATATTTTACGTAATATACAATAATTATTTCAAATTTCTAAGTACATCATCATACTCTAACAAAGTATTTTTAAAATATTCTTACTATTAATCCTCGAAAGCTCAACATACAATTTTTTATGTGTAAAAAAAGGTCTAATAATTATTTCAAATGTCTAAGTAACTCACCATACTCTAACAAAGTATTTTTAAAATATTCTCACAACATACAATTTTTTATGTGTAAAAAAAGGTCTAGTGAGAAACACCAAAGGTCTAGTGAGAAACACCCTATATTAGATAATGATTATCTATGACTTTTATTTATAGTCATGACTAAATATACCAAAATCGAAATGTGCTTTGTATGGAGTTTGATTGGGAGTGTGTTGGTGTCAGAAGGACTTAAATATATTTTGACCAATTCTCCAATATTCCTTCCTGATAAAATTGAATCCACTTTCCTTCTTCTCGAATTGTGAGCGTGGTCTCATGTTGTCGTACACTCCCTCCGTCTCAAAATATTGAAACACTTTCCTTTTTGGGTTGTCCCACAAAAATTGACATATTTTATTTTTAAAAACATGGGACCTAAAAAAAATAATTTCTTTATTTACATGGGCCCATACACACATCACACTCATCACTAATACAACTACTCACTACACATTAAATATTATTTCTCTCACTTCACTTTACATTAAATTATTATACTCCTTAATCTTCGTGCCCAAAAAAAATGCGTCAATATCTCCGGGACGGAGGGAGTATGTTTTACTTGCTTGCATGCTTGGTACTAAGTAAATTCTCATTATTTTCATCAACGCTAAAATTAGAAATAAAATTTGTCTCTTTCTTGTGCACATATTTTCCGAATTTCCAAAAGTAAAAATTGTGAATCTTTATTTCAATCTTTGTGCCCTTCATTCAATGACACATATTAATATTGTTAGCAATAAATATATATATATATATATATATATATATATATATATATATATAAATTTAAAAATAAAATATATAATTAGCATCAATCTCCTTATCCATCAAAATAAAATCAATATGGGTCTTTTTGGTGTGTGTCCCCCACAAAAACGAAATTCAAAAGCCTTAAACACTTGATTTTAAATTTTCACATTTCCTTCTAGCGTGTAACTTTTGAGAGTGACTTTGATGTGAATCGTGTTCACATGTGAACCTTTATTTTAAAATTATTTTTAGTACATACTCCCTCTGTTCATTTCAAATGTCTATTTTATCATTTTGGACATTCATTCCAAAGGTACCAATTTTCAATTTTTAGTAAAAGGGCCCCATATGGATACTACGATATACAACTACCCACTACATATAAAATAATAATACTCTTCAATTCACGTGAAAAAAAGCAAATGACCACATTTGGAGTGGATAGAGGGAGTAAAACTTGCATGCCCTCAAAGACATCGTGTCTCCAAATTTTGCATTTTTCGAAAGATATACTCTTCAATATAAGAACATGTACCCTTTATTTCCTGAAAAAAATTAATTTTTTAAATCAAATATTTATACTGTTCATATTTCAATCGATCTTTTCAATGAAAAAATTATACCCTTATAATTAAAGTATATTCAATTTAGAACAAAATATCATATCCTAACACATCTTGTGCACCCGGGGCTATAAGAGACCAACTCATATTTTTTTATTTAAAATAGTAATAGTGCATCTCTCAAAAGAGTAAATTTTCATATAAAAAAATAATAGGTAAATTAGTGTGTATGTATGAACCACATTCACACAATTGTTTGTCATATTAAAAATTTAAAAATAAATCTTTATTATATATACTTCTTCCGTCCCGCGTTAACGTTTACGTTTGCTTTTTGCATGTAGATTAAGAAATATTATAATATTTTAATGTGTAGTGAGATGAGAGAAATAATATTTAATGTGAAATTGGTGGTTGTATTAGGGTTGTGCGTAGACCCTCTATATATAATAATTAATTATTTTGTGTGGCTCAACTTGACAATAAAAGAAATGTAAACCTTAACTTGAGACAAATCAAAATGAAAAACATAAACCGTAAATCAGGACAGAGAGGGTATTTATTTTCATTTTTTAAAAAATAATACGAGATTTTCCCCACGCAGAAAAATAAAATTAAAAAAAATCCTCACACAAAAAATAAAAAATAAAAGGCAAAGTGATAACTATTTTAACTCACATGCTTAATAAAATTAACACATTGAATTGCTGTTAACTTTGTGTAATTTAATTATTTAATTATTTTAAAATATTACATCTCAAAATTTAAGATAAAAAGATAAATCTTTAATAATATATCTAATATTTATCTATTTAAATCTGTGTCTAAAAGATAAATAGTTAATGTATGATAGTTATCTATTTATTTTTATCTTTAAAAAAGTTAAAATATAATTTATAAATATTTAGTTAATGTCATATATATTTTTATTAATTAATATTGTTAGAGATAAAATTACGGTTTAATTAATCAAAATAAAAGAGAAAACATATATTAAATATTTATTTATTAAACATTTATCAAATAAAATAAAATAAAATCTTATCCAAAAGCATGAAAAAATTAAAATAAAATTAAGAATACTGGAGTAATATTTAATCTCTCCCAAACATAGAATGGTACAAGAAAATTTGCAAAACATGAGAGTTTTTTGTTGATTGATTATGTAAGAAACACCTCCTTTTTCCTTTAAATAAGATTTAAAAAAAAAAAAATTAAAATTAGTATTATATTCCCAAAATTTAATATAAATCCAAATGTCGTAATTATCTGTAGCTTCACCCAATCTTAGCTTAAGATAATTAGCCGTTTATATAGAAAAGGGACATAACATAGCCCTGATTATTCCCAATACCTTCTCATGGAATAATTAAAGTTGAATTAATTAAAATGATACCTTCTTATGGAATAATTAAAGCTGAATTAATTATAATGAGTTGATTTAGCCTAAAAATTTTGGGTAACGTGGTAAACGCTTAATCAATATCTCTTTAGATATTGGTAGAGATCTGCATATATCATCTTTAGGATATTTGTAGAGATCTGCATATATCTTCTTTTGTATATTCTTTTATATATATATATATATACACAATACCTAGTTTGCAGGTTGAATTATTACAAAGTGTACGAAAGAGAAAGCGGTAGAATTTAAAGATGGTGAGTTGGAATCATTAATCGTAGATAACACAAACAGTCTGTGTGTAAAACAGTCGTGTGTGTGATTGTGTGTGAATTTGAATTAAATGCATGCAGGCAGCAGGATACTGTGGGTGAATTTGAATTGAATGAATTCAGAATGTATTACATACGGCTGTGAATTAGAATTACATATTGTTTTTTTTTTCTTATTTAATAAATTTACATAACAACATGGTTTGAATTGAACGTCTGTGAATTTGGATCACATAATAATATTGTTTGAATTGAATGCATGCAGGATTTTGGTGTAATCGTAGTGGCAGTACTGTTGTGTATGGCTTCTTGTGGCGTTGGAGCACCAACTTTTTTTAATGTCAAGAATTATGGAGCGGTTGGAAATGGAAGAGTTGATGATTCCCAAGTAATTTCTTTTTATTTTTAATTCTCACATATTGTTATAATTTTAATTTACCCAAGAAGTGGTAAAAAAAATGAAAAATCTTAAATATTGATCATCTTTAAAAATATGAAATTTTCAAATATGCATCCTGTTTTTTTTAAATATATATATATATATATACTATTTTAGCTAGATTAATTTATGGGTGATTTTGGAGTGGCCTAGTACACTTTAGGGTTGATGAATTATAAGTAGGATGCAGTAGATAGTAACAATTATAATCGTCCAGATGCATCAGTACACCAAATGGACTCTTAATTTATAGACTTTATAATTGCATTTGTAATATGATTAATTATTCATGATATGAAGAATTAAAGATATATGCGTAAGTAGTATATAAGTAGGTATGACACATTATTTATGCATATGCAACTATATATAATAACACATGGCATGGTAATCAAATTTTGTATAAAATAATGTATAATTTGTGATGAATGTGTTTTTTCTATCATATTATTTAAATAATATATTTTGTACTGTATTATAGGCATTTTTGAAGGCATGGAATGCAGCCTGCCATGGGGAGGCAAAATTGAAGAGTCCAGTAGTATTAGTGCCCTCAAATCACACATTCCTTTTGCAACCTTTGACATTCAAAGGTCCTTGCAAGTCTTCTCATATTTATATGCTGGTAATGTCTTTTTCTTTATTACCTAATTTCTTCTTTAAATTGTGGACCGTATTATTTATGGGGCTACCCTATAATCCATGGCATCTAATATTGTTTTCTGCATATTCAAAATAGGGTTTTAATTTTTTGAAGATTGGGTATAGATGATGCATTTTGCATATTCAAAATAGGTTTTAATTTTTAAAAAATTGGGTATAGATGATGTATTGGAGTATTTTTTATTCAGATTAGTTCTTTTATACAAATGGAGTTACATTCAATACTTGCTGATCTGCATGTGATGATACCATCGATTATGTTAAATATCTTCAAAATAGGTGTTTTTTTGTATATTTATATCTGTAATTATATCTAATGTTGTGATTAATCACTTTTAAAATTTATAATATATTTTTTCTCTATAAGTTTTTCTCGTTGCACTAAATTAAATTAAATTAAATTAGATCAATTAGGATATCATTTCTATTTTACCTTATAGTTTAACATATTTTTTTCTTATGATTTATTCCATTTTTTTAAAGCTTCAGCAAATTTATTTGGATCAGTCGGAATATATGGATCATAACATTTAGAAGTACATGAGATTCATTATATGTGGATTTTTCTTTTTTAAATAAAGATAAAGCTAGCTACGAGCAACTATAGATTTTCAACAAAATCATATACGTAGTTAAACTATGATTTGCATATTTCCTTAAATTAATAAACACTTACTAATTAGAAATTTTTGAAAAAAAATAATATTGGGTTGCAGGTTGGTGGAAATATCGTGGCACCTACAAAAAGAGGATGGGGAGGGGAACAGGTAGAAGCGTGGATTATATTCTCATATGTGAATGGACTCCATCTCAGAGGAAAAGGCGTGTTTGATGGCAATGGCGCTTCTTGGTGGCCAAATAAGCCTTGCCACGCTGATCGTGCTCATGTACGTAATTATTTAATCCAATTTTAATTAATTTTTCTAATAATTTTTTTATTTTCATTTTCACAATTTTAAAGAGGTTATTTAGACTTTAAAAAATATATGACCATATATTTATACCTAAAATTCGGAGGGCTTTGCTACTTTTTAATTTTTAATTTTTTTTGACTTAATATGGAAAAATGTAAATCTAAATAAAGTCTAAGAAAAGGAGTATATTTTTTACATTTATTATTAACATTTTGAGGATAACCCAATTTTTTTAAATAACGAAGTGTAACGTATATTATTATTATTATATGTGTTAGGTGGGGAATGTCAATTTTTTAGTTAAAATGTATATATTTTGAGTTATTATAGCAAAGGTGTGTTTTCTTGTCTCTGTGGCAAAAAAAATATATAAAAATATGCGTGTTATTTCGGAACGTGGGAGTATTGTAAAAAAGAAAATTATATATTTAAACTTTTTTATTTCTACAATTTTTACCCCTTAAAATTTCATAATTAAGTATGTAGTAAAATTTAGTTCCTCATAATCCTAATTTCTAGATATATTCATGTTGAAGTTTTTGAGTAAATATAAATTCCAAGTGCTAGAATTTGCCTTATGTTCTTTTTAATTACAAAAAATATTCAAATTAGCTACATAAGAAAATAAATGTTCGAATTCATATCAAAATTATTTATTTTAAAATATATTTGTATCTATGTGGCAGGATCCGCGTTTGCTACTTATATGCAAAATTACTAACATATTCCTTTTGAATTTGCAGGGTATAGTATGTAATGGACCTCGTGTAAGTGAAATCTTAATACATTATTCTTTCTTTTTTTTATTCATACAAATGATTAATGATTTATACATATATATAATATGTATATATTACGATATGGTGTACCCTATTGGAGGAGTCCCACTAAATCATAAATTATACCTCAAGTAACTTATAATAGAATTACGTGTGTGGTTGATAAAGGGAATGATATTCCGAAGATGTAATGGCTTACGAGTGGATGGAATATCAAAGATAAATGGGCCCGGAACCCACATCTTGGTTCTTGCAAATAAAGATGCAGTTTTGTCTAATGTTCGTGTAATTGCTCCTGGAGATAGCCCTAATACTGATGGGATTGACATTTCTGGATCCAAGAACGTACGAGTTACAAACTCCTTTATTGCAACAGGTGCTTTTTCTACCATTTATTGGACTACATATTTTCTTAGTGGGCTTGAAATCTGGAGGCCCACCCATCCACTTTCAATCATTTTCTTATTTATTTATACATTCACTAAATAAATAGGGGATGACTGCATTGCAATTAATCCTGGAAGTTCAGATATTGATATTACTGGAATAACATGTGGCCCAGGTCATGGTATCAGGTTTGTTTTCTAATTTGATCAATTTTGATTTTAAGTGTTTTTTATCAGAATCACTTTTTCTTTTTTTTTTTTCTTTTTTTTGTTAGGGTGCACTATCGACACACCGTCTTCTCAACACATCCCCTTTATCCTAAAGTACCTTATTATGAGTGTTTGGTGGCCAAATAAATTTTCAGCCACCAAACAAAAAAGTTGTGAAAATTTTTTAGTGTTGAACAAAGCATAAAAGAGTAAATTTATCTTTTTATAAGAACTAATTAGTTAATCTAAAATATTTAGAGAATTAAGTAGAGGATTCGAGGGGTTAATAATGATGGCTTTTATGTTATCTTTTCAAATCTATCTAAGAATTGGTTTATCCTATTTAACACCATTCAATGTCCTTTTAGCATCGGATCTATGGGAAGGGGAGGCTACGACGTCGTAGAAAACGTACGTGTTTGGAATTCTACTCTAAAAGAAACAATGACAGGAGTTAGAATTAAGACTGTACAGGTAAAAATTAATATTAATAATTTGTTTTAAGAAAAATAAAGCTGAATACTTTGGTAATAATTAATTTAACCAAATGTGAGAGTTGTTTGTGTTACAGGGAGGCAGAGGACTAGCAAGAAATATAACATTCCAGGATATAAATTTTGTGGGCGTGGATAATGCAATCCAAATTGAACAATTTTACTGCCCCCTCAAAGTGAATTGCCAAAATTATGTGAGTATGCATAATATATATATAATATAAAGAAATGTCACATTCCCTATCAACATGCCTAGATGATCCTCTCAATATTTCAATTCTCAAATTTACTATTTTTTAAAATCCAATTTTGATCCATTTTGTTTATTATTTTTTATACTCATGGATCAAAATATTTAAATTTCGCTGGTCCTTAGGTCTAAAATATTTGGAGATTTTTAGAAAATTTGGTATTATGAAATTAAATTAAATAATTGTGTAAGTTACCATATAAGCTCCATTGCATGCTGGATTTCTCAAAATTCCCATTTTTTCAGAACAAAAATAACTAAAATTGAATTGAAAATTCAGGCAATATTAAAAAATTTTCAACATTACTAAAATTGAACAAAAAATTACTAAAATTGATAATTTTAAAATTTTGAGAGGACTGAATTCGGGCATACTTGCATGATGAAATGTGATGTTTTCTGTCTCTCTATAATAATGAAATAGTGATGAGCTGAATTTGACTTGCACTTGATTTGGTACAGACATCAGCAGTTGAAATAAGGGATGTGACATATACAGCGATAAGTGGGACATCAATTGCAGAAAACGTAATAAGTTTGAGTTGCAGCCAGACAACTGCTTGCACCAACATTAAATTGGATCAAGTTTACATAACTTCATCCACACAAGGGAAGAAGGTTTCTGCATTCTGTAATAATGCTCGTGGAAAGGCTACTCACACTAGCCCTGCTGTCAATTGCCTTCTGCCATAAAAACTTCTATCTCCTTAGGTTTTTTAAATAATTTTATGCTGCTGAATTGTCGTATCTAGTTTATGTAATCACTCTTATTAATCTTTTGAGTATTTTACTTCCCAAAACAATGATTATGTATATTACAGACAAATGGCATTTAATGAGTACTTGAGTCTATATAATATTATGTCCTAATTTTAACACAACTTGATGAGGTGTATTTTTCTACCAAATGCCACCTTCAATACGTGCAATGTCAAGATTTTCTTGTCTTTATGTAGGTAAGTAAAGAAGGTATTTGTAAGTTCTGTTTGAAAGATGAGTTTCCTTTTTCTGTAGGTAAGTAAAACCGAAAGTGAAAACTACAGCATATATTTTGCTCAACGAAAGAAAAAATTACCTGTATTGGTTGCATCCCAAAGCAGATACCAACACGGAGCTGGCATATTAAGCACCTAAAGAGCGAGAGATACGACCTTCGAAAGAGATTTTGAATCCGCTTGTGGCCTACACATGAAAATGCACAAAGGACTAGATATAAAGCAAACAAGATGGTAAAAAGTACTAAGCAATGTCTCTTAAAAGTAAAACTTTAGGCCATATGAAAATGCCTTCCCAGATGAACTTAATGATACCTTCTCCTTGGAAAAACTTCCCACGCCATTTTGTTGCTGCTAGAGATTTGGCGACAATGCATGATTGAATTCATTTCTTGTCCAGTGCATAGACCTCGTGTGGGTTAAAATAAGGGAAATGAAGCTAGTCTCTGATTAGTCTTCTTCCAAGTGTCGGAAAATGTACAACGAGAGAGCTGGGACTAGGAGGCATCTAGGTGATTTATATAGGAGAACAGGAACTTTTGAGGCTGCAAAAGAGAAAAACTCTGAAAGTTTACTGAAGACAATTTATCAGCAGTACAAGTACCACTTCAAAAGATCATTTATCTCAAACCCTTATAACTAATTGTACTCAAAAGTAGCACGCTCAGTAAGCTCTACTGTCCTTTTAGGAAAAGAACAAACTAATAAAATCAGCCCTGAAGAATCCCAAGACAGGAATAGGTAAATTATCAGACGTTGGAAAAGCATAAAAATGACAAATACGGGTTGACAGATGATCATCCTTTACAATGATTGAGTGCTGTCAGAAACATCATCACAACTTTAGTAACATGGTTTTTTAGAAAAATAAAGACCTTTAACAGCGCAAATTTTAGTTCCGACATTAACCACCTTCTCATCCATCAATTAGAGATCTAAACAGTGGACATGCAATAGGCACACGTGTTTTTCCTACAAACAATTGCTTCCAACGTGTAAAAGCATATGAAAGTCATGTTAATCTGTGCCCACATATAAATGTAATCTAGAAAAACTCATCAATACCCTACACATAAACCAATCGTGTAAATCTCTGTAGCCATCACCACCAAACTCAGAAACCCAATTGCAGAAATTTTATTTAAAAAATAGTGATCACCTTAAGTAAAAGTTCCAAACAAGTCCATCCATTTGATTGGTAGTATAGTTAACACATTGTGTCATAGTTATTAAGGGCGCAAGGCGCACCGAGGCATATCTGTGCCCGAGGCGCAAGGCCCACGCCTGAGGCGCGCCTCGAAATTAAATCTGTAATATAACACCATTATTTATTCTATACTAAATATAACCTATATACAACACATTTACTTAATAAAATAAGTCTAAAAGGCATATAATATAACATTTTATAAGAATATGACATATAAACTAAGCCATTTATGCCAAAGTTAAACATGCACATATGAAAATTCCTAACATTTGAAATAAAATAAGTCAATCAAAGCATTAAACACAATCATAGCAACAAATATATTTTAATTATCATCTTCTTCATCATCAAACTCCAAGTCTTTATCATCAAATTGTTCTTCTTCCCCATTAAAATCTTCTTCTTCTTCAAACCCAATATTATCTTCCTCTTGTTCTTCATACTCTTCATCTAATAATCTTAGATTAGTTCCCTTTTCCTTCATTACTTCTTTGCCTTTCCTTTTGGAACTAGTGGTAGTTGCCCCCAATGATTTTCCTCTAGTTTGATATCTTGGCTCGTCAACTTCACTAGCTTTAGCAACCATATCCCATGTCAAGTCATCCCCCTCAAACACCAATTCATTATCTTCAATTTCTTCATCCATCGTACCACTCAACCATTCATTGCAATCATCAATACTTTTCAACGAGATGAGATCAATGTGCTCACGTAAATCATATCGACGCTTTAAAGCATGATTATATTTAACAAAAACCAAATCATTCATACATTTTGTTTCAAGCCTATTTCTTCTTTTAGCATGAACCTGCAACAAGGTAGTAATTAAATGGGTTAATTGCGTAAAAAACCACGAACTTTCAACGAATTGCAAATTAATCCTGACTTTTATAAAATTGCAAAAAAAACCACGACCTTTCATATTTGTGCAATTTGCACCCATCGGGCAGCTGAAGCTGCCCGACTGCTGACGTGGCGTTGACCTTGCCACGTCAGCTTTTAGTTGATTGCAAAAAAAACCCCAACCTTTACTTAAATTGCAATTTAATCCCAACTTTTGAAATTTTGGCAAAAAAGACCATAAATTTTTTATTTTATTTTTAAGACATGTAATCTACTGCATCATTGTCTTGTTTAACAATGTTGTCATTGCAGAGATAAGAAGAAATACCCTGCACCAAATGCCCCTCCTTACACTCCGATTGGCGTAGATTTATTTACATCTCCAAAAAAGATTAACCACATAGCACAACACCTTGAGCTGCCTTCGTTAAAGTCAGATGGGAAAATCCCACCACTATTAATAGTTAACATTCAGGTAATTCTATGCTTTACTATACTTCTTTAAGTTCTGTTAAAATGGTAACACATTTATTCGTCTTTCCTCAGCTGCCTACGTATCCAGCGCCTATGTTTCTTGGTGATGGTGACGGCGAGGGGTTGAGCCTCGTATTATATTTTAAACTCTCTGAGAATTTCGAGAAAGAAGTATCTCCCCATTTTCAAGACAGTGTGAAGGTAACACTAATAGATCTATCTCTAGTTTCAGCAGAATCCATGCATTCTGTGCATCCAGTTACACGTAGAAGACGATGCATTCGTTTTTCAGTTGGTACTAAAAGCAATGTATGTGGTGCAGAGATTGGTTGAGGATGACATGGAAAAGGTCAAAGGATTTGCTAGACTCAAATGTTCCTTTCAGAGAAAGGTTAAAAATCATGGTTGGTGTAGTTAATCCTGATGATCTTGTCTCGAGTTCCACTGAAAGAAAACTTCTCCATGCGTACAACGAAAAGCCTGTTCTTTCCCGCCCTCAACACGAGTTCTATCAGGTGACACACCGTTGCACGACGAATAGATACAGCATACTTTCTTGATCACTACTTGTCTTCATTTGGCTCGATTGATTCTTACTTCTCTTCAAAACAGGGGCCCAATTACTTTGAGATAGACCTCGACATTCATCGCTTCAGCTACATCGCGAGGAAGGGCCTTGAAGCATTCCGAGAGCATTACTTCGTCTCGTCGTGCGTTCGAGCTCTCCGACGAGCTTCTGTTCCTGGCTGAGGCAATCCCATAACCACCATCTTTATGAAGTAAAGCCAAGCTACTGGAGTATAACTAGAATATTGATTTAAATTCTGATTCAATTATGTTTTAGCATCATCACTAATCTGTAACATGCATAAATCCATAGCCCTCAATGCTATGGACTGTAATTTTTTTTTTTTAAATTTATTGATATTACTTTATTTAATCAGGATGCTATTATTGGATGGTATTCTTCCATATCTTACACCATTTGAAGGATATATGTAATTATTGAAATTACTCGAGTTTTTTCTTCTTCCTTTTTTAATTGAAAGTTATAATTGGCTCTCCTGTCATCAAATACTCCAATAATTTTGTGCTTTAATAACATAATTTATTTTATTCATTATTTAATTAAATATACCAATTGTGAGATCGATACACATTAAATATATATTTTATTCATTATTTAATTCAATCTAAAAGATGTATAATTTTTAGATTAGAAGATGCAATTTAAAAATAAAATAAAAAATTTATGGTCTTTTTTGCCAAAATTTCAAAGGTTGGGATTAAATTGCAATTTAAGTAAAGGTTGGGGTTTTTTTTGCAATCAACTAAAAGCTGACGTGGCAAGGTCAACGCCACGTCAGCAGTCGGGCAGCTTCAGCTGCCTGATGGGTGCGAATTGCACAAATATGAAAGGTCGTGGTTTTTTTTGTAATTTTATAAAAGTCAGGATTAATTTGCAATTCGTTGAAAATTCGTGGTTTTTTACGCAATTAACCCTAATTAAATTAAAGTAGAAAGAATTTTGAATAAAATATTGTAATTGTAAATAAAAAAAAACGAGTTAGGGGCTAGTGCTACTTACATTCTCAAATATGCTCCAATTACGCTCACACCCGGATGAACTACATGTTAGACTTAGCACTTTAATGGCAAATTTTTGCAACTCTGGAACACATGAGCCAAAAGTCTCCCACCATACTGTTGGAGTCATCAATTTTCTTTGCCTTTTTGCAACGTTAAATTCAAAATCGGCTTCAGACTTTATGTACACATTAAGCTGGCTCACGATTTTATCTTGCTTTGCCTCAATTGGGATCAATTTTTTTGAGGCTTTAATAAAACCCCTTGTGATCAATGTATCCCCTTTATCAATATCATCAAAGAATTGAGGATTCAAATGATATGCCGCCGCATGCAAAGGTCGATGTAGTTGGCAAGTTCATCTCCTATCAATGATTTCAAAAGGTTCTTTATATTGTTTTCTTCAACATTAGAAACAACCTCTTTGAGAAGGGGAACTCTCACCTCATGAAAAGAAGGTGCTTTAAAACCAAGTCCATGCTGGAGAACAACATCAAACATCCTTTGAAAACTTGGATAAGTGACAGTGTTAAAGGGAATTGCAGCATCATATAACCATTCCGCAATTGCCAAACAACCTTTCTACCTCATGTCTTTCTTGAAGGCCTCATTTATGGTGGTTTGCTTCTCTTTTCTTTTTTTTTCAGCAACTTTTTGTACAAATTCCTCAATCGAATTTAGTCTTTTCCTCTTGTTTTGTGAGGGGAGAGAGGGCTTTGATGATGATTGAGTATTTGGTGGTTCCATTCCTATGATGTTGACTTCATCTTCATCATAATCATATCCATCATCCTTCCAAATTCCCATTGCTTGTTTAGCAATATTTTCAATTTTTTTTTCTTCTTCATGTTCATGAACTCCTTAATCTCATCCCTAACTTGTGGTGGGCAACTCTTACATATTTTAGCATTCCGATGTCCTCCACTAAGATGTTGTTTTCCATGAAAAATACTACCTTTAAAAACTTGATTACAAAAAGTGCACTTCAAGTCATTATTGGTATTTGGATTTACCTTCACAAAATATTTCCATCCCGGATCTTTTGCTTCATTTGTCGATCCCACACCACTACTACAACTTTAATTTTCATCCATAAGTGACAAGTCTCACTCTCACAACTCACAAAATTACAAACCACTGATTATCTGAAGAATAAAAAAGATAAATTAATTTTTATAAAAATCAAGAAATAATGCAACTAATCATATTTTAAAGTATAAAATAGCAAAATTTAATATTATGCTTGTACTAGTAGCCTAGTAATTTAAAAAATAATGCTGGAAAAAAAAAGTCAGATTATAGTATTATATATCAAAGAAAAAAATAAAAAATATTAACATTAAAATAAGAAAAAAGAGAGAAAAAAAGAAAAAAAAACAAAACAGCAAAACTAACAAAAAAGAGAAAAAAAAAGAAAAAAAGAAAACCAAAACAAAGTAACAAACCTGCTGACTGTTGTGCTTGATGCTCGGCTGCTCCAGTAGCTGTAGGCTGACCGGCGGCGGCGGTCGAAAACGCGGCGGACGACGACCAGACGGGACGGCGGCAGTTGGAAGTTGGAGGCTGGAGTAGTTTGCGTCGTGGAGGCTTGGAGTGAAATGAATGGGAACCCTAACTTCTTAAATCCTTCATCTAATATTTATTATATGTTTATTTATTTTATTTTATTTATTTGATAAGTTGCTAAGATAACAAAAAGTGTTATTTCACTTATAAAAGTGTTACTTCAACTATTAAAAATGTAAAACAACACAAATACATGACAATACTCAAGGCGCGCCGAGGCGCACAAAGGCGCGCGCCTTGATACTGCGTGCCTTGAAAAACCTATACCGAGGCGCCAAGGGTATAGTCTCGCCCGAGGCGCGCCTTTAATAACTATGCATTGTGTCGTTTTTGCTTCTGAGTAAAGAATGGGGTACAATTTTTTTTGTGTAGTAGAAACATTTAAACGCTACATCATGCCCATTTGAAACCTAAACAAAAAGAATAAAACAAAAACTTGGGTGAAACTCTCTCAAAATAAGACCGTCTCACTTTTATTTGATCAAATATAACTTTTATTAAAAATGTATCACCTTTTTTTTTTCTATGAATCTTTCATGAAATAATCCAATTAGCATATATCACTTTTCTTTATTAAGGTACCACTTTTTTTTTAAAAATGTTATCATTTTTTATCCGTCACACGAAACCCATTCTGTGAGACGATCTCATGTAAAACTTGCTCGGCATTGCAAATAAAAAATACTGTAATTTAAAATAAAATAATTTTAGTACTGTGCAACTTTAAGAGTAAGAGAGTGAGGGGTAACCTGAACATCCACCAAGAAGCTCGAAATGTAGAGAAGTTCTAATATCCCATACCCATGCTTGTATAATTATTCATGAAAAAGTGTACTGTAGAGACTAGAGCGGATAAAAGACCAATACAAAGATAAAAAATAAATAATAATAAACTAATAAATCACCAGTAATCACCACATGAACATGCCCCATTTTTAAAAATATGGAACCTACTAAAATCCCTCACAGTTATTTCCCTTTGAGAAATTTTTGATATCACCTTTATTGCAGCATGACAATCTATGCAAGCTCTCAAGTTTTTCATCACCAGTATAGGTAATCCATTTGGAGTACTTATCAGTGCAAAAGCAATGGCCAACCTTTCGCTGTGATACTTAAGTGATTCAGCTTTTAGTCCATCACTCACATTTTGAAGCGCACAACTAATGTCAGGTTTATAGCCTTCTTCTTCCATCCGCTCTGCCAAATCATCTATCTTTCGTCTTATTTCCTCATTAAGTGGGTGAGTTCTATCATTGGACGTGAAGACGTGAACTTTCCGTTGAATTTCAACCCAGCTATAAGCAGGAACTTTTCGAACTCCACGTTCTCTCATGGCCCTTTTAACCTTTGCCATGTGCTCCCAGTTCCCTGCCTCTGCATATATATTTGACATTGTAACATAGGCAGCACCATCTCTTAGCACGTCAAGCTTAAAAAGTTCATCAGCAGCCTTCTTTGCAAACTCTTGATTTTTATGGATCCTACAAGAGTTTAAAATTGATGACCACATGATCTCATCTGGCTTGACTGGCATCTGAGTCATCAATGCCTCTGCTTCCTCGAATTTCCCCCCTCTAGAGAGCACATCAACCAAAGATGCATAATGCTCTTTCCTTGGAATAAGATTGTAAGTACTAGACATGGAATTGAAATACTCCAGTGCCTCAGTTACATTCCCGGAGTGGCTGCAGGAAGTCAAAACACCAAGAAAGCTAACATGATCAGGATGAATACCTGATTTAACCATCTCCTCGAAGGACCTCAGAGTGGCTTTAACATCTCCATTCTGAGCATATGCTGATATCATGGCATTCCAAGATATTGTGTTCCTCTCTGGCATGTCTTTAAAAATTGCAATTGAATCCTTCAAAGATCCACATTTAGCATACATGTCCAAGAGTGCACTGCCACAAAAAACATTTGATATGAATCCAGCATTGATTATGCACGAGTGTAATTGCTTCCCTAGTGAAGGCAAGGCCAAGTTTGCTGCAGCTCTCAAAGTGGAAGCAAAAGTTGCTTGATCACCAATAATATTATTCCTACGCATCTCATTGAACATAGTAAGTGCTTCATCGTTGAGGCCTTGTTGAACATACGCAGAAATTATGGAAGTCCATGGAACATTGCTTTTGCTCGCCAAATTCCCAAATATAACATTTGCTTCATCAAATCTACTACACTTGGCATACATGTCCACAAGGGCATTTCCCACTTGAATGTCTAACTCAGCTGTTGACAAAATTGCCTGACTGTGGATCTGCCTTCCCAATTCCACATCTTGCATATTTGCCACAACACTCAACAGAGTTGCAAAAGGAAAGTTTTTTCTGCTGAAATTGCTCAACTGCAACTCTCTGAAGAGTTCAAAAGCCTCTTCTACTTGTCCATGCCATGCATAACTTGTTATGACAATATTATATGAAACACCATCTAACTCTGGCATTTCAACAAAGAATTTTCTCGTGTCTTCCATGCAATCATGTTTGGAGTAAAGATCAAGAAGTGCATTGCAAACAAACACATCCTGAACAAAGTTAAATTTGACTATCAGGCCATGGACTTGTCGTCCTAGGCTAGTATTACCAAACCCAACACAAGCTCGTAGAAGTGCCGCAAAAGTGAAATCAGATGGCCTAAATCCGTAGTGTTGCATTTCAGAAAAGAGATTTGTTGCTAGTTCATTGAACCCTTCTTTGGAACACCCTGTTATCAGTGTATTATAAGTAATGGTATCTGTCACTGTCATATCCTTAAATAGCTGAATACCTATATCAAGACTTCCAGACTTGCAGTAAGAATCCAGTAAGCTGTTACAAACAGCAAGGTCGGAGTCTAATCCTAATTTAGTTATATGAGCATGGACTTGATATACATCTTTTCTGGTAATTCTTTCATCACAGCTTGATAAAAGAGTTGCAATAGTCACATGATCCGGGTACATCCCTGTCCTTAACATCTGAACATAAAGATTAAAAGCATCCATAGGTTGATTATTCCGTGCATAGCCCCCTATAAGTATTGTCCAAGAGACTGCTGTTCGACTGCACATTGCATCAAATAACTCCCTAGCATAAGACAGATTGCCATATTTGAGATAGCAAGAAATCATCATGTTTACCGAGCATGTGTTTTTTCTAGGCATTTGATCGAACAGTTGGCGGGCCTCGCAAAGCTGGCCCCATCTAAGAAAATTCCTCAACTGGAAATTATGCCGACTAGTCTCCAGGTCAAATCCTGTTTTAATACTGCGAGCATCCACCAAATTCACAGCATTATTGCTGCACATTTCAACAAAGTTCACATTTTCGTCAAATTAAAACAGCTGACTGGAAAATGACAATTAAGAAAATAAGAAAAATATCAAGAAGAGAAGAACACCATCAACAATCACAACATACCCATTTGTTGAGAAGAATCGCATTAAGACCACCAAGGTCCTATTCCATGGTTTAACAGCCCATAAACTGATCATGATGGACAAATTTATTTGCAGATCACCCAAACAACAGGGAACTGTATAAAACTCCTGGAAGGAACAGAAATTGAAATAAAGCATATCTTCATGTTCAAACATGCGTCTGTAGCGATGGATTAGATCAGTTTTCCAATTAACTCCATCTCTTCAACTCTTGGAGACGGTAAACAAGGGAAAGAGGGTACCTACACTATGGAACATATAAGTTCACTTCAAAGAATCCGACCCAAATAATTTCCAAAAATATCAATGGACGCCATGATGTAAACTTCAAATCACAAAAATATAAAAATATTTCTGGAAAATATACACACACTTTGGTTTCCACTTAATGATTAATCAGCAACCTAAGCAAAATTTATAGTAATGTAAATGGTTATTAATTTGTCACCATATATTTTAATTACTTCAATTTTTTATGGGTTGAAATTTTTAAAAAAATCATGCAAAATAAACTACATTATTTTGTTCCATAGAAAAAATTTTAGTCGTCTGTTTTCATTCATAAGCATTACCCTGTTCTTATTGTTAAAAGTTAAATCCCTGAATGTTAGTTATAAAAAATTTGACATTATATATCAATTGGTATTTATAATTAAGTCATTGAATTTAGTAACTTTTTTAAGAATATAGTGAAGTAAGGATTACTCAAGTCAATTTGAACATTTAAAAACTAAAAGATAAGCATCCAGTGTACAATGGAATCAAAGAAAAGAAAATGTATAGGCTATTTGATTGGTTTGAGAGACATACATATTTTATTTAAATAACATTAGCTTTTATTTACTGTAGTAGAAGAAGATTCTAAGATGGGTTTTTTGATAGGTTACTTTTCATATGTAAAGAAGTAAGTGGTAAGGGAGAACTATGAACAGTTTCACTAGGCAAAAGTATTATGAATAATCATGTGATCATTTGCTACTCACATGCAAAATATAAGGTAAAGACAGCAATATTTAATTTGGCTTTTGGAGATTTAAGTGAATTTCCTAAAAGAGATGCCATAAATAGAATGTCCTTTGTACTTCTCCTTGTGTGTGGTGGTGGGGGATGATAATAACAGCCACTTCTAGTTTGGATTTAGAGTTAAAAGTTCGATAATATGACAAAGATTCAGTTTTCCATTAGTTTTTTCAAATATTGAAAAGGGGGGAAACCAAAAAAACATGGAACAAAGGAAACTAAAAAAAAACATTTACATTTGGATAATTAAGAAAATTTTCTAAAAGGTGCAATGTGAAAAAAATAAGACAAAAGGACTGACTCCTGAAAAAGTGGAGAAACATACGGAGATTGTTCTGATAACATATAAGAATGAGCAATGCACAGCCATCTAGAAGAGCAGCGTTGTAAATGCCAGTTTATGTAGACAAACAACAAAGTTGCATATTGGTAAGAAACCATAGAGCAAGGTGCATAAACGACTAATTAAAACCAATTAGTTGGATATATTAGAGTTGCGTCATGTTAAGAAAACATCTGTACTCTGGTTTTCATTTTAGATAACAGTTGGACTGTAGTTAATACTGTACAACTTTGTTTTAATTTCCACCCATACACATTCAATTATATAAAAGAGTATTAGTGTTGTAAGCAATTAAAATTCACGGTCCAATCAAATGGCGACACGTGGATTTTATTGATTAAATATCAATTTTAATTTATTATATTTTATTTTGGGGATTTAATAAATTAATTCCTAAAATAGATTAATAAATAATTGATAATTAATTTAATACCCAACAAATTAAGTAGGGTTTAAATTAAGTAAAGCTTGACCCCTAAGTTAAGTAAAGCATGGAAGGTTCCAGAATTAGGTCAAATTAAGCAATGACCAATCAAGCTGTGATATATTTGGAACGACCCAAGCCCGCAGAACCAGGCCAAATCTGTCATGGACCAATCAGATTGCAAGTTATTTATGGGGCATGCTCATTCCTTCACCTATATAAGGAGTCCTCCTTCATTCACTACAGACACACTAAAATACTTGAAGACATAAACGCTCTGAAGAGATCAAGAATACGAGCAGCGCTCCCTTGAGATCTTCAAGCATCTTCAAGTCAAGAACAACATACGACCCGGGATTAAGGTGCTAAGCCCCCCAGATCGAGTGTTCTTCGGATCAAGTACGTTTAATCCAAATAAAGGCTCGACGCCTCTGGATTAACGTTATAAGATCCAAATCCGAGTTCGGACAAGCTTCAACTGAAGATCCGACTCAACATACACAGTCAACGCGGTCAACGCAGTCAAAGTCAAAGTCAAAGCCAAATTGGTTCGAGAGAAGAATCAGAGGATAGATAGAGATTGTTTCCTTAATCATCAAGTTTAATCCATCTGGATTATCATTGTAATTCTTTTGTGTTTATTTTATTATAAATATAAAAATTTGTTATTACAAATTTGGCACGCCCAGTGGGACAGTCTCTACCTCTCATCTCTTCTCTCTACAAGCTCGAAGTACGATATGACTCCTGTCAGGATTACTGCAGGTAGGACTGCTGCTTCTAAGCTCTCAGAGGCATTAACTGAATATGTTGCTGTTGTTACAAGGAGCATGTCAGAAAAAGCTCGTTCGGAAGCCTCATCTGGATCCAACCCTTCGGTTGAGGAGGCTTCGAGAAAACAACTACTTATGAAAGATGATAGTGATGAAGATTCTGCATCTTCAAACTCTTCATCTGACTCCGTTGCAGCTCCAGTAATGATGGCAGGCACCACGACTGTTGAGGAACAATTAGCAAACATGATGAAAGCTATCGAGGGGCTCACGAAACACATAGAGGCTCAAGACACAAAGATCTCCCAATTGATGAAAAGAGACATCGCGGAGACTAGCCGTGCAAACGGAAAAGGAGTCATGGATGATAGTGAAGTGGAAGAGGTCACAAGGCGCCAGGCTATTGAAAAGGAGCAAACTCAAGGAACGTTGCCACTTTCAGCTGATGGAATGCTCCAAGTAGATCAACTCAAGGATATTATACTTGGAACAATAAAAGAAAGGTTTGAGGAGAATTCCAAGCCTACTGTTACTTATGTCAAGCCATACACGAAAAGAGTGGATAACTTGAAGTTGCCAGCTGGCTACCAGCCTCCCAAGTTCCAACAGTTTGATGGCAAAGGAAATCCGAGGCAGCATATAGCACACTTTATTAAGACTTGCCATGACGCTGGTACTTATGGAGACCATATGATAAGGCAGTTTGTTCGCTCTCTCAAAGGAAATGCATTTGATTGGTATATCGATTTGCAAGCTGAATCCATTGATAGTTGGGCACAAATGGAACATGAGTTCCTTAATCGTTTCTACAGCACGAGGAGAACTGTTAGCATGACTGAGTTAACTAATACTCGTCAATTGAAGGAAGAACCTGTGATTGATTATATCAATCGATGGAGAAATTTGAGTTTAAATTGCAAGGACCGATTATCCGGAGAGTCTGCTATTGAGATGTGTATCCAAGGGATGGAATGGAATCTCCTTTATATACTCAAAGGAATTCAACCTAAGACTTTCGAAGAATTGGCTACTAGAGCCCATGACATGGAATTAAGTATGGCTGCTAGTGGAATCAAACATTCACCGATGTCGGACTCCTACAAGTCTAAAGATAAACAAGATTTCAAAAGGGGGGGCAAGTCCTATGTTAAAAGTTTCAACAAAGAGTCAATGGCCACAAATATTATGACGGTCAAGGTTCGAAAGAATGAAAATGATAAGAAAGACAAAGGGAAGCAAGTTGCTCAAGAGTGGGGGCAAAGAAGGTTAACTCTGAAAGAGATGCAAGAAAAAGAGTATCCATTTCTGAACTCAGACCTTTCTGGCATATTCGATGATCTAATGAAGAACAAACTCCTTGATCTTCCTGATATGAAACGTCCAGAAGAAGCCGGCCGAACTAATGACCCAAAATACTGCAAGTATCATAGGTTGGTGAGTCATCCAATTCATGATTGTTTCGTTCTTAAGGAAAAGATCATGCAATTGGTTAAGGAAGGAAAAATCGTGTTAGAAGATGAGGCGGGCACAAACTTCACTTCTGTAGAAGAAAGTCATAATGGAGGCTCATGTCATGTCGTGAATGAGGACAATGAAAGCGAACAACTTGAAACTAAGGGTGAAGCTTACTCCATGAAGGTGACCTTCACGGATGAAGATATGTTGTTGGGTATGCAATCTCATAATCGACCTCTATTTGTGACTGGTTATACTAAAGGGATGCGAGTGAATCGCATACTTATTGATGGAGGTTCGGCGGTGAACATTTTATCCTTGAGAATGTTGAAGAAGATAGAAATACCACTGGATGAACTCAACCATAGCCGATTGATGATCCAAGGGTTCAACCATGAGGGGCAAAGGACTCTCGGCACAATAGTTCTTGATTTGCTAATTGATGAGATGAAATCCACAGTCCTTTTCCATGTTATTGATGCAAAAACTTCCTACAACATGCTTTTGGGGCGCCCATGGCTACATGAGAATGGCGTGATTCCTTCTACATTACACCAGTGCTTCAAATATAGTGAAGGTGACAACGTGAAAAGAGTATTCGGTGACGATAAGCCATTTACTGAAGCTGAAGCTTACTTTGCCGATGCTAAATATTTCTTCAAGAGTACAAAGGAAGTAAAACGTGAAGAAGCCCCGGTGCAAGATAATGGGGGCAATAAACAAATAAATGATGAGGAAGGTAGTACATCATCTGCCACTCTCAAGGAGAACAAAGGCAAAGGGCTTGAGACCTCGGAAGAGTTAACGTTGCCTTTAACAAAAATTGATGCTAGTAAACTTTCTTCTCCACCACTCAAAGGATTCACACGTCCTATTGAAGGACCAAAGACCGAACATGGTGAAGTGTTTGAAGCCGAAATAACCAAGTCGTATAGTCCACAAGCTTATAAACTCCTTATGAAGGCTGGTTATGAACCAAGGGAAAAAGCGATGGCGAGCAAGGTGTGTCAAGAAACTATCAACCTACCAGGACATGGGCTCAATGTTACTCAGAAAATGTTGAAAAATGATGGTCATACTATTAAGAAGGCTAAGCCAGGTTTGGGATATGTCCCTCAAAAGCCAGTCCGTATTGCAATTAGAAGAGCAAGTACAAATTATATCACCGAGGGAGAAGCTTTATCCACGGAGGATATGTTTGACGCAAGTAGTAGGAAAGACAAGAGAATATCTGTTTTTGAAAGGCTTGGGAGTGTTTTCAAAAGGCTTGGACCCTGTAAAGGAAAGTGTAGGAGGCAAAATCATGTCAAGTCCCTTAACCTCCGAAAACTCCGGGGTCAAAATCCTTCTCGCATCAAGCGACGAAATATCAAAGGGAACTCAAGTGGAAGAGTGTTGAAGGATAAGCTGCAAAGAATCATCTTTACTAAAGATGATAGTGATGATAAAGAAAGTGTAGCTTCTACCAATCATATTACTGCTGTGGAAGATTCTCAAATGGAGGAAGTAGACGCTGAAGATGCCCCTTCACAATTTGAAGAAGGAGTAAAGGCCACTATTGATGAGTTGAAAGAAATTAACTTAGGTGATGAAAATGACCCACGTCCTACCTACATAAGTGCTCTGCTAGATGTTGAGGAAGAAACAAAGTATGTCAGCCTTTTGCGAGAATTCAGAGATGTCTTTGCATGGTCACATAAGGAAATGCCAGGCTTAGATCCGAAAATCGCAGTGCACCACTTGTCCATTAAAAAGGGAACTCGACCGGTTAAACAAATGCAGCGTCGATTTCGACCAGAGTTGATTCCTTTGATTGAGGACGAGATTAATAAGCTTCTTGAAACTGGCAAGATCCGAGAAGTCAAATATCCTACTTGGATTTCCAATATCGTGCCGGTAAGAAAGAAAAATGGGCAACTCAGAGTATGTGTTGATTTCCGAGATTTGAATATGGCATGTCCGAAAGATGACTTTCCATTACCAATTACTGAGCTCATGATTGATGCAACAACGGGGCATGAGGTCCTTTCATTTATGGATGGATCATCTGGCTACAATCAAATTGGTTTGGCTCCTGAGGATCAAGAGAAGACAGCCTTTCGTACTCCGAAAGGAATATATTGCTATAATGTTATGCCATTTGGCTTAAAGAATGCTGGTGCCACTTATCAGCGAGCCATGCAAAAGATATTTGATGACATGCTTCATAAGATTGTCGAATGCTATGTTGATGATATTGTGGTGAAATCAAAGGAAAAGAAAAATCATTTTCATAATCTAAGGCGAGTGTTTGAACGATTAAGAGAGCATCAACTCAAGATGAATCCGCTCAAGTGTGCATTTGGAGTTTCATCTGGGAAATTTCTTGGGTTTATTGTTCGCCGTCGAGGGATTGAAATTGAGAAAGCAAAGATTGACGCAATCATGAAAATGCATGTGCCTCGGAACATACATGAACTCAAAAGTCTACAAGGAAAGTTGGCATACTTAAGGAGATTCATATCAAACTTAGCTGGCCGATGCCAACCATTTAGTCATCTCATGAAGAAAGACAGCATATTCGAATGGGATGAAGCTTGCAATAATGCTTTCAATAGCATTAAGGAATACTTGATGAAGGCACCAGTATTGAGTGCTCCAATACCGGGACGTCCATTAGTCCTTTATCTAGCTGCTCAAGAGCGTTCTGTGGGAGCTTTACTTGCACAAGAAAATGATGATGGTAAAGAAAGAGCTCTATACTATCTAAGTAGAACCATGACTCCAAACGAGTTGAAGTATTCACCCATTGAGAAGATCTGCTTATCCCTTATCTTCGTAATTCAGAAGTTGAAACATTATTTTCAAGCTCACACAGTTCGGCTAGTTTCGAAAGCCAACCCATTAAAATTTGTCATGTCAAAACCAGTACTCTCTGATCGGCTTGCAAGATGGTATCTCCAACTTCAACAGTTTGAGATCGTGTACGTCCCTCAAAAGGCCGTAAAAGGACAAGTGTTGGCAGATTTTCTAGCTGATCATCCAATGCCTGCTGAATGGGAACTATCTGATGAACTCCCCGATGAAGATGCTTTCACTGTGGACATAGTTTCTCCTTGGAAGATGTATTTCGATGGAGCATCTCATAGAGAGGGAGCTGGTGCGGGAGTCGTGTTTGTAACACCTAGTGGTGAAGTTCTGCCTTTCTCATTTTCCTTAACAGAAAATTGCTCTAACAATGTGGCTGAGTATCAAGCACTCATACTTGGTTTAGAGATGGCCGTCGATATAAAGCAGCTACACCTTAGAGTGTATGGTGATTCGCTATTGGTAGTAAATCAACTCCTTGGAGTGTATGAAGTGAAGAAGCCTGAGTTGTTCCCCTATTACAAGTATGCTCAAAAGCTTATGGGTTATCTCGGTGATGTTGATATTAAGCATCTATCTAGAAGAGAGAATAAGCAAGCTGACGCCCTCGCTAAGTTAGCATCAATTATAGCTATGCCAGAAATGCAGATTCAAATACCGGTGTGTAGAAGTTGGGTTGTACCACCAATCTTTGAAGATGATGATTATGAAGAAGTTGAAAATCATGTGGTGGAGGTTTTCGAAATTGAAGAAGAAGATTGGCGCCAACCGCTTGTGGATTATTTGAAATATGATAAGTTGCCTAACGATCCACGACAAAGGGTTGATATTCGGCGTCGGGCACCTCGGTTCATCTACTTCAAGGGTATACTTTATAGAAGATCATTCGATGGAATTTTCTTGAGATGCTTGGGTAAGGAAGAAACTATTCAAGCAATGGAGGAGGCTCACTCTGGAATTTGCGGTGCTCATCAGTCCGGACCGAAGCTACATTTCAGAATTAAAAGGATGGGCTACTATTGGCCAACCATGGTGAAGGATTGCATGGATTACGCACAAAGATGTCAAGCCTGTCAGTTCCATGGAAATTTGATTCATCAACCTCCGGAGCCTTTACATCCGACAGTCGCTTCATGGCCTTTTGATGCTTGGGGTTTAGATGTGGTGGGGCCGCTTACAAAGTCATCTGGTGGTCATCTCTACATTCTTGCGGCAACCGATTACTTTTCAAAGTGGGCCGAAGCTGTGCCTCTAAGGGAAGTGAAGAAAGAAAATGTTGCTGACTTCATTCGGATCAATATCATTTATAGATATGGTGTCCCGCGCTACATTATCACTGATAATGGAAAGCAGTTCAGCAACAGTTGGATTGATAAGCTATGTGAGAAGTTTGATTTCAAACAAAAGAAATCTTCAATGTATAACGCAGCTGCTAATGGTCTTGCCGAAGCTTTCAATAAAACTTTATGCAGTTTATTGAAGAAAGTGGTCTCCAAGTCAAAAAGAGATTGGCATGAAAGGATCAATGAAGCTTTATGGGCGTACCGTACCACCTATAGAACGCCTACGCAAGCCACTCCATATTCCTTGGTGTATGGTGTTGAGGCTGTTGTGCCTCTTGAAAAGCAAATTCCTTCTTTGAGGATAGCCATACAAGAAGGCCTCACCGAGGAAGAAAATGCAAAGTTACGTCTTCAAGAGTTAGAAGCGTTAGATGAAAAGAGATTGGAAGCACAACAAAGACTTGAGTGTTACCAATCTCGCCTTTCTAGAACATACAACAAGAAGGTGAGGGTACGTTCTTTTCAAGTTGGTGATTTGGTGCTTGCTGTGAGAAGACCTATAGTAGTCACCCATCGCGTTGGAAATAAGTTTCTACCCAAGTGGGATGGCCCTCATGTTGTGAAGGAAGCCTATACAAATGGCGCATACAAGTTGATCTCAGAGGATGGCGTGAACATTGGCCCTATAAATGGGAAGTTCTTGAAACGCTACTACGCGTAAAACAAATACATGTACAACGCTCCATGACGCACGAGCCTAAACTGCATGTTACTCCTGGTCCGCATGAGTGTAAACTGTGCATGACACCCACCAAAGGTAATTATATGTGGTTAAACTATTAATTCACCCCACTCAGATATTTTAAGTGGTTAAAGCATTAAATATCCTACTTTGTCTAAAGTGGTTAAAGAATAGTCACTCCTGGCCCGCATGAGTTTAAACTGTGTACGGCACCCCCCCCATTCAAAACCAAATCGTGTCCCTTTGAACTACGTTATGACTTGATTCTCTTCAAAGAGGTACGTAGGCAGCTTAGCATTTTGTTAAGTTCAGTCATGTTTCGGTTTGTTCACATCAAGTTTGTGAAGCAAAGCAATAAGTTGAAGTATGTAAAATAGTGAGTAAGTATCAGACATAGTGATGCAAATAAGGAGTTAATGATGGATAACAAGAAGAAGAATAAGAGATAAGGGATAAAAAGCACTTTATTGATAATATCATTAAGTGATCAAAACAAAATGGAGGTATTAAGGTGAGTTGGTTTCAAAAGAAATTAATGAAAAATATCCATAGTGGATAGCTCCTCTCGAGCGTCTGTCAAAGCTTGCGTAACGCTCTTCAATTCGTCAGCGATGGAATCTTCTAAGATCGGTGTTTTCTTCAGTACACTAATATTCCTTGCAGCAGTTTGAGCTCCAAGCTTTGCGCTTTGAATAGATTGGCGGAGACGTTCAGCTGTTTGTGACATGGTTTCCTTCTCCTTCAGCAGAGTCTCGATCTTCGTTTCAATCTGCTTCAATTTAGTTTCAGATTCTTGCAGTTGCTTGGTCTCTGTAGCCTCTTGGTCTTTGTATTCATGGGCGCGCTTCTTTGCATCAATTAGACGCTTTTCAATGTCTTTCTTGGTTATTCCATCAGCAAGTTTTATCTTCATGGTGTCATACGCATCGGCTTTAGAGAGTAGGAAATTGAATGATTGTTCTAGAGCGGATCCGTCAATTCCTTGAGCGCTTTTGAAGGTGTCCACCATCTTAAGCCCTTCATTCCTCACAGAAGATAATGCGTTGACAGGGGTTCTTCTTAGTTTTTCTTGAAAGCGTTTCCACACTGCCAAGTTAACTAGTTTCCTAGCGTCCATAATCTCTTTATCAAAGACAAATTCTGTAATGTCTGGAGCTTGGGCCACAGAAATTAATGGGGGAGATTCATTCATGATAGGAGAAATGTGATCCGAAAGGTCATCATCAATTAAGATTTCGGGGGCTGCAACAGAGGTTGATCCTTCTTCGTTCGAGTCATCATAATCAGAACCAAATACATCATGCATGTACTACAAAAAAAAAAGGAGTAAAAGAGATGAAAAGAAAATATGTGCAAGAATGGATGTATATGAATTATGATTAGAAGGGATTAAAACCTTAGCCTTAGTTGTCGGGGTAAGCATCGGAGATTTGGTTTTTTTGATCCGCTTCGGGTTGTGGTCGGTTGTGCTCTCATTTGAATGTGAGAGACCGTTCTTTCTCTTTTCGGCTCCATTAGACCTCCCTACAATCACCTTTCGAAGGGGCGGAGCCTCTAGTGATACAGCTTCCTCATCAGCTTTGGCATTATCTGAATTATTAACGATGTCAACTTCTTCTTCCACATCCTGGTTTGGGATAGCCTCAGCTAGGTTCAACACGTTGTCTAAGAAGTAAGTGCCATGAATCTGAGATAACCACTGTTTGTATTCTGATGAGCAGGAATTTTTAAATTCTGAAGATGCACATGGAAAAGTTGCTGTAGATTGAGAGTTACGTAAGGTGCATTGCCTCCAATACTGAAGCCCTCGCTCCAAGGTGGTTTCTCGAATGTCTGTTTTCATTCTCCCCGGAGTATCTTGATAAAAGCCGAATTGGCGGCTAAATCGATGTGGGCTGTAGGGTTCAATAAGAAAGCCTCCATTCTGTCGCAAGGTAAGATAATTAGTGCGAATAGCAATGAAGTAGGCCCAATCACGCCAAGGTGCCTTGTCATGGTCAATATACCACATGGGGTCTGTTTTCGGGAGAACATTACAAAACAAGGAAGCTTTGTTTCCATTTTGAATTTGTTTGCGAGCACCAATTGAACTAAAGAATTTTGCTCCATTTTAGCCTGAGTAGGTCACCATTGAAGGTGCTTTCAAATCATGAGGGTTTGGGTAATGAGTTTGAAAATAATGAGCCAACCAAGTGTAAACGAAGTGCACGGGAAATGTTGACTTCATTTCAGAGGGTCTAAGTTCATTAGAGATTCCATTCAAACCTCGGTATATGCTTGTCAGAACAGGAACAGCAAGGCAAACTGATTTTCCCGCAGCTATCAAACTTGCTACCTTGAAGGTACCAGGACGTATCATATCTACTTCATCGTTAGGAAGTACGAAAGAGCAAAGCCAACAAGCTAAATGGGCAGCTAGATACGTTTCCTCTTGTTCTTTGGCATCAACATGAAGCATTTTAAAAGGGGCCATCTCTATGGAAGTCCATTTCTTGCAGTCGTCGATAATACCCTTGGGGTTATGCGTACTCTTGAGGCGTGCTTTTCTCTTACTTTCTGCACGTGGAGGGGGCTGTTTATGCTTCGTAGTTCTACGAGACCAAAAGCTCACCCATCGAGAAAGTGAAACAAAGTCGGTACCATCACGGCTACGGATTCTATGATAAGCATGAAGTAAGTGCTGACAACTGGGTGGGATACGTAAGCCAGTGGCGTCACGCTCATTCAAAAGTTCTGGCTTGTCAGGCACAACTTCTTCATATAGGTGACCAGCTAGCGGCAATCCTACCCAGTTATACAAATCCCATAGAGAAATCGACATTTCTCCAAAGGAAGTAAGTAGGGTGTTAGTGGTAGGGCACCACGCCTCGCAAAAAGCTTTGATGATCTCTCGATTACAGTCATATGTAAATAGAGATGCGAAAATAGGTTCATAAAGCATTGTTTTCTCAAGAATAGAGCGATATCTACTTAAGATAGCCTCGGTCCATTCCCAATACCCTTGGATGTAATGAAATTCCCCTAGAAAATTCATTGGGTCGCCCCATGCCGCATTACCTCTGATTATTTGGTGTCCTAGTGTTGGTAAAGGGCCAGTTTGTAGCTTCTCCTTGGTATGATTAGCCGATCTCAAAGTTACGACTCCTATTTCGTCCAGCTCCATGTTTCTGGTCCAAGTCGTTAAATTGAAGACATTATCTTCTTGAGCTAATTTCTCTATAGGTTGGCCCATGAGAGGTCTTTCGATGGGAAGACGGGTTACTATGTCTGATAGTGGACGCTGGGTATCAAGGATTAGCAATTGACGTTCCTTGGAATCTGTTGTATGACTCTTAAATTTAACCATTCTGAAGTTGAGATTGGCTGCGAAAAAAAAAAGCAAAAGTAATGTTAGAGAACAGGAGTATGGCTTGAAAATAATAGTTTAAGAATTTTGATAATTAAAAGAATTTGAAATAAATTCATGGGATCAATTAATTGTTGAATTCAAAGTTGTAAGTTAAATCCATGATGAAGAGAAATTTAAAATATCAAAGTGACCAACTAAATTAATTCATGTTTAAAGTATGAATTGAAGTTAGTTGGAAATTGAAAGCCCAATATCATGATTATTGAATTTAATGTGGGCCCAATTTATATAGAAGCCCAAATCAAGAAATAGTTTCTCATGGGCTCATGTTATTAGTAGTCAAAAGTTGTGTTCATGTGGGAAGGGCCCAAATTCACAAAGGAAGGTCAAAATTAATGTTGAAAGTCAAAATTGGGTGTTAGCATTCCAGGCGTGAATCTGTCAAAGAAGGCTTCTCCTTTCTCTACCGATCGGGACTCTCGGTGACGCCTGCAGCAACCGGTGACTGCCGAAACCCGCCGTCGTGTGCTCGTCGCTGTCGCCGTAAGCGAGCAGCAGCGCCGGCTGTTGCTGCCGTATCAGCCACGACGCGCTGCCGCACAAGCACGCGTTGCCAAATAGCAGCCGCCGTCCGTGCGCGTCGCTGCCGCCGAAAGGAAAGACGACAGATGCTCGCCCAGCACGCACTGCCACAACCCGTCGCCGAGCAACAGCTCGCGCGTTCCGCCGCACCAGATCCGCTGCTCACCAGTCGAAGCCGAGAACTACCGCGCGCCGCTCGTCCACACCACCAGCACGCACTGCCACAACCCGTCGCCGAGCAACAGCTCGCGCGTTCCGCCGCACCAGATCCGCTGCTCACCAGTCGAAGCCGAGAACTACCGCGCGCCGCTCGTCCACACCACCAGCAGACGCCGCCGCCCCACGCCAACGTGCACGAACCACGCAAGGTTGCCGCCCCATGCCAACTTCGCGACGAACCACGCAAGGACGCCGCCGCCGGTCCCCCGTGTCACCGCGTCATCGCATGCAGCCGTCGCCCGTCGTGACTGATCGTCGACGCACTGTCGGCCTCTTCAAAAACGCAGCAGCCGCGTGCTGCCCAGCCATAATCATGCGAAGCCACCACCGTCTCATCTCACGGTACCGAGGCACGCGAACCGGCTGTCATCGCCAAGCAGCCATCACTGTTGTTCCGAGGTTCTTACCCAGATCGGGCGTACATCCTCAACCGCGCTAAGTACCCACGGATCGACCCTATCGTGCCGCTTCCCGGTCGAATTGTCAACACCGATGGCCGAGCATCACTCACCGCCCCTCTCGTAAGCATAAGCACCAACAACAAGCGACCTCGAACCCTTTCGAAACCACGAGCTCACAGTTCAATCACCATGTCGGGACAATCGTATCGGGAGGCAACCGAGGAGCAGTTCTTAATTCCATAAGGAACAACCGAGGGGCGAGGACAAGGCTCACCGTCGATTTCTCAGAAGAGAAAGAGGGGCGAGGACAAGGCTCACCGTCGATTTCTCAGAAGAGAAAGAGGGGCGAGGACAAGGCTCACCGTCGATTTCTCAGAAGAGAAAGAGGGGCGAGGACAAGGCTCACCGTCGATTTCTCGGAAGAGAAAGAGGGGCGAGGACAAGCATGTTATTAAGTTCTTGGTCGAAGACAGGAACAACAAGCAAACAAGACGAATAAACAGTTCAAAAAAAAAAAAAGCAAATTAAGGAATTGAAAGCTTACACTTGTAAATTGAATTCCTTGGATGATGTGTTTTGATTGAGTATTTTGTCTTGACAGCCTCTTGGATCAATGCTGAAGAAGAGAAAAAAATTTAGAAACACTTCATGTTACACTTTGGAAAGAAAGAGGAAAATTCAAATAAGAGAAGGAAGAACCAAGAATTGAAGTGATTATCTTGTTTGTTGAATAGCTTTGATAAAAAATTGAGTTCATGAAGTACCCTTATATAGTAGTGGATTTATGAATAATTATGGAAATTACTTGTGGACTCATGGATAATTATGGAAATTATTCATGGATAATTATGGAAATTACTAGTGGACTCATGGATAATTATGGAGATTATTGTGAGGTGCTCAAGCTCTACAAAATTGTAGGAGATTCTTTACTACAAATAACTTTGATAATTTTGGGTAAGGGTCATGAAATCTTGGTGAACAAGAAACAAATCTTTTGCGATTCCTTCACAACAAGACATTCTGTCCGTGAATAAATCGCAAGGGGGCATTTGTAAGCAATTAAAATTCACGGTCCAATCAAATGGCGACACGTGGATTTTATTGATTAAATATCAATTTTAATTTATTATATTTTATTTTGGGGATTTAATAAATTAATTCCTAAAATAGATTAATAAATAATTGATAATTAATTTAATACCCAACAAATTAAGTAGGGTTTAAATTAAGTAAAGCTTGACCCCTAAGTTAAGTAAAGCATGGAAGGTTCCAGAATTAGGTCAAATTAAGCAATGACCAATCAAGCTGTGATATATTTGGAACGACCCAAGCCCGCAGAACCAGGCCAAATCTGTCATGGACCAATCAGATTGCAAGTTATTTATGGGGCATGCTCATTCCTTCACCTATATAAGGAGTCCTCCTTCATTCACTACAGACACACTAAAATACTTGAAGACATAAACGCTCTGAAGAGATCAAGAATACGAGCAGCGCTCCCTTGAGATCTTCAAGCATCTTCAAGTCAAGAACAACATACGACCCGGGATTAAGGTGCTAAGCCCCCCAGATCGAGTGTTCTTCGGATCAAGTACGTTTAATCCAAATAAAGGCTCGACGCCTCTGGATTAACGTTATAAGATCCAAATCCGAGTTCGGACAAGCTTCAACTGAAGATCCGACTCAACATACACAGTCAACGCGGTCAACGCAGTCAAAGTCAAAGTCAAAGCCAAATTGGTTCGAGAGAAGAATCAGAGGATAGATAGAGATTGTTTCCTTAATCATCAAGTTTAATCCATCTGGATTATCATTGTAATTCTTTTGTGTTTATTTTATTATAAATACAAAAATTTGTTATTACAAGTGTGTTTGAGGGGTATGTAAAGTGGTATAAATGAGTCCAGTATTAGAATAATGGCTCAAAGAAAAAGGAGTTATTCGGGCAAGGTATGTGCTCAAAAACTTATTTCCAAGCTAAAAAAATGATCTAAAAGAAATGCCGTTTAATGACCTTGGAAGTACAAGTCCTTGCATATCTTCTAAAATAAGGTAAAATCCATGTAGCATAAATTTAAAGCTTTGATATGGGATTGATGAAGTCTTGTCTCCTTTTACAATTTCAAGATGTAAAACTAATTATTTATTAACTTAATGTCAATAAAGTAGATAAATTTACATGGTTGTTTCCTTTGTTTATTGTGAGCCTTAAAATATGAACTATTTTGAAGTAGCAGTAGAGACCCCAGCAGGACCAGAACCATTCAATGGTAAAACGGAAGTTGGTGATTAGAGGATAAGAAGAATAATAACCATTCTATAGACAACAGGGAAAAGCATATTAAAAATCCCAACACTCATGCCACCTTGGCAGGCATTATGTTGGCAGTCATACATTTCAGGTAACATGGGCACTATAACACTATACTGTAAAACAAACATAGATTAACGACTATTTGTTGGATTTACTAAATCCACCAAATCTTTAAAAACCGAAAATAAACATAGCCCTAGAGATGGTAAATAAATATTGGTAATAAAGAGGTGGATACTAATCCATAACAGAATCTGAAGAGTTCAATTGCAATTCGCTAAGTTTAAAGCAGAGTCTTGATAGACATTTCTTTAAATTCAAGTCCAGCACTCCATCTCCTGGTCACTTGAAACCTGGTTCTAGTGGATGACTCAAAGAATATATGGCAGAGTTTCGATTACCCAACAAACTTCTTCTACCCAGGGAAAGGGATGGCGCAACCCTTGACACAGGAGAAAGTAGAAATTTGACATCATGGACAAGTGCTGACGATCCATCCACCGGACTACTGGAGTAGAGAATATATTTATAGGATTGAAAACAGTGGAGTATCTCAACAATTACTTACCAAGTGGATGAAGCTTGTCACGAATTAGACTTCTTTCAAGTGTTGGAAAATGTATGGCAAAGAGAGCCAGGACTGGGAGGCAATCCAGGTGATTCATATGGCAGACAGAAACGTTTGAGGCTGGCAAATGAGATGCTGCAGAATAAAATAACCCCGAGAAAGTTTACTGAAGACAATTTTATCAGTAAGTAGAAGTAGCACTTCAAAGATCATTCTTCTCAAACCTTTGTAACCAATTACTCAAAAGTAGCAGGGTCGGTAAGCTCTACTGTCCACATAGGAATAGAAAAAACTAATGATATGAGCCCTGCAGAATCCCACGACAGGAAAAGGTAAATTATCAGACGAAGGAGAAGCATAAAAATGACAATTAAGGGTTAACAGATGATCATCCTTTACAATGATTGAGTGATGCTGTCAAAAACATTAGCACAAAAGTAACATGGTTTTTAGAAGAATAAAGACCTTTAACAGCAGATTTTGAAGGTTCTAGATTCATTAAACATATTAATCACCTTTCCATCCATCAACTAGAGATCTAAATAGTGGACACGCAACATGCACGTACGTTTTTCCTACAAATAATTGCTTCCAACATGTAAAAGCATCTGAGAATCATGTTGATCTATTGTGCCTATGTCTAAATGTCATCTCCAAAAACTCATCAGTACACCGATCAAGCAAATCTCTTTAGCCAACAACATCACCAAACTCAAAAATCTGATTGTAGAAATTTTTATTTAAAAAATAGTGATTACTTTTAGAAAAAGTTCTAAACAATTCCAGTCATTTGATTGGTAGTATAGTTAACACATTGTGCAATCTTCGTTTGTGCTTCCCAGTAAAGAATGGGGTACAAATCTTTTTCGCAGTAGAAACATTTACACAACACATTATGCCCATTTTAAACCTATACAACAAGAATAAGACAAACTTATGTGAGACCATCCCACGATATGACCGTCTCACTTTTCTTTAATCAAGTATCACTTTTTATTAAAATGTATCACTTTCTAGGCGTCTTATGAATTGTTCATATAATAGTTCAATCAGACAGATATCACTTCTCTTTATCTCACGGAACCCATTCAATGCGACAATCCCATTCAAAACTTAATTCGAGAGTAAAATTAGCGTCCTCTTTAGTTGTTAACAGCATTGCAAATAGAAAGATTGCAATTTAAAATAAAATAAAATTAAGCACGGTGCAACTTTAAGAGAGAGAGAGGGGTAACCTGAACGTCCACCAAGAAGCTCAAAATGTAGAGAAATTCTTGTATCCCATATCCCAGCTTGTAAAATTATTCAGGAAAAGTGTAACAGTTGAGCAGTAATGTATAAACTATACAAGACCAATACTGAGATAAAAATAAAAATAATGATAAATCACCAGTAATCCCCACATGAACAAGCCCCATTTTTAAAAATATGGAACCTACTAAAATCCCTCACAGTTATTTCCCTTTGAGAAATTTTTGATATCACCTTTATTGCAGCATGACAATCTGTGCAAGCTCTTAAGTTTTTCATTACCAGTATAGGTAATCCATTTGGAGTACTTATCAGTGCAAAAGCAATGGCCAACCTTTCACTGTGATATTTAAGTGATTCAGCTTTTAGTCCATCATTCACATTTTGAAGAGCACAACTAATGTCAGGTCTATAGCCTTCTTCTTCCATTCGCTCCGCCAAATCATCTATCTTTCTTCTTATTTCCTCATTAAGTGGGTGAGATCTATCATTGGATGTGAAGACGTGAACTTTCCGTTGAATTTCAACCCAACTATAAGCAGGAACTTTTCGAACTCCACGTTCTCTCATGGCCATTTTAACCTTTGCCATGTGCTCCCAGTCCCCTGCCTCCGCGTAAATATTTGACATTGTAACATAGGCAGCACCATCTCTAAGCACGTCAAGCTTAAAAAGTTCATCAGCAGCCTTCTTTGCAAACTCTTGATTTTTATGGATCCTACAAGAATTTAAAATTGATGACCACATGATCTCATCTGGCTTGACTAGCATCTGAGTCATAAATGCCTCTGCTTCCTCGAATTTCCCCCCTCTAGAGAGCACTTCAACCAAAGATGCATAGTGCTCTTTCCTTGGAATAAGATTGTAAGTACTAGACATGGAATTGAAATACTCTAATGCCTCATTTACATTCCCAGAGTGGCTGCAGGAAGTCAAAACACCAAGGAAGCTAACATGATCAGGATGAATACCTGATTTGACCATCTCCTCGAAGGACCTTAGAGTGGCTTTAACATCTCCATTCTGAGCATATGCTGATATCATGGCATTCCAAGATATTGTATTCCTCTCCGGCATGTCTTTAAAAATTGCAATTGAATCCTTCAAAGATCCACATTTAGCATACATGTCTAAGAGTGCACTGCCACAAAAAACATTTGATATGAATCCAGTATTAATTATGCATTAGTGTAATTGCTTCCCTAATGAAGGCAAGGCCAAGTTTGCTGCAGCTCTCAAAGTGCAAGCAAAAGTTGCTTGATCTCCAATAATATTATTCCTACGCATCTCATTGAATATATTAAGTGCTTCATCATTGAGGCATTGTTGAACATTCGCAGAAATTATGGAGGTCCATGGAACGTTGCTTTTGCTGGCCAAATTCCCAAATATAAAATTTGCTTCATCAAATCTACTACACTTGGCATACATGTCCACAAGGGCATTTCCCACTTGAATGTCTAATTCAGCTGTTGACAAAATCGCCTGAGTGTGGATCTGCCTACCCATCTCCACATCTTGTATATTTGCCGCAACACTCAACAGAGTTGCAAATGGAAAGTTTCTTCTGCTGAAATTGCTCAACTGTAACTCTCTGAAGAGTTCAAAGGCCTCTTCTACTTGTCCATGCCATGCATAACTTGTAATGACAATATTATAAGAAACACCATCTAACTCCGGCATTTCATCAAAGAATTTTCTCGTGTCTTCCAAGCAATCATGTTTGGAGTAAAGATCAAGAAGTGCATTGCAAACAAACACATCCTGAACAAAGTTAAATTTGACTATCAGGCCATGGACTTGTCATCCTAGGCTAGTACCGTCAAATCCAACACAAGTTCGTAGAAGTGCCGCAAAAGTGAAATCAGACGCCCTAAATCCATAGTGTTGCATTTCAGAAAAGAGATTTGTCGTTTGTTCATTGAACCCTTCTTTGGAACACCCTGTTATCAATGTATTACAAGTAATGGTATCTGTTACTATCATACCCTTAAATAGCTGAAAACCTAAATCAAGACTTCGAGACTTGCAGTAAGAATCCAGTAAGCTGTTACAAACAGCAAGGTCGGAGTCTAATCCTAATTTAGTTATATGAGCATGGACTTGATATACATCTTTTCTGGTAATTTTTTCATCACAGCTTGATAAAAGAGTTGCAATGGTCACATGATCCGGGCTCATCCCTGTCCTTAACATCTCAACATAAATATTAAATGCATCCACAGGTTGATTATTCTGTGCATAGCCCCCCATAAGTATTGTCCAAGAGACTGCTGTTCGGCTACACATAGCATCAAATAACTCCCTAGCATAAGACAAATTTCCGTACTTGAGATAGCAAGAAATCATCATGTTTACTGAGCATGTATTTTTTCTAGGCATTTGATCGAACAGTCGGCGGGCCTCACAAAGCTGGCCCCGTCTAAGAAAATTCCTCAACTGGAATTATGCCGACTAGTCTCCAGGTCAAATCCTGTTTTAATACTGCGAGCATCCACCAAACTCACAATATTATTTCTGCAAATTTCAACAAAGTTCACATTTTCATCAAATTAAAACAGCTGATTTAAAAATAACAACTTAGAAAATGAGAAAAAGAGAAGAACATCATTAACAATCACGACATACCCATTTGTTGAGAAGAATCGCATTACAACCACCGGGGTCCTAAATTTAGGGTATAGTTGTAATTATACATTTTGTATTTAATTCTTAAAAATTTAAATCTAAGGGTGAAATTTATTTTACTTAAGACCTAAAGGCTTAAATCTATTTAATTTTTATTTTATATGTTGTTCATATAATTGGTTTTGTAGGTCTCATTGGCATCACAACTGAAGCATAAAAACGTTGCTCAGCTATTAGGGTACTGTGTGGAAGGTGATCAGCAGAGTATGCACAAAATGGGTCACTACAGGACATTCTTCATGGTGAGCTCCTGAAAATTTATTCTAATGTTTTGGATCACTAGGCCGACAATGGTACGTAGTGATAGAGTTTCCCAAAGATGTATTGGTTCCCCTATCAAAACATATAATCTCCTGATTGTCGTGATTAGGATCTTGGATTGATTTAGAAATAAGGTTTGATTTGGAGTTGTTTTGAACTCAATGTAACTTCTTGGTGTAGTCCAACTTCAAATATTGTAGAAGTGATATATAAATGTAAGCTTTGTGCGCAATAGGTCAAGGTGCCATTGGCTCGAAGCAGGTTCCGGCTCTGTCATGGGCCCAAAGAGTTAAAATTTCTGTAGAGGCTGCAAAAGGATTAGAGTACATTCACCAGAAGGCAAAGACTCATTGTGACGTCAGATCCAGCAATGTATTGCTGTTTGATGACTACAAAGTTCCTAAATTGACTGATTTTTTTCCTTTCAGCTTAATCTGATTCAAATGGTGTATCCTATTGGGATGATCATAACCAAGCTATTTTTGTCCAGCCTTAGATTCCATCTTCCAAATTTATGTTTTTGAAATGACTGTTTTACATATATGCAACGCGAATAATCTCACTCTCCAGAGCCTCCACACCCTGGCAGAAGAATAGGAGACAACAAAACAACTCCTGGGGCTCTCGTATAGCCAGGATTGACTTAAGGAACATGGAACAGAATTAACACTTCAACCGCATTTATATTTCACTAATTTAGCATTTCAATCATTAATTTTCCAAACAATGTAGGCTCAAATACATTCTATAACCTGGGAGAATGCACCGTCCCTCATTCCCCACTTAATTGGAATTAAGGGCTTTATGTAACCCATTACAGAAGCCCACATGAAATGGAACTTCCCAAATCCCAAACGGAAGCAAAAATTAATTTCCAAATAACTGTAATTAGATTAAGAAAGAGAAGGTGTGAGAAGAGAGCTGCAGCAACGAAGAGGTGGTGTGGTGCATTTGATTCGGAGTGCGGGTAAAACAAGGCGGAGAGGAGGGAGAGAGGCTGCCATCTGAAAATCAGATTAGACAAGAGGGAGAGGAGTAGGACCCAAGATAAACTTACACTGTTGCACAGATATTGAAAAGTAGTTGTGGCGCATCTGCTAGAAAGTGCAGGCAAAACAAGGAGAGGAGGAGTAGCAGAGCAGGGGATAAGAACTGAAGTGCAGGAAGAGGGAGAGAAAGATGGAGGAAGAGGAAGAGCCGTAGGCAGAAATAAGGCAGAGGGAAGTTGGAGGCATGACCGCTGATACATGTTTCCCAACATTACCATTCTCCACATATTACCAGTCCAACTACCAAAAATGCACACTCCAAAAATGCAATAGGAGTGAAACAAAGACTGTGCTCACCTAAGGAACCCAGTTAGAATACAAACCTAAAGGCTAAAGCCACAAACTTCAATCAAGAATAAGATTGAAGCCATCAGATAAAATTTGACCAAAAGACAATGTTTAGGTAACAATCAATTAATTGTGATGTTAAAGTAGCAACACCCTCAAGTAATCAATTAAGTTAGAATAGGCTAAAATTATGGATTTCCTACTCCACAGTGCTCTGATTATGTTGATTATCTATACCCTTTACGCCATTATAAAACCATCCAAACAACTCTACCAACCAGTGAAACACAAGTAAATGTTATAGCATGTTTCTTGTTAGGTAACTATCAATCTAAATGCTCCATGTTCCTGCAAACTTATCGTAAGCAATTCATCAGGCATTTGGTGGACACAAATTTTCCAGAAATCGGAGAAAACAATAGCAGTAAAACAATTTGTATTAAGATTAGAATAGAAGTAAGGGAGCAGAGTAAAGAGAGAAGAAAACTTACGGCAGAAGGATGAAGTAGGCTCAGCGCTGCGTGTGAAAGCGTAAACGCTCCGCTCATACTACCGCCAACTGCCGACGTGCCATGCCCTTTTACAATAGCGAATGAAGTATTCAGACGACTCAATAATTCTCAACATACAGAACTACTCCCTCCGTCCCCCGATGTATTTCACGTATTTGTGTGCGCGGAGTTTAAGAAAAATTTGTTTTTTTAAGTATAAAGTAAGAAAGAGAAAAAATATTTTAGTTAATTTAATGAAAAATGTGTGTAAAGTTATTGGAATGTGTGAAAAAATGAGTATTTTGTTGGGATATGTGTAAAAAGTAGGTATTATTATAGTGTATTCATTACCATTTTTAGTAAAAGTGAAGTGTGAAATACTTTGTGGGACGGATGGAAAAGGAAAGTGTGAAATACTTTGGGGGACGGAGGGAGTAAGATTTAAGAGAGCTATCAAATTCAAAACAAACATTAATATCGGTGTATTAAACCCCAAGTCCAAAATATTTTACTAAAAAACTTTTTCGAAATTTTAGTGTATTAAAATATGTCTATTATATAAATAAAATATGTATTTTGTAAAGTTTGCTAGATTATACATTAAGGTATGATTTTAGTGTGTTATAATATGATTTATTATTATCATACTTTATTATAAATAAACATACTTTATCTATACAATATAGGTCGACCCGTCTCATAACCGTCTCACCAATAACCATATAGAGAGTATCTCTACTTTTTATATTAAATGTATTGCATTCAGGATATTGAATGTTTTAATTTTTTTTAATTAATTATCAATTTAAGTTAACATCATTTTTTTTTTGGGACAGGCTATTAACATCCCAAAACTACTAAAAATACCCCAAAATATAATTAAATTAAAATATTTATAATTAAAATTACTTAAATATCCTCATTAAAATTATATTACTCTATTCGTCCCGGGTATTTTTACCTATTTGTACGGGCACGGAGATTAAGACGTTTTATTTTTTTAATATATAATGTCAGAGAAAGTAGGGATAAATTAGTAATTTAAAAAGAAAAAGTGAATAAAGTTATTGGGAATGATGAATAAAGTGTAAAAAAATAATTAAAGTTGTTGGGATTGTAAAAAGTAGATAATAAAATATTATGTATTTTTGCTAAAAATGAAATGGGTAAAAATACGTGGGACACCCCAAAATAAAAAGTGGGTAAAAATACGTGGGAAGGGGGTACTAAATAATACGTACCCCAAATTAATTACTACATACCCAAAAAATCAACGGCTTTGAATATAGCCTTCTCAACAAAGTTTTGATGGCAAGCAAAGAACTGGATTTATCTTAAATCCATAGCATCAAACATAATATGACATCATCACTTCTCCTCATTCTTCTTCCCCCTTCTTTTTAGTCAATGTAAATTTATTCAAAAGTTGTTTGGATTGCTGTATAATTTTTGGAAAATGTTTGAAGAACTTGATGAAGCTAGGGTTTATTGTGCATATCGTTTTCATTTACAGGTGTTTGGAGGAGAAGAAAGAAAATCTATCGTAATATTATTTTCGTTATTTATTTTTCACGAAATTGAAATTAAATATTTAAGTCATTAAATTATGCTAAATAATATTTCGCCAACATGTCCGTAGATTATTTATGTGAATTAATTCATCACAGAACGAAGATCACAAAGAACTAACAAACACAGAAATGGTGAAATGAGCCAAGCATCTCAAATACGATTAAGAATTAGAGTGAGATCAGGCTGAGAATATTGAGTAAGATAATTATACGAGAGACTTAAATTTCCCTATGGTGATTATAAAGTTTTCCACTAGATCTTTCATTTCAAGTTATAGTGATTAGAATTGGTAAAAAAAAAAAAGTGTTCAAAGATCTAATGGCAGCTTCATTTCGCTCAGACTCATCATTATTACGCTCTTGCTTGGCAGTGTATTTTATTTAATTTTGATGGGGTACATTTAATAATTGGGGTGCATTTAGTAAAATAGAAGGTAAATTAGCCACATCTTAATTCTAATTAAAAGGGTAAAATGGTCATGAAGTGTGTGGGTTTAGTAATTGATTCTTGTTTATTGTAATTTTAGTGAGTTGTGTTTAGCCATTGTGGTTCGTTTAGTAGATTTGGGGGTGTAAATAGCCGCACCTTTTTTATTTGTATTTAGAATTGTTCACCAAATATTATCAGGATAAATTTCACCTTATATTGTACATTAATTTTAACTTAATTCTAATAATATTATTATTACCTTATATTCGTTACGAAACTAATTCTGTAAAATGATCATAATAATTTATCATAAGGATAACACTTTTGCACCTAACCCCAATTGAGTGGAAGCATGTCTCATATTATTAGTGGAAAATGTTGATCCATATTTTAATTGTATTAATGATCTGTGTGGGTCTCATATATTTAAAAAGAAAAATTGATACATTAAGAGTGAACGATCCAAAATAGTAAAATGAATACATTAAGGATGGATGGAGAGAATAGTAATTTTTATTACTTGTTCTCAAACTTCAACTTCACACTTTTTGTTTTATTGTACATTAATTTTAACTTCATAATTCCTTAAAAGAAAAGGACACACAACTAATATTATTCTATAACATTTTAATTTCAAAATTGTCATTATCTTTTTAACATGCATAATATATTTTATCATTTATTTATTACAAAAAGAGTATTAAGTTACTTTCTAAAAGTAAATAAAAAAGTGTTTTTTATTAGTATTCGTGCAATCGTAAACATGAATTTTAAATTGGGACGGATTTTTTTTTGTATGTATCACTTTTTATACATACAAATTGTTCATGAAATAATTTGATTTTTATTGAAAAAACTTTATATACTCCCTCCATCCCACAATAATAGTTACATATTTTCAATTTTGGTGTCTCACCTTAATAGTTACATTTTTTTTGTAAATGGAACCTACACAGAATAAATAATACTAGTATATCTTTATGGATGGATCCGGTTCTCGGTTCCATACTAAAACTATTTTTTTTAAATAATACTCCCTCTGTCTCACCAAAATAATACAATTTTATTATATTGGGCGTCCCATCCAAATTGCTCAATTTTTCTCTTTTAGTAAAAAGGGTCCACCAATGGCCCACCACTACCTATCACATCTCTCTAATACACCTACCCATTTTACATAAAATAATAATACTCCTTAATTTACGTACAAAAAACAAATGCATCTATTTACCCGGAACGGAGGGAATATATATAAACCGCAATTTCCGATTTCATAGAATGAGGAACCGGAATCAAATTGGGATATATTCGGTTTCGATTCTATTTTGTCCGATTCCGGTTACAGTTCGAACCACCACTTCCCCAATTTGAATCATTGGTTTCGATTAAAACGTATATAGAAAAGGGCGGAAATTGCATGAGATCTAGATGAAACCTTTTTTTTTTTTATAATAGTTATTCTTTTTATTATGTTTTTATTTAAAAAGTGACAATATTTAAAAAAAAAAAAAAACTGATAACATCCTCTATAATAATTACTTAAGAAAGCTTAAAATGATTTTAATTGACACGGTATGATCTTAAATTGATTGTGGTGCAGTGTATTAAACATTGGTTATATAGAGTTCACGAAATTAGCAATTCAAAATTTTAAAACTTAATTACTTAGGGTGTTTAAATTCTAAAAATCACAGTCCAATTACAAACTTAAAACAAACATTGCTCCAACAGTTTTGTCGATTTGCTGACAATTTCAAGATCTCAGCTTTTCTTTAAAATAAGGTGTGATTCACATTGCATGATTAATGAGTTCCTGGTCCACATTCATGTGAAATCTTACAAGAAGAAATATCAGGACCATCTTGTCTTATTCTTACCCTATTTCCATCGTTGTAATAACTTGATGTGGTACACTTCTTCCATTAGTTAATCAATCTTGTTTGTTTCATTTATATAACACATGTTTAACTTATGTTGCTTTCCAACAGTTTCAGTCAAACAGAGATGACCATGTTCTTCCTCATTTCCATCATTCATTGCTGTTAGTATATATAAATATGTGTTGAAGAATTCACAGAAAGATATTCCAATATACTTAAGCATGACCCATCTATCTAGTTCAAAGATCCCCAGACATTTGTCTACAGTTGCAAGAGTTCAAGATTCCTGCAGTTATATGAAAATAGCTCATCTCACCTTTTGTTCATCTGAATTCTCTCCTCCTCATTCTCACTCTTCCACTAATATCATTACTAATATACATATTTCCAAGAAGCATTCTAGAAATAAATCTTTAAGAAATGGAAACTTTTATCAAGCAATTACAACCCCAGTTGCTGAAATCAGAAATCTTGTATCAGTCATGGTTAATCAGCCATGTTGCAAAAAGAAAGAGAAAACTTTGTTGAAGAAAATGCCTTTTGGGTCCAAGAAATTCAGGAGTGTACTACTGCTTACTGCTATCTCCATCATCTATGATATGCCTCTACTTAGATATATATATATATATATATATATATATATATTCTTTAATTTCTATGATTAATATAGCACCTAATCTATACTTTGATTTCGTAGCCCTTCTTGTTTTTAACCTATATAGTTATGTTTTTTGAGAAAATTAAAGAACAAGGCATATATGATAAGTATATACTCCCTCTGTTCCAACTTAATCTTCACAGTTACTATAAATAAGATGTACTTTTAGGGGTGAAGATTGACGTTGAGTGGTGAAGTTTAATGTGGGATGAACGAAAATGGAAATTGTGAATTTAACTTGGGACGAGGGACAATGTTACAAAATCTAATGAATGGATTCATGTTACAGCGAGTGACATTGCTGTAATAAAAGATGTTGAAGCTTTTACTGATCCAGCATACTTCTCAGCTGTCCGATTTACCGTCTCAGCCATCCCATTTCTACCATTTATCTTCCATGCTCGTAATGATTCTCATATTCGTAACTCTGGTTTAGAGTTGGGATTATGGGTTAGTTTGGGCTACCTAAGCGAGGCACTCGGTCTGGTAACATCCGATGCTTGTCGAGCTTCGTTTATCTCATTGTTCACCGTAAGTTTATAAGCAACAATACTAATCATACATGTATGTTTGATTGATCTCCTGTTCTGTAGTAGTTACAGCAATTCAAATGATGTTTCTTATGATCAAATGTTGAATTTAGGTGATAGTGATTCCTCTGCTTGAAAGCATGTTAGGAGAAATTGTACCTGCTAGGACATGGTTTGGAATCTTGATGTCTGTTCTTGGGATTTCTATGCTCGAATGCAGTGGATCTCCTCCGAATGTAACACCCATTTTCCATTATTTTTTGCCTAGTGTTTGCATGTAAGCTTGAAGCTGATACAAACATTCTTTTTTCTTCAGATTGGAGATCTTTTCAACTTCTTAAGTGCCATGTTTTTCGGCATTCATACACTCCGTACAGAGCATATCTCAAGGACAAGTACGAAAGAAAACTTCATGGCACTTCTTGGATACGAGGTTCGTTTAATTGTTCAAACCAATACATGCTTGGCCTAAACTTTAAAGGAGCACAGGGGAAAAGGTGGGAGAAAAAGAGTATAAAATTTTGTTAAAATCTAGATGTACATGTGAGCTACTATTATGTTAGTTTTACAATTTATGAGTGTTTCTTCCCCTTTTGGTTCATTAGATCTTATTACTTCAACTTCAATTTATGTTAGTTTCAAGAATGTTGTTTAATATGTTCTCATGGTCTTCCAATTTAGGTTAGTGTAGTTGCTCTTCTATCCACAATTTGGTGTGTCATGGGAGCAAATGATCTTGATGGAATGTCATGGAATTGGGCTTGGTTTTCGGATTCGATGCTTTCGTTTCCATGGATTCCTGCACTCTACACTGGTGTGTTTTCTACTGGATTGTGCTTATGGGGGGAGGTAAAGAGAAATCAATCACTAATTCTCTAGACTAGTTTAAATACTATGAAACTTGTCAAATTAATTAAATCAACTTTTTCTGTAGATTGCTGCATTGCGCGACGTCTCAGCAACAGAAACAGCAGTAATATTCGGGCTGGAGCCCGTGTGGGGTGCTGGATTTGCATGGTTTCTCCTAGGTGAAAGGTGGGGATTTGCAGGGTGGATAGGAGCTGCTCTCATTATGGGTTAAGTGGTTTAACTATTTTACTCTATTAGCTAACCTTTTTCCTTCAAATTTGCATGGTTTCTACTCTTCAACTTGTGATGTGCTCTTAACTTTAAAATTTTGTTAACTCTCAAGATTCTCATGCATTAGCAGTGTCTATAATAGTACTATTATCTTAGTGGTTTTAAAGTGGTGGGGCTTGACTTGTATCCATATCTTCAGGTGGAAGCCTGACCGTCGCGAAGTTTGAGGGCTCGGAGAGTGAATCTAGCGACGTCGTGAAGAAGAATGCAACTTTAACAGCATCAGAGAAGAACAAGATTCAGAAGACACTTTCTGCTTCTGTTGTAATGGTCAGATCTTCTTCTGGGGACAATCTGATGGACATGTTCAAGAAATAACTCATAGTGGGAAGCCTACTTAACTTGTATATATATACATATATACATGTATAGATATATAAAGATAAATTCACAATGTAGACGTATATCTAAATGAAAATTTTGAAGAATCAAGTGAGAAAGCAAATATTGTGTGAATCTCTTGTTTATTTTTATTTTTTGGTGAGCTATTACAACATGATGAGTCATGAGACCCCTTAAAATGAATATTGGTCTATCTAACTCTGTGTAAGAATAGTGTACAAGAGTTGATTCCATGTATCTGGTACACCTGCAATGCACCAGTGGCTACAATCCAACCCTCCACTAACATAGCTTGATGGATGGCCATCCTTTCTCAGCTGAGTTAGCAAAAGTATGTCCAAAAGAATTGCAGGTGTCTTCATGTTGCTTAGTACACCTCTCACCACCCCATCGCCCGGTGGTTTGTTTCCCGGGTAACTCAATCCTTCCACCGGTTTCGTCTGCCCACTACAGCTCTGCACGCTAGGTTCGTTCCAGTCGCTCCCGCTGATTCGTATGCACATGTTTAAATAAAGCATCTAAGCTAACAATTTTGCCATGAAAAGTACTTGTGGTGTCAATACTAATAAAGGTCACAGTTTGAACAGGGATGAGATATACTGGAGTGTCATTATTGTAGATAACTAACTAACTAACACAACTAAAATGCAAAGATGGTAGATGTTTTCAGTAAAAAAAAAGTTATACAAAACATTTTCAAATTTTAAAATGTATTATACATTTTTATCAAAAGAAAAAATACTACATAAGAAGCATATTTAATCTTTAACAAGATGGAGTATATATAATAATACTAATATTAATTAATAGAATTAATTATACAATAAACTCAAGCATTTAAATGTTTTCTATAATCTATTCTCAAGCATCAACAATAAATTTTTTTAAAAATTTTGGGCTTTAGATCATGGGCCAGAAAAATATAGAGTTGAAGTGGACTGAGCATTAATTATAATTGGATTGGGCCATTTTATGAAAATAAATTTTGGTATAGCATTAATAAATTTAGAATCGAAGAAGTATTTAGAGAGACTGAAAGAGTGTATAGATAATAATGAGGTTACTTGTAATGGACGGCGGAAATCCCTTGGAAAAAAACACGGGTTTGGGTCGGGTCAATGTTGGAATCAACCCAGTTAGCCCAGGTTGTGAGAGCTATCTTGTAAGCTTCCATAACATCAAGGTCTAATGTCTGGTTCCCAATCTCATATCTGTCCCACCTGGTATAATATTTTTCATGCAACATCAATAAATATTACTCCTACTATATTGGATATTTTAACTTAATTAAATATTAAACTATTTATCTCTCTATCAGGGGCGGATCCAGAAAATCGGGGTGGGGTGGGGTGGGCTAAGTTTATTGAAGAAAATAAAAAATAATAATAATAATTAAAAAATAATATATATATATATATATATACTATAATTTAAGAAGATATATTTATTTTTTAACTTCATTTCGGTGGACTTAAAATATTTTTGGGTTGGGCTAAACTTAAAAACACAAAGAAGAAAGAAGATATATTTATTTTTTTAGCTTCATTTGGGTGGGCTGAAAATATTTTTAGGGTGGGCTAAACTTAAAAACACAAATTATTTATAAATTATTTACATATGATATAATGAGCTTTTTGGGGGCAGCCCTGGGCTTGAGCCCGGGGCTGCCCCACATCCATCCGCCCCTGCTCTCTATCAACTTAAGCTTTTAGACGAGGGGTTATTTAACATGGTATCATGGTATCAGAGCCTATATATTTACTAATTATTTTAAATAATTTTATAATTTCATGTGTTGAATTATTAATTTTACATTTATCGAGATCATGATAGCAAAAATCTTTTAAGTGATAATTAAAGTACATTTTAAGCCTTAGATTGAAGAAACTTTGATTTTAGGGAACTGACGTTTTGAGGCGGCCCGTATGCATCCACCAATGGTAGGTGTTGAAGATTAATAAGTCGACGCCCTTCCACAGATCGCTGCCCAATAGAGTGTCCACTTTCAGGATGCGATTTATTAGCTTCACTAAGAACCCATTCTTTAAGAACATTACCTTCAACTCATAATCCTACATAGTTTAATTAAACCAAAAAAAGAAAAAGAAAAAAAAAAGGATTAGCTTATATACGTGCTAATTTTATTATAATAAAGAAAAATTATCACTATTCAGTTTTCACGAAGGGACTAAATTTTATGTAAACAAATGTTTGTCGAGATTAATTAATGTTATCACATCTTATATTTAAAATAAGGTAAGGAGGATTTCTCCTAGTCATGTTGGGATGCAATGATAAATACTCCATCCGTCCCTCTTTTTTCCATTTTGATCATAGGTCCCCTTTCCTATTTTACACACATGGATCCACATACCCCCTCTAATACAATTAAAATATGGGACCACACTCTCACTACCCATTAAATAATAATACTCCTTAATTTACGTGCAAAAAAGTAAAAAACTTTCTTTTGATAGGATGGAGGGAGTAAATAATTTAAATGAATGAATTTCTAATTGACATTTTTTTAATTGTTTTGGAAGATTTTTAAATCATTTCTAAAAAAAATATTTTAATATTTATGCAAAAGTAAATTAATAAAATAAAATTTAAAATAATAAAAATTTATTTTAAAAAAATTAATTAAAATTTTTTAATATATTATTTTATTTTATTTTAAATTTAAATGTGATAGTATGATTTAATTTATATCAAATTATGTAAAGATAAAAAGTGATGTATATGAAAGAGTAAATGATGATGCGTGTAAGAATTAAATTAAATTTATATAATTTGATTTTAATAAACTCCAATTAAAATAAGAAACAACACAATAAAAAAGAAATCGAAAACAAACATAATCTAGCCTTCATTCATAATGTGAGTGCTCTTATTATTATTTTTTTTCTAAATCCACAGTATGTTTTCAATGTAAAAAAATAGGGAAAATATCATATTTGGTCCTATAAGAATTTCTTCAGTTCAATTATAGTCCCGTAAAAATACATTGGTTTCATGGCTAGTGGTTTTGGTCCCATAAGAATATTATAACCATAATTTTCGAAAATTTTAATCCCGAATTAATTTATATTATTATAAACTACCAAATTTATATTATTTTCTGTATTTCAAAATAGACATAGTCCATTTTGGTCTTGTTAATGGTTTAGAATATTTCATCAACTGTTAACAGATTTTGATGAAAAATTCCTATAAGACTAAATCCGCCAGTTTTGGGACCTTTTTGGCATTGAACAATTCTTACGGGACTAAATCTGAAATTACCCCTAAAAAAATATGAATTAGTATCTTGTGTCCCCATATTTACCAAGTATGTAAGGGTATAACATTTAGTTTTAAAAAGTAGTATAACTTTAATTAATAAGGCAATGTTCGTTTTCGAATTTCAAATCCAGGTTTTGGTTTTCAAAACCCACATCCAAATTTTTAAAACATCCCCTATATATATACCTACAGCATTCTCACTCCTCAATTAATACACTTTCTCAATTTATCTCTCTTCTCTCATTTAACTTTTTAAATAAATTAATACATTAATTTGACATAAAGTTAAAACATACCCTACTCAAAACCCAAAACAAACATATAACACACTATTCATGGTTTTCAAATCCCACATAATCCTAAACCAAACATTACCTAAGAGTATAAATTTTCATTAAAAAATCGGCTGAAACATGGAAAATATAAATGTTTGATTAAAAAAATTTAAAAAAATTTTCAGAAAATAAAAAGTATACAATATATTCTTGTAATAAATGGTACTCCCTCCGTCCACTATCAATCTATTCATTTTACTATTTTGGGTCATTCATCCTTAATCTATTTATTTTCTTTTTTGGACTATGGGATCTACACCTTCCACTAATATAAATAAAATATGGGACCATATCCTCTACTAATACAACTACCTACTATATATAAAATAATACTCCCTCCGTCCCGGGTATTCTTACCCGTTTGTACGGGCACGAAGATTAAGACGTTTTATTTTTTTAATATATAATGTAAGAGAAAGTAGGGATAAATTAGTAATTTAAAAAAAAGTGAATAAAGTTATTGAGAATGATGAATAAAGTGTAAAAAAGTAATTAAAGTTGGTGGGATCGTAAAAAATAGGTAATAAAATATTATGTATTTTTGCCAAAAATAGAATGTGTAAAAATATGTGGGACACCCCAAAATGAAAAGTGGGTAAAAATACGTGGGGCGGAGGGAGTAATATTTCTTAATTCACGCAAATGAATATATTGACTTATGCGAGATTTGGGGACTTGGGGTTTAGCCAAAAAATAAAATAAATAAATGAATAAATGATAGATGGGAAATAGTGTGTGTAAAACAAACCGGAAAGGAAATAGTGGTGAGCGGTCCTCGTGAAGCCAAGGTATAATTGGCGTTTGGGAGAGCCGCGTGGAGCATGCACCCCATCGATTCCCACCCATTCGCACTCAGTGAGTCCCCCACGTACATTACCTTTTTGCCCCTGTACTTTTCCACTAATTTCTTCCCGTCAAACCTGTACAAGTATTGTATTCCCACATTTAATTACTACTTACTTCTACTTCAGTGCTCACCAACGCATCACCACCATACACACACTCACACATATAAACATCATTATCCATTAACACTACAGAATATGTGTTTGATTTGTAATAAAATATATTTAATAAGATTTCTATTAAATAATGAATGTAAATGAAGTCTTCCATGAGTTTCATTCAATTACATAATTATTTAGTTTTAAGTAAGGGACTTGAAAGTAAAAGAATGTAGAGAATAATTAGTGCGTAAATTTTCCATCTTTCTAATTTCAACAATTTTAGAACTTCATTAAATATATGATAATTCATAATATAGTAAAACCTCCATAAATTAATACTCGATAAATTAATAACCTCAATAAAACTAATAATTTGTTTGGTTCCAACTCGGGACCAGTTCAAATTTGGGTACCAATCAATTAAATAATAAAATAATATTTTTTTATGAAATCCTTAAATATACTTAAAATCCCAATAAAATTATAAATTAATAATTATTAAAAAAATCTGAATATATATATATATATATATATTTTCAAGGGATTCACAATTTACACATTATTGAAATATTTAATTGTATTTTTTATTGTATCTTTTTCATCTTCATATCGATGTATTTATAGATATACTTAGAAATAATATACTTAGTAATAATAATCAAATAATACAATTAACTATTTACGTTATTGTGTAAATTAAGAATCTCGTAAAATATTATATACTTATATATTCCTAATCAACATTTTTCAATAATTTAAATCCATGAAACATTTTTTATGTATATAACTTCTCTAAATTAATGAATTATTAATTTATCGATTATATAATATCTTTCTAAATTAATAAAATTCTCTGGTCCCAACAATATTAATTTATAGAGATTTTACGGTAATTAAACATCCTAATATTGTCTTGTATGTAATGGTGCAAAAAAGTGTTAAGATGGCCTTTAGTGATACTAATCATACCATAGCTATAATTATCACGAATTTCTTGGTACAATTACTCACAACGTACACAACTTATGGGGTGTTTGGAAATGATACTAAAAATAATTTTCATAAGAAAATTATATTGAAAGTATTACTTAAAGAAAAAAAGTGATTCATGATATTCCAGCAAATAAAGGATAAAAAATCATCAAGAAATATAAATAAATTATCTGGCAACAGAGTAAAAATAAGTAAAACCTTCTCCTCACACCCACTTAGGGGGGAGATAAAAGTAATTAAACACGCATAATATAATTTCTTGCATAACAACAGTTGATTAAATTTAAAGAGAGAATTATAGTACCTTGGTAAATCACAGTGTGGTGGCTGCCACCTGTACTGTAGATACATTTTGTCTGGGCGTCCATTTTTCTGACAGTTGAGGTCGGGTGCAATGAAAGGGCATTGAGAGGCATCGTAGAGTGGATAGGAAGGGTCCAAAACCCAGCTTCCCTTGAATATATCGCACGGGTTTTGCTCCTCTGACGCCGTCGGTGATGAAAAGAATATCACCACCACACAAAGTAAATGCCTCCAACCCATTTTTGTGTGAAAAATAGGAGATGGAAATGAGATTTTGGCCTTGTATTGTATATATATATAATAATGGGGCATTCTTTCGTCACCCACCAAAAATAGTTAATTGCTTATCAAAATTACCCACAAAATGCACAACTCAAGGTGCATTAATTGGTATTTCCCGTGTGAATGATAGGGATTAAAAAGGAAAAAAAATAAAAATAATCAGCTTATAATTGTCACAAATGGGTGGGCTAAATTGGCGTGGCACAAGCCTGCTTAAATCCATGTATGTAGTAGTTTGGCTGGCAACGGTCAGAATTTTTTGAAAATATTTTGAGCCCAATTCCACACATAAATTATACAGTATCTAAAGAGCTGCTATGGACTGGGCCGAATTAAACCAGCCGAGCTACATTACATAGGCAAATTCGTGGGTTGGATCGGTGTGTCGGGCTATGTTGATGGAACATTTATATTCGATTTTATCACATGCATCGATCAAAAAAATATAAATAAAATAATAATAATAATAATAATATGGTATTACTACACTTATTAAAATGATTTTATGAAAGAAAAAAAAATCTTTATTTAAGGGGCAGATTGCTCTGAGACCGTCTCACGATGAAATCATTTTACACTTCGTAATTAGTTATCACATTTTTTTAAATGTATTAATAAAATAGTTTACAATATTATTATCACTTTTTTTATAAAGGTTAGTATCACTTTTTATCCGTCTCACGAAAGACATTTCATAAAACGGTCTTGCACATAACTTTTACCCTTAATCAATTTGAATTTTATGTAAAAGAATTTGTATGATGATGTCATATATAACAAAATATTAATTCAATATTTTATAACTATATGATTGTTATTGAAAAAATTTAGAAATTTTTCCATATTTTATATTTAATTAAAATTGTGTGTAAAAAGAGGGGGTATTTTCACACTTGTGTTTGGATACCTAGAATAGAAAATTTGTTTTTTGATTCTACAAATGTTGGAGAAAGTTGTGGTTGCTCAAGTGACACTAAAATATTTGTAAAATAGCACATAATTTATTTATTTTTTACCAGGTATTTGTATAATCTATTTAACTCTGCATATAATACAATTAATTTCTTAGAAATGTTTTGAAAAATAAGATAGGTATTCAATAACTTTGGCTCGATTCCTGACTATTCGAGTACGAGCTCGTCTTATACTTAATATATTAACTGCTTGACTTGATAAGACACATAATAATTATTTTAATAATTAATAATATTAATGTCAATTATTATAAATATTATTTAATCATATTAATATAATTATTAAATTAATAATAAATACCCCTTCTGTCTAAAAACACCTTTAAAAATATTTTTGTACTTTTTAATAATAAATAAACAATAAATTATATTAGGTGTGTTGAATATGAGTGGTGTTTGTGTAAATAAATGTAAGAGTGAAGTTAGTTATTTTGACTTTTTATTATTTTAGAAAAGTGAAAGTTTGTTTTGAACGGACAAAATGAAAAAAGTGAAAGATTTTTTTTAGACGAAAGGGAGTATAAAGTGGTATTATTTAGAACATGACTTGATAAGCTCACTTGTTTTGCTTTTGAACCTAGTCGAGCTTGAGCTCGAGCTCATGCACAATTGAGTATTTTTTTTAGCCGAATTGAGCTTGTTTTTAGGCTCGTTTAACAATCCTACCCCATCATATACCTAACAAAGTCTAGTATATCCTGATTCACACAAACCAGTAATTGTATAGTACAATTATACTCTAAAATGTTTTAAATCTTAATAAAAAAAACATTAAAACTAGTATAATAGGACATAGGTTACTCACGATACTTTGCCTACACCTTGTGGTGATGATTTGTGCAACCTTCAAATAAAGTCATCAAATTCCATGTTTCGACACTGTTTGCAAGAATACTAAAACTTTCAAGTTAGTCTCCTATTAAATGCTAATACTCTAAATTTGAAATCATTTTGCATCAAAAGATAATAAAATCTTCGTTAATGACAATCATTATCTAAAGTCAAAATGGCCATTTTGATCTTTCCTTTGATATATATCAAATTACATCATCAATAAACTCAAAAAAAGTTCAAAAAACACTGCAAAATCTCGAAAGTACTCGTGAAACACTACAATATACTCCACCAAATTTCACAAATACAAGCAAACCATGCATCAATTAATGTACAAACAGAGCTTTAATAAACGTGTAAAATACTCGTTCAGTGTGTGGCTCCAGCTTAGAACTCATGCTAGCTTATATGAATTCCCTACTCCGAGTTTAAGGCTGAAAACACGTTGGAATTGACAGCTCTGATGAGTAAAACTTTTCTGTATCTTCCAAGCTTTATTAAGAACCTGTCACTTGCTGAAAGTTTGGTGTTATTTTTCTCGACCGCTCCAGCTTGTAATGCATGATTAGCAGCCGCTCGGTTTTCAGTACTAAAAGTTTCAAACTAAAATAAATATGAATTCAACAGAGGCTGGAGGTCGCTTACTACTTGGCTCATGTTTGGACGAGAATGAGGTATATCTTGCACACAATCCGAAGCAATTTTAGCCATCTGTCATGCAGAAGCATCCAATCCAATGCTATTATACTTGTCTTTAACTAGACGAGCAAGATTTGATCTAAAACGAAAGAGAGCAAGAAGCAACACGACTCTTTACCTTTGCAACGTCAGCCAATCGAGGATATCCTTTCAATCTATGATCCAAAAGCTCATTTACGCTGCCTTTATGGAGTCTACGGCGTGCCTGGAATCGTATAAGTTTGATTGTTAGTGGATCTGCACATGCAGATGGAAAAACAAGCACTAGGAAATTGTATACCCATGCCACAAGATTCTTCCGGTTCTCAAAATAAGTGTAATCGGATGGTTCAGTGCCGGTCAAGAGCTCTAGTAGTACCACACCGAAGCTGTAAACATCACTGCTCCTGCTTAATTGTCCAGTCATAGCGTATCTGCGACCAGAGATAAAATAATCGATCCCGAGTATGAGTAAAAGTTCAGACAGTCATTTCTATGCATAATTAAAGCTCAAACAAAAACATACTCTGGAGCATCATATCCACCGAACTTGAGGATAGTGCTACATCTGAAAACTTGAGTTGGATGAATAGAATCACCAATTTTAGCAACTTCAACATGATCAAAGAGTAAAATATTGCTTGATTTAATGTTACTATGAATTAGTTCCTTCCCATGGATGTATTCTAATCCTTTTGCAGCCCCCACTGCAATTTTAACTCTTTGGGACCATGACAATGCTTGGACGCCTTGTCCTACCGCATAAAAAATGCCATTTATCACAGATCGGGAAGCTAAAATGAGTGATACATCAAAGATTGTATATCAAGAAGCTTTTCATAAACAGAGACCCATTCCACAATCAGAAAATTTATTTGTAAAAGGGCAAGTCTTGCGAGAGACTGTCTCAAGGAATGAGCTCTGTGAGACATATAAAAGCAACACATCTTTATACAAAGTGATTTTCAATCAAGAAAAAGTGGTAATCCACATGTGAAACTATTCTTTGAACAATTCCGGAAGACGAATAGAAATCATTTTTAATAGAAAGTAGTAACTTATTTAGGATAAGTGAGACCTTATCTTGCAAGTTTTTATCCTTCTAATATGATCCACCAACAATTGATTAAAGAACATACTAAAGAAAATGATCATACTATGAAGAAAGTCACGTAGAGATCCACATGGAGCAAACTCATAAGCCAAGAATTGTCCAACATCATTCAGACAATAACCGAGCAGCTGAACCACATGTTTATGCTTCAGGCTGGATGCTACTGAAACCTGCAAAACCATCAATTACAAAACATTTGAATAACTCTATTAGCAACTAGTTTTTTTTATAACCCACAAATAATAATCAGTATTTGCAAATACATGTTCAGTTTTGACTATAATATTCTCACAAATGACTGTAACTAACGTCTACTTATGGTTGCAAATAAATTAATTGAGACAAATGCTCGCGAAATTTTTTTGTCAATGTCAGGACAAACCTGTGTTAGAAACTCCTGCTCTAGCAGGCTGCTATGCTCTAATTCTTTTATTGCTACGGCCTGTCCATTAACAAATCCATAATACACACGTCCATTGGATCTCTCGCCAATTAATATAGACTCAGCACTAAACCTTTTAATACTCTGTATTAATATGTCTATTGGAATAGCAGGGACAGCATTTGGCAGCACATTATCAGACTGTTTGTTTTCTGACAGTGGCGTTTCAACTTTATGCTCGTACTTTAATTCATCTTCTTGAATGACAGCGATATTTTTCGATGGAGTATGAATATCAACCTTATGCTGATCCAATGATCCAGAGGCACTATTTTCTGCAGAATAAATCATCAAGGATTCAGACCAAAACACAGAGGGGAGGTTAATATTAGAATTGTTATATACTGGCATATAGATTTGTGTGTATATATACATATATATACAAGCAATCCAGTTTTACCAGTTGGTATAAATCTATTCCAAAATGCTGTGAATAGAATAAACAGTGATGCAAAATGTGTTTGCGTTTTCCTTTCCTGTTGTCTAAAGGCCAACTGAAGCTCAACAGCAACTTCAGCCATTGTTGGTCGTTCTTGCGGTTCATGACGCAAGCATTTTTTAGCAACCCCAACAAATGTCTTCAAACAATCTGCTGTGATTTCATCCCTCAGATTTGAAGCAACAATTCGATCAACTTTCCCTTTACGGATTCTTTCTTGGGCCCATGTTACTAGACTCCCCCCATGATCATCAAGCCTAGGATCAACAGCAGGTCTCCCACATAATACTTCCAACAACACCACACCAAAAGCATATGTATCACTTCGCCTAGACAGTCTACCAGTTTTAAAATAACTCGGGTCCAAATATCCAAATGTGCCCTTAACCATTGTGCTAACATGGCTATTAGAGTTGCTGGTGCTTAAATGTTTGGCCAAGCCAAAATCTGAAACTTTAGCTGTGAAATCTTGGTCCAAAAGGATATTGGTAGACTTGACATCACGGTGTATGATTGAGATGCCAGTGTGAAGATAGTCAAGACCTCGAGCAGCTCCAATACAGATGCTCAGGCGTTGGTTCCAGGTGAGAGATGACGAAAATTCATTGTTGGAAAGCTTGTAAAGGTGGTCGGCCAGAGTTCCACGGGATATGTAGTCATAAACAAGGATCATTTCGTTGTCCTCATTGCAGTAGCCAATGAGAGAGACCAGATTAACATGGCGTACCTTACTCAACGTTTCAATCTCTGTCACAAACTCGAGTGCTCCTTGGTTGGAATTCGATTGCAGTCGCTTTATGGCTACACTCTCTAGCCCAGGGCCAATAATGCCTTTGTAGACTTTACCGAATCCACCCTTTCCAATAAGATGCTCGTCGTCGAAATCTCTGGTGGCATGCTGGACCTCAGCTAGTGAAAAACGACGACAGATCCGCTCAGCCATGGAAGATAGCATTTTCCAATACAGTATTACTGCTAGTTTAATTTGACCAACAAGACAAATAATTTTTGGATGGAAGATGCATGGGAAGGCGTTTATGAAAGAAAAAGAAGAAGAAAATACTGCAACATATATGTGGTAGGTGAAGAAAATTGTGACCATGTATTGACTTCTAATTTGCATCCTTCTTCGCAAAATGTTCATTTCATAATTTTGTTCCCAAGTCTAGTTGGAAGAATATTCAAACATTTTTGTTTGCCAAACCATTTAACTATTTAAGTTTCTTATTGATATATAGTTAGTCAAACCGTTCAGGAAAAAAAAAATCTTCGGTAATTTTATTTTTCAATTTTACCCCTAACTATTTCTCTTTTCTACATCTTTATCCTTATTTAATACTTAATTATCTTTTTTACATGGCATTTTTGAAGAAATAAATTAATAAACATTGGTATCATTAGTGACTTTATCCTATGATCACCAAAATCATCAATATTCACAACTAAAGTTGATTCTTTGGAAATGCTGGTGGAGAGAGCATAAGAGGGTAGATTTATAATACAAGCGAAATTGATTTTCACCCCATAACCTGTGTTTATAAGGAACAAGATTGATTCTATCGCATAACCATGAGTATGATTTTGTTATTCTGTATCACTTGCAGCTAACTCCAGATGATGTAACTTATGACTTAGAGATTCCATTATATGTAAAAGTTCTATTAAAATGTCTCTTTTTAATAGAATCTTCATGTTGGAGTTATGAATCTATCTAAATATTGTAGTATTACTTTGCTTTGGATCTACTAAGACTACTACGCACAAAGATATGGTATCAAGATTTAACAACAACCATCTCGTATGAACCGACTCAAATCATTTACAACAATTGAACCATCCTTGTTTTCAAAATATGTTCATCACCATGATTCAATTACTTACTTCACCCAATTCATTCTACTAATTCCTCCCAAAAAATTAAGAATCCTATGTCTTTGTCTTTAAATAGCCCCAAATCCACCTTAGCCTCGCTTGTTATCGTTACAGACATCATTTGTAGCAGCTTTGTTGCGCTAAAAGCATATTCCACATATTCTGCTGTGCTAATTTTGTCTAAGGCCTTCAATAGTTTGAAACAAACATTCAAGTTGAATATCATGTGGTAAAATAATTAATGTAAGAGTGAACGCACGCCCAAAAAGGTATGTATTTCAAGAATTTAAGATTATATTCGGACTCCAAGGGCTTTCCAATATTGAATTTGGTTTTCTTTTTTCCAATTATTTTTCTTTTTCTTTTTTGTTTTTCATATGCACCACGTTCTTTTAACGACCTGTGAAGAAATTATCAATAAAGATCACATCATCATCTCTACCAAATGACTCCCAACGAATCCCGCACACCCAGTAGCAACAAATTTCTTCCTTTTACTCCCAATCTCGAACTTCATACACTTATGACCACGCATTCAGATCAATCAATTATATCAATCCAAAAATTCTACAACAACAAGTACTAAGAAAAAAAAGAAGAAAGAAGAGTCAAACGCCCTCACCCAATTCCTCCATTCTAAGCCTTAGCTCTAGAAAGAAAATTCACATTTAATATAATGTTGCTGCCTCAACCTTGGTCAGTTGCGTCGGCAAAAAAATATACAAAGACATGGAAAACTCACATTAAACGGATCCTCGCATAACGGCAGTGAATCACGGATCCTGCCACTGGCTGAGCACCTCCTTCTGCGGAGCCTGCAACTTTATTATGAAGCCCACTGTCATTATTTTTCCATCCCTTAGGAAGAAGCTCATCCAAATCCAACTCATCCGCCGCCGTCTGCTTTCCCAGTGGTTTCGGAACCGACCATATTAATCCCTGTCCACCGTTCACTGAACAAATCTCCGTTTCTCTCAAAAGTTCACCGAAGAACTAACCTCGTCTTCCAAAACAGAGAAAAATCACACTCCAAACGGTGAGTTGCAGAAGAAGTCGTTGACGAAGGGTTGGCGATTATCGAATAGGGGATTTAGCATTTTCAATTCGCTATTTAATTTAAGAAATTAGGGTTCAAGGAAAAAGGGGGATAAATGAACGTAGTAACTGAACTCAATCTTCCCTGTTTTGTGTATACTAGGTGGGCGTTTTTTAAATTATTAGCGCCTATCTTCCCTTAATCTGCGAATGAACCACATAACGGACCACGTGATTCTCACATGTCCAGTGCCGTCCGGTTAGTAAGTGAAGGAATTTTCGATACTCCCTCTGTTCCAAGAATACATTCGCGTATTTGGTGATATGGAGTTTAAGAAAAGTAACTTTTTGTAAGTAACTTTTTGTTAGTGTGATATAAGAAAGAGATGGGGGTGGTATTTTGGGTAATTTAGTAGAATAAAGTGTATGATATAGTTGACTTTAATTAGATTGAGTGTAAATAGAAGGTGACATTTTTGTAATATTGTAGTATTATGAGGTTATTGATATTGTGTATTATTTTCATTTTTAGGATGTGCAAGTATTTTTGGGAAAGACCTAAATAAAAAATGTGCAAGTATTCTTGAGACGGAGGGAGTACTATTTTGTCACTTTTGTGTATTATCTCCTTGTGTTTGGGTCACTAATATGTTTTATACTCGGAATAAAATCCAAACATTACCCAATAATTTATATTTTTTTTATTTACAGTGATTCGATTCGTAGACCGACTAATGGGAAGGCAACATTCACTAGCATAATCTCATTTTAAAACAAAACTTTGTGTTATATTTGAACTAACCTACAATTATTGAAAGACAGTTGTGTCCGGTATGTTATGGACTTTATAATTACAGAAGAATTATAATTATAAGATACCATAAAATTTGCTGGTGATTATTCTCGATGGATTTTAACAAATCATATACTCCATTTAGAAACTTTTTTTTAAGTACCCTTATGCATAATTTTTTTTATGCACGGATTAGAAATCCGTAAATTGACTAAGCGGGAAGACAAAAAGCCAAGAGTCCACCAGCAGATCCTATTTCAAGACAAAACTTTGAATTATGTATGAACTGATCTATAGTTGTTGAAAGACGGTTGTGTGGTGTATGGAGTATATAATTATTATTTATTACAGAAGAAGTATAAGATACCATAAAATTTGTTGGTGATTATTCTCAATGAATTTTACCAAATCATATACGCATTTAGAAACTTTCTTTTTAAGTTTTTACACTGACAAAAAAAAAGAATGAATAAGCTAACAACTCTTCCATTCCTCTCATCTTATGTGCAACTGATTTAATCCATTTACATTACACAGAGTTGAACTCTTCAGATTTCAAGTTGGGAGATGTAGCTTTCTCAGGAACCATCAGTCTCTCTTCTTGCTCATGTTTTGCTTTCTGTCTGTTGTTTATGAACTATTACCACAAACAAGCAAAAATTCTGAATACATGCTCATGTATTCCTTTTACTGTCCCTCTGAAGGCTCAATATTTCCAGCAAATCAGTACAAAGTAGACTTTAAGTAGTCAACAGAGGCTGGAGATGGTTTACTACTTGGCTTATGTTCGGGCGTGAACAAGGTTCGTATTGCACGCAACGAGAAGCAACTTCAGCCATCTGTGTTAAGCATAACCATTATCATCATCATCTCAAGAAGCAAGTGCACACCCATGCTATTCTAATTGTCAACACAAAAATGATTGTATGAAACAAGCAAGAGTTGAATTAAAACAGAAGACTGATCTTTAAGCAAATTAACAAGCAACTTTACCGTTGCAACAGCCCATAGAGGGTAGTCCCCTCTCAGTCTAGTATCCACAACGTCACTAACCCTGTCTTTGTGGAGTCTTGGGCGCGCCTGGTTACATAAAGTATGATTTTAGGATACGAGTGTCCACCAAACCAAGCAAGGGGGTGTTAGCAATCAATTCTCAACCGTCAGAATCTAAAGAAAAGTGACCCTGATGGTTAATTTGAAGTTGCAAACACCCCTGAAACTATCAATATGAAATTGCATACCCATGTATCCAACCATGTGTAGTCAAGGGGTTCGCGGCCAGTCAGGAGTTCTAGTAACACCACTCCAAAGCTGTAGACGTCACTTCTCCGGCTGCATTGTCCACTCATTGTGTATCTATACTAACCGTGATACAACAATTGAGGCAAGTGTAAGTACATACTCATTCCAACAATCATTTCAGTTTTATCTATTCGACAGATTCGGAGAAGAACTTACTCTGGGGCATCATAACAACCCATCTTGAGAATAGTGCTATGATATGGATACAGTTGAGCTGGACGAACATGATGAGCAATTTTAGCAACTTGGAGTTGATCAAAGAGTGAAATATTTCTGGATCTGATGTCACCATGAATCAGCCCCTTCTCATGAATGTATTCTAATCCTTTAGCAGCCCCAACAGCAATTCTAACTCTCTTGGACCATGATTGTGACCCAACGCCTTGTCGTCCTATCGCGTACAATGCACCATTTTATAAAATAAACACCATGTCAACAATTCAAAAAATTATTTCTAAAAGGATTCAAGAACAATCAATCAATGGATATAGCTTGATAGGAAAGTTTTAATGAAAAGAACAATAGTTTTTAGGATAAGTCAGACTAAAGATCCCACTAAATAAATGATCATAATCTCACTATGAAGCAAGTCATGCAGGGTCCCATATGGAGCAAACTCATAAGCAAAGAATCGATGAACACCATCCACACAATATCCAAGTAGTTGAACCACATTTTCGTGCTTTAAATTGGATGCAATTGAGACCTGCAAAACCAACATTTCTGTTGAAAGTTATATGCTACGCGTCTACATACATGATTAAGACAGAGTTACTGCCTAACCTGTCTTATAAACTCGTGATTTGGAAGGCTGCTATTGCTTAGCTTTTTGATTGCTGCTGCCTGTCCATTTATAAATCCATGATACTCACTTTCATTGGATCCCTCACCATTAGTAATGCCTACTAATTTGTGTATTGAAATGGCAGGAACAGCAATCGGCAGCATGTTACCGAGTATGTCCTCTGCCTCGTCTAAGGGGAGCATGTCGACAGTATGCTCGTCCTTAAACGCATCTTCTTGGATGATAGGTACAACTGTTGATGGGTTATAAGTTTCAACCTGATTGTGATCCTGTTGTGATGAACCAGAAGCATGACTGGCTGCAGAAATGCAACAAATAGGTAAAAATAAAAATAAAAATTCAGTAAATCTTCAAATATTATCATAAAGCAATCCAGTTTTACCAGTTGGTTTAAGGCTATTCCAAAATGCAAACATGGACGCAATATGTGTTGGTGATGTTCTTCTCTCCTGCTGCTTAAGAGCTAACTGTAGCTCTATCACGGCTTCGCCCATCGTAGGCCGTTTTTGTGGCTTAGGATGCAAGCATCTTTTAGCAACGCCAACAAATGTCTTCAAGCAATCTCCTGTGATTTCATTCCTCAGATTTGAAGCCACAATCTGATCAACTTTTCCTCTACGAATTCTTGATTTAGCCCATATGACTAGACTTTCACCATGATCAGCAAGGCTAGGATCCACTGCAGGTCTCCCACAGAGTACTTCCAACAGCACCACCCCAAAGGCATACGCGTCGCTGTTCCTCGTAAGTTTCCCCGTGATAAAATAACTCGGATCCAAATAACCAAACGAACCCTTAACAATCGTGCTAACATGGCCCTTTGATGCATTACTAGTGCTTAAATGTTTGGCCAAGCCAAAATCCGAAACCTTAGGAGTAAAATCTTCATCCAGAAGGATATTTGCAGACTTGACATCACGATGTATGATTGAGGTGCCAGTGTGAAGATAATCCAGACCTCGAGCAGCTCCAATGCATATACGAAGGCGTTGATTCCAGGCGAGAGACGACGAGCGGTCGTTGTAAAGGTGATCGGCTAGAGTTCCACGGGATACGAACTCATAAACAAGAATCATCTCATTGTGATCATTGCAGTAGCCAACTAGAGACACCAGATTAACATGGCGTAGCTTGCTTAAAGTCTCGATTTCAGTCACAAATTCTTGTTCCCCTTGGTTGGAATTCGATGCTAGCCTCTTTATGGCCACACTCACTTCATCATTATCAATGAGGCCTTTGTAGACGTTGCCGAATCCACCCTTTCCGATAACTTGGTCTTCGCTGAAGTTTCCGGTGGCGAGTTCGATCTCGGCTAGGGAAAATCGACGACAGAATCTCTTGGCTGTCGCAGAGAGCATGTTCTTCTTCTCTTACAGCTTAGCTATGGCGACTGTGATCATGAACATTGTGCAGGATCAATGGAATGGAGAGCTGAAGGGAGTGGATTGGGAACTGTATGGAGTAGGTGAAGCAAGAATTGACCTGTGTTGACATTTTTAAATCATAATTTGGTTAAGTCATCGTCATTGAACCGTTCGTTAGAAATTGCTACTCTTTATGTTCAAATAAAATTTATAACTACCGAAGAAAAAAAAAAAGCATGCCAACCTATCAAAGAAAAAAAAGACCACCGATGACCGGCTGCCATTTGCGTACATCGACGACACGTAGGAGAGAGAAAACTATACCTAAATCTTAAACCCTAGGGGCAACGGTTGGATTTATTTACCCTCTTACGTGTGAATCACTTAACACCCTCTTACGTGTGAATCACTTAACACGTGGCACAGAAGATGATGCACGAAAATGGCGTAGAAGATCCGGTGTGCCCAAATTCTATAAAGTTGTACTATTTAATATTAAATGTTATGCACTTTATATTTTTCTTTTGCCAAAAAAAAATGTTGTACACTTTAATATATGAATTTATACTCTTGATTTTTTATGAAAAGAAAATTATTTTTTTTATCATATATTATTTATATTATTCATTTTTTAACTGATCTTTTCAATGATATAATTTATCCTTATTAATTAAAGTGTATACTCTTTAAAACAAAATGTTATACCTTCATATATTTTAGTTATTCGAGAACACAAGAGACAAACTCAAGAAAAAAAATTCATTTTTGATCCGTTCAAATGAGCTTATTATTGTTATTTTTTTATATAGTTTTAAATTGACCGTAAAAATTTCATTTATTTTATTTTTTTATCTCGCAATCATACTTTGATGAAAAAAAATTACATTTTTTTGTATTATCTTTTAAGATTTCGGAAATAAAAAATAAAAATGCAACTTTAAGATCAATTTAAAATTATTAGACCATTTTTAAAGGATAAAAATTTCATTTTTCCCATACTTTAAACATATTCTTAAATTGATATGCCACCTCTATTTTCATTACTTATGTAATTCGAAAGCTTATTTTCATGATTTTATAACAAGGCCTCATATCATAGTAACCTTTTCTTTGAGAAAATAAAAAGAAAAAGAAAAAATAAGGTGAGATAGATGAGAATGGTTCAAAGTTTGATCTGTAATATATAGTAATATAATACTAGTAGTTGGCTAAATTTTCTATTCATTCGGATGCTCCACTAGTTGGCTAAATTTTCTATTAACAAATTGTGATATATATGTTGTATTTTAATAATTAAAATTGAAAATATACATTCATTGGTAAAGTAAAAGATAAATGGTAAAAGTTAGTTAGCCTAAAATTCTTGCCTTTGACCTTATAATTATATATTTACGGTGTGGTGCATGGAGGGAGGGAGTGGTAGATCTAGATGAAAATAATTTACTATTGCTATTAAAGAGTTTACAAAGTAATTTTTAGAATATATATTTTCTCTTTCTCTTTTGATTAATTCATTAACATAGAAGATGATACACATATTTATAAAAGGACTGCAAAATTTGATGTAACATTTGCCACATGAACACGATAATATGAGCTAACTGGCTAGACACAAACATCTTATGACATAGTAAGAAAATAAAATTAATTTAAAATAAGTTTAAAGCAATAAGATACAAAGTAACATGATAAAAAAAAAAACAGTGGAAATATATAAGATTTTCCTTACTTGTTATTGTATCATTTGTATTTATCATATACAGCTTATCAAAGAGCTATCATTTCAATTCCTTTGAGTTTTGGTCTATCAAACTTATTCCCAGACTATGTGTTTCACGCCTTAGTTAGGTTTTTGATTCGTGTAGACCAAAGTCAAACACTCAGACTACCAGGAAATTTGACTCTGTTCGTTCTCATAACTCGTTATTATATTATTTGTATTTATCATATGCAACTTATAACGGGCTACATGAATATGATAAATATAAACACTAATCCCCGACCTTTGTGTTGGGTTTAGGGATGTAATTGAGCCGTATATCTCTGGGTTCAAACTCGACTAGAGCTTGATTTGAATATTAAACAAATTGGCTTGAGCTCTCGGCTCATTTGAAAAATAGTGAGTTTGCAAATAGTTCAAATTCAACTTGGTAAAAGTTTATCAATAATAACTTAAGTTCAAATTTAAACTCGAGCTATTTAAAAATATGATCCTAGGCCTTTTTGTAAGCCTCTTAACAAACATGTTTGTGAATGGTGAACCTATTCACGAACAACGAGCTTTCGAATAAAATATTGTAGCCTTAAAGTATAATTAATTTATATTGAATTGATATTATTTAATAGATCTTAAAATATGAATGAGTTTATATACTCATTACGTTTATGTGGCTTTTTTTTTATGTCTATTAATAAAAATCAAAAGGTCAAATAAAATGTAACTTAGATGTGAGGTGGAATATAACACTTGATATTTTATATATAATACAATTAAAAAAAAACTACACCTAATTGCATATAGTTATTCTCTACTTAATTTATAACCTCTATATTAGACAAAGAAACAATACATTTGTAAAATAATACGCCAATTAAGGCCACATGCAAACACATGGCAGTATGGCACAAAGGGAATCATAAAGCGTTTCCACCGAAAGTCGTTGTTGATAGTTGAAGTTTAAACACGTTTATGGACCCAGAAATCCGCTTCTTCAACTTTAATCCACTTCTAATTTTATTTTTTAATCTCGTATATCGTTTGTCGTTTAAACAGGGGCTGTACCTTTTTAAAATTCAATATTTTTATTATTTACATGTATTATTGTGTATTTCAATATAAATAATACTATCTCCATCTCATTTTTACCCAACTTTATAGACTTTTAAGAACATTATAATATTATTAAATAATAATTAATTAAGTATAAATTAATGTTATATGAGTTAGGTATGAATAATAAATTTGAAACTAGAATAACTTTTTACATTATAATTATATAAATATAAATGTGTCGTTTCCTTTTTTTAGATTATGAAAAAATTAATAGAATTAACAAATTAATGAGGAAGATGCGAATCGTCTCTAAGGGAGTATGCATTTTGTTGTTTTTATATTTACATGAACCTTGATTTAAAATTCCAACAGGCACATTTAGCTATTTTTTTTTAAAAAAAATATTAATCGCTAAAAAAACTCCTTTTGGAATTTATCGTTGGAATTCAATTAGTCGGTAATTATCAACGAATTGCCAAGAAAAATTATATATTTTTTTTAGCAATAGAATGCCAACGGATTTATTGTGTTTTTACCAACGAAATAAAATACATTGTTATTTACAACGGAATCATTATACAAATTGTCAACAGAACTATTAGCAATAGATTACCAACGACATTATTTACCAATGAATAGAAATTGAATTTCCGTTACTTTATATATTCTGTAGTTAATCAGTATGTAAACTAATTTAGCAATAAAATTAAATTTTTTTTCAGTGTATCTTAAAAATAATTTATGAACTACTTGGATAAAATAGAAATGTCCTTTTTCCAATGGGTTTATGTGTTGTTAGAATTTCTTCCAGCCAATCTCATTGTTGACTATACTACTAACTTTTCATGAGTGTATTGTTAGGAAAGATGAGAAAACTAATGGGCTGCTTGGTTGGGGTAGTGAGAGGGGCAATGTGAATAGATTTATATTAATTCCCATTGTTGATGTTTAGTTGAATCAATGTAGAATTAAAATTCTTCATTCACTCCCATTGATTCATTAACTACTCACCACCCATCATTCTCATTGCCATTAACTCCTTAATGATACCCACTGCCATTCCGATTGAGGAATTCGTACCAAGTGGCCTCTTAATCTAGACAGGAGATTTTAAGTAGACTTTTTTTCATAATTATGAGGTCTCCAGTCAAGAAGGAATGTTACATTTTTATACTGCAGAAAACAAGTAAAAACGGTGAGAGTGAACTGATTGAGTTTAAGCTTTAGGATAGATGGTCATTTAAACAAAAAACTCCATATTCCATCCCAAAGAAATATATCCCCTGCCTTCAGCAAACACCATAAGTTCAAGTAGCTAGTTTATTGTGATGCAGAAGTAGCATTCAACAGAGAATGAAGAGCTCTTATTACTACGCCCATCTCTGGACGAACACCATCATCATCTTGCACACACATGCGAGCTACTTTAGCCATCTGCACTTATGGATTCATGTATTCCCAATGAATACCATTTCAATCTCAGGTAAAAAGTGAAACAGCTTTCCCAACTGATTTTACCTTTAAAACGCCTTTCGGTGAGTAGTTTCCATTTAGTCTAGCATTCACAACCCTCTTTACTTTAATATCTTCTCCGAGCCACGGACTTGCCTGATGTTATAAAAATTTTCCACATATTAAATTACAGCTTGTAACAATGTATATTGAAACAACCTGGTAATAGATGCACCGAATAAACTTTAAGAACTACAACTAGTATTGACATGCTGAGGAAAACTTTCCGCGTACCCATTCCACTATATGCTGAGGTTTATCACGATCACCATTTACATCCCGATCTGTCAAGAGTTCAAGAAGTAGAACGCCAAAGCTGTATACATCAGTCTTGGAGCTCAGTTTTTCATACCACACGTATCTACCACACAAAATGAAATAGTTGAAGTAAAGCAAAAGCAAGTACAAATGAGAAATAGACATGTTCATCTCTAGCTTGGACAGAGTTGTAATGGAACATACTCTGAGGGATGATAACCACGAGGATGGTTAAAAGCATTTGGATGATAATAAGTCAGATCATCATCAAGAGAATAAGGCCGGGATTGAGTAAACCAACCAAAATCGCTCAATTTAGCAACATTGTAATCATCAAAAAGCAAAATGTTGCTGGATCTGATGTTTTGATGAATCAGTTTCTTCTGGTGAAGGTATTCTAATCCTTTGGCAACCCCCAAAGCAATTTTAACTCTTTGGCTCCATGATAAAGCTGGAACTCGCTTTGTGCTGTCGGTGCCCCTATGTCCTATTGAACTCAAAATATACATTTGTCAATATTATGATATCAGAAATTGGATGAGATACAACTAGTTAATAAGAAGGCAACTAGTATAGAAAGGGGACAAACAACATATAAAAAAACTCATGTTTTCCTAAAATCAATTCAACCAACTATATACTATATTTCATTTCAGGATAACAACTTGAAAAGGCATAAAAATTGCGAAGAAGGTAGCATCACTAAATCAAATTCTGTGAGCTTAGTTACCATGAAGGATGTCATGCAGGGTCCCATTTTGAGCAAACTCATAAGCCAAAAAATGCCGACCACCAGCCACACAGTAACCTAACAGGGGAGCCACATTTTCATGCTTTATGTTGGATGTTATTGAAACCTGAAATATCATATACTACAATTAGAACTACACCAGTCTTTCTTCAGTAATACAATATTTAGCAACATCACTCCAAACCTGTTCTAGAAACTCCATGTCCGGCAGACAATTATTAATTAACTTTTTAATTGCTGCCACCTGTCCACTTCTAAAACCTACACGATACACTCTACCACTGGATCCCTCTCCAATCAAACATTCGGAGCTAAAATTATGGGTCATGTCTGATAACTCATGCTCTGGAACGGCAGGGCAAACATTAATGGCCTCTGATTTGTCTTCTTCATCAACAGTTTCAGCACTCTGTTCGTCCTTTGATGAGTCTTCTTGAGTGACAGGAATGGCTTCTGATGGAGAATCATGAGTGGCAAATTTTGACCGCGAAACATGTTTTATGCTAATGATGGGGAACAGATTTGTGGGAATGTATTGCAATTCATATTACCTGATGGTTTAGCGCTGCTCCAAAACAGCAGAAATCTCAATCCAATGAGCGTTTGTGCTTTTCTGTCCTGCTGTTCAAGGGCTAACTCAAGCTTACCTACAACATGACTCATCGTTGGCCTCTTTTTTGGATCATGATTCTTCCAACAAATGTTTTCAAGCAATCCGCTGCGATTTCACCACTTAGATTAGAAGCTACAATCTGCTCAACTTTTCCTTTATTAATTTTATCTTGAGCCCACATCACCAGACTCATCTCATCCTCGCCAAGCCTGGGATCCACAGCAGGTCTCCCGCATAACACTTCCAACAACACCACCCCAAAAACGCATACGTGTCGCTTTGCCTGGTTAGTCTACACGTCGTGAAATAGCTCGGATCTAAATAACCAAATGATCCCTTAACTACTGTGCTAACATGGCTCTTTGTGTTGATTGTGGTTAAATGTTTTGCCAGTCCAAAATCCGAAACCTTAGCTGTGAAATTTTCATCAAGAAGGATATTGGTAGACTTGACATCACGGTGTATGATGGAGGTGCCAGTGTGAAGATAATCCAGACCTCGAGCAGCTCCAACGCATATATTCAGTCGTTGCTTCCACGTAAGCAAGGAACTGTCACTGCTCCTGTACAGATTATGAGCCAGAGTTCCACGGGGTATGTACTCATAAACAAGAATCATTTCCCCATTTTCATTACAATAGCCGATGAGAGAGACGAGATTAATATGCCGGAGCTTACTCAGTGTCTCAATCTCCGTCAACAACTCCTCACCTTGGTTGGAATTTGTTGCTAGCCGCTTAATTGCCACACTCTCTTCATCTTTATCAAGTTGGGCTTTGTAGACTTTGCCAAATCCACCATTTCCGATGAGATGGTCGTCACTGAAATCTTGAGTGGCCGACTGGATCTGGGCTAGTGAAAATCGACGACAGTACCGTTGGGCTGTGGCAGATAGCTTATCCTCCCATCTACGAAAACCATTTGCAATCATATTTGGGTAACCAATCTCTCCGACTGAATCTGTGGATTGACACCATAGAGATATTGTTGAATAATGAAATGATACATGATAAAGCGGCCGTAGAAATGGCTGTTCCGTCAATCAGCTAGCGCGGCCTTTTACAATTATGCTTTTCGAATTTGCCAGACACCTTTTTTTTCTGGCAACCACTTTTTCACTACTTTCCCGCTTTACACTCACTATGAGATAAAAATTGGGAAAGATGCAGTATTATTATTAACATAAATCAAACTTTTTCTACAACCAATTAAAATTTTATAATATTATATAATTAATTAAAAATTATTTGATCTTTATAATGATTAAAAAATATAATAATATAATAAAAATTATATATGACAAATTTTAAACAGGTCTCACTAAATACACACCCCATTCTATAAAATACATACCCTATTAATTTATAATAAAAATATATATTTCCAAAAAGTCTAAATTGCCCTTAATTTATTAAATACACACCCTTATATATTTTATATTAATTTAATAAGTTATAGATTAATAGTTATATACACTCTGCAGATCTATAGAAAAAATGAAAAAAGAAGAAGATTCAATATTAAAAAAATGTTAATTGGCAGTAGGATAAATTTCACAATAAAATGCAGAAGGTGGTAGTGTCTCTTGACCATTATTGTCGCAATTGGTGGCCTTGCAAACTGATCAAGACTTCCCAACGATTGGAATGGGTTTCCACCACAATCTTGGTGGCGAGATCATGAGCGATACGGATTTCAAACGGTTCGTCATCAGCAATGCTCCATTACCTGTTGAGAGCACAACAATCCATCGTTGTAATTCTTTCTGCAGAGCAACCTCAAAGTAGTTGCAGCAAACTCTCAGCATACCCTCCAGCCATTCTTTTATCCATTTCTACTACAATCACTCACATAGAGAGAGCAGAGTGACAAATGAAAGGGAAATTGATGAAAGAGAGACATAGTATAGCCACTGAAGCAGAGCTCTAAAGAGCGGCAACTGAAGCGTCTTCTGACTGTAGGTCCGTGACTAGCCTCCCCCATGGAGTGGTTCAAAACACTCGCAGCCTCCGTGTAAGCGTCTGCTGAATCTTGCTCAAACTGGCTCTCATATTCTCCCCAATTGACTACTGATTCAAATTTATATGGAAGACAAAACCAAAACAAAGATTATTTTCTGTAATTACAAACCATCTGGAATCTTCAAATCAAATTTTGTACAACAGACGATGCTTTTCGAGGTTAGAGAATAAGACTTTGTAGCTCCAAAAGCAGAAAATTGAAATTCAAACCCAAAATATACATGAATCTGTACATTAAGAAATCTCAATTGATGTTTAGGTTACGTTTTAGGGTTCTTGAATACGATCACTCCCCTCACTCTCTAAAATGGTGTTCCCCTTTTCTCTCTCTCTTAACTATAAATTAGTTTTAGAATCTGTGAGAATAAAAAGCTGTATGTAAAACTCAACGCGAAAAGGAAAGAAGGGAGGAAAATTGATGCAAGAGAGGGAGAATCGCAATTTGATTTCAGATTACATACGTTTAATATAAGTACATTTATATGTTGCTATTTTGATCTGTGTTTCATATCTCCTACCTCTGATTTGAGTTTCCTCCAAGGTGCGCCTCCCGTCGGTAAAAGGAACGATTTGGATGGCAATGTTAGAGTCGGTGAAGAGGGTGCAACGGTAGTTTATTACACGTTGAGGATGAGGGTGTGTATACTCTTAAAAATATTATGATTATGTTTATAATTTTGAAATTAAAGGGGGTAAGGGTGTGTATTTAATAAATTTAAGATTTAGTAAATTAAAAGGGGGTGTGTATTTAATAAAGAGCGTGTATTCAATAAAAATGGGTGTGTATTTAACAACACTCTTTTAAATATTATACATAAATTGACAAGCATAGTTGTATGAAATCGTCTTACAAATTTTATCTTGTGCATTAATGTCCTATTACATTTTAATATTAAATATTATATTTCTTAATATAAATGCAAAAAGCAAATGTAAATCTTGAACTAGATGGAGGAAGTAATTGAGAAGAGAGAATGTATAAAAGATGAGTTAGAAATTAGTAGAGTTTGTAGGTATGCATAATTTTTTGTAAATCTGGTGTGGATTTTGAACACCAAATCAGATTTTTAAAACTTAAAACAAACATAGCAAGGTATAATTAAACATAAAACACTAAGGTGCATTATCATGAACTTGGTATTGCAAGAAATACTTTACTTCTCTCTAAGTGGTAGGAGTTAGTTATTGAGAAATTGCAACTTGAACTTATTCTTCTTTAAAATTAATCCCTTAAGAGTATATATCCTAATTATTTTTTGGAGTACTCATATCTCTTACATACACCTTCATGGTCCTCTTGAATGTGAACATAGTCTTTCCCGTCTTGATTTTTCATTTCTTAAAGGCGCCAACTTCTTCTAGTTGCGTTATATTGTCTCTTCCAATTACTTCCCACAAATCAGGACCTTACAGATAGGACTCTATGCAGATCATCCACGTGGTGTAGTTTTGATTATTGAGCCTCTCCATTAAACCTACTGATTACAGGTATGCATCTTGACTTGGATTACCTCCTAGGAACCAAGCAAGTATCGCTCGCTTCGCAAACTTTATTGTGTACAATGCCTCCAAACTCAATAATCTTCCTTTTACTTGAGACATCAGTTGAGCCCTTGATAGCCTGGTAACATCAGTTCCATTTTATTATTTGATTCGTCTCACTACAAATTATCAATTTCCTTTTTCAGAAACATAGGACCAACACACATCACTATTACAATCAAAATATGAAACTCCCTCTCTCCAATAATTCATTAATATAACTACCCCTATAAACATGGAGTAATGTTTTTTTAATTTACGTGAGTAAAGTAAATTGATATGTTAAAAAGGGACCGATGAAATATTATCTTTCCTAACTTTCGAACATGCAATTATCCAAATAAAATCCTTTGATCACTCAAACTTCACTGCAACAAAATTGTCGAATTCCAATAGAAAAAATTGTAATCCCCTGATTTCAGCAAAGACCTTAATTTTAACTAATACCGATTCATCAGCTCTGTATTCATCATATAGGAGCATTCAACAGAGGACGAAGAGCTCTTATTACAATGTCCATATCTGGACGATCTTCGGGTATTCTTGAGCGCACATGCAAGCTATTTGAGCCATCTGCATTTACAGAGTCGTGCATTCCCAATAAATACCACTTCAGGCAAAAAATGAAAAAAAAAAATGAAACAGCTTTCAGAACTGAAATTACCTTTAAAGCATCTTCAGGTGGGTAGTCTCCATTTAGTCTAGCATCCACAACCCCCTTTACATCATACTTTTCGACAAATGGAATTACCTGATGTTATAAAAATTTGCCACTTATTGAACTACAACTAGTAACAATGTATACTTAATTCTTAAACATCCATGTTAAAGATGCCCTTGATAAACTTAAAAGAAAGACAAAGTAGTATTGGCATGCATGCTGAGGAGAACTCCATACCCATGCCACTATATGCCACTGAAACATATGAATAATATGATCACCGATTTCCTGTCCTGTCAAGAGTTCAAGAATTAGCACACGAAAGCCGTAAACATCCGTTCTCCAGCTTTGTTCATTCCCCTTCACATATCTAACACACAAAATGAAATAGTTGAAGTCATGTGACAGTTATAAGTACAAATTCGAAATAGATATGTTCATGTATAGCTTGGACAGAGTTGTAATGGAACATATGCTCCTATTAGAACAACAAGAGTCTTTCAACAGTTTTAGTACAATAACATCACTCAACTTAGTGTTACCAAACCTGTTCTAGGAACTCATTGTCCGGCAGACGTTCATGGGTTAACTTCTCAATTGCTGCCACCTGTCCACTTTTCCATGCTCCCCGATATAATCTACCCAAACCCTCAACAATCAAACAATTACTACTAAAGTTACTAGTCATGTTCATTAACTTACGCACTGAAATTGTTGGGCAAACTATTGGCAGAACATTAATGGCCTCTGATTTGTGTTCTTGAGTGGCTTGTGATGGAGTATTAACAACATGAGTGGACCCTGTGGCAAGGATACCTGCAAATACTCTAATAACTCATCCAGACATAAATAACAGGGGATCCTGTTTTTATCTAATAATGTCAATTCGTGTTACGTACCTGACGGTTTAACGCTGCTGCGAAACAGAGGAGGCAGAAATCTGAATGGTTGTGCTTTTCTGTCCTGTTTTTCAAGGGCTAAATCAAGTTTTTCCAAAACACGATCCATTGTTGGCCTCTTTTTGGGATCATAATTCAAACATTGTTCAGCAATCTCCACAAATGTTTTTAAGCAATCTGCCCTGATTCCTTCCCCGAGATTTGAATCTACAATGTTGCCAACTTTTCCCTTTTTAATTTTATCTTGAGCCCACATGCTCAGACTAATCTCACTCTCACTGCGACTAGGATCCACAGCAGGTCTCCCACACAACACTTCCAACAACACCACCCCAAACGCATACGTATCACTACGCTTAGTTAGTTTTCTTGTCATGTAATAACTCGGATCTAAATAACCAAATGTTCCCTTAACCTCTGTGCTGACATGGCTCTGTGGTGGGTTGATTGTGCTAAAATCTTTCGCCAATCCAAAATCGGAAACCTTAGCTCCAAAATTGTCATCAAGCAGGGACATTGCGATGTTCGTATATTGCAGAAGCCGATGAGGGAGACTAGATTACTATGTCGGACCTTACTCATGGTCACAACCTCTGCCCAAAACTCATTTTCACCTTGGTGGGAATCTGCTGCTAGTCGCTTTATCGCCAGGGTGTCTCCCTCCTCATCAACCTGCCCTTTGTAGACTTTGCCAAAACCACCAATTCCGATGAGATGGTCTTCACTGAAATCTGAAGTGGCCCACTGGATCCTGGCTACTGTAAATGGACGGTAACCTGTTGCAATCATATTTCGTAAAACTGTTTCCATCTCCAACTGAATTTGGGATTTGGATGGACGTATCATAATGTGATTGTGGTGAAAAGATCGATAACATACAGATGGTTGTTTATCTTTCAGCTTGGCTTTCTACAATTATGCTTCCCGGAATTCAGGGCGCTTTTTTTTTTTTTTTTTTGGAGAATCAAGAGCTTTTTCTTTAACAAATGTTAGATTTTTTATTAAAGAATTACAATTATAATAATTAGAAACCTTCACCAGGTTACAATTGTAAAGCTTTTTCTTTAACAAATGTTAGATTTTTCTTTAAAAAATTACTCTTTGTAAAATTACTCTTTTATTCTTTATTTACAATTGTAAGAGTTGTTTTAGTACATAAAAAATTACTCTTTGAAAAGTAATACTTCCTCCGTCCCCTTGAAAAATATCAATTTCACTATTCCTGGCATCCACTTCAAAAGCATCAATCTCCTCTATTTAATAAAGAAAATACACAATATGACCCACCACTTCCCTTTAATACAATTACCCATCTTATCTATAATTATAATACTCCTTAATTTACGTGCAAAAAGCAAATAAAGACCTTAGAACCGTCTACGTGCAAACAGGAAACGAGTATCTTTCAAGGGGACGGAGGGAGTACTTAGAAGAGTAACAGTTCATGTCACTAAATAGTAATTTTTCTTGTACTAAAGGTTAATCAATAAATAAGGGTTTACAATAATTTAAAGAGTAATTTTTTCATTTAAAAGAGTAATAGTTTAGGTCTCTAAAAAATAGAATTTTTTATATGATTGACACGTAAAATGAAAAAGAAATCCAATCATTGCCTCTAGATTAAAGCTTTTTTATTTTTAGAGTATAATTTTCCTCTTTCTCCCACGTGTCATCCATCCAACTGTAATAACATACCAAAATGACTATAATTTATGAGCCAACGTATCGTGACCTCACATATTTCTAAGCGTAATTCAAAATATTTAAATTACTTTTATTAATATTACTTAAATACCCTCGTAGAAATTGAAAAATATTACTACTAATCATATCCTAAATATTCTCTTAAAAAAAAACATATACGGAGTATACCCTTAACATTAAACCTCTTGTGATGAATCTCTCTCCATGAATGTAGTCTGTTGAAGCATTTTCCATTATTTTATTTTCTTCAACATCTTTAATTTTCTTCTACGTTTGCCCTTTCACTTCTTATTCTATAAACTATTCAAATGAACACCATGCATTTAGCCTATTTAAAAAACAAGTTAATGTGAAACAAAATTTTACGTAATCCAACACAATCTATGTATGAACAAACATCTCATTGTAATAACTCCCATTTTGAAGGTATAGGTATACAATGGATCATGTTCATGCATTTCTATTTTATTTAAAGAAAACCAATTCTCTTTTCACTCGTCTTCAAAGCAAAGGGAACAATATTAATTAATTCTTAGTGATAGACCTCCTCCTCCTCCACCTCCCTTAGGCCTACCCCAATGGGAGGTTTTTTGCTGAGTTGGATTCTTAAAAAACCTAGAAGGATGGGTTTTTTCCATTGGAGGAGGGGTAAGGTTTTTTGTTAGGTTTCATGGATAAAACCCAGGTTTTTTGAAAAAACGCGAGATTGGAAGAAGAGAGACTTCATACACCCTCCAACCACTGGGCGAGTAGAGTTGACACGTGAGTGTGTTTTAATTTTTGTGGGGTCCACGTTCTTTTTTTCTGTCCCCCAACTCTCATTAATTTTTTTTAACATAAATTATATTCTCATTTTGGTTCCATGGAGTAGTCAGTTTAATTTATCTTTTCTTTTTTTAATTTCTGAACACACAAAAGTGGGAATAATTAAACACATTATTTTTATCGGATTGAAATTACATTATTTCTTTTGGAGATTTAACTTTTTTTTTTTTAATACGTGTTCTTTTTTTTGAAATTTTATAAAACTAAAATAATCTTAATATGTAATTATTTATTTATAATATAATTTATATGAAATTTATATAAATATAATTGATAAATTAAATAAGAATAAAAAGAAATTGAGGTAAAAACCTGCTTTTTGATTTTATTGTTGGGGAAGAGTTTTGTTTTGTAGATAAAAGTTTTTTGTTTTTGATGTGACGCTGATGTATCATCAAAAAACTTGCTTTGTGGGTTTAATGATTGAGAATGAAGGAAATGCAGCGATCGATCGGTCCGACGATCCAAATGTGGCCATTTCGCCTCCACAAGTAAGTCAAGGATCAACTGGATCATTCAATGACTACGTCAGGAGAGGTGTTCAACTACGAGATAAGCAGAAACATCTCCAGCTTCGACAAGATTTAATTAAGCATGTTTGGACCCAATCCGGAGAATAATTATCTACACATTAAATTGGTCGGATCGAAATTTACTTTGTTGCTTTTGGAAGTTTTACTTTTATATTTTAATGTGTGTTTTTTTTATTTGTGTTTTTATGTTTTATGTAATTCAAAAGAATAAACAATATATTTTTTTATTTTTATAAAATATAAATAATTGAAATATATAATTATTTATAATTTAATTGGAAATTAGATAGAAAAAGTTGATAAATTAAATGAGAATAAAATGAAATTGGTGTAGGTCCTACCAAAAAACCTGCCTTTTAGTTTTATTGTTGGGGAGGAGTTTTGTTTTTGAGGTAGGAGTTTTTTGCTTTTGAGGTGGCGCTGACGTGACGGGCAAAAAACCTGCTTTTTTGTTTTATCATTGAGGAGGGCCTTAGCGTTCTCCGTCTGATTTTCATATGCCGAAATGAATCCCTTTAACAATACTTTGCCACCGGTCCTCCGTTCCCGTTATTCCCCCACCCAACGCCATTTTTACTTGAATTTGGAGGGTTATTCGATTGAACTTTGTACTCCGTAAACTATTCATATGATATTAGATCTAATTATTAATTTCGTATTAAATCTAAAATTGATGGTTGAACTTTGTACTCTATAAACTATTTATACGATGTTAGAATGATTAATTCTTATATTAATCAATCTAAAATTGGGATGAATTCATGATTGTGTTTAATTAATTAATTGATTGGTTTGAACTTGTAATTTATTCAAGGGAAAAATCATGAACTTAAAGGAAAATCCATGGTGGAAGAGGGGATAGCATTAATCTTGAGACCAAGGACGAATATGCTGGAACATATGGAAACCTTTAACCCAGAATGATTCTATATCATCTCTACGGATTTACTAGGGAATGACTTCGAATTCATCCCATTCATAGTGGGTTAGGAGGATTAGCGGGTCTATTTAGTAATTTTAGGATATATTTAGACTTTATTATTAATATATTAATTAACTGAAAGTACTGGACCTTTTATACGGTAATCCAATTCCAAAAAATGTTCACATATATTTCGGATTAATTGGTCATACCAATAATTTAAAGAATTTGAATTTATGAATTTGTTGAGATCTCAGGAATTTCATCCAAGTGAATAAGGATACGAAAATGATCAAATCCTTGACGAAGTTCCTTATTAAAATAATTACTATTAGGTACACACTTAATACCTATTATTACTATGAGATACATTAATTTAAAAAAATTACTCCTAGATTTAAAAGATTAAAATCAATTACCCAATATACCCTCAAATTAATGTGACCTAACAACTTTTATGCTGCACATACATAACATTGATTTTGATGCACATAACATTTACGATTTTTTTTTGCTGCACATAGATGCACTGCAAAATCACCCCATATTTATACCCCTACTTAAATATTTACCCCTCTAAACCCTAATTTAAAAACCATAATGGATGAAACTCTACGTTTTAATTTCATCTTAATTCTTTCAACATACTTGATCAATAATTAGAAACATAAGTCTCATTCTTAGAATGAATAAATTATTCTAGGTTTACAAGAATATCCCGAAAGGAGAGATGTGAAAGTAAAGAAAATGAAAAAGGTAAAAATGATTCTAACTCAATTAAATGAAATTGTCGAATTCAAGTCTCTATTTTTCTCTTACGTTCATCTGGTTAATGGAAGTAATGTTTCTTTACCATCAAATGGAATCCCTCCTGCCCAATACATCCTCACGCTTCGACGATCCCCCAATACATTCACATTATAATCTTAATTTTTTCAGGTTATGATTTTTATGTTTTTGCTCAAAGTTTTCTTCATTGTAGTAGTGTGATCTTTAAATTACTCAGAGTGGTTTTAAGGGTAAAATTGTCATAATTGGGGTTTACTTAGTAATAAGTAATACATATTGGCAAACACTTGTTTAAACCAGTTTATTTACACATCTATGTAAACCCTATTTTGACTTATTATTCTTAATTTAGTGCATAAAATATTACTATTTAGAGATAAATTATTACTCTTTTAAATGTAAAAATTACTCTTCAAATTATTATAAATTCTGATTTCTCGATTACTTTTTAGTACATGTAAAATTACTCTTTAGAGACATAAATTATTTTTTTTTAAATAAAAATTACTAGTACCCTTTAAAGAATAATTTTTTATGTAATAAAAAATAATTTTTAAAAATAGGATTTACATGTAAACTTGGTTCATAAAAGACCCACTCATATATTTATATTTCTAAAATATATTTAGGTGTACATAATTAATGGGTACATTTAATAATTTTGGGCCCCTTTAAAAATTAAAAATAGTACTATTTATTCTTGGAGCGTCTAAGGGCACAGCAAATTACGTGCATCCCCCGAAACTGCATGCTTCATTAATTTATTTTTTTGGAAAATCTAATAAATAAACAAAATTGAATATTGAATATCTTTACCAACATTTTTTTTAATCTTTTTTAAATATTTATACTTTTTTTTTGGACACTTTTACTCATACATTCTAACCTTAGTACCCAATGTGTTCCTGTGTTGGTTCCAGTGTACATCCGTACCTACATTTGAATCTTATGTCGGTGTGGACCCGTGTCAGTTACCATATCAGTGCGGCAACTGGCTGCGGTAGTGGTGAGCGGCCAGCGGCGGTGGGGCAGCAATCGGCAGCTGGGTGGGAATGAAAAAGAAAGTTTTGGGATAGAGGTAAAATGGTCTTTTTACATGCTGATTGGTTTTAATAAAAAAAGGTTTGTTTTTGGGGTGTTGATATTGATATTTGGTTTGTTGTATTGGTTATTTCTTGCACTTTAACTTTTTTTTATTGTTTATTTGTTTAGTGTTGGAGAACTAGCTCATGTCCCAATATTAGTGGGAAAATTTTCATATTATATTTCCACTTTCCCATTTGAGCAGATGTTCAAATAAGAAACAAAATTGTGATGCCTTAAAGAATGAATGGGAGATTAGAAAGATAATAGAGTTGCAAGTTGTAAGAATCGACAAGGAAATTAAACGAAAGAGAAATAGGTCTACAGCGGATTAATTAGCAGCACAATTAAAGCATGGATGAAGGTAACGTTAAACCCCTATATTCTAATTTTCCCTTTCTTATTTGTGAGCTAGATTTCCAACAACTTAATGATGGATTAGTCTCACAAAAGAATCCTGAAATCTGCTTTATTACATTCCTAGGAAAATATTGTCCTATGCTAACTTCATAGCAATTTCCCAAATGTTGTGTTAGATGAACTCTAAGCTCTATCTTGAAACGATTAGAATAAGCTGCAGTACTTAGTACTGTTGTTGATCAGCTTCTCACTTAAAAGAGATAGCTATATCTTGAAACGTTTAGAAACTACTGGATATATTATCTTAGATGAGGGCTAGATAGCTCTTCCGATGAGAATAATCTGAATTTATTGGTGTAAGAATTAAGATCAGCACTTGGTTTAAAAGTGCAGGCTGTCAGTGATAAGGCATACTTACACCATGTTAAATGACCACTTGTCTGAAAGGAACTATATTGCTGCAGTTGCAACAACCAGTAGAACAAACAGAGAAGTGAAGCTGTCTGCTGAGGTTAAACAGTTCTGCCCTCCATTTTCTATGAAACAGATCCATTTGGCCACTCAAAACTTCAGTGAACAAAATCTCATAGGCAAAGGTGGATCTTGTAATGTGTACAATGGACTGATAGATAATGGACAGAAGGTGGCCGTAAAGCGGCTAAATCCTGATTCATGGCTAGGGAAGGACCAGTTCTAGACAGAGATTGAGACACTTGGCAGGCTTCGACATGATAATCTAGTGTCTCTTCAGATTGCCTGAAAAAATTCTTGAGAATTGCTAAAGGATGCTTAAATGATGATCCTGAAAAGCGTCCAATGATGGCTCAAGTGGTGGTTGACCTTCAGGCTGTCCTAGAACAGCATGACAAAAAAGAACCAACACCACGATTTCTACCGTTAAATGCACTGTGGGACATAGTTAAACACTCTGGTAAATAAAGAAACCATCATTGAGTTCTCATGTTTATTCTTTGACAATCAGTTGTCATGACTAATTTAAGATGTTCTTTTATACAGGAAATCATGCCACAGGATCAACAGAGCAGGATCACGGACAGTTTGATGTCAACATGCTGTCTCAAGATAATACATTAAATGGTGGAAAAACTGTTGATATGCATCTGATTGCTAACTTTGCCATTCCACTAAGTGAGTTGAAGAACATGACTGATAATTTTAGCTCCAAGAGCTTGATCGTTCTTGGAAACAATGGGAATATATATCGTGGAGCCCTGAAAACTGGAAAGCTTGTAGCTATTAAGAAGCTAGTCTGCTGCAATCTGCCTGAGGATGTTTTTCTAGCAAAGGTTAGCCAAAAGAGTACTATATCGGGTTGATGTTTCTTTCTTTCTATAGTGCCTATAGCATGTTGTTCATATAATTGGTTTTGTAGGTTTCAATGGCATCCCAACTGAAGCATAAAAACGTTGCTCAGCTATTAGGGTACTGTGTGGAAGGTGGTCAGCAATTCTTGGCATATGAGTATGCTCAAAATGGGTCACTGCAGGACATTCTTAATGGTGAGCTCCTGAAAATTTACTTTAATGTTTTGGATCTCAAGGCCTGATAGAGTTTTCCAAAGATGTATTGTTTTGACTATCAAAATATATAATCTCCTGATTGTCATGATTAGGATATTGAATTTGATTTAGAAATAAGGTATGCTTCGGAGTTGTGTTGAACTCAATGCAACTTCTTGGTGTAGTCCAACTTCAAAGATTGTAGAAGTGATATATCAATGTAAGTTTTGTGTGCAATAGGTCAAGGTGCCAATGGCTCGAAGCAGGTTCCGGCTCTGTCATGGGCCCAAAGAGTTAAAATTGCTGTAGGGGCTGCAAAAGGATTAGAGTACATTCACCAGAAGGCGAAGACTCATTGTAACGTCAAGTCCAGCAATGTATTGCTCTTTGATGACTACAAAGTCGCTAAATTGGCTGATTTTTTTCTGTCAACTCAATCTGAATCTAATAGTATAATCCTGCCTCGCGGTTATTA